>CM052803.1:25515610-25600594 GCA_028533885.1 Nasua narica | reverse complement strand
AGCAGGCTCTCTGCTGAGCAGAGAGCCCGATGTGGGGCTTCGGGCCTGGGCTCAAGCACAGAGAGGCTGAAGGAGAAACCAGTCACTCCTCCCTCCACTGGGGGGCCAGGATGGGTGATGAGCCAGCTACCAAGAGAAGGCAGGGACAGCTGTTCTAAGGAGGTACAGCAAGGAAGCTTCTAGATGCTTCTTTGGAGACTGCAAAGCTGGCTGGCCCAAGCAGACTCTGGATGAGGGGCTGTCTTCCTCTAGATATTTCGTGATGGGCTGGGGGAGGAGGGCAGAAGTGGAGAAGCCAAGAGAGTAAAGGAGGCCAAGACACAAATCTGGATCTGTTCTGCATGGGGCAGTTTTCACCACATCCAAACAGCAGAGCCTCCAGGCAGGCCCCTCCTGGGGTCCTGAGAGAGGAAAGAGAAAGAGATTGGAGACCCAGCCCCGGGTCAGGGCATCTGGGCACCATCTGGCTGGTTGTAGGCAGACCCGACTGGAAGGCGTCCAGTACCCCAGCAACCCCTGCCCCCTGCAGGGTGTGGTTCAGGCTTTCGCTCTTCCAACATGCCAGCCTCACTCCTTTCTCAGGACCTTGGCGCTTATTTGGAAACTTTGTCCCCCTCTGCTCCCATGGCTGGGTCCTTCTCATAGTCAGGTTTCATCACAAATGGGCCAGGGGAAGCTTTCAGTCTGAAGCAGTTGCCTCTACCCACCCAACCCAGATTAATGCATAGGGATCCCTGCACTCAGCTTCCCAGCCTGCAAATTCACGCCAGTGCGCTTCCAAAAAATACCTTCCCCAGCTGTCTGGCTCACCTTGGCCTGGGTCTTGGGTCAACCTTTCTGCTCCTCACAGGTGACAGGACAGAGGGAGGAGGTGCCCAAGGGCCTGGAGGCCTTGGTCAGCCAGGAGGGCCGTGCCCGAGGAGCCTCTGCTGCCCGGTGATGGGTCAGACACCTGCCGTGGTGCCGCCCACCGCTAACAGGACTGGGCTCCAACACCACCGTGCCACCGTGACCAGTGGACTCTCCTGGTCTCCCTCTGTACTGGCACCTTCCCTGACTTCCTGCTGATGACTGGCTTGAGGAAGGAACCTCACAGAAGAGAACCAGCCACAGAGGCCCCAGGAGCCCCGAGCATAGGCCTTGAATGAGTGTATTCCCAGCCGTTCCCAAACAATCACCTCTCTGCTCGGGGTAATAAAATGGAAGGGGGGGGGGGAGTAGAAATCCCACAGGAATTAGTAGTGCTTTCGGAACTGAAGGAGAAAAGAATTCCAAAGTCAGAATGAAATTCTGGGTTTTGGTCAGGGCCGGAAGTTTTCAGGAGGGAAGTGTTGGGAGGCAGGCATGGCAGTGAACACACGTCCACCTGGAAGAGCTCACAGGCCGTGGATGTACGTACGGATGTGTGTGGCAGTGTGGCAGCGGGGCGGGTACGTGCTGTGGACACACGCGCCCCTTGCACCGTAGCTGTCGTTCAGGGGACGGGGACTCAGGCACCTTGCGCTCCCTCTGGCCAAGAGGCCCGTGGCCTGTCCTTGTCTAAAGATCGCGCCAGGCGTTGCCGGCTCTGGGTTTTCATGCCCGGGTTAATGAAAACGAGTTAGCGTATATAAAACACTTAGCACAGAGCCTGGCAGCGAGGAGGCGCTCAGCGAATGGCAGCCCTTCTTATTACCACTGTGGCCATCACTATTATTAACAGGAAAGGAGCCCTGTGACCTCCTAGGCTGATTCTGATGCTGGGAGTAGGTATGTGGTGAATGCCCGGTTTCTCGGGGCGCCACCCCCGCCGGGTTCATTCCTGGATCCCCAGCAGCCAGCACGGTGCCTGGCCTGCTAGAAGTTGTCAGTTTATACTTAATGGAAATCAGACAAGCACTAGCGGTACCCCTCTTTCCACGGGCCCTGGCCGAAACCGAAGCCGGTGCCTCCGGTGGGAAGGGCTTCCTCTGCAGAACCAGGTGCAGGACTCGGCCTCCTGGAGGAGCAGTGGATGGGGCCCAGGCTGGCCCCGGACATACCCTCCGTCAGCAAATCCCCCCGGCGGGGAGGAGCCCGTACCAGAGTGGGCATGACCTGCCCTACGGGATGAGAATGTTGTGCCTAAAATACTGAATTTTACACTTAACGGTATCTGCCACAGGTTCCTCATCAGACCCAGAGGCGAGGGAGAGGGAGATGACTTTTTTAGCAAAGACAGGATATGTAAAACGCACAACTGAATCACACAGTAATCAGAGGTTAATTCTATCCAAAGGCTCCAATGCGGGAGCCCGGGTGCTCAAAGACCTCTCCGTCTGGTCCCCTTCTCTGCCCTCCAGGACAGAGGGAAAGGGTTGCTGGGATTCAGTCCCACCAGGGGACAAAGAGCCACTTCCGGATGGAATTCTCTAAGGCTGTTTTTCCTTCCTTTCCTCTGTCTTTTATTTAGCTTTGCCAAGTGTAGATGTACATGCTTCAGTCTTATGGTTAATGCAAATGTTTGCAAATAAGAGGCTTTTATACACTTATTCCATTCACCACTTATCAGACACCTGGGAACTCAACTGAAAAACAGTCCCTTGTATGTACGTGTTGAATCACTAAATTGTACACCTGAGACGAATATTAACAGTGTATGTTAACTCAATGGAATTTAAAAAAATTAAAAAAAAAAAAAAAGTAAAACAGTCCCTGTTCTAGGATACCAACTTCCCGCAGGAAGGAGAGCCCCTTAGGTCCTCAGACTTACCCGGGAGAGGCAGACAACACATCCCTTGGTGTAAAAGAGGACAGAGAGTCAAATTCAAACGGCTACGCCCCGCTCCCAAGAAGGCGAGGAACGCTCTCCTAAGGAGGGGAGAGGGTGCTCAGGTAGTTCTCGTCTGGTTTGAAAAATACTTCTGTTCAAGGTAATTGCCCAAGGGCAAGTACTTGTACAATGCCGTGGGAGTCCCAATGTAGGACATCACCAACCCATTGTCGTGTGCAAAATAAACCCCGGCATTTTGCGGCTGTTGTCTTTTTTGGTGACTTTGCTTTAAGGTGCGCCCATCACCTACGTCCCTGTTGGACCGAATGTGCCAGGCTGACTGGTGCACTGGCTTGGGATGGTGACTAGCCTTCTCTATCACAGACAGCAGTCTCTTCCGGTTTCTGTAAGGCAGCCGACATTATAAAGAGGACAGGCCCTCTCCTTACAGTGCCGATGGGTTCAGCAGCCTACCTTTCTCTCCTTGTCCCCATATTCGATGCCCAAGGTGTCCATGGCCCGGACGATGGCTGCCAGGGACTGGATGGTGTTGCTGTAGACAACAGGCTTATACTGCTTCACGTCTTCTCCGGAGAAGCCATCTTCGTGGATGATCCTGGGGAAAAAGCATACAGACCACATCAGATGAGTGCAACGTCCTCGCTTGGCACCAAGTTGCACAAGGCCTGTCAAGCCTTTGGGGCCAACCTCCTGGCTTAGCTGGCCGAGGGCGGGGCCCACCTGGCTGCAGAATTCCTGAGCTGAAGGAAGAGTCTACCTGAATTATTGAAAATTCAGCAGGAAAACAGAAAGAAAAGAAATGTAGCAAATTTCTACTGGTGGCGAAAAGAAATGTAGTCTTTTTACATTCCTTGTATACAGCGAGAGAAACAGCAGTCAGCAAGGTGCTGACCGTACTTGAAAGTGCTTTGAATGGTGGGGCATACAGTAAGAACTCAATAAATGTGAGCCGTTAGTATTTTTAAGCGAAGCTCAGGGCCTTAACCTAAATTTCCACTTATAATTATATTGATGAAGACTTCTGCAAAAAGCCTGCAAACAAATAATTTTTCTTTCGCAGAAAACTCACAGTGCTTGGAGGTAAGAGGACTCGCTTCAATGAACCATCTTCATCTTTGACAACAGAAGACTCCACAGAAGGGGTGTGCCTACTCTTCCAACCTTGGCTGGGATTGGACTACCATGTCTCCCTTATTCTAGTGGCTCTGAACAGTGACAGAGGACACAAAGGTGACATTGCAGTTCCCAGGGGGCATGTGACACTCTCTGCTCTCCTGTTCTCAGCTTCCTCTGAGGTCAGGGGTAAGGCTAGATGTGCCCTAATGTCCCCTCTCCCTGCAGACAGTAGTCACTCAATACATGCTCACTGCTTACCAGGTTCCAGAGAGGAGATGGCTGGGAAGAGGTAAAAAAAAACCTAAAACTTGGCACGAGTTCTCTTCCGGTTGAAGTAATTAAGAAGGAGTGAATGGTTTCGAAGACTCATGTCTGACAGTAGCCACCACTGCCCCCAAGGAAACCGTGCAAACTCTTCACGGGTCACGTGTTTCAGCTGAGGATTGAATACTACTTATAGTACAGTACTTACAGTACGAACATACACCAATCTAAGGGGTGACGCTTTCTTCCACCCCATCACAGCACCTTTCCATCCCTTCGTTAACTGCAGCACAGGAGGAAATCACTCGCAGTTCTTTTTCTAAGAAGTTTTACTGAGATATAATTCACATACCATACAATCCACCCACTTGAAGTGTGCAAGTCAATGTTTTTTAGTCCATTCACAAGCTTGGGCAGCACTAAAGTCTAATTTTAGAACACGCTGCCCTCCTCCAAAAGAAATCCTCTACCTATTCGTAGTCACTCCCTGCCTGCCCTGCCCTGACAAGGCTCAGAAATTAGATGCAAAAACATCAAGCTGACCCACAAATAACTTAATTGTCTTAGAATAGAGTCTAACACTTTAAATCATAAAATCAGGACAACAAAATCAGACGCTTAACAATATAATATTTTTAATATTCAGCATCCAATACAAAATTCCTGGCTGTGCAAAGGAGCAAAGTGTGACCCACAACCAAGAGAAAAATCAGTCAACAGAAGCAGACTCAGAAGTGACAGAGATAATGGAATTAACTAGTAAGACTTTAAAAACACTCATTTGAAATATTTTCAAGAAATTAAAGGAAAACGTGGACATAATGAGTAGAGAAAGGGAAGACATAAAAAGGACAGAATGGAACAGCTAGAGATGAAAATACAGTATCCGAAATAAAAATTTTGCCGTATGGGATTAACTCATAGAAGATTAGTGACCTTGAACGATAAGCAATGGAAACTTTCCAAACTGAAGCAAAGAGAGGAAAAAGGCTAAAAAAAAAAGGTATTGTGATATTTATAACATGTAAAACTAAAACTTATGCAACAATAGCACAAAGGATGGGAGGGATAAAATGGAAATATACTGTTGAAAAATTCATATATGTGAAGCACTTAACAGTAAAGCACGGTAAGTTAAGACATATACTGTAAATTTTAGACAACTTAAAAGCTATATAAAAAAGCCTGATGTTACCCGGGCTCCATGACCAGACTCCCCTCCAAGAGTGGGACATGTTGGGTGATCTGAGAGGGGCAGCTGGGATCTGCGAGTCTCCATGAGACTCTCCCAGGAAGCCAGTAAAGTGAGGTTCTCATTCTTCATTCTGGACCAGCAGGCCTTACCAAGCTCCTGGGAATACTCTCTAGACCTTTGGCAGCCTTCAAGATTTGCCCCAATTCGGGACAGAATTATAATTTTTCACACCCCTTAGTATCAGTCATGATAGCACCTACTAGGCTAGGTTTTTATTATCCCTACTTGACATTAGAGGAAATAAGCCTGAGAGAGATTAAGTAATTGGCCTAATGTCTTCTCAGCCCAGGAGTAGAGCACAGGTCCCCTAGTACACTTCACTTTTCTACCCCACCTCAGTCCTTGGGCTGGACTGGGTAGAAAACTGCCTGGAAGGTCTCAGCCTGGTGCCCGGCATGCCCTAAAATAAAGATGCTTCATGGGAGGTTTGCAGAAATGGTGCAATATGGGGAAAACTTGCTCCAGTTATGATTATTAGTTCCATTACTTGTTCAAAGTGGCCGACAGCAGCTTAAAATTGGGCTTCCTGTTTCAGGGAAGAATTTTATATTGGCCTTTACCAAGTAGTAAGTATATTGGCCTTACTACCAAGTAAGAACAGTTGGACCATATAAAACAACACCAAAAACAAAACAAAACAAAACATACTATTAGTAACCCCAGCACTCAGGGAAAAACACAGACGTTTCTAGCGTCGGTCCTTCTAGTATTGCTTTCATGCCACCTTCCTCATCTTCTCCCCCCCACCCTGCACCCCCAGCAGGGATTGGAGTCATATAGGCTTAGAAATATCACTCGAGGCCCCTCTATTTTCTATTTCCCCATGTCATCTGGAGAGGCAGAGAAGAGCAGAGGGAGGCTGACTCCTTGCGCTCAGGAGGCAGACAGATGTGGGCAACCCCAGCTCTATCCTGATGAGCTGGGCGTCACTGGTAAAGGATTTAAGCCCTCAGGTCTTGGGTTTCTCCTCTGCGAGGAGCTGTTGTGAGGAATAAATGCAGAGTGCCTACTATATTGTTAGTATATAATAAATGGTAGCTATGAGTAGTAATATCCACATTCTAAAGTCAAAACCCCCAAACAGAATCTCCTTCATTGGTATAAAAGGAACAAAATAATAACCGCAGTGGATTTTGGAGCGTTTACTCTCTGCCTTCAGTGCTTTCCACGTACCCTCTCATTTAATCTTCAAAACAATCCTAGGACATGAAAACTATTATCATCTCTTTATAGGTGATACAGAGAAAGAGAACCGAAGCTCAGAGAGATTAAGTCACTTAACGAGGTCACACAGCTGGTTAAGTGTCCAGGTGGCATTCCAGACCCTACTCAAGCCCACCAGACAGATGCTGAGAGAAGAGTTGCTTCTGCCCCAGAAACCTGTATCCAGGCTCCCAGAGGATCCAGAGATTCACACACAAAGTGAGTACCAGAACATGGCCTGTGATATCAGCCCGAGGAGTGTGGGGCAAGGAAAAGAGGTGTCTGGTCAGGGTTATTTGCATGTATGTATGTATGTATGTATGTATGTACTTAAGGAGGCTCCGTTCCTGACGTGGGGCTTGAACTCATGACCCTGAGATTGAGAGTCACGTGCTCTACCGACTGAGCCAGCCAGGTGCCCCTGGTCAGGGGTTGGAGAGGCAGCCCAGGGGAGTGTGGGCTCTTGCGACAGCTCAGGTCTGCGCCCGAGGACATAACACCAGGATTCGGAAAGCAGGAGTGAGGCTGCGTGTGACACCTGGTATCATACGCCAATGGCCCTATAAACTGATCTTCATCCGAGTGTCAGATCAAGTCCCAGGGCCACCATTGGAGCCACTGGATCCAGTCATACCTGAAGCTAATCCTCTCTCTGCACTTTTGAGTGACAGGAGCCCAATCATTCTTATTTTTGCATAAGCTAATTTGACTTGGGTTTCTGGCACTTAGAACTAATAGGGTCGTGATAAAACATGCTTTGCAGCTTGAGAACCACTATAATCAGAGATTATCTCCTGCTAGACTTGTTTTTTAATTTTCTGTCTTTACCACCAGCCTGTCAGCCCCTGGAGGTCAGGTACCACAGCCCACCCATCTCACTTCCTCTTCTCCACGATATTTGGCAGAGCGCTGGGCTCTGGGCAGTACTCAGAGAAAGTGGGGCGTAACTACAGGAGCCAGGAGTAGACAGACGCACAAGCCCCACCCCTCTCCAAGGAGCCCGCTAACGGAGGCGGGTGTGCGTGTGTGTGAGTGTGAGTGTTGGGGTGGGAATCTACCAGATTTCTTATGCCTGCAGAGCCCGGTTGGCAAAGGGAGGCCAAGTTGGATGCTGCAATGGCGTCCTCCCCAAACTCTGGGACTCTGAGGGGCGGACCAAGGGCTGACTCTGCAGCCTTGAGTGTTTGACTTTGGACAGGAGCCACTGGCTGGTCTCGGGGAAACCTGGCAACGCAACTGCAGGAGGAGCTCTCAAGTGGAAACGGGGAGAGGGAGGGAGGGTGGCATCCAAGCCCCCGGAGAGCGGGTCTGAGATTTCTGGGCAGAGGCAAACAAGGAGGGACCCCAGCCTCCCCTGCCTCGGCTCCTCATCTCTGGGGCCTTGGGGACCCTGCAGGAGGCCTGCACTTGGGCTCTGCTCTCTGCTTCCCCCTCGCAGAGCAGGACCGCACTCTGCTGCAGTGAGACTCCCTGGGCACACTGGCCTTATATGGTCACAGAGCCACAGGCTTAGGAGCTGGAAGGAGCCGCGGAGGACTGTCCGGCCCAGCAGCCAGTCCTCCTCTCTGAATCACAGATGCTTCTGAGATGGTGACAAATGCACCAACATTCAGTTTTACTCCCAATTTCTGGCGGTTCAGGAACTTAATGGTCCAAAGTTGCTGGAATGCATGATTTTTCATGCCATCTCCAGGCTGGACTAAATTCCCCTCCTCTGCTTCCCTTTCTCCTGCACTGGGGCTGTCTGTCTGCCCCCCACCGTGGTCCTGTTAGGGATCTAGATTAAGGGGGTGCTTTGGGAGCCAGACTCGAGCTGTGGGACCAAGTAATTTCTTTAACTGTTTAGCGCTTCGGCTCCCGCAGCTTTCCGTGCAGATGGGCCTGGTAATACTAAATCTCCTCTCCAGTCATGCTGCATAAAGATGAGCGCGGGCATGGTAAGCACTCGATCAGTCCTGCTGTTATTATTATTGTTGTTGTTGTATTTGGCTGGGGCAGGGGGTGGGGGAGGTGCAGCTGGCTGGCTGCCCCGTCTGTAACCCGGGGCCACAGGGCAGCACGGCCAGGAGGCCATGGGAGGACCACCGTCTGCCGGGAGGAGGAAGCTACCTCCCCAGGCACAGAAAGGAAAATGGGGCAGGGAGAGGGGGCGTTCTTGGAACTGGAGCAGATTCGAATGTCACCGGAGCAGCAGCAGGCTGAAAAGCTGAATTCCCTGGTTTGAGGGCTGCTTAATGTGTTTCTTTCTGATCATGGCTGGGGACCCGTAAGCTGACTGTCTAGGTTAGGGTCAGCGTCTCACTTGTGGGACCACTGACAACGGTTCCCCATCGTCAGGGAGACGCAGTCAGCCCTGGGGTATGGCCCTGGAGCCACACCCTTGCCTCCAGGGGCAGGGAAGGACCTCCCTGGATGCACAGAACACGTTTTTAATCCAACAGCGAACAGCGAGATGCCAGTGAGTCAATGACACACACCAGCGATCAGGGGCTCCACAGAACCCATCAGACAGCATGGGGCCCGGACACGACTGTAACATGAAAACACCAGTGAGGGTCCAATGTGTGTCCTGTGCAGCCACTTTTATAAAACTACATTTGTGTGTGACGGTGTTGGTAGAAGGAAGGGGTGTGGAGGGGGGAGGAAGGAGGGGGAAGGATGCTTAAAAATACCGTCAATAATCATTTTTGGGCGGTGGCCTTCAGTGACTTTTTTCCTCTTTTATTTATGTTTGTTTTGTTTTATTAAAAAGTGTGCAGTTGTTATTTGAAAGAACAACACATACTTCCCAGTGGGAAATAGACACTTCGTGTCTATCACGGGGGACCATTTTGGCCAGGAGAGGGGACTAGAGCAAAAAGGGGGAGACTCATTAATCGAGAGGAATTTCCTAATATGTTTTACTTGGGTTCAGCCTGATGTAAGATCTTATCAGACTTCGAAGCCCATGAGGCCTGGTCCCTGCCTCCCTGGGGCCCTCCTTCTGGACGATAAAGCGCATGTTGAGAACACGAAAGCTAACGATATAAAGTGATATCAGCCAAGGGCCAACTGAAGGGTTTGTATGTCAGAAGCTTTGGCTGCCACCCAACAGCCATTCCCCTGTCCCCATGGTGAGGTCCTCGCCCGGCCTCCCTTGCAGCTAAGAGTGACCATGTGATCCAGTTCGAGTAAGACTGTAGGGGAGCTGGCGAGAAATGCCTCTGAGAAATGGTTTTCCTTCTTGGTCCAAAAAGAGAGGCTTTTGAGAACAGCTTTCCTGCCTCCCTACTCCACTGCTCCCCTGCCCCTGGCCGTCCCTCCACCACAGGCCATTCCCTGGCTTCTTGCCCCTCTATGTGACTGTGTAAGAAAGTGAATACTGGCACCACGGCAGCCATCTTGTGACTGTGAGGTTAAATGCCAGCACCCTGAGGATGGCAGATCACAGGGGTACCGGGGTTTCCCAGTGACACTGCTGAACTGCCAAATCAACGCTGGGGCCATCTGATAACAGAGGACATGCTCCTACCATGATGCCCCCTGCCTGGGACAGGGAAATGGTCCTTCTTGGGGCAAACATAGAAATGGTCATTTTCAGGGCAGGAACCATTGACTCAGAGAGAAAAGACTTGCCTACAGACACCTGGTTAGCTTGTGGCAGAGCAGGGACAGAATTCCCAGAGGCCTCCCTACTGTGCCTCTGAATTCCCTTAGTGCTCTCGTGAGGTGGGGGACTGGTGGGTGACCCCAGGTGAGAAAAACATCTACCAATTGCAAAGCAGAAAGACTTTTTCCCCCCCATTCTGTCTTAAAATCTCTAGTTCCCAATAATTTGGAGGCTTCTTTGAGGGTATTCTGTAAGCATCTCTGTTCATTCATTCATTCACGCATTCCCTAATGCACTTTTCACACATAGTTTGGGTGGCTACTACCCGGCCCTGTGTCAGGGGCCGGGGATCTAAGCGCGAACAGGCAGACACTACGGAGCTTGAATTCTACTGCACAAGGTAGATACTGAATAAGCAATTTCACAAACGAGTAATTAAATTATAATTGGAGTAAAGCCACCAAGAAGAAAAATACCAGCGGCGAGAGATACAAGAGATACAAGAGGAAGCCCTGCAGCCCGGGCTTGGCTGCCCACACCGGGGGACGGGACTCCAGAGAGGGGGCCGGCACGCGCCAAGGCGGCCCTCTCTACGCGGTCCCTGCGTGACTTCCAGAACCCGCCCCCCCCCGCCCCGGCAGGCACCCGGGGTGCTGGGGAAACAGGTGCTGAAGGAACAGAAGGCGCTTCCTGGGCTGGCAGGGGGGCCTGGAAGCCAGAGATCCCAGTCAGGAGGGCTGCTTTGGATCTGGTGCGGGCGGAGGTCTGACGTTTCCTCCCGAGGGAGGGCTCCGCCCAGCTTCCTTGTGTTAAACAGCAAGCTAACCCTGTGTGCAAAACGACACAAACACCGGCCAGCCTGAGAGTGCCGGCAGGAACAGCAGACCAGCTTGAGGGGAGGCACCCAAGGATAAGGGGCGGAGAGACGGCCCTGTTGAAGGCCCGACCCCCCTCTTCCCTGGGGAAGCTCCCACTGACCGCTCTTGTATTTACTTACACTTGACAGAGGGGCGAAGTGCGCTGCCCAGCGGGGTGTGACCTGGCCCGGATTCTGTGGGTGCCACCAAGAGTGAGGACTAAGCAGTCAACAGTGGGCCAGAAGGTACTGTGTGGGCAGGGCCGGGGGTGGACGGGAGGTGGGTATTTCCAGCCCTGCAGCAGCCCCAGTTCCCTAGATGACCTCATTCCTCCCTTCCTTTCTCCCTCCCTCCCCTTCTCCCTCCCTCCACAAATATATAACTTGCACTGTTAGGAGCTGGACACACCCTGACTCTCCTGTTCGCTAACAGTGTGGACTGTGGCAGGTTGTCAACCTCTATGGGCCCAGGTCTCCACTCTGTCAAGTGGGGATAATGACTGTCCTTCCCAGGGCTGTCCGCAGTATTAAAGAACATGTGGGGAGGACCTGGCATACAGGCCCATTAATTGCCAACTGCTGGTATGATTTACAAGTCACAGACCGGGGCGCCTGGGTGGCTCAGTCGGTTAACTGTCTGCCTTCGGCTCAGGTCATGATCCCAGGGTCCTGGGATCGAGCCCCGCGTCGGGCTCCCCGCTCAGTGGGGAGCCTGCTTCTCCCTCTCCCTCTGCCTGACACTCCCTGGCTTATGCACCCCCCCTCCCCTTGCTCTCTCTCTGGCAAATAAAGAAATAAAATCTTAAAAAAAAAGTGTTAAAAGTCATAGACTGATCAGTGCCAAAGCAGGGCTAAACTTCTACTCTTGTCTTCTGGGCCTGGGTCCCCCTCCTACCCAGGGCATCAGTGTCTTGACATAAATGAATGAGGTGTTGGTGGTGGAGGGGGGCAGAGGATATCCATGTTCTGAATGATTGGCTCAGAGACCCCTGGCTGGGCAGAGGTAAGATGTGTGTTTATAAGGTAACTATGCTGAGACCCTGATTTCTGATTTCCCAGAGTTCCAAGAGAACAGAGGCAGTGGGACCCAGAGGCCCTGATGGGAGGTCAGAAGCTTCTGGTCTAAGCTTCCTTGATTGGCAGAGCCAGAACTATCCTCAAAGGGATGGCTCCCTCTTCCTCCCATCCACAGAACTAACTACTACATGTCAGGTGCTCTTCATACAGGCAGTGGTGAACAGGACAGACATAGCCCTTGACTTCAAAGGACTCACCGTGTAGCTGGGGAAGACAGAAAATAAAGAACTAAACGAATAAATATTCTACATTGATAAACACAAGAAGTTGGAGTGATGGGGGTTGGAGTTAGGAGCCAGGAAAGGAGGTGGCATGTGAAAATGAGGCCTGAATGATGAAGACCAAACCTTGCATATGTGTGAGGAAGACCATTTCAAATAGAGAGAACAGCAAGTGCAAAGGCCCTGGGGCACCCTGTGTATTAGAAGAATGGTGAAGAGCCAGTGGGGCTGGAATGGAGTAAGTACCAGGGAGAATGAGGGGATGAGGTCAGAGAGGGCAGTGGGGAGCTGCTCCCGTAGGGTTATTGTGCAACTTATATTTTTTCATAATATGCATTAAAACAGACTGCCACCTGTTACCAAAAAAAATGTGTCCCCCATAAACCACTGCGATTTCTGCCATTGGTTCTGCTCTAAGTGTGGATCACTTTTAAATGGCAGCTCTCCCTCCTCCTTCCCTGACTTCTCCAGCTCTGACTAAAAGGCCTGTTGTTGGAACACTTAGGGATTCCAACTTACACAGCTAAGCAAAAAAGACTAAAAAAAAATCAGCCACCATCCCACCTCTTGGAGGGAAGCACCATCCACATGTTAGAGTATATTTCAGTTCTATTATCTGAAAGCCCGTATGTGTATGGACTGTCTTTCCTGGAGCGGAATCACACGGTGCGTTTCTGTATCATCCAGAAGTTGTCACTGGCTGCTTGGTGTCCCATCATCTGCGTGGGGCCGGAGGCATTTGGCTGTGCCCCTATCAGTGGACTCTCGGGTTGCCTGTGGACGGAGCTCGGCCCAGCTTCAAAGTCAGGTGTCGGGGAGGCTGCCTGACCGTGAGGCCGTGTCTCCTAATAAAGGCAGAAAGCTACCAAACCTGAAGGGGACGAGACAGGCTGGGTGACCCCTGGCCTTACGGGCTGGGCTCGAGTGAAGCATGTGAGCGCAAATGGGACCTTTCAGCTATTTGCAAAGAAGAGAAGAAAGATCCAACTTAAAATCCAGCTATTTCACGGTAGGATGAAGTTGCACGGTTTGAGAAAAATTATTTTAAAAAAGAGATAAGATCCCTTAGTAATTAAGACTATATTTAAAAACCTGATATTCTAAGAATAACATAGACTAGAAGGGTATTTAAAATAATCGTATTAAACCGATCGGTCCCCCAGGGGAATGACCGGTACAAAACAAAGGGATATGTCCTGTTGACAGTGACTTGCAGAAATCGGTTATAAAGATGCCAGTTTTAATAAGGGGTAACTCGGGCCAGAAGCAGTGATGTCAGCTGCCAATTGTCACCAGACGGAGCCAGGGGCAAGGCCCGGGCAGAGCCTCTGCTGCCATTATCTGGAAAACAGCGTGGACCTTGCCCTTTCCCAAGACTCCCGGTGCCGGGGGTGAGGGGGCCGAGTGCCAGCTCTCATTCCAGGAGGGTGTGACGCTTGGAGCACTGCCTTCTCGAGCCCCGTTCCTTTTTCTCTTCATGGCAGTGTGGCTGGTCTGAATCCTGGGACCCTGGCCTTGGATTAGAGACATATATCATGTCTTGGACTTGGAGACCGAAGACCCAGGTTCTTATGCAGTGTGGCCACTAACAAGCATCACAACCCCAGGTCGAGTGGGTGGAAGAAGTCCCCCGAGAGTTGGGGAGTCTGGCCCAGCCCTCTTGGGTCAGCGTCATCACCTTGGCCTGGGGCTCCACCTTGGTGTTAGAGGTGCACCTCCTATGAGGATAGCCTTGGCTTCCTAATCCGTGCCAGTGTTTTTAGGAAAGGCTCCATTTACTGTGACGGCTGAGAGCCCAGTTTGCTCTGGAGACCTGGGGCCTGGCCTCGGCTCTATCACTGACCAGGTCCGTGACCTTGGATGTGCCTCCATGTGCTGCCCCGGCTCTGGACTTGGGTTGTGTCAATTCCCTGTGGTAACCCTGCTTCACTCAGGTTAGCCCAGTTCCATGGTCATAGCTCGGTCTTTGCCAAATGTAGTCTTTTGGTAATCTCACAGCTCATAAAACATGGGTGCAAAAAATTGAAGGGGCTCTTGATGGACAAAAGATTAAGCAGCTCTGAAATAGAAACCTGCATACCTTGCTAAATTCTAATTCTGCTCAGATGCCACCTCCTCGGACTGTGGCTAAAAAGCCTACTCCCTCTATCATTCCTTTTCTCCTGCCTTCTTTTCCTCATGGACCACTGCCTGATATATATATTTACTTGTATACTGTCTCCCCACATTCCAGTGAGCTTTATGAGGGCAAGGACCTTGTCTGTCTTGTTCACTGACCGCAGTGCCCCAAGCAGTGCCTAGACATCGTGAATGGTCAGTTACCGTTGGCTGCAGGGCTGAACGAAACACGACTGTTTAGGAACTCTTCAGCTCCAAAATGGCGGCTCTACATGGACTCCTTTCTGTGACAGTAGGTGGCCTTTAAATTGTGGGCCAGGATGAATGTGCTTCCCCGACTCACTCCACCACCTCAACCCCTGGCAGTAAATCCCATCTCCCAAACTTGGGTGCTGACCAGTCTTCCTACTTAGGGACCAGAGTCCGTGGCCCTTTTCCTATTGATGTTAATTAGAATTACTCCCTCACTCACTGACATGAGTTCACTCCTTTTTACCCCTAGCCTTGGTTCTCCCGGGTTTTCTAAGGGTTCTCCTGGGTTTCTAAGATATACAGATGTCTTATGTTGCCCACTCTATGCTCACTTCTGGGAAAATCCAAAACCACTGTGTTAAATTCATTGGTTATGTTGTGAAGATATGACAGAGAGCTTTATGGTTTCTGAGTCCTTTTTACAGTGCCTTATGTAAAGACATGAGCTTTCATTAAACACGGTAAGAGCATGTGAGTGAGGCAAATTGGTTCAATGTTGATTTTACTGCCTAAATCTAAGTAACATTTCTGGTTTCCCATCTGCCCTATTAGGGCAGCGGCTAGATTGCCCTTTCTTCTGCTGACATAATGAAATGAAATATTCTTATTAGTATATTATGTTTAATATATGACTAATACACATCGGGGGGCAGTGTGCACAGCTTTTTAATTATATTTTGTGGAGAAGGGACAAGTGAGGCTGCAGAGCTTTGCTTATCTTGCTCAATCCTTGGGGGAAAAAAAAACAAAACTCTTTTCCCCGCCTATCTACAGTATGTTTGTTCATTATTTATGATCCCTGTTCATTAGCGCCTGGATGCGGTCTCCAGAACCGCAGGAAAGAGGGACACAAGAGCACTCGAGCCTGCTGTCTCTGGCAGACAGCTCAGAGACGAGACATTCGCCAACTCGAGCCATCTAAAGCTTCTCCTCTTCCAACCCCAAGATGACAGGCTCTGTCACCTAAGCAGACCGGGTGGGGCTCTGACAATCTGTGGGAGGGCTCGTATCTGGGTTCCTCGCGGCTCCCTTGCCACTCGCTGTGGGGTGCAGCGGTGACTCACTGCAGATTCCGCCTATGAGCAAAGATGAGCTTTGTAAATGGCAAATGAGGGTTGTAGCGGACATCTGCTGTTTTTGTTTGCCCGACTTCTATTCTCCCTTCCTTTGGAGAGCACCTTCCTTCCTCCCACCATGGGGACTCTCCTGATCTCTAGCCTAAGTTCCTGCTCCCCACCTGCCCAGTCAGGGGGGCACATCCCTGGATCCAGCCATGCCCTGGCTACTCAGTTACACGAGCCGATGTGTTTCCTTCCGTGCTTCAGCCACACTGAAATGATGATGACTGCAGAGCCCTGGGAGTTTGTTTGGGAGGACGGCGACAGGACACGGGACTAGCCACACAGACTTCCTGATCTGAAAGGGGGTGTCTGGTTACCGCTTAGCTTCTCGGGGCTCTGAGGGCTACGACACTACAGGAAAGCATCCACCCCACGACCCCAACTCCACTTTACAGCGGCCAAGCCAGGCTGCCGGTCGCTTTGTCCTGTAGGCATTTTCGGGGGCCAGCGGCTCCCCAACCACCGTCCACTGCCCCGCAAGCCCAAATAAGCATCAGGAACGTCACTCCTTTTGCTTCTCTCCTAGATTACAGACCTAGGCTCTTGGTTTTCCCCTTCCTGTTCTTTTAAAACGAGGGCTTGTTTTTCTTCCGCTTCTTATCATGTGATTGGGAGGAAGGGCACCGAAACACCACCCCCAACTTGCAGAGACAAAGGGGCATGAAAAGAATCCCCCATTCTCCACTTCAGGCGGCTCTGCATGCACTCAGGGGATAACGAGGAGATCTGCCATGCCCCCCACCCCCACATTGTCCTAGATGGCAGACAATGCTAGGTGAGTGTTTATTCTGAAACAAAGAGACGAATGAAAAGCACCCTTCTCAGCTCTCTGCTAAGGAAGAGTTCAAGGCAAAAGGGATAGAGCTCCTTGGGGGGAAGTCACAATTCACGCCTGCTGGGCAACACTCGTGGTAAAGTCTGCCAAAAGCAAGACCGGATCCACATTCCTCCCCAAGGTAGCTCAGTCTCCCTCAGAGCAAACAGCAGCGGTCCGTTGTCACGCCAGCTTTCGCCGGACAAAGACGGCCATGTCTGCGCTCAGGTCCCCGAGCCCTTCTGGACCACATTCTTCCGGTTCCCTCCGCGTCACCCCTTTAATTGAGGGAGAATTCCAGGTGAGGGCCTGCCTCGCCAGACCAAGAGAAGTATAGGCACAGAAAAACAGAGCAAAAGCCAGCCCGGCTGGCCCTCCTTCCCTGGCCGTGGCTGTGGCCCAGAAAGGATGCTGGCGTCTGTACGGTGGATGGGAACGGCCCCGCCGTGGCCTCCGGGCTTCCCACCCCAGCCTTGCTCAAGCAGATGGAAGCTCCTTGATAATAACCACTACGGCATGGTCAGAGCCCAAGAAAGAGCGTCCACAGAAATCACTCTGTGGGCCTCCACATCCATTCCCCTCTCTAGGGATGCTGGGGTGGGCAGCGTGTTCTGCTCTTACGGCCCAAGCCATCCGCTCAGCCTGCAGGCGGGAGCCCAGCTGTGCCCACTTGGCCGATTTCTGCCTCGGCTAGGCTTGACGTGCAATGGAGTTGGGGCTCCATCGATGGCTGTTGCTCACCTTCGAGGCCGACAGGAGGGTAAGTAGTTTCCGATCCCTCGCGGTCTCTGAGCCCGTGCTGGGAAGACCTGCTTCTGGGCCAGCGGCTACCAGCTGGGGGGCAGTGAACGTGAATCAAGTCTGAAATTGGCTCAGATTAAAATCGAACGTTCCAAGGACTCTTAAGCTACCATCCTGGGAATCTACCCACTGGGTCAGGTGCTCGTGAGGATTTCAGGTGAAGACAAAAGAGACGTGCATACTGCTAATTGTCTGAGCCCTCTCGAATGCACGCCCCTCGGCACACGTGGGGCAGTGAGGTTGGGTCGTGGGGCAGGACAAGGGCGGCCAGCACCTGTCGAACCCCCACAGGCTACCAGCACGTGCAGGGGGCTTCATGGACATTCACACCCTTACTCCTTCCAAAGCCTCGGACCTCACCTCCCGGCACCCAGCCTTCGGGAATGGTTTAGTTTCCGCAAGGAAACTGGCTAATGGAGAAGTTACTGAGCTTTCTCAGGGTCAGGAAAGGCAGGTCTTCCCAAGAGCCCAGGCTCCTCACCACTCTATGGAAAGTCTGTGGACCACAATTTCCAAGAAACACTGATGACCTTCCAGCACAGTCCGGGAATGGAGACCGGACTGTGGAGGGGCAAGAGGACTGGCCAACTGGAAAGGAGGGGGAAAGGCATTTCCACCTCAGGAAGGGGTCTCAATAGTCAGGTTTCTGTCGTCACACTGGCCCTGACTTGGAAACTCTTAGCCCTAGTTAAACATCCAGCCATCACTAAATCCTCATCAGATGAACCCGTGTCCTGGCTATTCTTCTTCTTCTTTTTTGGGAAATATTTAAACAATTTATTTATTTGAGAGAGAGAGAAAGAGAGCATGTGAGTGGGAGGAGGGGCAGGAGACAAGCAGACTCCCCACCGAGCATGGAGCCCGATGTGGGGCTCGATCCCACGACCGAGAGATCATGACCTGGGACCAAACCGAGAGTTGACGCTCATCTGACGGAGCCACCCAGGCGCCCGCGCAGACTCTTCTGCCGACCCCTCCCAGCCCTTTATCCGCTCCACTCCACTCAGCTCCCTGCCACTGGGATTCCTTGTGATGCGTCTCTGCTCTCTCGCTGGGCTGAAAGCCCCAGAGCCAGACACAGGGTTGCGAGAGGTGCGAACAAATGAACAGGCGGAGTCTGTCCGGGGAGATCCCTGCCCCCGCCATGCGGCTCCAGCACATCACCGGGCGCATTACCACCAGGGCCGACTGCTGAGACGGCTGCCCTGGGGCACTTGTGCATCCCCTGGGCTCTGAGCTCCCACAGGCTCGCTGACCAGGAAGGTCTGGGAGCCGGGGTGTTTGGGGATTGGGAAGGCTGGTGAGAGGGGCAGAGAATACACACAATTTTCCAGCATTGCCAATAAATAGGGCTGCCGAATTCAATTCAGGAAACACCACCTAACACCTCCTAAGTGCAAGCAAGGCACGGTCCCTTGTCTCTCGGTGTGGATCACGCTCCCTCATGAGGAGGTGGCATTCCTGCAGCGTGTGAGGCCGATGGCGCGCTCGGTCTAATTTTGGTGTGTGGCTCCGGTTCCTGGTGGGCCTTCCCTGGCGGTGCTGCCCATGCCCTTGGCAGGCTCCGGCCTTCCCCAGCTCCAACATGAACTTGCTGACTCGTACGGCTCACAAATCATCCCTGGGGCTCTTCCGCTGGCTGTACAGGAATGCTTAAGCAAAATTCGACTGCGCTAGGGGTCGGGGGGGGGGGGGCTGTTGTTGCAACCCTGTTACCATACTCTGAGCCTCAAATAATGGACCGTTGGAAGCCAAGTGCGGGCCTGGCAGCGCTTTCTGCAAAGAACAAAGAGCCGTGTGCAGGAGTAGCTTGGACCACGCTGTCACTCCAGAATGAGAAGCACCCACGGGGCTCGGGGGCCAGAGCCACACGGGGCTCCCCTGTCCAACCTCAGACGAACACTTCTCCCGGCCCTGCTCTCACACACCCATCCCTCCCTGCTCTCGAAGGAGATGACGAAAACTCTCCGTCAGTTTCCCCGGTGCCCCTCAGTCCTGGACAGGGAGGGCCGCCCAGGGCCCGCGTGGGGGAGGGCAGCCAGCCCTGACACCAGCTCGAGGGGAAGCTGTGGGGCCACGGCTCCTGGTTGTCCTGCCCGGCAAGTCCCAGGGCGTCGGGAATATTATCACTGCCATCGCTTTCATGAACAAAATAAAGGTGAGATGGCTGAGAGAGGCCATTCGTGGAACCGGCCTGCTGCCTCCCACTGCTGGAGGGACACAGCGGTGGGCTCCCTGGTCTAGCTGCCGTGCCACCGCCCCTCCTGGCGATGAACAACCAATGCTTCCTTTCGAGTTCTCCCAGCATTTCTCCAGATGTTATTTGGCTAATACCCGCTCCTACTGATTAAACACTAACTTTGGACCAGGTGTTTATGTACATTATCTCACTGAATCCTCAGATCTCAGGGATGAGTAACACAGTTATCCCCATTTTACAGATCAGGACACTGAGGCTTAGGGAGGTTAACCAACTGTATGGCCAATGTCACAGAGCTGGTAAACGGTAGAACGGGGGCTTAAGACGGGGTTCCTCCATTACCTCCATCCCAATGGCTGTGGTGGTGGCCCCATTTTACAGTAACGGGGGGCGGTACAAGAATCGGAGTGACCGCCTGGCCCACTGTCCCAGAGCAGAGGCCTCAAACTGGCCATCTGCAGCCTGGCCTCGGGCCAGGGAGAGGGAGATGTGTTTTGTTTGGCCTGCAGTGCTTTTGAGTTTTTTTGGTTTAGTTTTGTTTTTTATTGGAGCAAATGTTTATGAATCAGGAGAATTCTCACAAAAAGATACTGATTTCTGGCTGGACGGGGTGATGTGCCTTGTCGGGTGGGACCCGAGTCCGGCTGCCAGCTGTGGGCAGGGCCAGGGCGCTCTGGCGACCAACGAGGCCCCAGCAATCCGCCGCCCTCGGCTACTGCCCGCTGGCCTGTCAGCACCGTCACCCCCACAAAGAGCTGGTTAAGTGACATTAGCCACATGTTACCGGCAGAATAAACATTTCCAGCACGTTATTAGGAAGGAAAAGTGCTAAACTCATGGCAGGTTTCTTCTTTTCCTCCTCCTTTTTTTTTTTTTTTTTTTGGTTGTTGTTGTCCTAATAAATATGGGGAGTAGTCAGGAACTTGACAGGTCCAGTGAATCTGAAACATGTAGTGTGAACAATGTTCAAACTTGTGAAACAGGCCCACTTCGCTTCCATCCTTTCAGCCAGCCTTGTTGGAGGACGCCACACGCCCCACGGATCCGACAAGATGCACAGCCAACCGGAAGGCTCTGCACAGCTGGAAGTCTGGCCACGGTCCATGTTTGCACTTAAGTAAGTGCTGCTGGGTTAGACACATGGAACACTAATGACAATCACGTGGTCCCAGCTGCCGAGAAGTGGTCCAGAAGTGATGGGAAGCAAACCTCTTGAGTTAGCCAATGCAAAGGCACTTAGCCAACAAGTGGGAAAGGTACCTATGTCACTGGTTGACAAGGAGGAAGGAATCCAATCTCTAAACACTGGAATGCCCCAGGGCTCAGGCTTTGGACCGCCTATCAACATCTCCACTTACTTCTTTTTTTTTTTTTTAAAGATCTTATTTATTTGACAGAGAGGGAGACACAGTGAGAGAGGGAGAGAGAGAGAGAGAGGACACAAGCCAGGGTGAGTGAGAGAGGGAGACGCAGGCTTCCCACCAAGCAGGGATCCTGATTATGGGCTCGATCCCAGGACCCTAGGATCATGACCTGAGCCGAAGGCAGATGCCCAATGACTGAGCCATCCAGGTGCCCCTCAACATCTCCACTTAGCTATGCATTAGGCACTGCAGACCAAGAGGTCCCTCCCTGAACTACTGATTTTCCTTGAAATCTCCTCCTCTGTCAGCCTTCCCCACCCAGCTAACGGCAAATGCTGTTGCCTACCAAAGACTCTGAGCACTGACGCCTGCTCTCTTTTTTGTTAAAAGGGAGATTAATAAGTGTTAAAGAGGTGTCAAAGACATAGTAACACCAAATTCAAGACTTTCTATTTCTCATAAGCAGAAGAATGAAAGAGAATTGAAAAAACAAAAACAAAACAAAAACTTGCCCACCATGGGCTTCACTGTTACTGAACACTGTGTCCCTGTTACTGGAACAAATCATCTCAAGGGTCATCAACAGCTCCCAGCCCGCGACACAAGGGACGCGGGAACATAAGGTTCTGGAATCTAGTCCGGTGTCTAATCTGATTCCAGCAGATAAAAGAGTGAAGGAGGTTTTAGGGGTGGGGGCTGGCTGATAAAATGCCTGGGCATAATGCCAGCCTGCCCCTAGGAAGGGCAGGGTGGGGGTTTATCCAGTCCAGCTGGCCCACTGGAAATTGAGAGAGGACGACTGTGATTCTGGGAACAGAGCAACCTGAAGGAGATTAGCATCTCCGACCTACCCGCCCATCCCGAATCAGAGAACTGCCGAGGCTTTTGGGCAGGTGGGGGTATGTATGGAAGATAAAGCTGAAAAACGTGTGGGGATCTCTCCCATTTGTTTGAGAACCTGCTTCAGAGAATGTCAGAGCAAGGAGTAAAAGCTGTGGATGCTGGGAAGAGCCTACCCAGGGGAGGCCTGCGGAGCCCAGTATGTGTGCGGGAGTTGGGGAGGAGAGAAGGGGAGAGGATCTTTGCTTGACTGGACCAGGTACCCTTGGAGCCCAGGCGGCCAAGAAGTAGCTGAACACATGGGCTGCACACCACCTGACCCTCTGCCTCTGGGGCTGAAGGAGAACAGGGAGGCCAAGGGGGAAGGATTCCCCCAGGTCACCCTAGAGCATGCTGGTGTCTCACCTGCTTTGACACCACTGGCCACGAGGGCAAGGGTAGCTCCACTCCATAGCGGAGTGCTGCTACTCCAGACTCCACAACCGGAGGCACCATCAAAGAATAAAGACCACTCACAACATGCTTCCAAGACCCGCTAGCAGAAGATCAGTCGGGACAAGCAGTGCACATGCCTGCTGGAAGAGGGTGGCTCCAAGAGACAAATGACAAGTCTAATAGAAGATCACATGTGCCCCAAAGCAATTCAGGGCAGACATGAAAGACTTACTGCATATTAAAAAAAAAAAGTCTTCCTAACTATAGTAGGTGAATCCCTGTTGAGATATGAGTTAGTGGCCTGGAAGACCAAATGGAAAAATTCTCCAAGGCTAGAGCAAAAATACAGAGACCGAATTCGTGAAGGAAAAGATAAAAGGCCTGGAGGACGGACCCAAGGAGATCTAACCTGAGAATACTGGGAGCTCTAGAAGAAGAAAAAGGAACTGATGGAGAAGAGCCAGTAATTAAATGACAAATAGAAGACGATGCAACAAGGTGTTGAAAAAAGACCTGAGTCTGCAGACTCAAGAGCTCACAAAGTTCCAGGAAGGATGACAAGAACAAACATACACATAGGTTATCCCGGTAAAGTTCCTCAACTTCGAGAATGAACACAAAACTTGAAAAGCTTCCAGTTGGTTAAGTGTCCGACCCTTGGTTTTAGCTCAGGTCATAATCTCAGGTCGTGGGATTGAGTTCTGTGTTGGGTTCTGAGCTTAGCGTAGAATCTGCTTGATATTCTCTCTCTCCCTCTGCCCTTCCCCCTGCGTATTTTTTTTCTCTCTCTCTCAAATAAATTCTTAAAAAAAAAAAAAAAGTTTCCAAACAGAAAGAACATATTGCCTACAAGAAAACAAACAAAAAATCAGAGTCACATCAGACTTCTCATCTGAAACACTAGGAGCTAAATAAAAAAGCATGGAATAACTTCTACAGACTACTCAGAAAAGAGAACCAAAGACCCTCAAATACTTCACCTATCATTTTTCAGGGCAAAAGATATTTTCAGATATGCAAGAATTCACAGAGTTTACCACTGACACATGACAAATACTTAGAGAAACAAACAACAAATGCAGGAGAACAGAGACCTTACTGTGGGGGAAAATGAACAGGTCAGGAAACTATGATGAATGCAGGCGCTTGCTTGCACACTTGCTCCCTCCCCTTTCTCCAAAATCTAAATGGAACTGGTAAATAAGGACTCTGAAAATAGAAGGGCCATACTATGAGGGAAAATTCCAACAGTGGCCCAAAGCTAAAAATATTAAATTATCCTAACAAAATCAAGGAGTTGAAGAGGAAGGGAGTAAAAGTGTTCCAAGGTCTCATCTTAAGTAGTGGACAGGGAAATAATTCTAAGGTCTCATCTCACTGAAGCAGAGAAAAGCGGGGAGGAAATGAAGCATCCTGGAGGGAGAAGTAGTTATTTTGTGTTATCTTGACTTCAAATAATAGTGGAGCAATATGTATTTGATTATGAATTAAGAGGAAAAGAATGTAACCTTTAATACAATGGAAAAGTAGAGAACTTCCAGATTGACATGGGAAAAGAAGGGAATGCAAAGGAACTACATCAATTCAGCACAAACAAGAAGAAAGAAAAACACAGAAATAATGATGGAAGGAAATTAAAGACATACCATTAGACAATAGGAATAAAATCAAGTACATCAGTTAATGGGCTAACTTTCTCACTAAAAGACAGCAGAAGTAAGATTGGGTTAAAAAATTAAAACAAAAAACAAAACCCAGGTACACGATATTTATAAGAAAACTAATTAAAATAAATGTATGCAGAAATGTTGAAAATAAATGCATAGACAAATAGATACCAGGCACATGCAAACAGAAGGAAAGTAGGAGTGTCAAAATTAGACAAGGGGGAATTTTAGTTAAAAAAATTGCAGAGAATAAATATATCTGTAATGATAAAAGGAATGCTTTTTTTAAAAAAAATATTTATTTGAGTGAGAGAGAGAGAGAACAAGCAGTGGGGAGGGACAGAAGGGGAGAGAGAGAGAAAAAGAGAAGCAGACTCCCTGCTGGGCAGGGAGCCCGATGTGGGGCTCGATACCAGGACCGGGATCATGACCTGAGTCAAAGGCAGACGCTTAACTGACTGAGACACCTAGGTACTCCATTTTTTTTAAATGTAGGCTCCAGGGGCACCTGGTGGTTCCGTTGGTTAAATGTCTGCCTTCAGCTCGGGTCATGATCCCAGGACCCTGGGATCGAGCCCCACGTCAGGCTCCTTATTCAGCGGGAGCCTGCTTCTCCCTGTCCTCCCTGCCTATGCTGTCTCTTGCTATCTCTGTCACTGTCTCTGTCTTGCAAATAAATAAATAAAATCTTAAAAAAAAAATAAACAACATAATGCAAATTCCACACATGGGGCTTGAACTTATGACCCTGACATCAAGACCTGAGCTGAAATCAAGTCAGACTCTTAATCAACTGAGTCACTCAGGCGCCCTGATAAAGGGAATGCTTTATGAAGCAGTTACAATCATCTGAAACCTGTAGGCATTAAACAAGAGAGATGCTATATATAAAGCATGTATTAGAAATGGAATAAATGAAATTTTATTGTGAAATTTCAAAGATGTCTATTTCAGAAATGAACACATCTTATAGGCAAATATTAATAAGAAAACAAAGGAAATGAATCATATAACTTCAATTACTAAAAATATGCAGCACCTTACATTCCTTGAATACAGAATGGACTACTTTTAGGGACCTGGATCATCTACAAAAATTGATCATGTATTGGGTTTCAGAGATAAAACCTTAACAAATTTTACAAAGGAAAGCTTTCATAGACCACAGTATCTGATCACAATCCACAAAATTAGAAATTAAAAAAAGGTGAGAAGAAAAATATTGACTTAGAAATTAAGAAACCCACTCCTAGATAAATCTGGGATTAAAGAGGAAATCAAAAGGGAAATGACAAATTATCTAGAAAGCAGTAAAAGAGAACATTTCATACCAATTCTCATGGGACAGAAAAAGTCATGCTCAGAGGAAATTCAAAGTCCATATGATTAAAGATGAAGTATGAAGAATAAAGGGACTTTTAGTCCTTTTCTTAAGAGATCAAAAAAGAATGAACCCAAACAAAAGAAACTATGATTGTAAATTAGTAAAGTTAAAAGCTGGAATTAATAAAGTTAAAGAAGAGTGGACTTGTGGATAATATAAATAAATATAGTAAGTAAAATAGAACCTAATGAGATCAGTTAAGAGAAGAGCAAATATGCAAAAATCAGAAATGAGAAAGGAGACCTACCCAATGCTGCAAAAAAGAAAGAATCATAAAAGAATATTACATGCAGCTCTATGGTCACAAACATGAAAATCTGATAATTCCCTAGCCAAATATAAATTACTAAAATTGACCCAATAAGTAGAGGAACACTTGAAAAAAACAAATTACCATAGAAAAAGTTGGAAAGGTGATTAAAGATCTGTTACTGAAAATGTGACTAGGTATTTAGTGCCAGATAGATTCAGTGAATTTTATCCAACCTTTAGCACCCGAGATTTCCAATAGTATTTCAAGGATCCTTAGTTATACTAAAAGACGGAGAATTCCCCAGTTAGTGGTATGAAGCCATCATAACTTTAATTACTAAAACATGAAGAAGATAGCAGAAGAAAGAACACTGTAGACCATTCTCATTTATTAAAAGTGACACAAAATTATTTTAGAAAATTATCACATTGAATATAGCCAAGTCTCATGAGAAAAACAGGTTACGATGAAACCTGTTCATTTTAGGAATGTAAGCAGTTCAACAGTATTATCCGTGGCAACCACAAAGATGGAAAAGCTATTTGCTCACATCAATTGATGCTGAGAATGTACTTGGTAACATTTAAATATCATTAAAAACCAGGAATAGAAGCTAATTACTTACACAAAATAAAAACTGTTTACCAAAGCCTGACAGAAAATATGATTATAAACAGTGACATTTTAAAATCATTTCCATTAAAATGTAGAGCTAGATAAGGATGGCAGTAGTCACCATTAGTACTTATCAAGATCTACTACTACAATCCAATGTAGTAAAGCAAGAAAATGGTATCAATGATGTAAAACAAGAGCTAGAATACCTTTTTGATGATATATGCATATCTAGAAAAACTAAGAGACTGTTGTCTTTTTTTTAAGTCTACTATAATTAATAAGAGAATGGTAAGGTGGCTGAATCTAAGATAAATACTCAAAAATTAATGTTTTCTTTCCCCCCTAGCAATAAGTACCTAAGAAAGAAAAGAAAGCAAATAGCTCATTCACAACAGTGACAAAATGATAAATATCTGGGGATAAATTATATAAGAAACCTACAGAACCTACATGAAGAAAACTATAAAAAATCTACCATCTGACAGTTCCGTTCTTTGGTGTATACGCAAGAGAAATGTTTACGTATGTTCACCAAAAGCCGTGAACGAGAATGTTCCTAGCAGCACTAGTGATAATAACTCAGAGTCAGAAGTCACCTCCCTCATTTGGGGAAGGAATAAATAGAACTGTGGTCAGTCCCACAATGTAACACTATATAGCAATGCAGACAAGCAGCTGCAACTATACACGCAGCAGAATGGATAAACCCGGATGTTAGGTGAAAGACAATGGCGTACCACAGGATTCTACTTATTCAAAATACCCAAACTGGCAAAACTGATCTGTGCTGTTGGAAGTCGAGAGGATGGCTTCCCAGGTCAGGAGAACGATGCAAACAGAGCAGCGCGAGCCATGCTCTATGTCTTCACTTGGGGGTTGAGTATCTGGGTGTGCTTACTTTGTGAAAATTCATCAAGTTGTAACGTTAGGATTTGTGTATTTTTATTTATTTATTTAAAAAGATTTTTTATTTTATTTTATTTATTGGACAGAGAGAGAGAGAGAGAGAGAGAAATCACAAGTAGGCAGAGAGGCAGGCAGAGAGAGAGAGAGGGGGAAGCAGGTTCTCCACTGAGCAGAGAGCCCGATGTGGGGCTCGATCCCAGGACCCTGAGATTATGACCTGAGCTGAAGGCACAGGCTTTAAACACACTGAGCCACCCAGGCGCCCCAGGATTTGTGTATTTTTACTAGATACTTTATACTTCAAAAAAAAAAAAAAAAAAACAACGATATTTTACTGAAGGCAAAAGAGATTTGAAGAAAAGACATAGGTTCTTGAATATTATTTTAATAATAGGTTCTTAATATTATTTTAAAAATTCCCCCCATACATTGGGATTTAATACAAATTTCAATTAGAATTTCAACAAGGTTTTGATTTTTTGTTTTTTAAATTAGGAGCTTGATCCCAGGAAGACTTGACATCTCCCTCCCACTTCCAAACCAAGAGAGAGGTAGAGGCTCAATGCTGGCTCCTCTCTCCCACACAGCCACTCACCCCCCCACCTCCAGCTGTTTCCAGAAGACGACACAAGTGTGCAGCCCATTAGGTCAGAGTCCCACCTGCCTCTTACGGGGGGTCGGACCCGAGAGGGACCCAGCAGGGTGACATAAAGATCAGCACTGAAACTAAGCTGGTTAGTCCAGAGAGAATGCCCGCTTTCACCCACCAAAACCAAATGGATGAAAAGTGGTCAGTATCTGCCCCACTGGACTGTGAAAGAGTTCCATTTCTCAAATTCATCTCTGGCTTTCTTTAAAAGCTTCCCAAACACCTAAGCATTACATTATGGGTTAGCTTATTTGATATTCACATGTATTCTGTCAAGGAGAAAGGACAGCTATCCTCTTGCTCCCCGTCTTCCAGGAGAAAAAGCAGAGTTTGGAAAGGTAATGTGACTTGCTCAAGGTCACAAGCTGGCAGGCAGCCGTGCTGGGCCTCCGACTGCGGTCTCCTGACTCCACATCCCAGGCTTCCTTCCTGCTAATCTCTGTGATAAGACGAGTCACAAGCTGCTGCGGGTGAGATGGGGGAGTGGTGGGGGCGACCGGTCCTGGCAACCGACCCAGGGTCCCCGAGAGAGCCTTTTCGGGAGAGCGGGCCAGAACCTGGGCCAGGCTAGGAGGGCGATGCTGTTCCCTGGTCAAGCACTTGGCTCCAGGGGTGGCTGCTGCCGCTGCTATCTCATCAGACACTCAAGAGGTCAGGAGAGAGCAGCTCCCCAGATGAACTCCTGGAAGGAGGCAAGTGTGTTGGCCCATCACTGGTGAGCCTTACTGCAGCCTCCGAGTCGGGCTCTGGCCCGGCACCTCCTCCGGGTGCCCAGGACTCCGCCTGCCAGCAAGGCCCAGTGAGCCGTAGGAAGGCAGCATACCAGAGCAGCTGGGGGTCCCTAGCCGCTGAACACAGGGCCCACCCAGCTGCCCTTGTGGAACCAGGAGTACGTGCTCCCAGCGAGGGCCCCGGATGGGCTGTCTGGCGATGCAGTGAGGCGACGGTCCTCAGGGAGGGTGGGCACTGCAGCAAGGCCGGGGCCCCTGGGGGGGACCCAGACCCCAGGGCGGGACAGAAGAGGTGGACCGCCCGAGGGGAACATGCCGAGGCACTGCCCTGCTCGGTGCCGGACTGCGAGCTCAGTGGTACGCAGGCCCCGTCTCGTTTCACTCTCGCTCTCCCAGGAAGGTGCTCTTCTCATCCCCATGTTGCAGCGGAGACGTGGCCGCTACGGGAGGCGAACTCATTCGCTCAAGGCTACCCAGGCTGTAGGCGGCAGAGGCAGGTTTCTGTTCAACTGCAAAGCCTGTGGTCTAAGCGAGGTGCTGGCGGGCCCCAGCCCGCCCCAACTCCCTCCTGGGCTGGCCCTGCTCTCCTTGCACCCCAGCACTCCGCTCCCCTCGGCACGGGGCTCACTGCTTCCCCGAGCCTTCGTCTGAGAGGCTCCGGGCAGGAGCCTGGCATCTGGGGATCCGGCTGAGGGAGTCAGAAGACCTGGGTTCACAGAGGTTGTCCTGCTCAGTCCTATTAACTGCTCTGCCACCCAGAGACTAACACCCAGTGGGGACACAGCGCGGCACCTATAATTTACCTTACAACCTTCATGTATATTCTTGGTGAATTCTGAACTCAGGTTTCTGGCCTGATCGACTCACTTGACATGGGGCTTCTCTTCTCTCTCCTCCTCGGTGTGGTCCTACTTTGAGGGCGAAGGATAATTTCTTACTCCCCATAACTTCTGCCCTTGCTCCTTCTGAACAAGTCTGATTCGTTGTCCTTGTGATGGCGCCTCCGAGAACGGGAGAGAGCAGCTAGTGCCTTCTGGCTTAAAGCCTTCTGGCTCTCTCCGGACCCCAGAAAAAGTACTCACAAACGCCCACCAATGTAGCAGGGTGTGTTCAAATCCACCCTGGAGCCACGTCCTGGTCAGAGAAAAGGGTGGCCTGGCTGGCCAACCGGAGTTGGAGGTCAGAGGAGAAGGGTGGTGGGCCCACAGTCCTCCTTGGTACTGAAATGACTCCCGCAGGGAAAAGCTCAGGGTACCAACCTTGGGGGCAGACTGAATTCTGTCACATGATCTGCAGGCTCATCGCTGACAGTGGCCTGTGCGATGGCAAGGGGAGGGTGGCGTGGGGAGCGCCAGGGGGCTCACCCATAGGCAGCTCTTCTGTATAAAGGAGGCTGTTAGGAAAATCCAGCTCACGCTTGGCCACCTGGGGTTCCCTATCACAATCCTTCCCAGGACCCATCTCAGCAGAAGGGGGAAGTATTTGCTGACTGTTTTGTACAAGTTAATTACCTGTTATTAAAACATGCCCTCGAGCTTAATGATGTTCTTTATTTTACCATTTACATATCGCGAGCCTTCAAGGGATGGTAACTCCTCGAGCTGACTTCTCAACGTGATTTCATTGGTGCAGTTCTGAGAACTTCTCTCTTCAAATATGCATGCAGACTCGGAGTGAGTCATAAATGTAATGGGCAATTTTCCTGGCAGAGTAGGCTAGAACACTGGTCTCAGAGCCGTAAGACCTGGATGCCAAGGCCAGACCTGCTCCTCCTATCTGGATGACCCTGAGTAAATGATGTGATATCTCTGACCCTCTCTGTAGCAGCCACCTTCTTAGGGATATTGTGGGGATTGAACGAGAGGTTTGTGATGGCTTGTTATAGGGTGGAAAACACATAAGGCCACGGTGGAATAAGAGATGCTAGATTTCCCTCAGAAGTGGAGGTAGAATCTTGGATTGGATGCTCGTGGCTTGGGACCTCCGAGCATTGTTTCACCTTCTGGCCAGCTCTGGCGCCCAGAACTCCTCCATCAGGACTTGGCAGCGCCGCCCCTTTCCGGCTCTGGGTCAATGTCGTGAAGGTGAGGTCTGAGCACGCTGCACGCTTCAAAGCCACGGCCAGTTGGTTGGTTCAGAGACGGGAATGTCAACCAATCAGAGTCAGTGAGAAGCACTAAGCCTTTTCCTGGGGTACCCGGGAGGAAACGGACACTTTGTAAGGGGACTGAAAGCTGAGGCCGAGGACGGCTTGAGGCTGGAGCGGCCCACCTGGCGGCCCTGGGGGGGTGAGCCCATCTGAGAGCGACCTCAACTAGAGGAGAGCAGAGAGGAGACACATCAAGTGCTGCTGATGTCTTTGGAGCCCCTGGATCCAGACTTTTCAGTGACAGGTGTTGCTAAGTCTCTTTCTTATTTAAGCCATTGTGGGCAGGATCTCTATCATTGGCAACCAAAAGGTTCTGATACACAACTTGAATGAAAGATGGGATGACTGAGACGCAGAATCAGTTTCTGGCGATGTTTTCCAAAGGGAAATACTCTGCCCTGCGTGCTCTGCTTCCTACCCAAGAGCCAGCGACTAACCCTGGCCTCAGCCCAGGACTGAACTCCTCCTGAGGCCATTCCATCCTCCCCACAAAGTAGAACTGCTTAGGAAAGTTATCATTTATTAGATCTTATTACTTATCACTCATTACTTAGGAGTCATCTTTCATAGTCTAATTGTCCGAGCCTCCAAGTTCTTCACGAATTCCTTCCTCGAGATGGAATGACCTTTGAGATCTGTGGTTTTCAAGGACTGTTCTGAAGACCCTTGATTATCCAAGATTATCCACAAGCTTTGTGGTTATGGTTTCTTTCTTGCCTTTCTGCCACACTGTGCACAATTCATCAAGCCAGCCAGTCGGTCCGATGGACCTACTTTGTATTTTATGCTTCTGTGCCTCTGCTTAAGCTTTTCTTCGCACCTGGAACACCTTCCCTTCCTACTTCTCAGCACCGATTCCTCCTGACAATTCGAGGCTGGGCAGACACTCTTGGTGGCCAAGCCGTCCACCTCGTAACCTCGCTTCCTTGCCGAGTAGCAGCTGTGTTCTGATGTCCTTACTATTCTAAGCTCCTCATGGAACCCCACCGGCCTAGCCGGTGACTGCCTTGAGGAGAGATATGTGACCCAAATCTGTCCAATGAGACTCATGGGCAAGTCTACCAGCGGGGCTTCTGGAACAAGGGAGGGTTAGTCCCTTTATCGCACCTGGATTTGGGTGTGTGACTCCACGCTGCCCGGAGCTGCTGCAGTGAGGAGTCAGCTAACACACCGAGGCTGACAGAATGCAAAGGCAGAAAGATCTGGGTCCTTGATGGCTTCATTGGGCAATGCTGGGACTGCTTAATTTCCAGGCTTTTTGGTCTGTGAGCTAATCATTTCCTATATGGTTTAAGCCACTTTGGGCTGTGTTCTTTGTTACTTGAAACCAACAGCTTCCTAACGGATAAGAAAGCTCACCTCAGAAACTGTCCCAGATCATGCCAGTCCACAGGAACAGCCTCTTCCCCGACACTGCCCTCCCCAGAGCACATTCTCTGGATTTTCTGTCAATACCAGGAAAGCGGAACAGTTTTCATTCTAGGGGCGAGTTTCTGAAGCACAGTGTTGAGATGCTGGGGCTACATTTCAGCTGAGCTGGGAAGAGTGCAGTGACGCTGTCCGCCATGACTTTAGGAGGAAGCATGTCTAGCTTCATGTGTCCAAACAAAACTCCTGCCTCTGCCACCCAAATCCGTCCCTTCTGTGGTCTTCTGTTTCAGTGAGCAGCACATCCATTTTATCAGTTACTCAGGCCCCAAACCTCGGACTCACCCCTGACTCCTTCTTTCTCTCACACTCAATCAGTAGGAAAGGAAATCCTGTTGGCTTGACCTTCAAAACATATCCGGAAGCTGACCGCTCTACCGCCTCCCTAAAGCACCATTGCCCTGGTCGAGGTCACCACAGTACCTCTCTTGAGTAACTCCAAAAGTCCCCTAAGCTTCTTACTGCTTCTAGGCCTCGTTTCCAGGCTGTTCTGCACAGTGAGATCTATATTATCCAAAGACCCTCGTCATGCTCAGAATGGAAGCTCAAGTCCTTGCTACAGCCTCAAACATGGCTGATGCGAGCCTCCTGGGCCCTCTCCTGCCCTCCTCTTCCCCACCCAACCGTTCGCCAGCCCTTAAACACATGAGGCCCCAATGTCAGGGCCTTTGCTATTCCCTCTGCTGGGAATATTCATCCTACTCTCTCACATTTCCTTCAAATCTCTGCATAAAGTTACCTCGGAGGGGATGTCTCTGACCACCCTCAGTTCCCTCTAACCCACTTCCTGGGCTTTACTTTCCTCTGTAGCTTACCTGCCCCCCCGACACTTTACCTTCCTCTCTCTTTGGTGGCTCTGTCTTACTCACTGTTGCCCCTCAAAGACCAGAGCAGCTCCGGGCAGGGAGCAGGTGCTTGTTCTGTGGGCAAACTCTTTGTAAGCCCCCCTGCTCTCTGTAGAGGATCTTGCACCTAGTGGGAGCTCACAAAGGTTGTCGCTTAGACTTCATGTTCATAATGATTTCATGTTTACATCAGCACCCTGATTTCATTTCTGGCAGAAAGGAAAGTTTCTTTGCTATACATGGACAAGGACTGGAGGCTATCACAGAAAAACAGAAGTAATAGTTAAGACTGGTGGAGGTTTTTATATGATAAATTCTCTGTTTTGACAGTGAAACTGAAAGGTATACATATACTGTTAACAATTGTTTTAAAGAATTGTGCATCATTTTCTTAGCTTTTTTTTTTTAAAAATATATTATTTATTTTTTTGAGAGAGAGAGAGAGAGCGAGCACATGAGCAAGGGGAGGGGCAGAGGGAAGGGAACAAGCAGATTCCCTACTGAGCAGGGAGCCTGATGTGAGGCTCCATCCCAGGACCTGAGATCATGACCTGAGCCGAAGTCAGATGCTCAGCTCAACCAGCGGAGCCACCCAGGCGCCCCCTTAGCGTTGTTCTTCAAAGAAAAGCAGTTTGTATTGAGTTACAGGCACGGACAAGTGAGACTGTGCAGATGAAATTTCCCTTCGAACCCCTAAACCCCCAAAGACACTTATAGAAGTACTTCAAATTTTTATCAGTAATTTTCTGAGAGTTGTGCTCCTTAACTGGTATTTATAAAAATACACATTCAATACCATAATTGCTTTGTCTTTATAGGATACTCAATTTGCAATTCCAAACATGGAAGTTATTTAACAAGAAGTGGCAGAGGTTAACAATTTTTTTTTTTGCCTTAGCATTTAGTCCAGCCCTTTATCTTAGGCAGAATACTTGTAAATATTCCTTCATCCAGGTAGTATTCATCAAAAATCAACCATATTCCTGCTCAAGGAGCCCCTGTCTCCCTAGGCAAATGAATGGGTGCCTCTTTTTACAGGCACTCTCTTTTTCCCTCTTCTTCATGGAAGAAGAAATGAGTTGGGCTTTGGAGGACTATTCATCTCCCTGTAATCCGATTATTTATTGAGCATCTATTATGTGCCCAGTGCTGCTTAGGTCTTGCAAATTCAAAGACGGCGCGGTCTACAAAAGGCTTTAATCTCATATGTGAGATAAGATCTAGAAAAAGACTAGCCTTCATAAAAAGCAGCAAAATGTCAGGTGTTGCAAGAGAGAAGAAAAACCACCCATGTTCTAAAGGGGCTCAGAGGAGGAGGAAGCTGACGGAGAAATCAGATGGGGCTTCGGGAAAACCATGACACTTCTCGGCCCAGGAGAGGTGGGTGTGACAGGCAGAGATGTGGGACATGTGGGCGGGGTTATTCCAGGTAAAGGAAAGTGTGCACTCCAAGGCAAGGAGAGAGAAGAGTGCGGGGTGCTGGCGGTAATGTTCCCCTCCGAATGGCCAGCCCCGGCCTGCGTGCTCTGGGGGGTACAGAGGTGTGTGTGTGTGTGTGTGTGTGTGTGTGTGTGTGTGAGAGAGACAGAGAGAGAGAGAGAGAGAGACTGAGGGGAGCTGAGCTGGGCAGAGGCTGCTTCAGCAGGTATGAGAACACTGGATTACTCTGGGCTGGGGAGAAAGGAGAAAAATGACCAGTTAAAGAGGCTGTCACTCTAGGGTTGGTCACGTAGGAGATTCAACTTGGCAAAATGGGTTTTTTATTAACACTTTATATTGATGTCATATATTCTTTTTATATGTATAAAATATTACATCATAAAAAGGCCTATTTGATCAATTTATTTAGTGAACAAACACCAATTAAACTTTTATTCTTTAAAACCATCTTTTTGAAGAGGCGGATACCCAGGGAAGAGAGCTGGGGCAGGGGCAAGAGTTGCTGGAAAGGAAAGGTGAGGAGGTGGGAGAGGAAGGACAGCAGCAGACTGGCCACAGGGAAGACGGCGGTGTTTGGGGGACCGGTGGGGGCACATGAGGGAGAACGAGGAGCACACACAAGGCCCGCAGCAGAGTACCGGGGGGACAGAGGTGATGTGAGCTATTCCTGAAGGAAAATCCTGGGCAGAGGAGAAGCATCTTAGGTCCATGAACGCACTGGCTTCCCTCCCTGTCCTGGGCCTCCACCCGGAAGCTCCTAAGAGCTGCACGGAGCCACGAGGCCTTGAACTCGATCACGTACCCATAGGCAGTGGCGGGGGCCCAGGGACACCTGCACCTGGGTCCCTGCTTCTGTGCACGGGGCTCCGGTGTCCCAGATTGTGACCTGCGTGTGTCACCGTGAACACAGACTCCATGCGAGAGGTTTTCCTCACCCGCTGCCCTTCGTGATTACAGACGGCGGATTTAAACGGGGTTTCCATAACATGACCTTGGAGGAAAGCTTAAGGACTGTTTCAGGAGGACCTGAGACTCATGAGCCCTGAGAAGCTGGATGAAAAGGAGAGTTTGGGTGGGAGGGCTGCTCTCTGACTTCACCTCAGAGGTGTCTCGGAGGGAGTCCTGTTTCCCCCAAGTCAAGTAGGCAGGTACGTGCCCTGAGGCCGTAACCTGAGGGGTGGCTGGGCTGCGAGGAAAGGAGGCAAGTTTGGAGACCCAACTTCTGTCTTTGACTGACTCAGGGACCCTGCAGAGATCTTGGCCGGGAAGGAGCGGAGTCATCGTGAACTGGGCTTTATTGTGGCTCTCCTCTATAAAACTCTCCAAGCCCCCTTAGGACACAGCCCGTGCTTGTGCTGCTCATCATTCTGTCCCGAGGGCAGCACCTGGCCAGGCGCGCGGGTATTCATGCCCTGGCTGCTAAGTGAATAGACGCAGCCAGTGAGCACAAGCCTTGACCTCCCTGGGTGTTTGCGGAGCTCACGAAGCAGACAGCACTGTGCGCGGACACCGTAACCGCCTGATGGATGCGAGCTGCCCGTCAGAGCCTCTGCAAAACCAGGAGCTTGGACTGGATTTTCAGAAGTCGGAGCAGAAAACAGATGACCGTCTGTCTCCCTAGCCCCTCATTTTGAGAATGGAGAGCCCCGCACAGAGAGGGGAAGTGGTTTACCCTGACGATCTCCCGAAGGAACCCGCCCTGCCTCCGCCCCCTCAGCTCTAGCCTCCAGACGTGGTACTCTGAATGTCTCAACTGCTATTTTCCTTGTTCTCCGTGCGCCATGTTTTGACAGAGAAAGTACACCGTATCAGTTCCCGAGTCTTACGGATTCCTTAGGGGCCAGCTCCAATGCTGTCTGGGGCCTCGAGCATCCAATAGCTGGTCTATATTGGAGAGCCCCAGCCCTCCATCTGGCCCAGGTGTTTTCTGCCCTCGCATTCGGGTGATTAGAGCATGCGCCTGCAAAACCTTTCCCTGCTGGCTCCGGAATACACCCACAGCAACTGCTGCCTGCTCCCCAAATACCGAGGGCAAGCCTGCTGTGTTTATGCACTGACGAGTCAGCGAGCAAGATTTGCTGGTTCCCGAGGGCGCGCCACTCTCTAACCCGTCAGGGCCATGAGCTCTTCTACAAAAGACCCGAGCGTCACCCCAGCCAGGCTGAATCAAATGCAGCATCGAGCCTGTGATTCCAAGACAAATCCATACAAACTGAATTTAGCGGCTGCGCAGAGCAGAGTCCGCAGTCACGGGTTTCGGCGGGGGGATAAATGGTCCCGACGAGGCGGAAGCAGCGGCACCAGCCTAAGGCAGGCCACATCTCCCTGGACCAACAGTGGCAGAGGAGGTGTCTTTTTAAACAAGCCAAAAGGCTTTCCTCATCTAGAAGAATAAGTAAATGTTGTTCAATGGCTGCTTCTTGGCTCAGTTGTCTTTAGACTCTAGTGTAGGTTGATCCCAAAGGTACTGTTTTATGCAAATGGAAACATTTTAGTAAAACAGGTTTCGAGAGTTAGTGACATAGAACACTGGGGTTGGAATGGGCCTGAGGGGCCACCAGGGGAGCCTGTACCTCAATTACTCCTAATCTGGTTTATTTGCAGAGCTCCCCAGGTACAACGGAGGATGGTGCTAGCGAGCGGGCCTGGAGCCTGGCCGTCCGCTCAAGGAGAAAGAGCGGTGCTGACTCAGAGCACCGCGGGCCCACTCGTCCCGACGGCACCGGTGCTGGGCCAGTCACCCACCGGCCGGTGGCCCGGAGCTCCTAAGTGAGGAGGAGAGGCCTCCTTTGCTGGGACCTGAGAGACCAGAGGAAGCCAAGAGTCCAGGGCAGAGCAAATCCCCTGGGGGTCAAAGGACCTCAGAGGACCACAAACTCACAGAGAGGCAGAGGCCTCCACGCGCGTGCCGGCTTCATCCGACGAGTGGCCCAGAGAACAGGCCACGAAGGATTGCCGCACCACACAGCACTTCTCAAGCAACGAAGGATTCAATTTCTTATTCTTGCTAAGCAGACTCAGACGTGTACCTGCCCATCAGAGCTCCTCATCAGCCTGCGGTAACCAGGGTCACTGCCCGGGCTAGATGTAATTCCAGCCAAGAGCAAAGACGCTCCCCAGTCACATTAGACTGCGAGGCCTTTTCACAGATAGGATCACGGCTAGCGTTTTTTTTTTTTTAATGCTAAAGGTTGTCCAAGGCCTGTATGACTACCTACAAAAACCCCAGGATGGGGCCCTCTTGCATCTGGCCTAAGACATGGTTTAAGAGAAGAGGAAACAGGCCCAGTAACGCTGCGCCTTACGTAAAGTCTGTGTGAATTAGGGCACATGGTCATTCACAGTGTTTCTTGGGGGTCCTTCTCTTTGATGTGCATGTGTTTAAGTAGACAGTGACTCCCCAAGGACAGGGACCCCTTCCCTTTATACCTAGTACAGCACTCCGAGTGGCCCGGGGCGGGGGGATCCCGCGCCAGACTACAGTTCAGCTTCATCACGTGCTGGCTACATGACCACAGACACAGCACGGCAGCTCTGTGCCTCCGTTTCCTTAGGGGCTAAGGTAAGGATAGTACCTGGGGCAACTCTGACTTAGCTTCTTCAGCAGCAAAATGGGGGAGATTTGTACAAGAAGACATACCTCCTTGGGTGACTGTGAAAATAAAGTCAGTTAATAGAGGTAAAATGCTTAGAACAGTGCCTGGCACTTAGTAAGTACTCAATAAATATTTTTAATAGCTTTGTTGGAATTTAATTCAAATACCATACCATTCACCTATTCAAAGTGTACAATTCAATGATTTTTGGTATATTCACAGATATGTACAATCATCGGCACACTCAAATTTGCACCATTTTTTGTTACCGCAAAAAGAAAGCCTATAGCCATTAGCTCTCACCCCTCTCCGCACCTCCCCTCCCATGTCCTTTCTCATACCTAAGCAACTGGTGATCTATTTTCCGTCTCTACTCATTTCCCTATTCTAGACTTTTTTTTTAAAGATTTTATTTATTTATTTGATAGAGGGAGAGAGAGATCACAAGTAGGCAGAGAGGCAGGCAGAGGGAGCAGGGAAGCAGGCTCCCCACTGAGCAGAGAGCCCGATGTGGGGCTCCATCCCAAGACCCTGAGATCATGACCTGAGCCGAAGGCAGAGACTTAACCCACGAACCACCCAGGCGCCCCATCCTATTCTAGACTTTCATATGAATGGAATCGTATTGTATATGGTCTTTTAGGACTGGCTTTTCTCACTTAGTATAATGCTTTTAAGGTTCATCCATGTTATAGCATGCATCACTATTTCATTTCCTTTTATGGTCCAATGATATTCCATGGTATAGACGTACTACATTTTGTTTACCCATTTGTCTATTTGGGTTGTTTTCCAACCATGAAATCATAAAGTCAGACCGCAGAGGCATAAGGTAACCCTATGTTTAACTGTCTGAGGAGCTGCCAGATTGCTTTCCACAGCAGCTGTACCAATTTTCCATTCCCACCAGCAGTGTATGAAAGTTCTGCTTTCTCCATCCTTGATTCACACTAGTTTTCTGACTTTCTGACTCTAGCCATTCTAGTGGGTATTAAGTGGTATCTTGTGGCTTTTATTATTTGCATATTTCTGATGGCTCGTGATGTTGAGCATCTTTTCATATACTTTTGGCTATTTGTATATCATCTTTGAGGAAGCATCTATTCAGATTCTTTGCCCATTTTAAAATTAGGATATTTGTCTTTTGAATTGTAGGAGTCTTTCATATATGCTGGATACAAATCTCTTATCAGATATATGAAATGCAAATATTTTCCCCCATTCTTTGGGTTGTCTTTATACTTTCTTGACGATGCCCTTTGAAACCAAAACTCTTAATTTTCATGAAGCCCAATTTATCTATTTTTAAATTTTGTTGCTTGTGCTTTTGTTGTCATATGTTAGAATCCTTTACCAAACTCATAAAAGATTTATCCCTGTGTTTTATAGTTTTTGCTCCTACATTTAGGTCTTTGATCCATTTTGAGAAAAATCTTATATGGTGTGAGGTAAGGGTCCAACACCATTCTTTGCCATGTGGCTATTCGGTTGTCCCAGTACCATTTTTTGAAAAGACTATTCTTTCCTCATTGAATGGTTTTGGCATCCTCGTAAAAAACACTTGGCTGTAAGTTTGTTTCTGGACTCTCAATTTTGTTGCATCGAACTATGCGTCTATGCTGTGCCAGGACCACACTGATTGCTGTTGCTTTGTAGTTAAGTTTTGAAACTAGAAGCTATAAGTCCTATTTTCCTTTTCTTTTTTCAAGATTTTATTTTATTTCAGAGAGAGAGAGAAAGAGAGAGAGACTGAGAGAGGGAATACAAGCAGGGGGAGTGAGGGAGGGAGAAGCAGGCTTCCCGCTGAGCAGAGAGCCCACTGCAGGGCTTGATCCCAGGACCCTTGGATCATGACCTGAGCCGGAGGCAGATGCTCAATGACTGAGCCACTCGGGCGCCCCTTTTTCAAGATTGTTTTGGCTACTTTGGGTTCCCTGAAATTCCACATGAATTTTCGAATCAGCTTGTCAATTTCTACAAAGAAGGCATCTGGGATTCTGATAGGCTTTGCAATGAATCTGGAGATCATATGGAGGAGATTATTGAATAAATATTAACTTTTCTCTCATCTTTTTTTTCCTTCCTCTTCCTCCTCTTCTTCCTACTACCACTACTATTATTCTCCTACTATTACCTTTTAGCATTATGAGAAGTAAATAAGAAGACCCATGCGAAGTGCCCGCACGTAGTAAGGGCTCAATACATGTTTGTTATTAGTGTTTTTGCAGTCCCTGAGGCTGTCCTATGCTGGCAGGAGCGTGGGCTGAGTGACTTCCACAAGCCCCTGGTTCTGGTGGTGACCATCCTACAATGCAGGCTGTTTCCGGCTATGGTACAGGGAACACCCAAGTCCAGGGCTTTTCATTTTCCAGGGGGAAGTGTGGCTTCCCCCCGAGGCTCAAGGTTGGGGTCTCTGTTAGCAACAGCACCACCTCAGCTCGTGTTCAGCTCCCACAGGCCAGTAATCAGGAGCTCCTGTGAGTGATATAGTCCACACACACTCAACCAAAATGTCTTCTCAGCTGCCTTGGCAAGAAAGGACGCAAGGACAGCATGGTAAGGAAAAGAACAGGTCTGATTTAGTATTTCTCAACCTTTAGTCTTTCAAGGATCACCCTCATGATGCGTGCTCATAGCCGTGGAGCACCAATGCTAGATTAGCTTAGTAGTTTAACATAATTCTATATACGAGAAACAAATATATCTTATTATTTTAAAAAAGGAACTTTATACTATTGCCCTAAATGGAAAGCCAGTATCACATGCTTTAAATGGGAGATAACCATGAAAATAAATACAATAGAAACAAAACCATTTACTAAAATGCTCTCTGTTAAAAGAGAATTAGCAAATCTTGGAGGGGGATGTTAAAAGACATCTTAGTGCCCAACTGAAACTCTCTCTTGACTTGATCAAGACTGGAAGAGAACAGGAGCACCTGAGTGGCTCAGTGGGTTAAAGCCTCTGCCTTCGGCTCAGGTCATGATCTCAAGGTCCTGGGATCGAGCCCCGCGTCGGGCTCTCTGCTCAGCAGGGAGCCTATTTCTCCCTCTCTCTCTCTGCCTGCTTCTCTGCCTACTTGTGATCTCTCTCTCTCTGTCAAATAAATAAAATATTCTAAAAAAAAGACTGGAAGAGAACAGAAGAGGGGCTCATTTCCCCCACTCAGCGACTGAGTGGTATCCAAAGTTGTACACTAGGCTGAGAAAGGGGCTTGAGGAGTGAGGCTTCCCCACCCCCCAGCTTTGCTGCTCCAACATAGCGGCATTCCCTGATGGTGGGAATTCCCACACCAGCTCTGGGCATCCTCGCCAGGAGCAGAGCACTGCATGGCTCCTCTTGGGCTGCAGAGCAGGACTGCTGTGTTCTCAGGGTCCGCCCCTGCTCCGTGATACAGTGAGGAGAGCCAGGGCCACCGAGCACGCACAGTGTGCAGAGGACAGGGCCCTAGAGAGAGTGGGATGGTGCCGATGCCACCTTCCCCGGAAGGAGTGCTTTTCCCCCTGGAGGCACCTTGGCCTTGGCTGTCACCTGCCTTCTCCCTCTGCACCAGGGTGGCCATCCTGAGCAGAGACAAATCAAACTAGAGCCCGCAGAGAACTTGGGCAAGTACAGTTGTCCAAACACCCCTCCCCCAGCCGCGCTCTGAAGGATGACCCCACTAGCGGAGAACACCTTGGCCTGCTTCACAGCTCACAGCCTTGTGACCGCCCTCAGGACCCTGTGCCTGGAGAGAGAGAGAGGACATCACAATCCAGACCAACCAATTAAACCAAGATTAAGTCAAAGCTCCACTTAGAATGTTGTGTAGGCATTTCATGGAGGAACTGGCAAAGGTCTACAGAAATGGAAAAAATTAGATTCTGGTATGAGATTCAGATAAAAGTCCAAGACAATAGAAGAAATGCCATCCAAATGACATGTTCAAAAGTATACACATATGGGACCCACCAGCCAATGAAAGCATTAAACAAGGCCATGACTGGTGGGACAAAAACCAAGCCATTTTAGGGAAATAGTGGAAAACTGCTATTACCCTGGGGAGTGAAGTTACTCTAGTGTCCACATCCGCCTCCTCCACAGAGACCTGAAGGCAAGGCAGCCAGCGTCGGCACCACTAAATTTGGATCTGGGGTCAATAAGCAAAATGAAGTTTGGATTTGTCGAACTAGAGGGACAAGCAAGGGCGCAGGGAATGGGGCTCACTAGACAAAGGGTCCCCACGCCTGCCATTTAGCTCTTCTGCACCCAGCACAGACTGAGCCGAAACCAGTGGGCGGACACAGCTGCAGAGGCTGCTGGGGAGACTTGGAGATGCATTTCCCATCTCTTCCTAAGCCATCGGGGGCTGCCTGAGCTCCTGCCCTGAACCCTGCCTGTGTTATGTGAGGCCTCCTGCTTCACTTTCCAGACCAGCCACAGGGTCAGCTTCTGCGGTCCCAGGGGACAATGACAAGTTGTTCTTCTGAATTCAAAAGTTGATCCACCTTTGTAGAGACAGGACTCCCCTTCTAAATGGCCCAGGGGCAGTTACTGAGACCCTTCTCCTCCAGAGGCACTACCACAGCCTCTGCCAAGGTGCCTACCTCTAAGATGCTGTATGCGATCTGTTTCCAACTTTTAATGAATAAATAGCAATCTTATTTATCCACCTTGGGAAAGAGATCCATGGCCAGAGGCTTCGGGGAAAGCGACAGACATTCAGAAGGGTGTGGCACCTGGATTGCATGTAGACGGCTCCCACCTTAACCAGTCTGTTCTGAAAACAAAAGTTCTTAACTTTTTCCCCAGAATAATCAATATTCAGCAATTACCTCTAGAATGTATCACTAAAACAATTCATTAAAACCAGAAGAATAGGATGCCTCATTACCTCTGGGTAGTGGCTCCAAAAGCGGACAGATAATATTACTTGGTCGTGTCTTACCGGTCCTGGTGGGCTCAGCGCCTGGGGGACAGGGCTGGTCGGGTATGTCTCTAGGACCTTCACTGTCCCTGGAGCGTTTTTTTTTTTTCCCAGATGCAGGGAGCCTAGACTGGAGAAGAGGACACTGACCTGGCTGCTTTTTATTAAAGCATCTAATTACTAAAGAGAGTTCTATTAAAATGTTTTCTTTGCTGTGACAACCTACCCCGTGCTTCTGAGTGGCACCAGCGCAATTTCCCACGGTATGCACAGTGCCAGAGCTGGCCTTCACCTTGGCCATGGCTCATGGCTGATGCACGGAGCGTACTCATAACTACAACACAGCGGGTAGGGTCTCAGCCTCGTGTTTGTGATTGGCCGCTGCAAAACTTTCAGAGGTGCTCCTCATGCGAGTCTGTGATGCAGTGGTAAAGTGCATTTTCTATTGTCTCAGTCTCTAATGGCAATAAGAGAGGACCAAAAGAAAAAGATCTTTCAAGAAGTCTGCACAGCATGCAAAGTGATATGCAGTTGCGTTTGTTTGATATGGGAAAATGTTCAGAGTCCGTATTAAGAATGAGGGTTATCAAAATCATGTGTTCAGTTTGATACTAATTTTTGTTTTAAAACACGCACATATGCATTGAAAGAAGTCTCGAAATAGATACACAAAAATGCTAACTCTGGTTTCCTTGAGTAGTGGGAATGCAGGTGATATTTATTTTCTTTCATTTTTAAGTCATTATATTCTAATTTATCTATAGCAAACAAGTATCAATTGTGAACAAATATGTTACTAAAAATAAATGCGCGTATGGAAGGGCACACTTGAACAACGGGTCTGAGTCTACCGCGGTCGGTCCTGTCCCCCCTGCCCCCGCCCCCATGACGGAGACAGACCAAGAGAAGCAGAGTTGGGGTCAACCGTGGCTCTCCAGAACCTGTTTCCAAAAGAAGGGCCTTTTCGACAAATTTGTATAGCTACACTGACATAACCAACATTAACAAAGAACATCATAGTATGGAAGGCAAGGTCCAGAGACTATGGCACTGTTATATGTGTGCCCTACTCCCACCTTGGTCCCAGCTCTGAGATGTTAAAGGCCAGCTGTGCCTCTGAATGTATGCCTGGGCAAGGGCACTCGGCTGTGTCTTTGGCCAGATGTACCTTTTTCTTAAAGAAAACAAAAAAAACGCATCTTTCTAGATTAAGATGGAAGGGAAGGATGCCACCCTGCATCTCAGCCTCTATATCAAACTCCAGGCTCTGCTGGCACCTGATACACAGGCTGTCACAGCTCAGGGAAGCCTGACCCTCTCGGCCCCTTGAAAAACCTTGAAAACCTTGAAAAACCTCATCTTGTGGCCAAGTACAGAAGGATCCAACAAGTCTACTGGAAAAAGTGCTCCCGCCTATGTATGTGCGTGTGGGTATCTGTGATGGGGGATCCATGAAGGAGACCCTCTGTCACCTGAGACTCAGTCCATGTACCTCCTTCCCCTCTCACTTCCTTAGAACATGGCAAAATGTATGAAATAATGCTTTGGGCTCAAAGGTTTGGGAGAACTTGAAAAAAGGAGGTTCTATCACAGCCAGTTACGGCTTATACAGATGAGACTGTCCAATTGGTACCCCCAGGTACCTAGATACTGAACTTTTTCATCCACTGCCAGCTGGCCTTGCAATGTGCAGCTGCTAAATGAACAAAAAAGGATTCATGTTTTAATTTAGATGACTTTGTGCTCCATAACTTGTCCATTTTTTTTTTTCCTGGAGCCAGAGTGTTTGTTATTTCTTTGCAATTTCAGAAGTTATGAAATGATTCATGGTTTTGTTGGAGCTGAAGTCAACCAAAACCATTCATAATTGTGAACAATCTCTGTTATTGTTAGAGGGAAAACGCCAAGGCATCTGTGCTTCCCAAAAACACATGGGGGGAGAATTCCAGTTTGGAAATGGAACGGCTGTGTTTTTCCCCCTAGAGTTAAAATTTACACAGACTGATTTCCAGGGAGATTGTTGCGTTCTTCTGGTTGGAACAGTGGAGTGGCCACCAGAATGCATGATTTCTTCTCTCTCCTTCCTCTCTTAGACATAGGGCACCCACATGGTGACACTCCGCACATTGGTAATGACCCTTCAGAGGCCAGTGTCCCTTCCAAGAGGGTAGGATTCATGGAGGTAGCACCGTATCTATCTTATCACCCAAAAATACAGCTTGCACATGGTAAGTACTTAAATCCCTGTTGGATGACTGCACAGATCCTACTAGGCTAATGTTACTACTCTTTAGTTCTTCGATTCTTCAATTTACTTGTGTAGGTTGATAATACCTACAACTACAAGAGAGACTAATCTAAACAAAAATGAGAGAGAAGAATAAAATGATGGTGATGGCGACATTAAGGATGACGATGGCAAATACTCTCTGAACACTTTTTACGTGCCCACCAGCATGCTAAACACTTTATATATAGCATTCCATTCCACTCGATCCTCATGACTTTATAAACTAGGTTCCACTATCATTCCCACCTTATAGATGAGGTATGTGAAGAACAGATAAATGAAATAAACTTATCCAAGATCACCCAGCAGTTAGTAGTGGAACTAAACACAGACACCTAAATGTGCCAACCCACAGAGTCCACCAGTACCGCCTGCCGCTGGTGAAAGCACTTCGGACTACCCTTTCCAGAATGTAGTTAGCATCTGAAAATATTTAATGGTGGTAAAACTTCATTCTCTACTGGTGTGTCTGAATTTGTGAAACAAACAAAAGTCGCTCAAAGCCATAAGGTATTTGATGATCACAGAAGTTTGGGAACAAAGCTGCTCCAAGTCACGGACCAGCCGGGAAAGAGCACTCCAGGAGAGAAGTAACATGGTCAGTGAAACGGAGCACTGGACTGGGAGTCTGAGCCTTGCCAATAAAACTGACGGGGCCGGCCTGGACCAGCGAGGTTCAGATCTATTGGAAGTTTTATCTGGGAATCTTTGAGGTCCCCAAGAAGGGTACTTCTACTTCCCCTTCCTCTCTTTCAGTCTACCTCCGTCGGTTAATTCCACAGACTCAAACTGATCGCTGTGCTTGTGTGTGCACCTGTACGCTTGCCGTGGGGGGAACAGGAAAGACACAGTTTAGCCTAGGCTCCCTTCTCTCCAACAGTTCTAAAAGTCTGGAATCTTCCAATATCAACTACAGCAAGAAATGCCCCTACCACTCAGTTCTTCTCTTCGGAGGAGATTAATATGGATTTTCCAGCAAAGTTCAACCAGTTCAGCACCTTCAGGGAAGATCTGAGAAGCCATGATGGGAGAACATACTTGCTTCTTTACCTAAGAAGTCAAATCAAGCATGACTTCCTGGACTCAAATGGAAACTGGGCTGACAAATGACAAAGTCTTTATCTTAAGACCGATGCTTAGCTTCCCCATGTCAGAACGCGCTATGACTCAGACTCCCCATGTCTGGTGAGTCCTGATCCCTCTCTGTGATGATTTCAAACGACAGAGATTTACCCAAGCCGTGTACATAAAGTGCCACTCCATTTCCCTTCCTGTTTGACACATGGCCATGAGATGCACACAGGTCCAATGGTGAAGATCAATACCTTAGCTCCTGCCAGAATTAATGTACATTCATCTTGGTCCCACAGGCTAGTTATAGGGTGGGATTATGCTTTCTTAGTCCCAGGACAGAGGTAGGTGATGTGGCCAGAGGGTAAAAGGACACCGAGGCTGCAGCCCGCACAGCAGAGCAGCCAGGAAGGCCCGAAGAGGTTGAGCTTGCTGCATGTCTCCATCAAAGTCCCATTCGAGTGGAAGGTTCTTTCTTAGCAAGCATTCCACTATGAGCACTACATTTGGAGACAAGTCTTAGATTGGTGCATCCTCTAAGGGAACACCTAGGAGTTGAGGGGAAAGATGGCAGTGGCTGCCAGAGTGGAGGACATTCCCCTGCCATGGGTCCCGGTAGCCTCTGTGGGCATCAGCTTCCTCCTCTGTGAAAGGGCCGGGTGGGATACACGCTCTCTTTAACTCCTGACTTCTCTGTGATTCTAAATCCATTTCATGTTTCTGGATGAGCTACATGGACTGAGCCTTTTGTTAACACCCTGATGGCACATGCAATCACAGGCAAATCCTGGAGTTTCACATGCTAGAAGAAATAACTCATCTCAGTCGTCAGCCCTCAAGAGGGCACAAACCCGCTACCCTTTCCCCTGTCTCCAGCCACAGCCTCCGAGTATTGTGAGCTGCGGCTAAGCGCGTCTGCCTGGTCAGAGAATGGGAGTCGTCTGTGGACCTTGAGCACCTGGCACCACATTTGAGCTCCCTGGGGAGCGGGGGGTAAGAGCGACACAGACAACATTTGAAGAGGAAGCTGGTGGCTGAACCGTCGCAGGCCAGGTGCAGAGCGGCTGTATGTGGCCATGCACTTGTCACCCTGAGCGAAACAGGGGACCCAGACCGCTGACCACGGGGAGAGAGGCAGACTGGCTACTTCAATTCTTAGGGTTAGAACGTGCTCTCTTGGGGGAATTGCTGAGTTGGAAAGGGCCATCTACACCCCCGCTGTCGTCACTAGGACAAGTGTTGGGGGGCTGTGGCGCTGGTCCTATTCTGAACCACGTGCCCTCAAGAACTCCCATGCTCTCAGACAAGATGCTCCAGACGTGAGAAGCAAGTGACCCAGGGGCTGGGGGAAATGGAAGCTGCAGCACTGAGAGAAGCCGAGTCAGCTCTGAAATAGTTCACAGGCTCACTCAGATCCCTCCAAACTGACTGTTCGAACCCCACGGGACAGCTGAGGAATCTCAGGCCTGGCTCAATTACAGCCAGCCTCTTTTTCCAGCTGCACTTCTGGAAAGCCAGCGTTCAACTGCGGGACTCACGCATGTCCGTCTACCCCCCGCTCTGGAGATCAGTCTGACGTGTACCCCTCCCCAACCATAAGTGTCCCCGGTCTAAGGACATTCTGAGCAAGAGGGCCAAGGTCAGGAGCCTGGCTGGTCACACAAGTTTTGCTTAGACCTTTGCCACTCCCTAGACTGTTTGCCGCTGGGTCCTCCAGCCAGGAGGGTGGGGCAGACTCCCCTTGGGGTATCACCTGAGACTGGGACAGTCTGGGCCACTCACAGTCCTTAAAAATACCAAAGTCTGGGTAACCCCTGGCTCCTTGAGGGCTAGAACAGTGTGGGAACACACTGCCACGAACTGGAGCGAATAACCTCTCGGCTTAGGTACCCCAGGCAGGGCTGAGGTCACCGAAGGCGAAGAGAGGCCAGGGGCAAATCAATATCACGGCTTCCCAGCAGAGCCGGGTCAGCACAGGGTCTGGGCTGCTTATTTTGGTCTAGTGCCTCGGTTTTGTTTCCTCCAGAGAAAATAAAACCAACATTGGCGGGTCAAGGGTTCGCATGCCACTTTGTGGTTCAAACCCCAGAGGAAGGAATATGGAGCCTTTGGGGGGCAAGAAGAGCTGTTGGTCTGCCTCTCCTTCTGGAAGGCTGCTGCCGAGGTGGCCTCTTTCCTGCGACACGCCAAAGGTAAAGCGTCTCGTGCTGGCGACTCTCCGGCTGGGGCAGACACGGACCCGCGTGCAACAACCAGGAACAGAAATCCACGAGGCTCGGAACCTCGAGGCCCAAAACGTTCAGATGACACTGTCACCTTCCAGGAAATTGCCTCGCACTCTGCTTCTGAGTTCTACACCGTGACTTGCATCCTCTTGGGTGCCGGCTCCCCATTTATGCACAGAGAAGATAGGGCCGAGGGAGCCAAAACCTCGCCCTGCAGAAAGCAGCTCATTTTTAACCTGGTGCCTGCTCTGCTGGAAACCGATTCTCCGAAATGGGCTTTGCTGTCCATACAGAGAGGATCACCCATTGGTTTCCTCGCTCGTTCAACAAATCTTTACTAAGCATCTACTATGTGCCGGCCCCTATTCTAAACACCGGGGGTATAGGACTGAACAAAACAAGCTGCCACCTACACAGAGCTCTCATTCCAGTGATAATAACATTAATAGGCAAGCGCTCAGTGAATGTCGCCACTGCACGGCACACCATTCTAAAAGGATCTAAACATGGATCGTGTGTTAGCCTAAAACAGCCTTAGGCAGATACTGCGAAGGAACAGGCGAAGGAACTAAGTCTACAGCCAAACTGAGTAGCACTCCCTGGATATGGCAGGATTCAAACCCGGTTAACACACTGCCTCCCGCGCCATGTGAGCGTCACGGACGCACCTTCCTGATGGCTTGTCTCGAAAGCCATTTGTGGGGAAGACCTTGTTTTGCTATACTCACAAAATGGTAAGAGCCTATACCCTGTATTGAGACAATAAAAACAGAATCACTAAGATATAAAGAAGAGATGTCCTCATGAAGCTGTCTTTTTTCTATCCTTCTCGTAAGAAGAAGCAAAAGGCTACTAGGGGGCAGTCCACCTCCACCGCTTTGAGGAGGACATATTGTTTCCCCCAACATATTTTACTATTAAAGTAAAAAAAAAATAAAAAAATAAAAAAGCAAACAAACCCAGGAGTGTATAAAATAGAAAAGCTGGTACTCACTTCAGTGAGTGATGTAGTTGGTCTGTGGTTGGAGGAAACCAGGCCTGAAAGGGCGACAGTTTTTCATGCAAAGAGTTCTAGGGTCAAACAAGTGTGAGGAATGCTGAATTGTACAAAAAAAGAGCTGCTGAGAGGTTTTTTAACTACAGAACTTCTCAGAGCCTTTATTATGCTAAAGACCACTGTGTTTCTCCAAGACAGGGATTTAATCAGCAGCATTTTCTAGACTTCCATGCCTTACAACTATTTTGTGGGGAGGTATAGAACACATGTTAAAAGCTCACACAATCAGGGGCGCCTCATTAGCATGAGACTCGTGGTTTCAGCTCAGGTCTTGATCTCAGGATTGTGAGATCCAGCTTGTACCAGGCTCCATGCTCAGCACAGAGTCTGCTAAAGTTTCTCTCTCCCTCTCCCTCCGGCCCCTCCCCACTATGCGTGTGTTCTCTCTCTCTCAAATAAATAAATAAATCTTTAAAAAAGTTCATGCAATCCAGAATTCCAAGGACTATGAACTTGGGAAACACTCAACTCACAGGAACTCCTTGCTTTAGACTGAAACATCATTTGTCTCACTGGGCACATTTCTGAAGATGTATGCATTTCTCCGGCAACTACCTCAGAGTTCTCAGGTTTAAGGGGGGGGGGGGTGTCAATCACGTTAAAGCAGGCATCAGGAGGTCCTTGTGAAGGTTTTGGGGATTTTTTTTTTTTTTTTTTTGTAGGGGAGGCTGTAGGAGGAAGGAAACATCAAAAGAGAAACAGTGGTAAAGTAAGAATTAGAAAAAAAAAAGCAGGTTCTAATCTGGGCTCTGCCACTGTCTTGTGCATGCCCTTAGATAGGTCCTTTACCCACTCTGGGTATCAGTCCCCACTCGCCCCTCTGCAACAGATGGCCTACACGGCCGGGGGGCCCCTCCAGCTCCCACAGTCTCCCTCTCTATGACCTGCCACCCAGTGGCAGGCAGCATGGGGTGACACCGTAACTGAGACGCACCTGCTCCTAGGACCAGGCTCACCTTGCTGAGGGCCCTGCCCTGCTTGGGAGAAGGGTATCGGGCCTCCAAGGACCAGAGGCCTCCAGGGAAATATAGATTGGGTCTCTTGGGAATCAAAACCCCTTGACTTCAGATGCCAGTGCCTGGTATCGAGCTTGGTGAATTCTGAAAGAATTAGTGTGTGTTCAGATTTATGTAAGTGGTTCAGAAATCAGGGGGATATTCACTCTTTTCCTTGATCCCGTCTCTCCCAGTTGTTCCTCCCAAGATCACCATTTCTCCAATCCTATGCTACTGCTGCCTCTCCTTCCCACTGCTACCTGCCGGTCTGAAAGCACCTCCAGGTACCGCACACCCTGCGGAGGCCCCAGTCCACACATTCCCTTCTTGCTCACTCCGTTGTCCTTGATCTTCCCCAGAACGGCCCAGGTCCTCCCACTACCTTCGCACTGTACACAGTTCTTCCATTCCCCCACGACCCCCTACCTTTCCTCCTTTTATTCATTCAACAAACATGTAATAAGCACACAGAACACGCCAGGCACTCGTCTAGGTTCTGGGGCTGTGGCTGTGAACAGAGCAGACCTGGCCCTGGCCTTCAGGGAATGTCTGTTCTGGGAAGGGAAAACCGACAATGAACAAATAAATACATGAGAGGTCATGGGAAGTGAAGAATTAAGCAGAGTGAGGGCACAGTGAGTGATGAGGGGTGCTATTTTTTAAAAAGATTTTATTTGTTGGGGTGCCTGGGTGGCTCAGCGGGTTAAAGCCTCTGCCTTCAGCTCAGGTCATGCTCTCAGGGTCCTGGGATCGAGCCCCACGTCGGGCTCTCTGCTCAGCAGGGAGTCTGCTTCTCTGCCCCCCCCCCCGCCTACTTGTAATCTCTCTCTCTCTGTCAAATACATAAAATCTTTAAAAAAAAAAAGATTTTATTTGTTTATTTGAGAGAGAGAGTGAGAGAGAGAGAATCTGATGCAGACTCTACACTGAACCCAGAGCCCAACTCGGGGCTCGATCATGACCTGAGCTGAAACCAAGAGTTGGACGCTTAGCTGACTGAGCCACCAGGTGACCTGAGCGGTGCTATTTTAAAAGGCAGGGTGCCAGGGGTGCCTGGGTGGCTCAGTCGTTAAGCAGCTGCCTTCATCTCAGGTCATGATCCCAGGGTCCTGGGACCGAGCCCTGTGTCAGGTTCCCTGCTCAGTGGAGAGCCTGTTTCCCCCTCTCCTTCTGCCTGCCGCTCTGCCTACTTGTGCTCTGTCTCTCTATCAAATAAGTAAAAACCGTAAAAAAAAAAAAAAAAAAAAAAAGGCAGGGTGTCATTTTGAAAGAAGGCCTCCTGAAAGAGGTAGCATTTGGTTAGAGACCCGAACGGAGCTGGGTGGAGGGAGTCTGTTCCCTCCAAGCCAGCGACCCTAGGCTTTAGAGTGTTGGGACCTGGTTGGGCTGGGTCTGAATAGGGACCAACCAAGTCTGTCAGACAGAGTAAGCCAAACTGCCCAAGTAATGGCGGCATCCTCTTTTGGACTTGGACGTCCTCATTCTCCTTGCCTCTTGCTGTGTCTTTGGGTCCTGGCTTTAGGATACAGCCATGGGATGGAGGATAACCGGATGGGAAGAGTGAACAAAGCCGCAGCTCTTTCCCAGCAGAGACAGGCATCCTGGGCACCAACTACACAGCCCTGGACTGGGAAGCTGCTGACAACAGATCACAGCGGGGTGGCGCCTCAGTTTCCCGTCTGTGAAATGTGTGGGCTGGATGGAATCTAAGAGCCCTTCCGGTTGTCAACCACTGTATGACTCTGAACACGCACAGACTTGGTTTCCAGGAAGAGGCAAACAAAAACACACAGAGGAAAGAAACCCCATCCGAGAGCCAGTGGCGCCATCACTCCCCCCTTAGAGAGGTGATGGGAAACTCCGTCACTGGCATTAACCTGAAAAGAGGTCCCTTCCCAAAGGCCCTTGGCTCTCCCGACATCAAAGTCTTGTGGATTGAGTCTCTGTGGTCCATTTCACATACCACACTGGACCTTTGGTTTATATAAAACAAACCATAAAGGTTATTCCAACAGCTTCGGGGCTAGTTCGTCCTCTCCCCATCCACTCTCTGACTGGGGATGAAGGGCAGGGCTATAAAATCTGCTTGAGAGGCAAGCCCTTATCGGGGCGCCGGGCAAGGCACTGTTTGCTGAAGGCCCCATTCGCCCCGGCGCAGCCACCATCCAGGTCTGAAACAACAGATGGCTCGGGCCTGGAAGCGAACATCCCGTTTCCTCTGGACACGCCGTGTTGACACAGGGACGGGTGGCACGAGACCCTGCCGAGGGGCTGGAAGAGAGCCGGCCCCACGCCAGGCCCTACTGCGGCCTGCGCCCGCGGGGCCGGACGACTCCCGGCGCGGGGAGCTCACGCCAGGAGCGCACCACCCATGAGGTCAGGGCAGAGTGGCAGCTCTCACCAAGTTTTAAAAGAATGTAAGTAGCTAAATAATCAGAAGCACCATTTTTACAGTAAGATAAACAAAAGGAGTTTCTTTTACGGTCTGAATTTCACATGAGGTTTTAGACTCAAAGGCCAGATGTCCCAGAAACTCTGGGCCTGCAGGGGGCTGCCCCGGCGGCTGCCCTGCGGCCTCCCCGGGCCCACACTCCTCCTCCGCGGCCGGCCCGCGCAGTGTGGTAGCCGGGCTCTCTGTCTTCCCACGGGTACCCCCGGGGGCTCCCGGGGGCCCACCAGGGCTGCAGGCGCTGTGGCGTTAGGCACGCTGGACTTGCTGGGCCTCGAGTGTTTCTCTGTTTGTTGTTTGCTTTTATTTTCTAAAACTGAGATAATAAACTTCCCTCAATTATGGCAAAGGTTAAAGTCTTTCCTTTTGTCTGTCAACGCTCTCCTAGAACAGTGCCTGGCAATCAGCAGAGACCCCATTACTCGCAGCTTCTGTCCCCCGACAATAGGTAAGACAACTGCGGTGTCTTCCAAGGAAACAGATGCTCCTTAAAATGATTCTACCTCTACCCTCCTCCTCTCGAGGCTTAAAGTCATTTTCCATTTCTCCTCCATCACAAAGGTTTACTAAGCCGCATTAGGTGATACAGAGAGGAGGGAATTCATTCAGTCAACACATATTTATTGAGTGCCTTCTATGTGCTGGCACACAGCAGAGAGCAATGGCTGAGCCTCGCTTTCACGGAGCACACGGGGGAGACACAGAGAATGAACTAAACATGTACATAAACACGTCAGAGAGCAGTAGGTACTCTGAGGAAATAAAAGGCAGGGAAAGGGAAGGGGTGGCAAACAGTGGAGTGGCACGCTAGTTGACACAGGGCGGCTGCTTGGAAAAGCCCCACGAAGGGGCCGCGTGCGTCGACCGGAGGCAGTGAGGCGAGGAGTTGTGCTCACGGCACAGCACGCAGCAAACTAAGAGTGGCCCTGGGACTCGGAGCCCCCCGCCCCCGGGCTCTTCCCGCGGCACTGGCTCTAGGCCGGCAGGCCCGGCTGGACAGCGCGGGCGGAACGGGATGGAGCACACCGCCGTGATCCACATGAACCTTTCTAGTTATGATAACTTTTCTATTTGTCCTTAGGCATTTTATATACACAGTATAATTACATATAGTAAGAATACAGACCCAAAGCTTTTGTACTAAAGAGGCGCAAAATCCAAAATGTCTGGGGGGCCCCGCTGTCCCCCCAGGTGGGCTCCACCTCTCCTAGTCCAGCCTGGCTGGGCCCGGACTAGGCCTGGGGGAACCCTCCTCTCTGGGGGCACTTGGAATACATGAACCTGTCCAGACGGAGGCAGCCTGGGCTCCTCCCCCGACTCTGGAAAGTGCCACCAGCTCCAGAGCCGTGCTCAGGGTCACCTGGTCAAGCCAACTCCAGGGTGGGACCCTCTCCTCAATCCTGCCGGGCTGCATGTGGGTCCAGCTGGCAGGTGGTGGCACGGGGGACAGAGGAGTCTGAGGCGGGGGACAGAGAACACACACTCATCTAAAACAACGGCATTTCTTTGTTCTTTTCAAAAATGCAATAGAGGCCAATAAAACAAAATTAAGCAAACAAGAATAGGTCCCCTTCATCAAAAACAACCCCGTACCCCATACCCCACACAACACGTCTGAGGGTGGGGTATGGTGTCAAGGCAACCATATAGCAATCTCTTGTCTCAAAGTTGTTCCCAAACCTTCCCAAGACCTACTTTTAAAATCCTAAGAAATGTAGGGTAGAGGTGAGGATGGCACAGTTTCGGGGTGGCGGGGAGGGCAGTGTGTGCAATGGTTAGGCTCTTGGGGGCGATATCAAATTCAGCTGAGTTCAAACTCAGCTTTCCCATCTACTGGCTGCCCAACCCTGATTCAGTTTATGAGCCCCCTTTATCTGCACCTTGTTCTTCTGTCAGTGGAGAAGAAACCACCAAAGGCTTCGGTATGGGAAGGATCAGCATTTAATGAGATGAAGCACGCGCATGCCCAGGCCTTAGGAAGCAGGTGTCCCATATGCATCTGGCCTTGAGTGCGGCCAGAAGAGAACCATGTTTGCCCCCCGCCCCCGCCCTCCTGCGTGTCAGCACTCCCACTGAGCTGCTCAGAACCAGGCCCCCTTGCGGGCGGTGATCCCCCTCACCCTCCACAGCTGAATCAGCAGTGTGCTGGACAACTCACAAGAGAGGCTGTGCATCCTTCGCTGTCACGGTCAGACCCGTAGCCTGGAAGCAGCCCCGGAGGGCACAGGACGTCACACAAACTGGCATGGTACACTAAGGGCTTCCCTTCCACCCTGGGCTGGCTTGCTGGCCACACCACTGTCCTACTCATGCTCCAAATACTGGCTGATTCTAGTAACTTCTCACCTCCAGGACCACAACCCCGGTCCCAGTCGCCCCCACCTCTCACCCACCTGGAGGACTTGAAGGCCTTCGCCGTGCCTCCTTGCTCCGCCTAGCAGCCAGAGCGAGCCATCAAAGTAGAAATCAGATCACATCTCCTAATGTGGGGCTTCTCAACACACTTTCTGAGGGCCCTAAGGGCCCCAGGCCCCTCCCACAGCTCCAGCTCCCCCCCCCCACCGCGCCCCCAACTTGGCTTCAGCCACTCTGGTAGCCTTCATGTGCCGGGTCTTCACGAGCTTACCGCTGACTCGGTCTTCGTGTTCCTGCTGTTCCTCCAGTCTGGGAAGTTCTTTCCCAGGTCTTGGCATGACTAACCCTTCTCGTGACTGGGGTCTACGCTCAGATCCCTTCCATAAGGAAGCCCCCCTGCAACCTCCCCCCCCGCCGACCACTTAGCTAAAGCAGCCCCCCAGCTCTGCTCTAGCCCATTTCCCTCTCTTGTTGTCTTCACAGCATTCAGTACCTGCCACCTATCATTTGTGTTTGTGTGTCTTCCTGAGACCGCAATGGCTGCCCCCTGTGGGCAGGGACTCGGACTCTTTCCTTCACGGCTGTATGGCCGGTGCCTGGAACAGCGCCTGCAGCAGACACTCAGCGAGCGCCGACGGTCTGACGGGTGGGGCCGCCATATCCCACCAGTGCTTTACCCGTTCCCCCTCTGCTAGTCTGAACTCCATCCTCCCAGCAGAAGGCAGGCAGGAAGGCTCCAGCCCCATCAGATCTGGACAGAATGCACACACCCGCATGCCGACCTGACAGCCGAATGCAGCTCAGATTCAACTAGTGAGAGCCCAAATAATTCCTGCAAGTACCCTCTGGGTGACCGGGAGAGTCACGGCTCCCTAGCCTCCATTTCCTTCTCTGTAAAACTGGAGAAAAATTCTTCCTGCCTCAAGGAAGGGACTGGTGTCAGTCAAAGCAGGCAACATACAGAAGCGCCAGGCCCTGGGCGGGCATACGGGAGGAACACACGCTAGTCCCACTTGCACGGTACCGTTCCCCTGCCACATCTTCCGTTCCTCCCGTAAGTCACCCGGTACCCCGTCACTGTGACATTGGACGTTCCTTGCCGAGAAAGGGACCATTCAGACTTTGCTCAACTCTCCTCACATCACCAGACACAACAATGAGGCCCTAATTCCCACGCGACAGGGTAAACGCCCCATTCGGCTCTACGGAGATATAATGGCTTTCCCTGTGGCGGCCTCGTGTCAGGGGCAGCCTGGCACAGCCTCAGGGGCCACAGACACTGGGCTCCACTCCGTCCTGCCTTCGCCGGCTCTCATGGAGATAGGGGACACTACCAGCTGTCCAGAAAGATCTCATTGGCCGCTAAGCTGTGTTCGGTCTAAGCAGAGCCAGGGAGCCCTGGGGACAACAGAACGTCTCTGTCCCTGAGGCTGATGCGAATGTGCTCAAATCAGCCCTCTGAAAGCGGCCTGAAATCCAGGGTTGTCACTTGGGAGTATGGAGATGTCCAGATGGGTTACAAATGCGGCAACTGAGTCCCAAGGATCCAAATGGCCCCTGGTCCCATAACGCTGTCAGTGAAATGGGTAGACTCCACTCAGGTGCCCTGCTATTGCCAGCGACGCACCTTGGGTCGAAGCAGGGGGACGCGACCACAGGCATGAGTGGGCATCAGGCATCTAGGGAGCTGCCGCTAGAAGTCACCAGAAGCCTGAGGAACAAGCTACAGTGAGGCCTTGCCAAAGGCCACCTTAAGAGGAGAGGGTGGGAGCTTTCTCTTCTGTGTTAGTTCCTCTCTCCGAGGCTGTGCCAGGGGCCAGGGCCAGGGGGCACTCCTCTAGCCGGCTGGACTGCCTCTGGCTTGGCCAGGACCACAGGGTCTAGAAACCCTTCCCCCCTCCAAAGTGAATTCATCCCGGTGCAGAGATAGACGTACTGGCCAGGGAGGCACAGGCTACGTTCTGGGGCTCTGCCATTACCGGTCACCCGAGGCAGGGCCCCTCTCCACCGAGCTGATTTCCAGCTGCAACATGAAGGGCTTGGGCTGTTTACCTCTAAGAGGCTCTCTCCTTCTCTGACGCTCTGAGTCTAATGGTGCTCAGAGACGTCAATTACTCTTCCCGGTTCTCGGTTATTCATTCCACGTACATTTCTGAGCATCCTTCCTGGGCAGGCACTGTGTTGGGTGCCACGGGGATAAAAAGATGAATGAAATGTACTCTTTCTCTCATGGAGTTTTGGATGTTATTCCTTGGACAAGTTATGTGATGTCTCTTAAGTCTCAGTTTCCTTGACTATGGAACAGGTTTGATAATAATTCCCACAGGTAACGCGGAGTAAACTTTTACTGTGCAGCCAGGACCTAGGGGGCTGGTCTTTATGTTCAATGCTTGTAGCCCGGGGGCAGGAAGCATCATCTTCCTCACTTAACAAAACCAAGAAGCTAAGCACTAGTTCCCTCAGTCACTGTGATAAGAGAATAATGAATGGCCTCCCAAGGATGTCCCCGCCCTAATCCCTCCGCAACCTTTCCAGCAAAAGGGGCTTTGCAGATGTCATTAGGGTTACGGACATTGAGATGAGGAGATTATCCTGGATTATCCAGGTAGGCCGGGTCTAATCACATGAATCCGTTCCCAATTGGGTCAAGAGAGAGATGCAGTGACAGAGGAGTGACCGGAGAGATGCCGTGGAGGGGAACTCCCCTCGGCCCTGCAGGCTCTGACTATGGAGGAAAGAGGCTACAAGCCACGGAAGGTGGCAGCCTCCAGGAACTGGGAATGGCCCCCGGTTTACAACAGCAAGAAAAGGGGGACCCCTATAAACACAGGAACTGAATTCTAACAGCAATTCGAAAGAGCAAGAAACGGATTCTCCCCTAGCGATTCCAGAAAGGAACGGAACCTATCAACACCTTGATTTTCGTCTGGCGAGACCTGTACTAGACCTCTGATCTACAGAACTCTAAGATAAAACATGTGCATTGTTTTAAGCCACGAAATGTGTAATAACGTGGAACAGCAGCAACAGGAAGCTAATGCAGCTACTACCCACCCAGAAGGTACTGGAGCCGGGGGCCTGCGTTCTGCCCAGGGCCTTCCTGCACACCACGGATACTCGACCACGCTGACGCTCAGCTCACAAGAATGCGTAAGAGGATACCAGTTCACCGTGCTTGGCACCCAGTGAGCGCTCAAAATATGTTAGATACTATAATCGCCCTTGTCAGTTCTCCTAAATGTAGCAACAAAGCAATGCCACACTGTCTTCCCATGTGTCAAGTGAAGGGGCCAGCCCGCGCGCTCTCCCCGGATCTGTGTCCCGGGTTTATCCTTGCTCACTCCCTTCCTGCGTTTCCACCTGAGGTGGAAGGTCAGGCTCCCAGGCTCCAGGGTGAGCCTCGAGTCTTTGGAGGCGCTGACTGCAATTCCTGCACCTGGGAGCACACGTGAGAGGGGGAAGAGCTCACTGGGGGGACAGCTGTGATGCCACCGATCCAGGGAACCACAGGGCTCCAGGGTCGTGGGGGTGCACTCTACCCGGGACTGTCCCATCACCCTGGCTGCAGAGGGGCAAACCCCAGGTCCATTCGCGAGTTTCTCCTAAGGATGCCTTACACAGGCAGTCCACTGACTCCTGCTACGACAACCCTCGTGTCCTGCCATTTCTGGGGCGCGGGGGGTTCTCTGCCACCCTCGTGGGTCTGCTGCAGAGCTGATGAAACGGACTGCAAGGCACGTTGCAAACTGAGGAGGCTGCCTCACTTGCCCTCCAGAGCTATGAACACGTTGCTGCTCCCTTCCTCCCTCCCACTGACATGCTCTGTTCTTAATAAGGCTCCCAGAAAGATCTCTCCTGTGAGATAATCATAGACTCTCAGGGGCATGCCACTCTTAGCTGTCAGCAGCACTGAGGAAGACCTTATAAAGGCTTTCTAAACCTCCTGTTCATCTCAAAGTTGAGCTCTTAGACATCCTGTGAAATCCCATTGCAAAACTTTGCTGCTTGACTCCCGGCTCTTTTCCTAAGTCTCCCCCACATCGCATCTGGCCTCCTGCCATCCCCCCCCACAGAAGTAGAGTGCTTGGGTCCCGCAGCCCCATCTCGCTGAGCGCCGTCGCTGGCTCTGGTGCCGGTCACCCTTCGCTCTGCTCTGGCTTCTTCCCCGACCCCGGGATGACAAATCAGAGACTACAGGATGCCGGCACGGGCACAGCTTTGCTCAAATGATGACGGTGGCCCCAGAGACACACCCATGCTCCCCCTTCCTTGCTGTGACGAGCTGCCTTTGGAGAATTCACAGTGATTCTCACGCAACAAGGCTACGGCCTCATTACGTGGTCCAGAGTTTCTTTATCTGTGATCCAGGGGCGCCCCAGGCAGGGTGTGGTGGGCCAGGGGGCTGCCTTTGGGAGACTGTTAACCCCGTATACAAACACTGTTTCTTCAAATTCAAAAAGGCAAGAGCATTTTTCTGAAGAGACTCGGAATAGCTTCATCAGTTTCTCAAAGAGGTCTGTGCCTGAGGAACATTGAGAAACCTAGTTTTAGGCCCTAACCTCCTGCAGGAGGTTTGGAACACTTGCAGGAGAAACTGCAAGCACCCCTCTGTTCCAGGAGACTGGGACTTATCATGGAACCTGGCTGTAGTAGGCTTTGAGTAAATGAATTTTAAAAGAAAGATTTCTGAAAGCATCCTCCAAGTTGCCGTGTTCATGCGGGGAGGAAGGCGCGCACGGAGGAGGCAGCGGTGAAGTTTTGCAGGCAGGCGGGAACGGTGGCAGAACCCAGGCTATGAGGTCTCAGTCCTCATGCCAGGTGCCTAGCCTCCAACTTGTTTCTTTACCTGCAAGAAGAGGCCCGAGAGCTCTGTCCCACACAGCTGTCCAAGGAGCTATGGGGAGCTTTCACAAGAACAGGAGGTGTGGAAGAGCTCTGTCGGCCAGTGCCGCTGTCTCTGCCCTTCTTGGCATGTCTCTGTGGCTACCATTCAGCCGTACCGTTTCTCAGCATCGGGCAAAGAGACCGTCTTCCTCTGCTTTGCTGGATTTTTGGACTGACGAGGGCCTTCTCTAGTTCTAGAAATTTAGATCCTCGGACCTTGGAGAGTCCAATGCATCAGGGTCTTTTCATACTGACGGGAGCCGCGAGGCAGGTTTCCCCTCTGCTCTGGGACCTTCAGCATACACCTCCACATACTTCTCTTTCAGGGGCTATTTTGTAGGTTGGGGGTTTTAGGATTCTTCCAGAGAACAGAGAAAGTCATGGCAGAGCCACATAAAAAGTAGAGCATGGCAATGGACAAAGGCCTGCATCAAGGGTCAAAGAGATGTGGGTTTAAGTCTTGACTTCTGGATTGCTGTGTGACCTAGAAAAATTAAAATTCCTCTTTTGTGTTAGTATCTTTACCTGGGGGATGGGACATAGAGTGGGAGAAGGAAAGATCTCTAATTATCTGCCTCAAAAGAGAAGTCTTCAAAGACCTCTGGCCTTTTGGAAAGCAATTATAATCATGATGATCTGGAGCACTGAGGGGACTCCTGAGAAGCCTTTTGTTTGGAGAGGGCATAAGCAAGAGTGAAGACCCGAAGACACTTTAGTTTTTCAAGCCGGGCTAACTTCTCAACCACACAGGAACTTCCTCCCTAAGCGAGGGGCTTGCAAGAGAGGGGAGGGTTCATCATAGCAGACCTTAACCCAGTGTGGTGGTTTCAACCCAAGACCCACTGGGATGCAAAAGTCATGGTAATCAGGTACCAGTCTGCTTCCTGAGTTTGCCAACATCTCATGTTGGTGAACGGAGTCCGAGACATTAGGACATTTAATGTCTCTGACATTTCAACAGAAAGATGTAACTTGCTTTTGGACCGTGGCTGTGCTGAGGCAGAGGAGTGGGCTGCCCATTTGGGGCTGAGTCTTGAGGTCTCACGAGGTCCCCTGCGGGGATGCTGCTATTTCTAAGATGCACATTGCACATTTCCTACATTTCATATCTATGGATTTGGATAAGGGAGGGAGCAGGCCCAAAGCGCTTATACAATGTGATATGGACTGAAATCGTACTTCAAAACCTTTGACTGTTCTGAAATAAAAACATAAATACATTTCCAAAAAAAAGAAAAAACAAACAAAAATGTGTCTCTTGGGTATAGTGGCCTCTCTCTGAAATGGGTCAACTCAGAAATGTAGCTTGGGGCGTGGAGGTGGGGAGGTAAGGAATGACTCCAACTGAGCGCATTCCCTCAAAGTGGTGTCTTTCATATTTTCAAAAAGGTGTGGAGGTATATCCACAAAGCAAAGATCACAGAAGGAGCAGTGGGTAGGTCTGAGCACTGTGCAGTGGGAACCCCAGGGGCCAATGGGTTCAGAGAAGGCTCCTGGGAAGTGCTGTCTGTGCTGAGGTCTGGACGGTGAGTAGATCTGGCCAGGCAGAGTAGGGCAGAAAGGGTGCCAGGAAGAGGGCACAATGTGGACCAAGGCCTGCAGATGCAGGCGAGAGCACACAGAGTCTGTGCCAGAAACCGAAGGAAGATCAGTGCAGTTCACGCGAACGAGGAGGCAAGGCGACTGCTGAGGGAAGAGGCTGGAGAGGCAGGCAGGGCCAGAGTGCACGGAACCTGGAGCCTGTCCTAGGGACTCGGGCAGCGGGGCGTCAGCAAGTCGCGGCCCAGCTCTCCTGGGAGCAGAAAAAATGCCCTTCTCAAGTGGCGCGCGGAGCCAGTTAGCATGGTGGATGGGGTGGATGGCTTGGTTGGGCCCCAAGTTCACTGTCAGGTCTCACCATCTCACATTTTACGTGAGAATTTTATGCTGGAAATCTTTCTCGCCAAACATACCACAGCAGAACATGAACGCTCTGCCTTTGTTTTCTCCACTGACGTTGGTACCTCCCGTCCCACTTCCTCCCTACAACTCACACCCCGGCAAGAACCGAAAGGCTGGACGATGGTCCATCCCCGCCTGCCAGCAAAGGCACGTGAGGCCCAGAAAGAGATCGTGTCCCGACTCCGGACAGTGAGCCAGGCGAGTATCCAGCCTGGGGAGAGAAGGGCTTTACTCAATGCAAGGGGGCGTTTTCCATCTCCTGCAAAGAGCCGTAAGGGAAAGAAGAGGGAAGCCAGAGTGGGCCATTTGAGAGGACTGACTAGTCCACGCAGGGCTAGGCACAACCTCGTAACTGCTCTGGCATTCCCTAGAATATCAGAAACACACATTGGACATTTGGATCGCAGTGCAAAGCACAAGACAACTGATTTCAGATTGTGAGCTGTTGGGCACGTCCCCTGCCTCCACCGGAGTCAGCGCCCCTTCCCTCCTTGGAACACACACGGCAGTACATTCTCTGCCCCTTACGGACTTCACCGTGTGTTACAGTTTATCTACTGACGCTTTGTATCTCTCCTACTTGATTTTAAGCTGCTCAGAAATAAGATCCTTCATTCGTAATACATTAACACAGTGGGAATGGTAACCCTGAAACAGCCCAGCTCGAGGTCCTAGGAAAGCTCTTGAAATCACATCCTGGCCACACCCCACAATGGTGAACTTGGACAACAGACTTACCCTTGTTTTCGTTTTCTTATCTGTAAGAATAGAGTCATAATACCTAGCTCATGGTGTAATGTCTGATGACTAAATCATCTTACTGTGTGTAAAACGCTCGGCACCTGGCCGACCTTCAACAAACACGGCCCTCTTACTTTCTGCATCCCTATAGGATCCAGCCAAGGGCTTCATAAATGCTCCCTCAAAAAGCTGGATGAACAAAGGGTCAACGCTCGACTCTAATGCTAGGGGTCTCCCACCCCCCACGGGCAGCTGATGCTAGGAGGTCAGCTGTATAGGACTTCTTAGCATCCAGGCTCATAATAGGAAGCTGCAGAGGCTCGGCCTGGATAACCACCATCCTGAATTCAATGTGCACACTACCTCCCTGCAAGCATTTAGCTAAATCTGGTGTCCTGTTAAAAATGACTATGCAGCAATCACCTTGAATTGAACAAGAAGACCCAGTGTGTCACTTTTTCGCTGAATTGTAAATCAGAGAGCTCACAACTGATGCCGCAGCAAAACTCTGAAGGCAAGGACATGTCACAGGGGGTCTTTATCTATTAGGCAAACTCGAAAGATTAAAGGCTTCAGGATGGAAAAAACTTACCAAATACAGCAAATAATCAATCTCAAGCCCCAAGTCATGGAAAATATATAGCTAGTGCACGAATCAGTGTATTCAAATCAGACTTAAAAAAAATTTTTTTTTACCCGTTTCTGCTCAATAAAGATGTCCTCTCAATGCTTGGCAGACATCTTTGCTCATGGTGGTATTAGCCGCGTAACTGAGCCCTGAGCAAAGTTCTTTACCTGAATTAACTCATCTAATCCTTAGTACAGCCCCGTGGGGCAAGTGCTGTCATTATCTCTAGTTTACTACTGAGGAAACTGAGGCACCACCAGTGAGAGCAGCTTGCCAAGGTCGAACTGGTAGTGAGTGGCAGGGCCAGGACCAATGAACCCAGGCAGTCTGCTTCTAGAGCCTTCAGGCTGAACCACTGGGCACTGCTGCCCCTCAAAACCTGGGCTCTCAAATACTGGTAGAATTACGCTGAACGTGGGGGCACACTTAGCTGATAGTTTATATTTTCTATTCTTACAAGACTTTCACATCCATGATCTCATTTGCTACTCCCGACAACCATATGAGACTAATCATGCAGGTCTTATTACCATCTTACAGGGAGTAACCCCCTCCCCCTGAGGCTCAGAGAGGGTAAGGACTTGCTAATTCCTAGCCACAAATGGCAGAGGCAGGACATGAATCCCTGGGCTTCACGGTGGGAGGCACGTTTGTGCAAGAGAGGGCTGGGGCCATGAACTTGAGTGCTGGGCAGTTCAGGGCATCTAAGGTCAGGGCTGGGGTATCTTTTCCCAGTCCTTCACTCCTAGATGCAAACACAGGGTATGAAGGAAGCTCACAGATGGCTGATGCTAGCAGTTGAGCAGGGAAAACTGGGGTGCCTGGGGTCTGCCCTCCTCCCCACAGAATCAGATCCTCCTGAGGCCGGTAGATTCAGAGGGGCACTGCTTAATTTCCTAGGCCCTTGGTTTAACAAAAAATACCTTGACTACCCTTTAAGGGACTGAGAAATGGCACATAGACTAATACATATAGAACATATATACAAATGGCACATGTAATAATAATACATATGGAACAATACATGTAGTAAGACATATACATTTTAGGTGTACAGCTCAACAGATTTGTGTAGGTGTATAAGCTGCGGAAGCACTGCCTCAATCAAGACACTACTTCTTTTAGGTTGTTGCCCTCAGCAGTAGATGTACAGGAAGGAAAGGCCCTGCTGCAAACCCCTCTGCGGCTCAGATCTGCCCCCAGCACCTGCTGGAAGGAGCTGAAAACTGAAGATCTGTAAGATGAGGGAGCAGAGGCCCCGGGCTAGGCTGGGGAGAAGGGAGATGGGGAGTCAGAGATGGAAGCTCCCTCCGCAGGCGGGCGGGCAGCAGAGCCCTTCCCTCTCCCTGTAGACAGTAAGTGCTCAATAAAGAGCTCAGCCACTCTTAACCCACTGGGGACCCAAATACACAAATAATACATACCACGTATGTACACTGAAGTTTCACATCAGCATTTCAAAAACTTCTTCTACACCCAACAGTGAATTTACAAGAAAACCCACAACAGTGTAAGTGGGCTCCTCGACTTATGTAAATTTACCCTGAATATTCACTGTGCACCTCAGACCTCACCGGCTTATGGGAGAAACGATTATGAATTGGGATTCCCTCCACAGGAGGCTTATAGCCTAGATGAAGAAGCACGTCTTACACATACCAAATATTTGCCAATTGGTGAACAATAACGACCATGGTTATTAATTATTATGTTCCTAGGACGGGGCTAAATACTTTCCATTCTGTTTCATACGGTCCTCACACCTCCTTGCCCAAAGTCACAAAGCTAGAAGGTAGCCCAGCCAGGATTCAGAGCCTTCGCTTTGCTTCTTTGTTCCCTCTTCCCCAATCGTACGTGGCAGGCTCCCTTGTCTCCATCAGGTCTAATTTCAGCTCAGGGTGTCCAGGGTGGCCTTCCCAGACCACTGTTAGAAATGCTAACACATTCCCTATTCCCCTTCCCTCCTCAGTAGGCACTCAATACACATGCGCAGAGTGAAAAAACGAACAATATTGGCAAAGAGCACTTGGACCAAAGGGTTTCAAACACTTTAGTGTGAGGGCTACGAACATCTGAAAATGGCCAAATCCACATTCCTGCTTCCCTGGAAGAATTGCTAGTGTAGGTCTTGACCAAAGAGTAGCAACTGGGTCGGGCCTGGCCTCGCTGAGCGACCTTGCAGTTCTCGTGCAGGTGAGGGGACGGCTGTGGTGCCCACCACTGTGGAGGGCTCCTGGAGATGTCCCTGCCCATCACCCAGCCTGACCCCATGTGTGCCTATGTCACTGTACAGAAAGGGCCCAGCAGGACCCTTCTGCACAGAGACCCTACATACCAGACTCTCTCCTGCTAAAGCCAGCCCGGCACCTTCTGTAACAAATGACAGTGAATCACCCTTATCTGGAAGCTACTTGTCCAGCAATTTCTGCGAATTGAAACCCTGCCGGAAGCCATGGAGGACAATGGAGAACTCCAAGCAGCAGAGCGCACAGCAGCCGCTGTGTCACCGTCACGCACATCCGTACAGCAGTTCCCAGCAGCCGAGTCTTACACACTTAATGGCACACCATTAACAGGCAGAAAGTGCAGGAAGCGCCCTACTTGTAGAAGAGGCCCTCGCTGATATCTCATTTATTCTTGCCCAACGCCCTGTTGGGACACACCCGGTCATGTAGTTTTCCAGGCCATTCCAGATTCAGAGTAGAACCAGAGAAGGGAAATGCGGCTCGAGGTTGGGACACAGAACACATCAAGACATGACAGACGACAGTAAGTGAAGAGACAGGACAATTACAGAAGGCGTATCGAAGTGGAGTTAATTGCATTCCAAGACCATGGGGGCAGGGCCGGGCGGACAGGGGGTGGGAAATGGTCTGTACATCAATTGCCCTTAGGGGCACTGCTGACTTTTAGCACAAAGCAATAAGAAAAAATGATGACTTGGGGCCACCGGGACAAAGGTTAAATACTGTGTACAGCATTCAATTACTTTTGGTAACACCATATGACTGCTTTCTTTTGTAAATGTCCCTCCTAGTTTCTAAAACTCTGTCTGAATTGATAAACGGAGTTTGAAAAGAACATTTACATTTTGAAAAAAAGTTAAAACCCACTCTCACAAGTAGCCCTGTGACAAGACTTCCTGGCTTTTCTCAGTTGCTAAAGACCTTCCTCCCATCCGGTCGCCAAGGAGCCGAAGTGTGCGCTTTACCGCCGCGGGTCCAGGCCGAAACCCACGGCTTGCCCCTTCCTTTCCCCCATTGGTCCTGATTGTTTAACTGCGGGATTGCATAGTTTACAGTCAGCCTGTGAAGGGCCGTGTGTTCCAGAGTGGAAGCCGTCATGCTGAACAGAGCACTGCTGGGCTTTGTTCACAAATGGAGCATTTCACAATTTCTTTGCACAGCCGGCAACAGCAAACCTCCTCTCTGCGTGCAGGCAGCTCCCGCCAACCAGCGGGACCGGGGGAAGGGGTGCGGGGAAGGACTGCAACCATAAATCCTCTCTAGTCTGCTGTATAACAAAGCGGGGTCATAAAACCCCAACCATATTTTCAAGTGAGGACTGAAACAAGATGTCCGGGGCAACTCCTAATTTGGTTCCTAGAACCCAACAAGTTGTGAACTAATTTTCTCAGTTGGGAGGGAACGAGGGAGGGTGGTAGGGTGAAAGTGATCTCAGGACTTTGGGTAGGAACTCAACCCAAGAGTTGACAGTAAGCAGGCCCGTGTGAGTCTGAAGATGATGGTACAGCTTAATTAGAGGCAGCCCCAGATCTGCACAGGGCGGGGGCCCTGGGAGATAGCCTGGTTGAAGTTAAGAGGCCCAAACACTTCTGTGGGTGTCTAAACTTGAATGAGAAGATGTGCAGACTAGTATATGCATGAAAGAGAAACAGGAATGTCCTATTTGGACATTTGGAATTTGGAAATTTGGAATGTCCTCTCAGTGATGAACCAAGGTGTGACCCTCAACACATTTTTTGAATAACATCTCTGACTCTTACTTCCTTCATCTATAATATGGGGATAACCAAAAATCAGCCTCCAGTGAGAGTTAAAAGTTGATCATGTGTAGCAAGCGTCATAAATACTAGCTGTTCAGTAAACGTTATTTCCTTCTCCCTTGCTGGCTTACCCCAACCCTTCCTAAACAGTTGTTGAGAGGTAGAAGTGGTAGAAATGGGACCACACTCATTCTTGCTCTGTTACTAGCTAGCCATGGGAACCTAGACAGGTCACTTCCTTCTCTGAGTCTCACAATCTACAGTTTAACCATTTGAATTTATATAAAAAGTAAGGTTCTTGAATACAAAATCAATATATAAAAATCTATCATATTTCCATATGCCACCAACAGATACAAAATGCAATTCAAAAAAAGAAGCAGTTACAAGACCACTGTAAATATCAAGTATCTAGCTATAAATCTAACTGAAAGTATATAAGACATCTATGGGGAACATTATAAATATTTTTAAGAGAAATTATGATAACCTACATAAATGGTAAAATGTAACATGGTCATGGATCAGGGAAGCTTAAGATTTAAAGAAGTTCAATCTTAAGATGTCAATTGTACCCAAACAGATTAGTGTCATTAACTGAGTCTCACATTTACATGCAAACACAATGGGCCAAGACCAGCCAAAACACTCGTGAAGATAACCAAGAGGAGGGATTTGCTAAACTAAACATCGAGACACGCTATCAAGCTGCAGTAATTGAGAGACAGTGTGGTTGCGACATAAGAACCAAGCCCAGTGGGATGGTCTAAAGAGAGAAGAAACAGGTCCCTGCATATATAAACACATGACTTAAAATAGAGGTAGTTCTCCAGAACAGTGCCTGAAAAAAAATGGCCTTTTGGATGAGCAATGCTGGCACAAGTACATATCATTTAGGGAAAAAAATAAAACTAGACCACTATCTTCCCCCACATACAAGAATTCCAGGTGAACTGAACACCTAAATGTGGACGAAAAAAAGCTTCAAAGCTTTTTAAGAGGGTAAAAAAAAGGGTAGCTTTTACCACGTCAAGAGAAAGAAAGATTACTTAAATAGGACACAAGAAACAATAAGCAAAAAGGGTAAGACTGGGAAAACTGGCAACATTAAAAAAAGAACATCTTTTTATCACGGTTCATCATTAACAAAGTGAAAAAACAAGCTAGAGAATAGGAGGTAATATTTGTAATGAATAAAATTGGAAAAGGACTAGTATCCAGAACATATAAAGAACTCCTACAGATTAATAATAAAATTACAACCTAATTTACAAGGTCACAAAAGAACAGGTGCTTCACAAAAGGGAAAACCAACTGCCCAATACATATGTAAAAAGCTGATCTATCTCACCAGTAACCTGTACTGTTTTATAAGAATATGCAAACTAAAAGCTCAGTGAGATGTACTACTGCTCACCTATACAGTTGGCAAAAATGTAAAATCCTGACAATACCAAATATTGGCAAGAATTTGGAATAACAGGAATTCTGTCTGCCAGCACAGGTACAAAATGGAAAAACCACTTTGGCAAACAACGTGGCATTATTTAATACAGGTGAAGATTCCCAGCAATTCCATTTCAAAGACTGCTTCAACAGAGGCACGTGTCTTAGAATATATATCCACATGGGTGATCATAGCGGCACCCTTTGTAATTGCCCCAAACTCAAAATAACCCAAAGGCATATCAACTGTACAATGGATAAATGAATCATAGTATAATCATAGCTGGTAAATAATGTGTACTATACAGCAGTGAAGTCAATAATATATAGCATATTCATCAACGTACACAAATATTTGTAAATAATTCACAGAAAAATGATAAAATATTCAGAAGAGAATGCTATAGAATACTTATAGCAATGAAAATAAATGAAACACAGCTATGTACAATGTGGATGAATAATACGAATGCAATATTGAAGGAAAGACATGAGACTTAATAATATATAACAGTATGATTCCAATTACATCCCAATCGGGAAAAGCTGAACTATATGAGTGAGTACAGGATACATAAGTGGGTGTATGGGTGGTAAACTCTACAGAAAGATAAGGAAACACGATGAAAGTCAGGGAGGGAGCTGTGATCAAGAAAGAATATTTAAGGAAACTTCCTGGCCATTAGCAACATCCTATTTTTTACCTAGTGATGGTTACATGAATGCTTGCTTTTTAAAACAAATGAGCATTTTGCACGTATATTAATTTATGTCACAATTAAAAAGCTTTTTTGGTTGTTGTTAAAAAAAAAGATATTTTCAATGTGACCTCTTCCAGGAAGTCTTCCCACACCCCAGACTGATATAGGTGTTCCCTCAGCATCTTCCACTTCCTACCTGGCTATGATGCTTATTAACTGTAAGGGCATCTCCATTTTCAAGAGCAGAGATGGAGACTGTCTTGGCTCACCATCATATCCTACACAGTGTTGAGCACACGGTGAATGCTTAATAAGTATTTGTGGAATTAATCAATGATTGCATTGAAGGGTCTGACTTGGTAAAAAGTAATTAATTAGCCAGTACCAATAAACTGCCAACCAGTAAGGATGTACTCCTTACTGGTTGGAGTGAAAATGATGGAAGGAGAGACATCCGTAACACAGAAGAACTGGGATCTAACGTACTGACCATATCATCCTGAAGAGATCTCTGTTTCCTGATAGTAACAGTTAGTGAATTTCAACTATGTGCTAAGTGCATTTAGCTCTGTTAACTTTGTTTAATTCTCATGGTGTATCTGCAATGTGTTTCCTTTTCATCTTTCTCATGATTAAGAAATTGAGGTTCTGAGAGATTAAATAATGTTCCCTAAAAAAATCACACTGATAGTCCACAAATGGCAAAGTTGCGATCTCCAAGATTCATGCTTCTTTGATACTGCTCACTTCTTTTCACCTCAGTTTCTTGGACTATAAAATGGGGATACAGGCAGTGATCATGTGGCCTGACAGAAGTGTTGTAAGGCCCAAGGGTGATAGTGAATGTAAGATCTCAAGCACCATTTAAATGTAAGGACAATAATATGTAACAAGTATCTACCAAGGGCCCACACGAAGGAAGCAGATGGCTTCTACCCCCATTGAGCTCTCCAGTCAGTTGTAAAGGGAAGCTAAGTAAACGGGAAAACTGGGAACACACTTCAATAAACTGACCTAAGAAAGCCACCGGGAAAAGCACATAATACAGCTCAACTCTAAGACCAGTGGTGAGGGCACTGCATCAGGCACGAAAGGCTTGTGCACTCCCTCCATCTTCCACACGGCAGCCAAAGGGATTTTGTTAAGGCTTACAGCAATTCTTTCTTTTTTGATTAAATGATTTACAAGTCAGATTTATTGAACTAAGATTTAATTACAGTAAATTCACCCTTTTTAGGTATAGTATGATGAGGTTTGATAAACATACACGGTTGCATGGCCGCATTAACCATACGATTAAGAGATAGAATGTTTCTATCACCTCTGAAGGCTCCCTTGTGCTCCTTTGTAGTCAATTTCTTTTTCCCACCAACCGTAGAAACCAGTGAAGTGATTTCTGTCCCTATGGATTTGCTTTTTTCAGAGTAGAGGGATTTTTTTGATACACAAGGCAGGTCAAGCTGTCCCGTATTTCAACCACCCATGGCATTCAGCATGAAACCCAAATGGCTCTCTCTGCATGGCCACCAGGCCTCTTTCATCCCATTTTGTGTCACTTTTCCTTTCCTAAGGTCCAGCCTCCCTAGCCCTCTTCCTGCTCATTTCTGCTTCAGGGTATTTGCATCTGCTATCCTCTCTCTCTCTCAAATCTTTCTTTTTCTTTTTTTTTAGGTGAGACAGGTTGAGAGAGAGAGAGAGAGAGAGAGAGAGCGCACACGTGCACAGGGGAGGGTGAGAGGAGCAGAGGGACAGGGAGAGAATCTTAAGTAGCTGGGCAGGGAGCCTGACATGGGACTCGATCTCACAGCCCTGAGATCAGGCCCTAAGCCGAAATCAAGAGTCAGACACTTAACCTAGTGAGCCACCCAGGCACCCCTTCCTCAGATCTTTCTTGACCCACTTCCTTATTCCTCATTTCTGCCAACCACTCTCTTCTGCTTAAGCCATACTTCCTCCGTTAGAACATGCCACTGTATGAAATGACCTTACTCATTCATTTATTTGTTGTCTATCTCCCTTCTCTAAAACTATAAGGTCCTTGAGGGCAGGGAGCAGTCTTAATAAGAACTCTCTTCCTAGAAACTTCGCACCAACACATGACTGGTCTTCCACTGGCATTCACAGAATGGACAAACAGGAGCCAGAGAAGTTAGGGAATAGGGAGGGTCGCGTAATTGAAACTTTTAGGAAAGGATTAAAAAACGACAGACCTTTTTGCACACAGGGGAAAAAAAAGGGTAGGAAGACCAGCAGTAAGTCAGAACCAGATGCCGTTCTCTCATCCCTTTCCCAACGTCCCGCATCGACAGAGCCACAGAGTGCCTGAGAGACAGGGCTGGTGCCTCCCCTGCCCTTGCCTTCTGGTGGCCTCAGGCTTGTTTCTCTCCTGAGGCTGGGTCTCTCTGGCTTTTCTTCGGCCCTGGCCGGAGCTTCCCCGCACAGCCAGCTCAGGGTCATAAGCCTTCTTTCTCCTAGCCAGGTGAACGCAGAGAGAGGAGAACCCCCATGGCTGTTTTGTATTTGCACTCTGGAACCATCTTCAGCACTCCTCCCCAGGCGAGAGGAGCACAGGATCCTGCTCCTGTAAACCGCGACAGCATGTGGAGTCAAAGTCCTGCCTCACAGGGCTGCACACGCTCCGTGCTGCGGCCACGTGGATGCACACGCACCGCTGTCCACAATTCCCTGAGCTGATGTCCCAGTTTTCTTTCTCAATTAGCACTAGACTTCTGAAAGCTTAATTTTGTTATAATTTATTATCTCAGTTGGGGGTGGCCAAGGGAGAAGGCGGGGAATTCCTTTGCCACGAGAACATCTGTTTTGCCGGACAGCAAAATTTAAATTATGACCTCAAGACTCGAGCAGGAGTGTACACATCCCTCGATCCAGTTTCCTAATTTTGTATGTGAAGCTCCTAAGGCTTAGAGAAGATATGGAACTTGCCTGGGGCCACCAAGCTAAATAGGGACAGAGCTGAGGAGCACTCAGGTTTCTTTACTCCAGGTCCAGACTTATCCACTGTAATTTCTTGAGGTTAGCTTCTATCGGAAACTGCTCTAAGGCCAGTAACAGCCATGATCGCCAAATACAATGGCCCTTTCTCAGTCCTTATCTAGCTTGGCAGTGCCATGGAATAGAACCCTGTTGCCACACAGAACTTTTGGAAGCACATTCCCTCCCTGGGGTTCTCAGTAGGGTGCCGCTCCTGCTCCTCTAACTCCTCGCCCCTTTTCCCAGGGGGAGCTACTTATGAGCCCACCTAAGGCAGGTGTCCCTGCTTCCTTCCACATCGGCGGGGTTCTCTCCATCTACATACTCATCCCAGGGGAGCTGCATCCACTCTCCTGGCCTCACCGTGCAGGGCGGCTGAGCCCAATCCTCCTGCCAGCCCTGACCTCTCTTCTAAGAGCCAGAACGACTTCCTAACACAACCACTGAATGATATGAGCACAATACCAAAGTCATCCTGCAAGGACCCAAAATTTGTGCTTGTGCGTTGACTTGACTTCTTCCGTCTACCACCCCTCTCCTGTTCCTATGCCTCCTAACTTGATGGCATCACTAAACTCCAACATCCAGGTTCTAAACCGGGAGGACTCGTCTGATCTACTTTCTTCTCCCTGTGCTCAGCTAGACATCAGGTCTCGCCCATTCTGCCTCCCTAAATCTCTTCCCTACCCAGTTCCTCACTGCCTTTCCTTCCAGTTTCCCAGTTCAGACTACAAAAATCTCCCTCTGCTTTTCAGCGTCTACACTGGTCTTCCTCTTCAAGCTTTGCTGACTTGGCACCCTACTATCCTACTCTATGTTCAAAGTATATGCGCCTTAGCAAAGCAGTCTGGGAACCCCACAATCTAGCTTCGCTCTTCCTTTCTCACCACTGCTCCTCAAATTCCCAACAAGCCTTTTGGTCACACAAGACCCACTGCTCCCTGATGGCACCGCATGTTGGAGTCCTGCTTCTGGGCTTAGCTCATATTCTTTCTTCTTCCTGGATGACAAGGGGACAACTCCAGGTGAAATTAGTTTATGTAAAAGAAGGGATTTAGGGGTTCACATAAGTTTCAGGCCCACAGAGCCGGCTTCAGAGATTATAATAATTACTGTCAGATACCGTCTTTCTGGTTTCCTCTGTCTCTTTCTGTCTTCTCCTCATTCCCTCCCTCACAGCCTCAGTCTCTCCCATCATAAGCAAGCTTCCTCCTTGCAGAGTAATGGAGATGAGGAAACATGGCTCCATACAGCTCCAGGCTTTCATCATTCCAACCCAGGAAGAGCTTGCCGGGATTCCAGATGAAGAGCTTCTTTCTCGTACTGACTATCAAATTCCAAAGAAGGATTCTGACTGGCCTGGACTGAGTCTTATCCCATCCCCCAGTCACTGTGGCCAGGAAAATGTGACTTTGCGAATGGCAAGGCCTGGGTCACATACCCACTTCTTATCTTCAAATGGCAAAGGGCAGTGATGGGCAGCCTCACTGGAACAGCCTAGAAAGAGTAAAACAATGGGTATCCACTGAACTCTCATTTCTCTACCTAGTTGAGAGGCATGTGTGATCCTAAGCCCCTGTCCAAATTAAACTCCATCGTTGCCTCTTCTGGGCCTTCATGGCACCAGTTTGTCTCCTTCAACTGACTCAACTCTCTGAGGGTAGGAATTGAATCCCTCGATGATCAGTGTAAGGTCTTACTCAAAGGTGTGACTCCAGAAAAATTTTCACGGTCTGCAATTACTATGCCTGATTATTTGTTTATGAAGTTATTGCCAGAGTCCCTGGGGACCTGACTGGTTCACCACTGAATCTCCAAGCACCCAGAACAGTGCCTAACACATAACAGGTGCTAGATAAATACTGGGTAAATAAATGAATGGTTTGAATAGAAGAAAGGCTACCAAGCTTTGGTGTCCTGGTAAAGGAGTATAGTTGCTTTTTAATTCTTCTCACTTCAGCAAAATTAAAGGTAAGGCAGGAACCCCCTCAACATCTCTTCCCCATCATGCCCCCTCCAAACATTTCTCTACTCACTCCCTATACTCACTGTCCTCTGGCAAGTCTCAGGGAAGGTGACGCACATTCGTGTGAGTGCCAGCTTGCCCAAACGTACTCTGCACCCCGTCTCTCCCTCATCCTCTTCGGGGTCTGCTCCTTGTACCACTTCTTCTTTCCTATACCTTCAACATCTACCTCCACCTGGGCCCTTTCCTTTCTGCTTCTCAGTGGAACCAGGTCCCACCATGCTAGCCAAACAAACGACTGAAATAAAGCCCTTGCTCAACCCTATTCTCTCTCTCCCTCCCTCTGTCCCTTTCCTTCGAGAACCCACTTTCTTTTCCAGGGGTCTCCATTCATGGCCACCCCTTGCTCAGTTGCACTTACTTAATGCCCACTGATTTTGGCTTTCCTCCTGCCACTCCCCTGGGACTGCTTTTGCCAAGTTCACCAACAATTTCCCGGATCCACCGGGCACCTGTCAGTCTTCGGCCTATTTGACTACTGCAGTATCTGACTCAACCTCTTCCTTCTGGAAATTCCTTCCTTCCTTGGCTTACATGCTGCTGCTCCACCTTGGTTTCCTTTCCGTTCCTTAGCTCAGCCCCTTCTCGGTTTCCCTCGCAGTCTCCTCTTCCCAAACGACTATCCTGGAGCTGGGGCGCATGCACGTTGTGGGGGCTACATCTCCTGCCTTTTCACTTAGCCTGGTGAGGTGATGAACTTTCGTGTCTCCCACTGCTCCCAGCAGCACAGAATCCCACACCGACCCATCTCCCCAGCTGTCCTACATCCTACCCCACATATCTGACTGCCAGCCAGGGATCTCCACCTAGATGATCCACAAGATTCACCACCATCGACAAAGACAGTTATCATTCTTCCCTGCAGGCCTTTCCTCTCCCTCCTGCATGGCTCCATCTCAGGGCATGGCATGACCACCCCACAGGTAGCCCAACCAGGAATCCTGAACTCATTCTTATCTATATCCTTTATTTATTTATTTATTTATTAGAGATTTTTTTTTTTTCAAGTAATCACTTCACCCAATGTGGGGCTCAAACTCACGACCCTGAGACCAAGAGTCACATGTTCTTCCAACTGAGCTAGTCAGGTGCCCCCTTGTCTATACCCTTTAAAATGAAGTTCCTCAGGATGCCTGGGTGTCTCAGTTGGTTAGGCGTCTGCCTTTGGCTCAGGTCATGATCTCATGGGTCCTGGGATCGAACACCACATTGGGCTCTCTGTTCAAGGGGGAGTGTGCTTCTCCTCCTCCCCCTACCTCTCCCCACCTCTTGTGCTCGCTCGCTATCAAATAAATAAAGAAAATCTTAAAAATAAATAAATAAAATGAAGTTCCTCCCCAGTGCACTTCCAACCGATTATCAAATAAGTTCAATTATTCCATTGCCCCAATATCTCTTATTCTGTTTCCTTTCCAAACTCCACTGCTTTACGTTACTTTCTAATCTTTTCCCACCTGGATCACAAAACTAACTTTCTGCCTGGTCTTTTAAACCTCTGGGCATGACTCTCTCTAGTCCACGTAGGTGATCTTTCTCAAGTGCAAGAAACGATCCTGCCACCCATTTCCTTAGAACCCAATGGTTCTTGAAAGTTCTCATCACAAGAAAAAAAAATATCTGTAACTATGTGTGGTGATGGATGCCAACTGGGTTTACCGTGGCGATCATCTTGCAATTTACGCAAATATCAAATCATTACACCGAACCTCTGAAAGTAATATAATGTTGTCAATCGCGTTTCAGTAAAAAAAGCCCTCCTGGTGGCATCTTATTGTATTTAGAATAAAATAGGAAGTCCTTAGCATAGCGGACAAGAATCTTCATGGCCTACCTCGGTTTCCTCTTACCTCCTTCATCTCTGGACAGTACTCTTAGACTGTGCTCCACTCAAACCGAGTTATTTTACACCCCCAGCCCGCTCTGTGTGCTGACATATCTTACAGCTTTTTTACATGTTGGTCCCTCTGTCTGGCATTCCTTTTTTCCACCTGGCTAGCTACCATTCATTTTTTTTTTTTAAGATTTTATTTATTTGACAGAGAGAGAGAGAGAGAGAGAGATCACAAGTAGGCAGAGAGGCAGGCAGAGGGAGGAGGGGAAGCAGGCTCCCTGCTGAGCAGAGAGCCCGATGCGGGGCTCGATCCCAGGACCCTGAGATCAGGACCTGAGCTGAAGGCAGAGGCCCCAACCCACTGAGCCACCCAGGCGCCCCTAGCTACCATTCATTTTTAAGACTTGGTCCACAGGCCACTTTTCCCCTGAACTTCCTGCCTAGAAATGGTGCCCTTCATCCTTCCACAGCCTCATGGGCTTCCTGCTCTGAAGTATAATCGTCTTTTACATGTCACTCCCTTTAGGCTAAGTTCCTGAAGGGCAGGGACCTAGACCTCCCTCTCCGCTTCCATGACACCATGTACATGGCCAGCATACAGCAGATGCTCAGTAAATGCTTATGGATGGAAAGATGGATCGGCTGAAGGATAGGTGGATGGACGGCTGGCTGAATGGATGTATACACTACTACTTTGTCTTTCCCAAGTCTCCTCTGAACCACCTGCTTCTACCAAAGCCAAAGTCTTCGGTGGCAGCGGCTCCCCACTGCCACCCACAAAAGGCCCACACTTCTGCCGCAGCAATAGCGAGCGATTTCGAGGAGCTGTCCAGATGATGGTCAGGGAACACTCTGGTGTCAGAATCAATGTCAAATGTGAGCATGGCCACCACCTCCGTCTCCAAAAGGGACCCACCACCAATCAAGCACTTGCTATTCTCTTAGCCCCTGTGCTCAACAAAGCTGGTCCCATCCCCACTGCTGAAGGTCACTAGGTCCCAGTCTGCCAGCCCAGAGTACTGCCCACACTGGTGCTGGTCTAGTAAGAACCCCGTAGGGTTAGAGCGGAAAGGACACACAGGCTTTGGAAGTAAATAAATCATGGTCTGAATACACGTCTGTATTCACTGTCGCTTACGAAGCCGTGTGGCTTTGAGCAAGCCACCCAACTTCTCTGAGCCTCGCTTCTTCATCTGTAAGATGGGAGTTGCTGGCTATTTTTCCTCATAAGTTGATGTGAAAAAAAATGAGGATAATGGATTGCATTGAAAATGATGAATGTTAGGATCGTCAAAGTCTTCCAATATTATTATTCTGGCTTATGTACAAGTGAGTTTGAGTTCTTCGTGAACCTCATTTCTTTCTCTTCTCTTCATTTATCAAGCATTTATGAAGCACCTCCTGTGTGCCAGACGTTGGGCTGGGTGCTGTATTATGAGCAAAAATAGGTCACCATCCCTGCTTTAGGGAGCTGTGTGTGGTAAGGAAGGGGCATCAAGACTAGCAAAGAAGACAGATATATTACACACATAATTAATTGACAATATGTGATAAACGTTAGTGCTCTGAGACCCTGGAGGCAGGTGACCCAGGGTTGATTTTATGGCATGAGGAAGCTGTCCCTATAAAGTAACAATTTTCCACAGAAAGCCTCTCAGTTGGCTATGATGTAGACAGAGAATCCAGGGTAAGTTCTTGGCCATGGAGTGCTCTCCTTACATGGTATTCCCCCTCTCTCTTTCCTCCTTCTTGGTTGAGAAATTAAGTGAGTAGGGGGACAAATTCAGGGCACTGACTATTAGCCTTGGAGGATTTTATTTTACTTTAATTTTTTTTTTTGTGCTATGAAAAGCACAATGTTTTTCCTCTTCTCTGTAAAGAAAATTAGAACTAAAGATGGCTCAGCAGATAAAAGCTGTGGGCGGTAAATACTCCCACTATTCCCCCCTGCATTTCAGGCTTCTAGGTTTCTCTTTGCACTTGCTGGATATTAGAGCTCGAAACCTGAAAGAGGCCTGAGAAATTCTGTGGTGAAAGCCCATGTTCTCATTAAGAGATGAACAAACCGAGGCCCAGAGTGGCTCGATGACCTGCCCGAAGTCAAATTAGAGAATGAGTCAAAATTAAAACACAGTTCTGATCCTCCCCTTTTACCGATGTGCAAATCTCCCAACGCCTGGGATCTGAGGGACCTGACCCCAGGCAAGTTCCTTCACCTGCCGCCATCCCTGGCAGAGCCAGGCTGTCTCCATCGCTAAGTGTCCTGGAAGCCACAGACAAACCAATTCTCCCTCTCACATGCCAGTGGGGCTCTCCTCCCAGAAACATCCTGTTTTTTACTAACAGGATACTTTCAGATCCTCCTCTTTGGTTTGAGAACCACATCTGCACTAAAAGTTTGGTTAGAGGTGGTTTCCTCAAAATGCCTCTCAGGACTACGCCTCTCTTGGCCGACAAAGCTTTGTGGTTGAGGCTGCTATTCTGCAATTCTCTTGGCCTTCAAAGAGCTTTTACAGGTACCCCCTACCCTGGCACAATGGAACCGTAATTGATGCTTTTATGTTTAGAACCTCGCCTCAAAGAGGTCAGGACTCTGAAAATGAAGGCAGTTCCCAATTTCATGGATCGCTTAGAACAGGGAAGGAGCTGGGGGGAACAGAACCCCCAGAGAGGCAGGCGGAGAGCCGCTTGTCTTGACTCCTGGTCCAGTGCTCTTTCCCACTCTGGAATATCACTCCGGCCTCATGGGCTGAAGCAGCTGCACCATCAAAAATGTCACATCAGTTATGACAACACAATGTGTTACATAACGGGCGCTGCAGGGCAGGCAAGGGGAAGAAGCCGCGAACATGAACCCCAGCGCTCCCCTTCTGGCTCTCAAGGAAGGTAAGGCCCACATACTTCAGGAGAGAACTCCATATGGGAAGGGAACACCCACCAATCAGTCAAAGGAATAAAAACTACAGCTGACATTTGTATAATGATTTCTAGAACACTGCGGTAAGGGCATTTCATATACTACATTATTTACTGCTCTCCACTCTTTGAGGTATTTTTATTATCAGCCCCATTTTACAGGCAAAGAAACTGACGTACAAAAAGTTAAGCAACTTGTTTAAGGTCACACATCTAGTGAGTGGCAGAGCTAAGATTTGAAGCCAGGTAGCCTGGTTACAGAGTCCGTACTCTTAATCACCTATCAATTTTAGAGAAGCATGCTAAACGGCTTCTCTAAAAAAGAAACTAGTTATTTGCTTGAGCCGGTACCAGGCCGCTGCTCCTTCCTCTCCTTCCCCTCTACGTTAACGCCAGATTTGTTAGTTTCTTTTCCAGCCAGTATTGTGTATGAGCAAGAAGCACAGGATAAAATAAGAACGTGATGCAAATTTAAACAAATTCTTCGAAGGGAGATCATCTGAGCACCGTTTAAGCTGTTTACAGTGATGCAACCCATAAGGTAAAGTGTCCTACTTATAGTACCTACTGTTCTTAAATTCATGTAGTATGTGTACACACACATACACACACACAGTTTTCTTTTGTCAACATCAAAAGTTGTTCTTTGCCAGTGTCAAGTCTGGGGGTAACCTTTCCCAAAATGTTTTCTCATTTTGAAATCATCCCTTTCCCAGCTTGTCTACTGCCTTTCCGATCACGATGTGGCTCTTGTGACAGTGGTCTGTCTAGCTTCGTAAGAAATGAGAGCCTGAAGATACCCTGGGAGACAGGGTATCAAGTCCCTGCGTCCAGATGGACTGACCACATGTCAGGAAAACAGGACCGTATTCTGCTCATATTAAATCTCCAGGGTCAACAGAGATAGGGTACCGTGAGTCGCTGAAGAACAGGAGTGACCTGTCCCACCTTTAGCAGATGTGGCACGCTATAGCCTGGGGGGTTCCAAGTGCCAGAGAAACAAGACAGTACTCTGACCCGGAGCACTGCGAATCTAACCTGGTCCCACACCGAGAGAACAGCAACTCCGGATTCCGTGAGAGCCATGCCGATCCTGAGTGAAGCCTCATCCATTTCATCTAGTCAGGAACAACCCTTTCAACAAGCAGACACATTCTACTTCAGAATCCGACAGGTAACCGAGGTTCAAGAGTTCTACGGCTGATTCCTGAGATCAGGTGGACTGTTCGCTACTCTTCTGGCAGGAAGGTCTGCCGGTATTTACAGCTCAGTGAACAGTAAGCAGGGAGAGAGCACCATCCATCAGCAAAGGACAACTCATCCGCTACTTGATCAGACATTCTGTTTGTGCTCACGCGGTCTCCAGAGAGCAAGGTGCATCCATTTGAATAAACATGGAGATAGGAGGAAGGGGGAAGGAGAAAGCAGCCAAAGAGAGGACTGCAGAGATAACAAGTAGGCAGAAGAGCTACTCTAAGAAGAGGAGCTCTCCAGAGCGCTGCCTCCACATGGGACCCCATGGGACCCTTCGGGGATGTGCAGGAAATGCCCTATTAGACAGCTGCACTTTACAGAGTAATGCCTGCAAGTGGCCACTCCCTTCCCCACATGACTGCCACTTAACACAGGGGCTGCACGGCAGCGTGCGGGATGAACACGGGCTTGCCATGAACCTAAGGCAGGGTCAGCTGGTGGGAGGACACCTCCAGCTTTTGGTGGTAGGTAACGACTTAAGACTCCCTGCCCCAGCAGGATGGGGTCTGTCCTCAGAATCAAAACCTGCTGTAAGGGCTGGGATATTCATATGAGAAAGGGCATCTTCACCCGGCAAATCCTGTCATTTGTTTTACAGTGGCCCCGAGCAGGCACTTTGGGAATAAGCACACACCCCAAGTGCCCCATTTCACTGTATCCACTTATACATAAAGTCAGCAGCTTCCGGGCCACGCCTCAGTGCCACCTTCCAACTCTCTATCTTCCTAAAAATCCGCCTACTGTTCCAGAGACAGCCTGGTGACATCACAGAAAACTCGACACCTCAAATGAAGGCAAACCGTAGTGCCTACAGCAACTCCACAAGTTCGCTTTACGTTTCCATCAGGCAGGTAGCTCTAACAGTTGTCACGGCTCAAAGTGGGAAGTCCCTTAAAATGATATTCTGTTGCTTCCACACTTCATAAAATACAATTCTTCAAGAGAGCTCTTTGTAAGGGTTTTGGTAATTAAATAAAATTAACGCCTCCTTTTAAAATTTTGATTGGTCTGAAAAAAAAAAAGAGTCTCGTGGATTGCAAAAATGATGAGGCCATAGCACAAGTGAGGTCCTGGCCTCCCAATGAGCAGAATTATTTAAATACTACATATTGAAAAAGGTCACTGATTACTCATGGTGTGTGTAAAATTTTGTTTGTACTGTTTCGATGATCGTTGTTTATTTCTTAGTACTGAAATGTTGTCTGACACAGAGCTCCCAAAGGCTAACTGACAATCACCCAAGAAAAAAAAAACAACACCCCAACAAGCTAGGTTCAAATGAAACTTTTAATAAAGTGTTATGAATCAGGCTTTTAAAATGACGATCTAATCTGTGGCATCTCTTAAATGGACCGAGGTTTCCCACTATAACATGCATCAAGCAAAAGAATTTCAAAGGTCAGTCTCCCTGCAACGTTCTTAGCCTGATGTGGGTGTTAATATTTTGTTCTGAGCAGCATCTACTAGTTAGTCCTTTGTCATATAAGTTCACCTACTATGGCATATATGGAAGCCTATTCGTTCGTTCCAATCAGCACATCACAGTACACGGACGGGAATACCTAGGCTCAACGGAATGGCTCTTTGCTCTTCTGGAAACGCTAATTTAAAAGGGTCTGGAGATGTCTGAATATCAATATTCTTTCAGTCCAAGAGGCGTGATTAAACCGCAGACCCCATTAAGAAATCATCAAATTCTCACCAGGCAATCACCCATGCAGAACTCTCTAATTTCATCTATCGAGGTGAAATAAAGCAGCATCCAAATTAATTCATAATATGGCCTGATAGGTTGGTCACCAATCACGCTACACAGGAAAGTCCAAAACTGCTTTCTATAAATGCCACCCAGATTTTTGGGCCCCACCCCACCCACAGTACACGTCTCCTGACTCAAGTAACTCTCAGTCAAGTGGTGATTGGGAAAATCATCTCTGCAAGGGAGGACTCAAAAGAAGTTGTCACTAGGATACAGTGACACCAATCCCACATTTTGTGGTTAATAAAACAAGTCCTGCATCCAGCTTGGCACAAGGCCCCGATCTGATGTATTTCAAGCCAAGCTGGAGGGCTCACAGAAAAAGCTACCATTCATGAATGCTTCAGGACAGGATGGCAGGGCCCCTTGTGGCAAAATTTACATGGCCAGAAATCTTCTTCACGACCTTTTGAACAAACCTAGCCTATTTCCCAAAGAGTTGGTGTATTTTTTTAAAAAAAATTTAATAGTTTTAACTACAAAATCTCAGTTTTGTCTTACATTTTTCTCCAAAAATGTGTCTTGTGGGAGTAAGAAAAGTGGGGAGTAGGGGGTATAGGGGAAAGAGAAGAAATGCTCTGATATCTGATTTAACCATCTCAAACATCAAAGGCTTGACTTTTTCCCCCTCCTCAGTGTAACTAAATATAAGACACATAAGACGTTCCCGGGAAAAGCCTACATACAGCCTTCATTTAAGATTTCCTGCCCCAGTGTATAATTAGGAATTTTCATTCTAAAATGGCACACCTATTTCCTCAGAGAACTTAGCTCTCTTTGAATAAAAAAGGCGACGTACCCTTTGGGGGACTCAGTATATATTTTTAAACTTCTTATTAAATCAACCTAATTTATGGGACATGTTCCGGGAAAAGCAGGTAGGAGTCGCCCAGGTGGATGCAAAGTTAATTTGCAGACTCCCCCCCACCCTCTTCCCCGAGCCTTTCCGAATGCCTTCCGGCCCTCTCCGAAGCGGCTCGGTTCTCTCCGCTGGAGCCCCGACTCCGTTCCGAACACTGCCGAGTCTCTCCGAGCCCCGCGCCCAGTCCGCACCGAGCGGAGCCGAGCGCCACCGAGCAGAGCCCCATCGACTTTTCCGGCCTCAGCTGGGCGCTGTCCACCACTCGCAACGCCTGAAACCTCACCCAGCCCGGGTGGCTGGGGCTTCTACCCGGCTTTGAGGCCGCCACTGCAGATTACAGACTTCTGAAGTTTTGCAACATCCCCCTCTGGGAGAGAGGGGTGGCGCTGCTTGCATTTACCGACCTGCAAGGGCTCCAGGCAGATGCAACATGCACCTTGTTGCAAAGAGCAATTCCCCAAGCCCCGCCTCTCCATCCATTTGGGCTGCACAAGCTCCAGAGAAGCCCCAGGCCAAATTACCCGTGGCTCAGAGGGGAGCGGCGAGCCGAGGGGGCCTCTGCAAAGAAAGCCCCAGGGAGCTCTCGAACGAAAATAAGAATATGTCAAGCAGACGTGGGGAAATTGTCTCCGAGTCGCTACTCCCTACCATCATGGCGCCGCCTAGAACCCGCTTGTCATGCCTGTTACACATGCAAGATTTTTTGCATCTTGGTTCTGAAACCGCAAGCATGCTTCGTCTCCCACCCACCTTTCCGCGAAAGGGGTTTTTATTTTCCATTGTTTTCCTACGGGATGCAATTACTTCAGCTATTCTGTCAAGTTGAAAAATAATCATTTTTGTTTACTGCACAGCAACCTCTAATTAGGAGCTGTGTGTGTACGAAGGTGTCACAGCAAAGCGACGTGGAATCCTCGCTAAACGGTCTTAACGAACTCCTCTGTCCCGAACTGACAGGCCAACGGAAGCAGCAGGGCCGGGAGGCCCTGAAGGCGCACACCCCTACCCCTCAGGCTACCCCCTCCCAGGCAAAGCTGCCTGTGGGCTCACCAGGAATTGCCGAGTGGATGGGGCAAGAAGCAAGCCTGAGAGTGGGAAGGAGGGGCGAGGCTCCTTACTGAGAAAGTGTGGAAGGGAAGGAATATCCCATTTTGTTTAAATTTTCAACCATCACTCAAATCCACCCCCAGTTAATTAGGAAGGGAAACTGATACCTTAGGCAGAAGGGGGAGGCGGCAAGTGGGGCCTGAAATCCGCATTGTGGGCACATTACAAGGAAGATGGCCTATGCAGAGTGTAAATAAATACATTGATAAAGGCCACCAAGTGAAGGAAAACTGCTCCTGTCAGAAGGGCCGACGCTGGAAGGGTGGGGGGTGGGGGGCTCCGAGAGGGGAAATAAGGGACCGGCATTCAGTCTCAACCAGCATCCCTCTTCCACCTCTGCCTTGGATACAGCTGTGCCAGTCACATCTGCTTGGAAACCCATCCCCTTCCCTATCACATACCCCTTCCCCCAACCCTAGTCCTTTTTGGGGGGATAAGTGAGGGGGGCAGAAACCACAACGTCCAATTCAGCACCAAATCCCTGAACAGCAGACACTTGATCCTCCACCCCAGTGTAGGGCTGGGTCCCCTCCATGTTTTAGTCAAGTTCAAAATCACTGCCCCAGGAGAAGAGCAGGGGCAAGTGAGATTAAGGATGT
>CM052803.1:25504830-25515510 GCA_028533885.1 Nasua narica | reverse complement strand
GGGGGGAGGGCATGGAGGCAAGGCAGGGGACAGGGTGGACGATCCTAGGGACACAGTGGTGCCAAATCGGGACCAGGTCTTCCCAGGCACGAGTAGGGTGGGAGAGCTGGCGGAGGTGGGTGCGGAGTGGCCGGGGTCGGGAGATGGGGGTGGCAGTCCCGGTCCTTACCCAGCAGGAGTAATTTCACGTCTTTGGCAGCGCTGATGCCATCCTCTTTGAGGTTTTTCTCAATCGCCTTGCTCCGCTCGAGGGCGGCTCTCTCCTCTGCGCTCAGAGTACATCCCATGGTGGCCCCTTCCCTGCCACAGCCCGCACGACTAGGCTGGCACGGCTCCCCGGCTCGGCGCGCCCCCCACCCCCCCAGAGAGCAGAGCCTGGGCTCAAAGGGGAAAAAAACCACGATATCCTTCCCTTGGCTGAAAACAAAAATGTCGGGAAACCAGAACCCCCCAAAAAGACAGCCGCTAACAAGATTCCAACAGCGGAGGCTCGCGGCAGCTGGCGGGCTCTAGGGGTGTCGAGGCGAAGGTGGCCGGGATCTTGGGCTCCGGGGCCGAGGGAGGAGGCGCCCGTGGTCCGAGGAGGCGCGGGTTGCAGGCACTGAGGCTTGTGCACGACCCAAAATAAATAAAATAATAGTTGAGGCAGGAGCCGCAGCCGGAGCCGGAGCCGGCGGAGGGTGGGGTGGGGGGCAGGGTGGGTCCTTCTGCCGCTGCTGCCGGAGGAGGAGGAGGAGGCGGCGGCGGCGCGGGGTGTGGAGGGAGTGAGCGAGGGGGTGCTGCTAGTGCATGTGCATCGCGGGTCCTCAGCCGACGGTGCGTCCGCGGCGCCTTCGCCGACCCCCGCGCGCAGGGCAGGGCTGGGCAGGGGGCCGGGGCGGGGGGCAGGTCTCTAACGGGAGGCGGCGTCGCTGTCTCCCAAAGCTCGCATCGCTCGGTGGAGCCTACCGGAGAGAGAGCGCGAGGGAGCCGCAGGCAGTCGGGAGCTCGAGGGGGAGAGAGAGAGAGAGAGAGAGAGAGAGAGAGAGGGAGAGAGAGGCTGGAAGGGAGGGGAGAAAAAAAATGAAGGGAGAGCCAGCGAGCGCGCGCGCCACAGCCCGGGCGGGGGAGGGGGCGAGCGCAGCGCGCGAGTGCGCCAGCGGCTCTGCGCACCCCGCACCGCAAGCCGCCAGCTGACGTCAGCAAGGCCGCGCGCCGGGCCCCCGGGACGGGGAGGGGCGGGGGACGGGGGAGGCGCGCGCGCCGGGGTCCGCGTCAGCTGGCGGCGGCGCGCGCGGCGCGGCTTCTCCTCCCCCATCGCCCCCCGGCCCGTGGCTCCCGAAGTGGGAGCGTGCGGGGCCTGGAGGGGGCGGGGCCTGGGGCCGGGCGCGCGCCGGGGCGTCCCTCCGCTCCTCGGCCCCCGCCCCCGCCCCCGCCTGGCCCGCGGGCGGCGCGGACCTCCTGGTCAATGGGAGCGCGGGACTGGGCCGCTGGCGCAGCGGTCAGGTGGGGCCCCCCCAGCTCGCGCCCCGCGCCGCCTCGTTAGCTCTCCCGCTTCCGCTCCATCTTGGCTCCGGTAGCTCGGCTTTTTGGTTACTCTCCAGCTGCCGGGGCCGTAGCAGCCGGGACCAAGTGACCTCAGCGAACTCGAGGAGACAATTGGTCCGAGCAAACCCGCGTTCTCGAGAATTCGCCTGGGTTGTGGGGGCAGGTGCGGATTGTCCGCTTCCTGCGACCCACAAACATTAACTGAGCACCTAGTATGTGGGACAGGAAGCTGTGAGGAGAGGAACACAGCAGAATGAGACAAAGCCAGGGCCTGTTCTCAAGGAGCCTCTTCCTCCCTGTGCCGTCGTGGACCCTGCTCCGAGATTCCCGGCCATAGGTATCAGCCCAGGACACAAGTCCCACCCTGGGAAGCTTTCTGGTTGGGAGGGACAGGTTTTCACGAGCTCCTAGCACATGCTTGAGCTCAACACAGAGTTTAAACGCTTTTGCTCATTTTGAACGGTTTAGCTTGTTTGAAACCTTTGCATTGACTTCCCTTGCCCTGCCCCTTCCCCAGAACACAGATACGTAAAAATGATTTTAGATTTTTGGTGAGAGAAGAGATTTTCTTCCTTTCGTCAATTTTTAAAACACTTTCCCAAATGAAGACCCAGAAACCCGGGTCAGTTATTTAGCATACAGCTAATGAAATACCGAGGAAACACGTACACGTTTGCCAAAAATCAGGCATGTTCTGGGTGTTCGGTCTCTTGAGATTTTGAAGAAACTAGTTCTCACTGCACAAAATGGTTTTATAGTTAGTTCCCGCAGACAGCCCTAGGGGCCCCCCTAGAGAAAGGCGCCAATGGGAAAGGTTGAATGGGGATAGGACAGGCAAGAGGCCAGTGGAAAACGTTTTCTCTTAACAGTTGGGCACTTATGTGACTGTGAAAGCAAACTTGTTTGTTTCATTTCAACAATAGAAAAAAGCATTCCTGTTTTGGAAATGTTACCCAGCATAAAAATATATTTGCAGTCGGGGCTGGGGGGAACCAATTCAGGCCCACCCAAAAGAAAACATTTTTTCCCTTGAATTTGTTAATGAGTTATTTGTCTTTTTCTATAAATAGCTATGTCAAAAGTTGTGTGAAATGCAATTTGAATATTTAAATTTGAGTCACATTTTATGTATTCTAGGAAACTGATAAAGGGCCCATAAAGAATTTGTTTTATAAAATAAATAACTTCTTCGCCACCTCCCCTGACACCAGCCTCCTTTGGCGTGTCTCTGGGGAGGGGAGCTTAAGGGATAAATCTGGTTTGCTTAAAATCAGTATATCACTAAAAATCAGCCTTCCAGATTCAGAACAGAGCTTGGGTATCCAACATTCTATAGGATCTATTATTTTCCTCTACAGGTGGCTAGGATGATTATGCAGATCTATCTGATATAGGGAAAAAATTCAGCAACTTCACCCAGATTCTGCTATCCCTACAAGACTGCATCTGAAAGACCAAAGAGGTAAGAATATAACCATTTCTTTGAAGATGATGGGTCAGTCTTACATCTTAATACTCGTTCACATCAAGTAGTTCTTAAGATGTTAGACTGTTGGGGAATTGTGGCTTGTGTGGTTAAATCAAACTATTCTTGCTTTTAGTTATATTTATTCTTTCTTAGTATTACATGGTTTTTGTTTTGTTTTGTTTTTTGGTGGTCATGTTTTATTTACTCGGTATTTATTAAGCACCTATCTATCCTGCACCAGGTAAAGTTCTAGGCACTATAGATGTTGTACTTCAGGCTTGTCTACCCTGTTTTCTTTTTCTGGGTTACTTTGCATCTTTATAACTGGGCTTCATAAAACAACTAATAAGGATCCACTTCATCTGTATAGTGCCTTACAGCTCACAGAGTACTTTTGTAAAACTTATCTCTCAGGATCCTTTCATTTTGTAAACCTCAGTTAGGCACTGTGCTGTGGGGAATGTCATGGAGAAGGGGAAAGAGCCAGGGCTATGAATCCAGATCAGCCTGGGTATCCATTTTACAGTTGAGAAAACTGAGCCTCTGAAGGCTCAGTGAATAAGTTATTCACTTATTCAAGGTTAGGCCATCATTAAATAATAAACCAGAGCTCCTTTTATAGGTTTGTGGACTATCTGGGCAATAAAATGTTATATATTTATATAAATATGCTTTATATATATATATATATATGCTTTATGTAAATATATAAAGCATACTTTCTAGACTCTGAGAAAGCTCATAACCCCAGAACCCACACATATTTGCCCCCTCAAAGGAAGTGAAAATGACAACATCCGAGCTCTCTGTGAGCTGTTAGTAATTAGATAATATTGCAGGTTTTTAATTTGTCCACACTTAATTCCTGTGGGAATGGGGAAATTACAATCCTGACATCAGGAATGATCAAGGACAGAGTCCATTCACTTTTATTTTGTATGATCCCCAGAGTTATGTGTCTCTGATTATTGCTTTTGGCCAAAGAATCATGCGCATTTATCGAATCCTCAGTCAACTCTGCCCCTAGCCATATACACACACTGTCCAGCATATCTTAAGTTTTAAAAGTAGGTAATTAGAATGTTCTATATACTCTCTAAAAGGGGCAACAGTAAAAGCCTACATTAAGTTGCCTTTTTACTACATGTTGCTCCTAATGCTGGAGGACAGTAATTTATGATACATACAAGATTCCCCAGTCTGACTTACAGAATGTGGGCTCTGATTAGATGAGCTGAATTTCCCTATTTCTTCCCATTTGTGATTACTTTAATTAAATATGCATATATTGATAATCTACTGTGTTTAATACATTGATTTAGATTCAAAGGAAAGTTTAGGTAGGTATAAGCTTGGATTCTTGAAACCCCAGGACTGTTTTTTCAAAACGATTCACATCAGAATTAGCTGAGGTGCGGGCACCTGGGTGGCTCAGTTGTTAAGCAACTGCCTTCGGCTCAGGTCATGATCCTGGAGTCCCTGGATCGAGTCCCGCAGCGGGCTCCCTTCTCAGTGGGGAGTCTGCTTCTCCATCTGACCTCTTCCTCTCTCTCATTCTCTCTCTCTCTCTCTCAAATAAATAAATAAATAAAATCTTAAAAAAAAAAAAAAAGAATTAGCTGAGGTGCTACTTAAAAATTCAATTACCCATCTTACTTTTATGGAGTCAGACTCCTCTGCAATCTTCATTGATAGCCACTCCCCAGATGATTTTTCTGTACACAAAGTGCTAGATCTTATATGTTATACAGAATCTATATGTGCCAATTAATTCTGCTAGGAGCTTACTTTTTTTTTTTTAAAGATTTTATTTATTTATTTGACAGAGATAGAGAGATCACAAGTAGGCAAGAGGCAGGCAGAGAGAGAGGGGGAAGCAGGCCCCCCACGGAGCAGAGAACCCAACACAGGGCTCGATCCCAGGACCCTGAAATCATGACCCAAGCCAAAGGCAGAGGCCCCAACCCACTGGGCCACCCAGGCGCCCCTAGGACCTTACTTTTTAAAGTTCAAATATCTCACATGTTTCCGAATTTAACTTTGTGTTTACCAGTTTTTTATGTTTTTTGCCAAAGGAAAATACTATAAAAATTGCTTTTCCTTATGAACATCACAGTTGTGGGAAGAAAATAGACTAAAATGTGTGGTTCATGAACTAAATGAATCCATACTAAATGTCAAGTGAATTAGGCATTTTAGGGAGAATCATGGATCACTAGAGATTTTAAGCTAAGGGTTTCTATTATGAAATTGTAACTCACAATCTATCTTAGTGGTCAATATAATTTGGAAAAATGTCTGGGTCCGGCTAAGAGATGACTTAGTGTTTTCTGACGGATATTTGGCATTAATGAAGGAGATGATTTTTTTTTAATCAAATTTCTGTTTATGCCCCTAGAAGACAGGCACCCTTATTTAATCCCTATTCAACACTGATATTTTTTTGAGCACATCTCTCAGACCTACTGGAGCAGGGGTTTTCAAATGTTAAATGGTGCTAAGGATTACCTGGAATGCTTTAAAAAAATGTGGATTCCTGGGTCCCATCCCTAAACTTCCTGAATCAGTAAGTCTGAGATGGGGCATGGAAGTGTTCGTTTTTACAATCATGCCTTCTCCCCCAAGTGATACTGATGCACTTTGGGAACTACATCACTGGAAACACATCAACTCCTCTGAGGTGAGGTAGTTGTCCTATCACTTTGTGTATGTCCCTAAAGGTCAAGCATGGCCCACTGTCCTCAGGTCATCAACCTTAATACTTGTAAACTACTTTCACCTATCTATAATCAAGAGTTAAATCAGATCACTTATCAAAGTTCTCCCCAGCTCTGGGACTTTGATTTTTCTAATAGAGATTTTGCAACTTGATGATTTGGGAAGATTTTTAAGATTGAGTAAGTTCAAAAAGGTAGTGGCTTTTTTTTCAAGTCAGGTTCTGAAAACTGAAATGATACTGACTTTAAATAAATAAATGGGAGATTAACTGGCATTTGGGAGTTGGTGAGAAGAGAGAGCATATGCCAAATGTTTTTGAAGTCCCCATTAGAAAATTCTTTGCTAAATTTTTTGTCTTGTTTGTTATTTTGTTGAGTCCATGAAAAAAAAAGGTAGGTTCTTTATTTATATTGTTAGAAATAAAAGATGCCACGGGAAGAAATAAAGGTTTTGTGTATTTTTAAATGAAGGAACTTGCATGAAAGAGCAGATTAAGGCTTGTAGGTAATTGAATTGAGCTCTTAAGTTATTGAAATCCATTATGTGGTCACTCTTGAGAACATTATTTGTTGAGTGTACTTTGATGGTTCAAGAACCCCAAAGAGGTTGTGCTTTGTGATTTTTCTCAATTTAGGATAGCAAGAGAATCCCCCAGGGATGCATTTGGCTCAGACTGAGTGGAAAGTTTGAGGGGCTAGGACTAGTGCTTTCACATTGATAAGTTTGACCGTTGAAATTGGAGTTGGAAGCTTGGCTTAATATAAAGGTTTCACCTACCAGTCATGGTCTGTGTTAGCATTTTCTTAGAAAATATTTCTTTAGAAATCACGATTCTTATTTTTTATGATGGGAATAATGGTACTTTTCAACCTCCCTTGGCTGAAGTTGACAGATAAGATGAGCAGATACTTGTTTATAAAGTATTTATTTCATACTTACTAAGTCCTCCAGAAGACAGGAGATTTCCTGACATGAAGATTTCTTGCATTATTTATCCTATTTTCTACCTCCATAGAGCCTCTCATGCATGCAGCTCCAGCACGTTTTAGACATTATCTCATTAGTCTTCTGTAAGCTTCAAGGTCCAAAGAATTATCATCACATTGCTCTCTGCAAATAGAAATGTTTCTCTGTGTTCCTGTCAGTTGTATTTTTGACAGCAAAAAGTAGGTGAATTGTTATCTCAATCCATTGATCCCAGTTTGAACCGGCTGTAACGAGTATGACTGGGGGAACAGGATGGGGAGACATTCATTAATTCAAAGTGATTAGAAGTGGGTTGAGAGTAGAGGTAGGTGGACTAGACCTATTTAATTTTGTGACCCTTCTCCATCCTGTTCATGTGATTTGGGGTGTTCCCAGAGCTTGCCAAATACCAAGAACACGCTGTTCTAGGAGGGTAACATCGTCTTCAGTTGAGCCGACGTGGGCATGCTGTCTGTTCCCCAAAGGCCTAAAAAACCCTGACCTCTGTGACAGAGAAAAAAACATTTTAATGAAATTCCTGTGTGTATGATAGGCGCATATCTATCAAATTGAAGAAGGGCAATTTAGGAAGAGACACATTTTTAACCAGACACCTATCCCAGAGGACTTTGAGCTAGAATCATTCAGAGCTTCGAGTAGAAAGAAAAGAACTGAACTGATTTCCTCTCAAGCTGTCTCTGCCGTCTGCTGCCTCTCCCCACGGCCACTGGAGCTTTTGGAAAGGGCTAAGAAGAGACGAAAGAAAAAGGAGGAGGAGGACTGTGAATTAGTTATATACGTTATAAATTAAAAAAACGGTGCTGTTCCTAATGAACGAAGAGAGGACACATGCAGATCTCAGTAAAAACACTGAATGCAGTAGTTTAAAATGACCAGAGTTAATGAGGTGGATGCCCAAAGGCAATCTTAAAAAAAAAAAAAAAAAATCAACGTTGCGATCTCAGATTAAGAGGTGGGATGCATGGGGCATGGAAAGAATTGGTTGGTTTGACCGTCCTTTTAATTCCACCGCCTATGCTTTCGTTCTAGGAAAGAAGGGACCCCCATCCTTTCTCTTTCTATTTTGCCTTTCCCATTTCTGCTCCACTTCTGTACTTGGCTTGACCCCTCCCACTCGCCCAAACATTTCTCCAGCAAGAAAATAGTGATGAGAAAGACATTTCCCCCATCGCTGCCTTTATTTATTTGCGACACGTTCAGTTGTGCGTGTACCATGTGCCAGACTCTGGTAGGTGTCGCGAGTAAACTGTGGGATACAACCACGTGCTCCCCTGGCATCCTGGCCCACATCGTCTCGGATCTTCGAATTATACCAATCTCTCATACATTACTTGATTTGATCCTTTTAACAACCTTGAAATAGCCAAGATTTCTATTTACGTTTCGTGCAGAACAAACTTAAGCTTAGAGAAGTTCAAGTGATTTACCCAAGACCAGCTGGTAAATTTTACGATCAGGATGGTCACCCTCATTTTCTACGTTCTAAGACAGTGGTCTGCCTACTATATCATGCTACTTCCCTGAGATCTAAGGTTCAAAAATCTTTCCAAGTTGCTCTTTGAAATAGCACCCAGACCAATGGTATTATTCACATTTTAGTTTTTGCTTTACTCAATAATCCTCCCCTGCACTGTTGGATATTATTGATCACCATAAACGGACTTTATCCAAGCAATTCGTGATCCCATGCTATTTATTCCAATATATGATTCCTAGCTCTTAATACAGAATAAATTATTATTGTAGCGCATATTGATTTTTCAACTTAGAAGGGACACCACTCCTAGATATACTAGATTTTTTTTTTTTATGTCCATCACCAATCGTGAAAGCTTTTCTCCAGATTGCCTCATATTCCTTTCAGCACAGCAGGCAGATAATGGCTTATAATCACCACCCAATTGATTTTGAGAGTATTTCTTTGTGGGTGAATGGGATGAGTGGGGAACGTCTCACAGAGCTGGAGAAGGATAGCCAAGGGAGTCCTACAGATCCAGGAGTGAGACAGCCAATGGTAAGTAACCAAAGGGGCAGAAACACTTGCCAAGTGGTCAGCCTTTTCTCAACAACCTCCACTAGATCTGTTCAGTAGTGCTGCTGTGATTTTCTCTGGCATTGGCTCTAATAGTTCTCCCAATGCTTCACTTACTTCCCACACCCCCAGAGTACATCTGCCAGATTAGTAAGCACTCTGTTAGAGAATACTAGTTGCTCCCTGCCTGTTTGCTGAGTTCCATCGTGGGACTAGAGGAATTCAACATATGCTTTCACAACTTTAGAGATACCGAGCTCAAGGCTCGCAAGAGCCAAGGATTTATGAGTTCATCTAATAGTGAGATAAAAATGAAAGTTTATCTTTCACTACAAAAGTAATCTATTTTAAAGAAAACTGGATTGAGCAGAGGACACCTGGATTCTCTATCCTAGAGTGACTAGGCCGCGACATTTCAGAATTTCTCGGGGATGAGGACAAATTGCTGTTGACTTCAGGATCCAGTTGCTCCTTGCTCCCCTTAGGGAGCTATTCTATTTAGGACTCAACCTCTTTCACAGCTAGCTGCCTACATTAGAACTGCTGAGAAGAACCACTGTCACCCCTGTGACAACATCCTGAGGCTTACATCTGGAACAGAATTCAAGTAGGGAATGGGAAGTTGGGTCAGATAGGTCCTTTGCCGTCTTGCTCCCTGGGGTAAGCTAACTCTCGTAATGGCTCCTGGGCTGATCCAGTCTGTGAGCGAGGAAATCCAAGAGCCCCTAGATGTGCTGCTTGGTAGCTGGGCATCAAATCAGTCCCTGTTTTTGGTTCTTCTTTGAACTGACTCTGGCCCTACAGAATAGCCTCTCCCTTTGGTCCTTGTGACTGGTCCCAGTAATGGGCTTTTTAGGTTCTTTCTGACTCTGCTTTGGGATTGGAGTTCTACTTGATCCTTTCAACTTTGTAGAAATTAGAAGCTAGTTCTTAACCCTAAGTCTGCAGGACTTACTACAAGCTGCCACATCTCTGAAGTTCATCATCTGTCTGTCTGAAACTTTACCTATTGTATCCCCAACTCCTAATACATCTCTCCAGTTTGGTCTCCATCTGGATGGAGGATGGAGGATGTAGGACCATCCTCCCACTCCCGTAATGGTCAACATGAACTATCTGCTTACTGCCAAATTCCCTTAACACTATGTCTTGCCTGCATATTTGGAGTTTTTCCTTTTGGTGCCTGTTGAGTGGATCTGTTATCCTGCCCAGTTCCACTGGGATTGTCTCTAGTCGTTCTCAAACTTGGATGTGTATAAAAATCACCAAGAGTGCTTGTTAAAACTGCGGGTTCTGGGGCTTTACCTTTAGAAATTGTGATTTAGTTATTCTGAAACAGGGCTTAGAAACCTGCATCTAAACATATTTCTCTAAATAATTTTGAGGTGTAGATAGTACAAAAACTACACTCTGACAGACTCAGTTTAGTCTCTGGAACTTGATCGTTAAGCTCATCCCATCACCAACCAAACCTGATTTTGACAGGTCATGAGAAAATCACTTTTCCGTGAGGGTTGTATGAATATCATAATCATTGTTACATTTTATTTTATTTTATTATTTTTTAAATTTTTTATTAACATATAATGTATTATTTGCCCCAGGGTACATGTCTGTGAATCATCAGGCTTACACATTTCACAGCATTTGCCATAGCACATACCCTCCCCAATGTCCATAACCCTACCCCCCCCCCCCCACCTCCTAGCAACCCTTAGTTTGTTTTGTGAGTTTAGGAGTCTCTTATGGTTTGTCTCCTTCCCCATCCCATCTTGTTTCATTTCTCTTCTCAACCCCCCATGACCCCCTGCCCTGCCTCTCAAATTCTTCATATCAGAGCGATCATGTGATAATTATCTTTCTCTGACTGACTTATTTTGCTTAGCATCATACCCTCTAGTTCCATCCACATTGCTGCAAATGGCAAGATTTCGTTTCTCTTGATGGC
>CM052803.1:25434395-25504330 GCA_028533885.1 Nasua narica | reverse complement strand
TGCATTAATTTTATATCCTGACACTTGATTGAATTCCTGTATGAGTTCTAGTAGTCTTGGAGTGGAGTCTTTTGGGTTTTCCACATAAAGTATCATATCATCTGCAAGGAGTGAGAGTTTGACTTCTTCTTTGCCAATTTGGATGCCTTCATTGTTACATTTTAGAATATATTTTTGTTTCTGTTTTTCTGTTTAATGGAAACTTTACAGAGGTTCTAATTCCTAGCTCTTGAATCTGGCTAATAAGTCATTTAAACATATTACAATTTAAAGACTTCAGATTTTGCTTTACACTTTGGGCTCTGACTTCTCTCTGGTAAAGAGAACTGAGTGTTTTAGAAATGTGCGAATCAATGTTTCCATCAGCAGTCTGCATTTTAAGGCATTGGAGGAATGTGTCATCCTCTTCTTGGGTCTGGATTCATGCTTAAATATTGCCCTCGTCAATGTGCCTATGTATGACATTATAGGAGTAACATAAACTCATGTATAGATTGGCATTAAGAGAAAGGAGCTGGACATAGAAGCTCTGGAGACAGAAAGAGTCCAAGTGTGAGAGAACTTCTCTATTGTAGTGTTGTGGCTTATGTGAGGCCCACCCTGGTCCACACACAATATTCCTCAGATTCAGGTTAAACATTTTTGGAAAGAATACTTCAAAGGGCATGTTGTATACCTCCTACTCCATTATATCAGATGTGTGAAAAGGCACTCCCTGTGGTGCAGAGAAAATTCTGAGTCATTTGGGACCCCCAGGGGGTATCAGGAAACCCAGGGAAAGAGTTCTGTTTCTGGTCAAGATGGAGTAACAGGTTCTGCTGGTTTATCCCCCCACCTGAAACAACTAGAAAAAAAAACAGACAAAATACACGAGAATGTATTTTAAGACCTTGAACATCAGGCAGTGAAGGACACTGATTCCTGAGAGACAGGAAACAAATGAAGTAACCATATGCTTGCTACAGTTTACTGCCTTGAGGGAATTTTCAGGCTGTGGTACAGGGAAGGAGAATCCAAGTGGAGTTCAGCAGACTCCTCAGGAGAATCCAAGTGGAGTTCAGCAGATGGAGTTGAAAATCCAAGAGGACCCAGGAAGGTAGAGTTCTCATAGCAGAGCTCTGGAAGGGAGAGATCTGCACAGATAGAAAACTCTGGATATTTGCAGAGTCCCTCTTGATATTCAGATTGCTAATTGGTACATGCACGGGAGAAAACTGCCTAAGACCAGAAAAGAACCATCAGAGATTAGAAGGAACAGTGACAGCACTCACACAGGTCCAATAACGGGGCCTGTTCCTGTTAGCTAGACTGAACATCTCATAATTGATGGAGTGTTTGAGAGAGTACTCAAAAGGGTCTCGCCTCAGTAGTGGGGAATAATCAGTTTCAGACTAAATGTTACATTGATCCTACCCAACCAGCAAGATCCAAAATGGTCAAACTGTTTCCAAGAAACTTTATTGTTATGAAATAAAACTCAAGAATATTTAAAGAAATACAAAAATGCACTAACAAAGTAATACTCAGAATGTCTCATATCCAAACAAATATTACCATGCATTCAAATAAGCAAGAAAAATCTGACCCATAATATAGAGGACAACCCATCAAGCAAAACCAAATTAGAACTGAGACAGATATTAAAATTAGCAGACAAAGTCAATAAAAGTTATTGAACTCCATCTTACCTGAAAGTAGAGATTTAGAATATTTTTTAAATATATACATTAAATATCTAGAGATGAAAATTATAATATCTTAGATGAAAAATACACTAGATGGGATGTACAGCATATTAGTTGTTAAGAAAAAAAGATTAATGAACTTGATAACATAAAACACAAATTATTCAAATGAAACACACAGAAAAAAGTTTAAAAATACGAGGCAGACATAAATCATACCTTTATCAATAATTATATTAAATGTAAGTGGACTAAATACTCTTAAGTAAAAGACAGAAATATGACCCAAATATATGATGTTTACAAGAGACATACTTTAGATCCAAAGACAAAATGCATTGCAAGTAAGAGGATGGAAAAAAAAGATATACCATGCAAATAATAATCAAAAGAGAGTTGTAGTGGCTACACTTACATCAGACAAAATGACTTTAAGACAAAAATTGTTAGAAACAAAGAAGGATATTTTATTTTTATTTTTATTTTATTTATTTATTTATTAGAGACAGAGACTGAGAATGAGAGGGGAGAAGGTCAGAGGGAGAAGCAGACTTCCCGCAGAGCTGGAGTCTGATATGGGACTCGATCCTGGGACTCCAGGATCATGACCTGAGCCAAAGGCAGTCGCTTAACCAACTGAGCCACCCAGGCACCCAAGAAGGATATTTTATAAGATGAAAGATATAACAATGTCTAACATTTGGGTATAAAACAATTACAGACATAAATACACTTAATGCCTCAAAATACATAAAGAAAAATGGATAGAATTGAAGGGGAAAATAGACAAGTAATAATGGTTAGATGCTTCATTATACAATACTCAATAATGAATAAATAATTATGCAGAAGATCAGCAAGGAAATAGAAGATTTGAACAACATATAAGTCAACCAGGCCTAACAGGCATCTATAGAATACTCCACCCCAAAACAGCAAGTTCACATTCTTCTCAAGCCCACATTGGAATTTTCTCCAGGCTAGACCAATGTTAGGTCATGAAACAAGCCTCAAACTTGAAATAAAATAAATTGAATAAAAAGAGCATCTCCAACCACAATGGAATTAAATTATAAACCAGTAACAGAAAGAAATTTGGAAAATTAACAAATATGTGGAAAATAAATAACACATTTCTAAATAATCAACAGGCCAAAGAAGAAATGACAAGAGAAATTAGGAAATATTTTTAAATAAATGAATGTGAAAACACAACATGCCAATGCTTATGAGATTCAGCTAATGCAGTCCTTAGAGGGGAATTTATAGCTAAAATGCCTATATTAGGAAAGTAAATCTAAAATCAGTACCCTCATCTTCCACCATAAGAAACTAAATGAGAAGAGCAAACAACTGAAAGCCAGCTGAGGAAGCAAATAATAAGAGTGGAAATAGAAGAAATAGAGAATAGTAAAATAGAGAATATCAATGAAGCCAAAAATTGGTTCTTTGAGAAGATCAACAGAATACAAACATTTCCCTTAGACTGATAAAGAAAAAAAGAAAAAAACCCTCAAATTACTAAAATCAAAAACAAAGGAAATTATCACTAATCTTAGAGAAACAAAAAAAGATTACAAAGGAATGCTATGAATAATTGTATGCCAGCTAATTACATAACATAGATGAAATGGACAAACTGTTGAAACTGACTCAAGAAGAAGTAAAAGACCTGAGTAGACCTATAACAATAGAGTTTGGATTAATTATTTAAAATTTCCCAGGGTGCCTGGCTGGCTCAGGTGGTAAAGCATGTGATTCTTGATCTTGGGTTGTGAGTTCAAGCCCCACATTGGGTGTAGAGATTACTTAAAAATAAAATCTTACAGAATGAAATAAAATTTCCTACAACTCCCAGGCCTAAATGGCCTCACTAGTCAAATCTACCAAACATTTAAAGGTGATATTTTACAATACAATTTTACAAACCCTTCAAAAAATAGAAGAAGAAGAACACTTCTCAACTCAATCCATGATAATAGTATTTCTGTGATACCAAAACCAAAAATATCACAAGAAAACTTCAAACAAGTATCCATTGTGGATATAGATGTAAAAATCCTTAACAAAACACTAGCACTGAATCCAGTCATATGCAAAAGAGATGCACCATGATAGAGTGGGATTTATCTCAGAAATATACCCAAGGTTGATATAATATCTGAAAAATAATGTAATACACCATTTTCATAGAATAAAGGGCAAAAAACATGATCATCTCAGTTGACACAGAAAAGGCATTTGACAGATTCTGGCACTCTTTCATGATAAAAGCAGTCAACAAAGTAGAAATAGAAGAGAACTATATCAAAAGGATAAAAAGCATCTAGGGAAACCCCACAGATAATATTATATTTAATGGTAAAAGACTGAATGCTTTCTTCCTAACATCCCAAAGTTAGGATGTCAGCTGTCATTCTATTTAATATTTTACTGGTGATACTGGTCCAGGAAATTAGACAAGAAAAATAAATAAAAGACATCCGGATCAGAAAGAAAGAAGTAAAACTCTCTGTTTGTAAATGACAAGGTCCAGCAGGTTTGCAGGATGTAAGATCAATATACAAGGCGCTTATATCTTGATACACTAGCAATAAACAATCTGAAAACAAAATTAAGAAAATTTAATTTTCAATACCATTAAAAACAAAAAAAAAACTTGGCAATAAATTTTTAAAAAAGAAGTAAGACTTGCACATTGAAAATTACATAGTATTGTTGAGAGAATTTAAAGAAGATCCAAATAAGTGGAACGATATCCCATGTTCATGGATTGGAAAACTTAGTGTTATTAAGATGGAAATACTGCCCATACTGATCTACAGTTTCAACATACTCTCTATCACACCCTCAGTTGGCTTATTTTGAAGAAATTGTCAAACTGATCTTGAAATTCATGTGGAAATGCGAGGGACCCAGGATAAAACAATTCTGACAAGGAAGGGCAAAATTGGAGGACTCATACTTCTTGATTTTGAAACTGAATACAAACCTGCAGTAAAGAAGCCAGTGTAATACTGGCATAAGGACAAACATATAGAGGCACATAGATCAATAAAAAAGGATTAAGAGTCCAGAAATAAACTGTTATATTTATGGTCAATTGATTTTCAACAAGAGTGCTGAGATAATCTAATAGAGACAGAACAGTTTGGTTAGGTTAAAAGAATAAAATTGGGTTTCTACTTCACACCAAACACAGAAATTATCTCAAAGTGGGTCCTAGACCTAAATGTAAGAGATAAGATAATAAAACTTTTAGAAGAAACCATAGGAGTAAATATTCATGATATTGAGGAGATGCTTTCTTAGATACAAAAGTACAAGCACAAAAGGTAAATAAGTAAAGTAGACTTCATCTAAATTAAAGACTTTCATGGTTCAAAGGACATCATCAAGAAAGTGCAAGACAACCAATAGATGGGTGAAAATATTTGCATATCATATATATATGTTAAGGGACTTCTATCTAGAATATATAAAGAACTCTTGCAAATCAATAATAAAGAAGACAATAACCCAGTTTAAAAGTAGACACAGGATCTGAAAGGAGATTCCCCCCAAGAAGATACACAAATGGCCAATAAGCACATAAAAAGATAGTGAACATCATTAGCCACCAGAGAAATGCAAATCAAAACAATAATGAACTACCACTTTACACTCACTAGAATGGCTGTAATAAAAAGGACAATAAAGTGCCATGAGAATGTGGAAAAATTGGAACCCTCATACATTGCTGGTGGGAAAGTAAAATGGTGTAGCCACTTTGGTAGTTCCTCAAAAAATTAAATACACTTCCTGACCCAACAATTCTGTTCCTATTCCCAAGAAAAATGAAAACATACATTCATAGTAGCCCCAAAATGGAAACATGCCAATTGTCAATCATTTGACAAAATGATAAAAGGTGGCATATCCATACAATGGAATATTATTAAGCCATAAAAAAGAATGAAGTGCTTATCATACTACAGCATGGATGAACCTTGAGAACATTATGGTAAGTGAAAGAAATCAAGGATGGAAGACCAGGTATCATAAAATTCCATTTATATGAAATGTCCAGAATAGGCAAATCTATAAAGACAGAAAGTTATTAGTGGTTGTCTAGTGTGGGGGCTGGGGGGGGAGGGAGAATTACTGTTAATGGGTTGTTAGGCATAGTAGTGGTCTCCAAAGATGTCTGTACTTTAATCTTTAGAACTTGTGAATATATTACCTGACATGACAAAAGGCACTTTGCAGAAGTGATCAAGTAAGTATATAGACCTTGAGATGGAGAGATTATCCTGAGTTACCATACAAATATCTAATCACATGAATCTTTAAAACTGAAGAACCTCTCCCATGTTTGGTCAGAGAAGGAGATGTGAATGGTCAGAGATATGCAATGTTGCTGGCTTTTTAGATGGAGGAAGGGGACCATGAATCCAGAAATGTGGGTGCCCTCTAGAAGCTGGAAAAAGCAAGGAAAAATGCCCTCTAAAGCCTCCAAAACGGAATGCAGGCCTACCAATATTTTAATTTTAGCCCAGTGAGGCCATTTCAGATTTCTGACTCCAGAACTCTAAGATAATAAATTCATATTGCTTAAGCTACCAAATTTGTGGTAACTTATTGTAAAAGCTATCAAATACTAATATAATGGGTATCCTTTAAGGATGATGCAAATGTTCTCAAACTATGTAGTTGTGATGGTTGGACAACTTTCTGAATATTATTATCAATAATAAAAATTATTGATGTGTACACTTTAAAGAGATGAATTTTAACATATGTGAATTATGTCTCCATAAAACTGTGTAAAAAAGAGAAGAGCATCCATGAAGTAAGAGAACCAACATATCTGTAGTTTGAGTTCCCAGAGGAAAGGCAGAAAAAATATTTGAAGAAATAATGAACCAAAATGTTCTAATTTTGATGTAAACTACAAACCCATAGATCTAAAGATCACAGTGAACACCACACATGAGAAACCTGAAGAAAACTATACCAAGTTTCATCATAATCAAACTACTCAAAACCACCAGTGATTAAAGAAAAAACTTAAAGGCAATCTAGGAATAAAGATGCATTATGTGCACAGGGACAAAGATAAGGATGAGAGTGATTCTCTTTGGAAATGAGAGAAATAAGATAGTGGAGTGATATCTTTAAAGTACTACAAGAAAAATACTGCTAACATAGAATTCTATACCTACAGAAAAAAAAGTCTCTAAAAAATTGAGGCAAAAAAATCACTTTCTCAAGAATACAGAAGGTGTAAGTATTCATCACTAGTAGACCCACAGTACTAGAAAATCTAGTAGGAAGTTGTTCAGGCAGAAGGAAAATGGCACCAGGTGAAAAGAAAGATCTACAGAAAGAATTAACATCAGAGTTGGTAACTATTTGAGTAAATATATAGGATTTACTCATTATATAAATTTATTTGGAAGAATTTATTGTCTAAACATAAATATCGACAATATGTTATGGGGTTTATAATATAAATCAAATATATGGCAAAAAAGGTAGGAGGGGAGAAATAAAAATATTCATTTTAAGAGCAATGAGACTCCTTCTTCCATGTAAACTGATATGTTACTGGAAGTTACACTGTGACTAAGCTAAGGATGTATACTATAAACTCTAAAGCAATTGCTAAAATGTAAACTAATAGTTATAGCTAAGTAAGCCAACAAAGGACATAAAATGGAATTATAAAAACTCAATTCAAAAATAGGTTGAAAAAGGAAAAGGGAAAAAAATAATTGGGAGAAATAGAAAATCAATAGCAAGATGATAGACTTAAACTGAACTATATTAGTAATCACATTAAATGTAAATGGTGTAAACACCCCAATTATAAGGTAAATATGGACAGATCAGATTAAAAAAATGACCAAATTAGATATGGTGTTTATAAAAAGCACAACTGAAATATAAAGACACAAATAAGTCTAGAAGGATGGAATTCTACTAAACTTTTAAGGAAGGAGAAATACTAATTCTCGTAGACTCCCAGGAAGTCAAAGAGAAAGGAATACTTCCCAACTCACTCTATGAGGCCATCATTACCCTGATAACAGAACCAGATAGACATTACAGTAAGGAAAAAATTACTAATCAGTATCCCAAACATTCTAAAGAAAAAGGAACTTATAATTCTTCACTGAAAGCAAAACTCTAATGCCTCTCCTAATTCATGCAGCTCTACTCATTCTCTCCTCATTCATCACAGCTACGTGCATTTATATTTCTAATAAAGTAACAAAGTATATACAGTAGATGTACATTTTGGTATTTCATGTTCCTAAGAAACTAATTCAGTTTGAAAAAGCACTAAAACATAAAAAAAGCCCTAAACAGAAATGGTTTTGCCCCCTGGGAGAACTTTAGAGTGGCTTTCACTATGTAAAGGCAAGAGACTGGCCACCTCTGTTTATATTTCATTTAATTTATTTGACAGTCCAGATAGAATTTAATTTTAAGATGAGCTTATTTTTTCTTTCTTTTGGCTATCATTTTTGCATTAAAAAAATCATCTGTAATTAGCATAGTTCCAAGGTTTTAAAATTCAATACTATGATTTATTCTAGAATATTTTGAGTTTATGATATTTAGACAATATTTCACCCACCTTTGTCTCATTTCTCCTGAATTTTGTCAAGGTTTGCAACAATAAAGGTAAAATAAATATACTGTTTCTATATTTTAAAAGTTTATTTTTATATTTTATTGATGGCCTAATATATTGAAGAACTTATTTAATGCTTTATTATGTGTATTTTTTCATGATAGTCTTAACAGGTGATAATCTTAAGTCTACTCATAAAATGATGAACCAAATATGTTTTATTCATATATTGTTTTACTAGAAATATGTTGGTTAACTTTTGAATTTGTGCCAATCTATCAATAAATTGGGTTATTTAAAGGGTGTATACAGTACTATCCTTGGTCCATACAGGTATAACTGGCTTTATTTTGTTACTTTTCAATTTTCTCTTTTGTTTTAACCCTTCTCCCTGACCATATAATGTGCTTTTTAAAAAGGAAAGATTCTAGCAATGTTTCTAAGCCCTTGCTAATACTGTTTTATCATTATTGTCACTAATTTTAATTTTGAAACTCTGAACACTAAATTAACTCACAGTATCATATGGGCTCTATGAAAAATACAGTTCAATCTATAGTTGTAAATATAGCATTACCGTAAACACTGACACTATTGGTATATAATCATTTACATAAAATTATGTTATGGTAAAACACTTAAGCAAAATCTATTTGGTGGGATGCTGAACATTTGATTGTGATAATTCCAAGTATCTTGATTATGCATGAAGATGATAAACAAACTAAGGATATAATTGAAGGAAGTGCTATCTCGATTTAATGGCTCCCCAAAGGTTATATTCAAATAATTATCCTTCATTTGTGGATTGATAAAATAATTAAGTTAACAAATGGGGGCCCTAAAACTGTTTTAGAAGCCACTACTATAATAACAATAATCATCATGTTAACAAACCATAATAACAATTATTCCTGCTACTATTACCACCATTTGTTGAACACCATTTGTTGAACCATTCATTGGGTCAGTCAGGCAAAATACATTCTTTATTTTAATCCTCACCACAATACCATTATGTAAGAGTTGCTATCCTCATTATATATACAGGGGACAGTCTCCCAGGTCTTTTTTTTGTGTGTGTGTGTGTGGAAACCCATCTCCTCCATTGTTAGTCCATACGGTTTAGGTGGGGATGCTCTAGCCCTGGGTACCAGAGGGGACAACAAAGCTTAGGACTGGCCAATTTGAGAACTTCCTCTCACTGGCTACAGAGTTTGCTTTAAGGGGATAAGTGACTCAAGCTGAGCCAGTGCAGATTTTCCCAAGACTATTTCTGGAGCTGTTGCTACTTTCAGTGATAGTATGGTCTATCTCAGACAAGACTGCAGCAAGATCAGGTTGGACAATCAGGATGGGAGATCCAGTTGCTAGTGATAATACTTGTACTTCCCCTGTCTCTAAAGTTATGATGGAAGGTTGGAAACATTCATGGGCACACCTGAGCCTTGCTCCTGTGATTCATGTGCGCAGCATAAAGTGCACTTTTACGTGGCTATCTACTTCAGCCTCATACTAAGCCCCAAATCAGTGAAATCATGGTTTTTACATGCTGGTGATATTTTTTCCCATGCACATTAAGGTAAACACATAACCATTAAGAAAGTGCTATCTATGTACCACTTAAAATAATTTCGCATCTTTCAGTGGTCTGCTTAACCATATTGTGGTAACTGTTCGGCTAGAGAAGATACTACACCATCCTGTGTTGTTGAGGTTGCTGCTCTTGTTTGTGCGTTAGTATCTAAAGTCCTATATAGGCATTTATATTGTAGCAACTTGCTTCCAAAACAAAACAAAAAAAGCTACCATGAGCAAGTGGGGTTGGGGAAGGACACCTAGAAGAAACACTTTGCATTGTATTTGAAGTCATATTTTGAGCCACTGGGGATTTGAAATAGTTATGAGGTGGTCCCTTTTTGCACATTTGGTAACGTTTTTCTCTTGTAATCTATACCATTTCTCTGGAGACTCACCTATAGTTCTCGGCACAAGGAGGCCACAGTCGAAAGCTCCCAAGTTAGGGTATCTTTTTCTTACTTTCCTATTCAAATACATCCTTTCACTTTTGTTCCCTACTGTTTAATCTTACAGGTTAAGCTTATGAGGTCAGGCTCAGGTCTGTTCGCTTTTCTACCATATCCATAGTACCATGCCAGTGCCCAGCACAGAGTAGGGGCTCAATGAAAATTTGTTGAGTGAATGAATGAATGAATGAATGAACGTGTTTATACAAAGGCGTATCAGGTGAACAGGTCAAATATCATTGATGGTGGAACTGAGGGAGAGAGTTACGAAGTGTCTTTAGTGTCTTATAATCAGTGACAGACTTGGGACTTCTATCTTTTACGCCTTCATAGTGTAGCTCCCTGAAATAAATTTGTTGAATAAGTAAGTTAATGAAACAACAATATACACTGTTTTCCTGAGCACAGACAGAACATGGATTTGTTGGATAGAAAATAATCATTTTATTTAATTGAAAGAACGTTGTTGTTTTTAGAAGAGGAACATTTTAAGGAGAGACATATTGACTTTGTGGCTAATGTCATTAGGAACTAACGGGAAGGGGGGCAGGTATAGGAATAGAGAATGGGCAGATTTAAAATGACTTAAATACCTTAGAAATAACTGAACATACTGTCCATCAATAAGAGCAGTTTTTTTTTTTTTTTTTTAATAAGAGCATTTTAATGACGGAATGGCAATGTATGCCTTAAACTAGCTCACAGGCCAGTTTTCGTCTTTGTCATAAAAGGTGATTAATAAGAATCTTGTTTCCTGCTGGAAAATGCTGCTTGTGAGATCTATATTCTGGCCCACAATGCGCCAAAACATTTGTGTCTATTTACCTTGGAAAAAAATCCCCTTCAGAGATAGCATGTGGAGAGGAGCCATCTGTCCAGACTCACACTCTGAAGGCGCTGACTCTGTCTATGTTAACTGAAAAAAATAAGGACTGTTTCCCCGTTCGTCTATCAACACTATGATAAAAATGTACCTATATTCTAGAATGCATTAGTAACTGCTAATTGGCTATTGAATAGCATATTAAGCTGGGCACCCTGGAGTCTGTGTATTCAGTTGCGGTTTTACTGTTTCTACTCTGCCACCAGACCTTAGAACAAGTCATTAAATGTGTATCCGATGTACATATGAAGACGTGAAGAGGAACACCCCAACCCAAAAGGAAACATTTTGTGTGTCATTACAGAGCAGTTTTATAGCGCCAGTAGGAATGACTGTGAACTAGCCAAGAGGTTTTTTTCAGGTTACTTTGTTTGATGAAGTTTCTTTACTGTACCTTCAAGGTCACCCTCAGATAAAGAAAGCAGAGGTAACATCTGGATTTCCAAGGAAATTAATCACTTCTTCTGAAAGCTGTCCAATTACTCCGTTAGAAGGTGTTATCATTAAGAAATTAAAACAAGAGTGCCCGTTCTCCCTTCCTAAGATTGCACTGAAGAACCTTCTGCATTCTATTCTATAGTTTGGCTTTTGTGACCTTGAACACATCTTCTTAACCTTTTAAAATTCATCTAAAGCCCGTCTCCTAGAGGTTTGTTGGGGTTTAGAACTACTTCGATGTTTTTGGATTAAGTGGTGAGGTGGACTGAAGCTTAAGGAGGCTTGGAGCCTAATGAAATATTTTTAGTGTTCTTTTCAACTTTCTGCTCTGGAGGCTCAAGGAACATTTTATTCTTGGATCATTTACTTATTCACCAAACATTTATTGAGTACCATGAACCTTACCATGACTAACACCCTCCTCTCTTTCTCTGGTGCTGTGCTATTAAATGATGCTTCTGAGAACCCAGCAAAAGCCTTTTATTTCCCTTATGGAATGTGAGTGCATGGTGGCTATTTGCAGGGACTTCCATTCCATCCTGCTGTCTAGGTAAGAGCAGAATTTTCTGGACCTCCATGTATGATGAGTATTTATCATCTATTGCTTTATTGCCAGTAAATGTTTCACAAGCATTTGCTATTGGAAGGTAAGCTCCTTGAAGGAGGAAATCATGGCTTATTTTCCCTCCATTTTTCTACTAAGTACACAACAGTAGTGAGGAATTCTTTACCCAGGAATCCAATGGGCTTCATAGGATTTGTGAGCTCCCTGAAATTGCAAGAATTATTTTTGCATGTGCAGTTTTCTATGGAGAGGGTCTGTCATTTTCATGAGATTCTCAAGACAGTCAGTGACTCAAAGGCTAGCCACTGGAGGCTAACTACTCTAATGGGCTTTAGATGAATATTTGAATGGTAGAAACTACTGAGTGAAGACAGATATGACCTCGATATACAAGAAAGTGTTGTCATGGTCAGAAGGCATGCTCGGTGATGGCTCTCTGGTTCCCGAGCCCTGGAGATGGTCAGCTAACAGCTGGGGAACCCATCAGTGATAATACTGTTGGGATGTCGATCTGCTCTTTCTGCTCCATTCTGTGATAATAACAATTTTCATGAGAGAATACTTCTAATTCTTCACACTTCTCTCTGACCCCTCATCTGCATTTTTGAGTGACTCACTCGGACTATTTTTATACCTAAGGAATCTTTTTGACAGATAACCAGAGGCCTACAAATCAAGCTATGAGAACTATGACTCTAAGAATACGTGTGAAATACTGAATAGCAGGCAGCAAACTTGACATGAACTCTAGAAAACAAAGAGAAGGTGGAATGATTTTTGAGTCGAGGATGGAAGAAGCAGAAGAGAGAAGTTGACAAGCAGGTCAACATAGTCGCTAATAGATGAAGCAGAATAGGATTTAATTGAGTACTAAATTGGGCTAGTTACCTTTAAATTTAGGCCTCTGAGCCATTTCAGTTTGTGCTGTAATTTTGCTACTTTCATTCAAAGAAATTAGGACAATGCAACTCCAGAGATGGGTTTCAAAAGTGCAAAGTGGTGAAAACACATTCATTTTCAAGTAGGTACATGCACAAACGCGTGCATGAATAATCATATATGTGTGCAATAACGTGTTCATGCCTCAATACCCATGGGGATACGGATCTATCCACGTGAATACATTAATTCACACATATACCAGATGTGAGGAAGATTAAATAGAAAATTTTCACTTGCAGAGAAATAGAGTGTTTTCAAGCAAATATCCAATGGGTGAGAACAATACTTTACATAATGTGCTGATTGATGCCTCTTTCAGGGTTATTGTCACAAAACATCACAGGACATGTAGGAACCGAGTACAGGCAGAACCCAAGCTGACAGTATCATACCAGGAGATAGTCTCACTTAGACTATCCATTATAATCTGAAGGAACCTGGCCATACTACATGTTTCAGTTTTCCTTAGTATATTGTTAAATCATAATCACCAACAGCTCCGGTCCCAGTGTGTTGGGTTGGGCATGGGGCCCTCTAATGAAATGTTTCCTCAAAATGCTTTCTGGCGATCGTCTGAGCTGGCTGCTTTGTTTACTCTTCAGCATTCTGTAAAGTTTCACTTAGCATCCTTTAGCCTGTGCATTTTTGATGAGTATGGTATTACTATTTTTACGTACATTTTGTAAACTCCTTTGAGGAACACAGAGGGGTACCCAGAAGGAAAAAGGTGGTGGTGAGCTTCTTCATTTATTTAATCCATCCCCCAGTCTTGCAGGGACCAGTATAAAGCTGTACCTATAAAAGCTCACTGATTTGCCAAGTATTTTTGCTCCGAAGGGACATCACCTATTTTTAGCAACAAAGAAGTGTTAGGAAGGGGAGGAAAGCATACCTCAGAAGGACAGATCTGAAATGAAGCCCAGAATACTGAGGAGAGTGGAGTGGAAAAGCAAAAGAGTGCCTAGTGAAAGGTCGCTGAAGCAGAGAGTGCAGATCTCATGCTCTGGGTGGTTGTAGGAAAACCTCAATTAAGAGTTCTGTTAATAGAGAATTGGGGAAATGTTATTAAAAGTTCTCTTAACCAGTCTAATAAAGGAAATCAGGACGTGGCAAGCTGAACTGGTTGTTTAATTTGTTCAGTAATCTGTATTTTTTTAGATTGAAGCAAGCTATCAACACATTTATTGAGCGAGTATACTTATACAAAGCATTGTGCTGGAAAATGTGTGCAAGGGTAGGAGGATGGTATTTAAACAATACAGGATGAGTACATGTTCTCCAAAAATATGAGAAGCTATGTGTTAGAAGCTGTGTTGCATGCTTTTTTTGTATCTTATACCATTTAATCTTTAAACCAATTATTAGGAGTCAAAACAATTCCTATTTTACAGATGAACAGCCTGAGACTCAGAGAAGCTAAGTTCTTCCCTCCCTCCCTCCCTTCCTTTCCTCCTCTTCTCCCCCCATGGCCCCCCTCCCATTTCTTTGAACAAGGTTGAACTCAAAATGTTAGTAGAATATGGTTCCTTTCTTCCAGGGTTTCACTCTTTCTGAAGGTAGCAGAATCATAGATATGTAATAAGAGCTATAGCAGGGGGATGAACCTAGTAATATAGGAGTTTAGAGGATAAGACATTCCATTATGCTTGGTGACATCAGAGAAGGCTTCCCAGGAGATAACATTTAAGTTGAGTCTTAAAAGATGAAGAGTCTGTCTAGTAGATAAGATAAGCCAGCAATAACTGTGTGGCAGACACTGTTGGCCTCCCAGTCAACAACCATCACCTTCTTTCTTTCTGGAAGAGCTGACATTTTGCTCAGGTGTCTTCTCCCCCACTTGACCTATCCCTGCCTTCAGGCATAAGTGCTGATTGGTTTAGCCAATTATCGTAGATCCATTACTCTTGTTTGATTAGCTTAGTGGTGGGCATACCAACCAGTTTGGGCCAAAGGAACTCTGTTTAGGGGACTTTAGGAAATGCTTCTTGCTCTTAAGAGGGAAACACTGGAAGAAATTGCCCTTTTTTGGTCTCTAGGTACTTAGAAGGGGTGCTTAGAAGGGGTGCTTAGAACTACTGCAGCCATTTTATGAATATGAAGGGAGCCAGTTTGAGGGCAAATCGAATTTTTTGAGGATGGCAAAGCAAAGACAGAAAAAGACCAGGGTCTTTGATGACATTGTTCAGTTACTGGACAACCGTTCCTGCTTTTCAACTTCTTGTCACATGATGTTCCAGTTGTCCTTGTTCTATCAGCTGGTCTGAATTGGAGTCTCCCACGGTGGCATCCTCGCTGATAATAGAGCAGATGCAAAGTCATGGGGCTCAGAGAGGCCACAGAGCACTTAGAAATTGCCAGTAGTTCATCACGACTGAAATGCAGGGTATTGAAGAGTGGAGAGTGAGGCAATGGCTAGAGGTGAAATAGTAGACGGGTCAGATCATGAAAGGTCTTATACGTGAGAATCAGACATTTGGACTTTACATCGCCGATAATGGGGAGAGATTGAAAAGTTTTAAGCAAGGTAATGGTATAATTAGATTTGGGGTTTGGAAGCATTCCTCTGACTGCAGTGTGGAGGATTGAAGAGGATAAGACACCAAGGTCATTCAGTTCAGGAGCAAATGGAGTCCCATGCAGGTTGGTGTCTCTCTCCCTTATCATTCCATGTTAGCTTGGAAAGACAGAGGTTAAGAAAATATGCACAAAGTGGAAAATTAGAGGCAGACAGTAAGTGCTTCAGGATTTCATCAAACAAGGCTATATTGGGAGTCATGGGGAGTTTCAAAGAGGGGGTTGGATCTGAGCTGAATCCTGAAGGACTTGGAAAACTCCGGTACGGAGTGAAGCATAAACAATGTAGGGGAATGCCAAGTCAGGCTGAATGGAGAGTTCTGGGTGGGGATGGGATAGGGTGGGGAGGAGGATAAAACTGGAATGGTCCCTTGCAACCAATGGCAGAAAAAAGAAATGAAACTTTACCCCAGTTCTTTCATTTAGCAGCCATGGAACACTGGGCTTGATAAACTTTTGTTTCCTAATTAGTTGAATTGGGATTACAAACATATACTTTATTAATAACATCACCAAGTGATGTCTTATGAATACCATGTACCCTGATAACATGTGATGAGAAAGACACTTCCTGTTTGTGGTATTTGAAACAACAACAACAACAACCATGAGAAAAATGGTCAGACAAACCCAATTTGAGAAACATTCTACAAAATACCTGACCAGTACTCCTCAAAACTGCCAAGGTCACCAAAGGGAAAGAAACACTGAGAAACCGTCATGGACCAGAGAAGTTGTCCCAGACCAGTCACATGACAACTGAATGCAGTGTCTCCTAGACTAGATCTAAGGCAGAAAAAAAGACATTAATGATAAAACTGGAGAAATCCAAATAAAATTTAGAGTTTAGTTGACACTAATTTCCCAGTGTTGGTTTCTGAATTTTGACAAACTAGCCACAGTGATGGGAATAAAAATAATAAGGGCCACAGAAACTGGGTGAGACTACACTGTCATGGCTATCTCTGCAACCTTTCCATAAATCTGTAATTATTCCAAAATAAGAAGTTTATTTGAAAACAATATACCCTCACTGAACAGTTACGAGGATGGAATGAAAGGCTTTGTATAAAGCAGCTAGTACAGTGCCTGATACATAATAGGGCTTCCCGTGTTCTGTAAACTACTGATTCTCACATTTGAGGCGTATAGAAATCACCTCGAGGGGTTTTGTCAGAAATGCAAACAAATCCTGGGACCTCAGGCTCAGAGATTCTGATTTAGTGGGTCTAGAATAGGGTTCAGGAATAAGAATTTGTAATAGATGCCCTCTAGGGATCTTGACATGAGAGTTTGCTGCCAAAGACTGTGGGGATCCTGGGGTGAGAGTTGTATATTCCCCCAAGGAGGAAAATAATGGTGATATAAATGCCTGCCCTATTTACCTCACATGGGTTGAAGGGAGAAAAAGGGGGGGAAATGGAGAAGCAAGCACTTCAAAAACTGTAAGTTATAATTTAAATCATTACAGATTAATTTGGGATGAAAGAGAGGTCTGATTAGGTAGCCATTTAATAATAACAGCAGTGTGGTTGAAATCTAATTTTTATTCACTTCAGCCACCTAAAATTATTCATCCGCCTTTCCTGCTGAAGCACTCAGATGACCCATAGGACAAAGGCACAGTCGAAGCCCTTCAATTACAGAAGAGCTAACTGAAGCTGAGAGAAGAGATTTGACTGGTTCAAGGTCGTAGAGCTAGTTACTAAGAATGGATTAGAACCCACTGGGTTTTGTTTGTTTGTTTGTTTGTTTTAGCTCTGTTAAAGTATAAGTGACAAATAAAAATTGCATATATTTAAGGTACATAGGTGATTTTTTAAAAAAGATTTTTATTTTTACGTGATCTCTGTGCCCAAACCCAAACTCACAAGCTTGAGATCAAGAGTCGCACGCTTCACCAACTGAGCCAGCCAGGTTCCCCAGTGATGTTTTGATATATGTACGCATTGTGAAATAATCACTACAATCAAGCTAATTAACATATTCCTCACCTTCCATAGTTACCCTCTTTTTTTGTGTGGTGAGAACACTCAAGATTTACCCTCTTAGCAGATTTCAAGTATATAATAAATACAGTGTTGTTAACTATAGTCACCATGCTGTACATTACATCCCCAGAACTTATTCATCTTGCAAAGCTGAAACTTTTACCTTTTGACCAACATCTTCCCATTTCACCATCCCCTTAGCCCCTAACAACCACCATTCTGTCCCTTACTTCTATGAATATGACTATTTTAGTCATACCATGCAATATTTGTCTTTCTGTGTTTGGTTGATTTCACTTAGTGTAATGTCCTCCAGTTTCATACATATTGTTGCAAATGGCAGCATTTCCTTCTTTTTTAAGGCTGAATAATATTCCAGTGTGTGTGTGTGTGTGTGTGTGTGTGTGTGTAACATTTTTTTTATCCATTCATCTGTTGATAGATACTTAGGTTGTTTCAATGTATGGACTACTGCGATTAATGCTACGGTGAACAGGGGAGTACAGATACCTCTTTGAGATAATGATGTCATTCTCTTTGGACATAATGCTAGAGGTGGAATTACTGGATCATATTTGAGGAACCGTTTTCCGGAGTGGCTGCACCAGTTCACGTTCCTGCCGGTGGGCCACAAGGGTAGAAGCCACTCCTGCCGGCTTCCATTCAGGTTGTTGTTTCTGCTGTGAGATGATCATTGGATGTCACAGACTTTTCACGTGGACTCTGGAAAAAGAGAAAGGATGTCTGACTTCTTGAGGAGGATGCCAAAAGTTTGTTGACTACGTTCTGATGACAGGCTTGCTCTTTGCTCACTGTGTTCTAGAATAACTTCTCATTTCAGCTAGATAGAGGAAAACAAGGATCACGTGAATAGGAGAACGGCCCTTTGTTGAGACTCTTCCATTATGCTTAGTGTCCACATTCTGAGCCGTATCAGCATGTGCATCAACCTGAAAAAAGGTCCCCACGCTTTCAGAATTCTCACTGACCAAGTAGACAGACCCTCTCGCCCTGGCTCAGCTTAACCACGTTACCATGGCCATACCGCTGATAAGTCTGCTATTCCAAGGTAGTGTGGAATCCAGCGCTACTTAGGAAAAATAGGAACCAAGGCATATCACTATCTGTCTTCCCTATCTGTCTAACTCGATAGAAGTGAAATCAGATTTAAATTAAGGTCATCCTCTCAGCACATTTCATCTTGCCCTTCTGCTTACATTGTAGCTTCCTGGGCTATGCTCTGAGAAGTAGAGGTGTGTGTGCCCACCCACGTTTCCTAAGGCTGTCTGTGAGTCTCCATCATCCCTTGGGGTCCCATTCCAAGATGGCGGGGCAGGAAATAGATTTTCCCTGAGTCTCTACTTTCTTGCTTGACCTAGGGCCTTCTTCCAGCCCAGGAAGGGCTTTTCCTTCCACTTTATGCACTGGGAAATGCCCTTGCATTATAAATTATATCCTTCCTACTGTGTGACTTATGGTAAAAACCCTTTATTCTGAATATTCCATGTTTTGGACTTATTAATAATGTTTTTTTACAACAAATCCTGGCTCTTGCAAATGAAATAAAGCTATAGCTATAACAGTTGCTTTCTCTGAAATAACTTTATTTAAGAACCTATCATGAAATCCAGAAGTTAAAAACTGAAGAAAAGGGGCGGGGAGCCAGGTGCTCGGCTGGAAGCAGGGCAATTAGGTTAAGATGTGCATTTTGACTGATGAGACCCCTCAGCCTCCTTCCTTATCCATTTACATTCTCTCAGAAAGCTACAGGAGGATGAGCTCCACCACAGTGAGGGACTAACCAAGAAAGCGGAGGTCTGGGATTCAGAAAGCAGGCAGAATTGGGTAAGGGATTCTCAGGATGTTGCGGAAGGAAGATCCCAGGATGACAGCTGTGTGTTTAGGCCTAAAAAGCAACCAGTCCAGACCAGAAGGGAGGGTGGAGGGCTCCAAGGAAAAATGGTCTTCATCTTGCTTTCACCAGAAAAGTTGGATTCAATTGCTCTTAAAGGGAATGGGAAAATCTAGCTTCCAGAAAAACACAATGACAGAAATCTTAGCCAATTCTGAGGAAGAACATTTATTGACTTCAGAGAAAAAAAGTTGCACAGAGAAAAAGAGGGAATCACAGTCAACTGCCCAACTCAGCAATAAAAAAATATTTAATAAAGTCCGACTCTTGCTTTGAGTAAAAGAGAACATTTATGATAGAAAAATGAGGAGAGGAATGTAGATGTAAGTGAGCTATATCATCACCAAAATAGTGCTGTTACGTCAATGGTTAGTGTCCAAAATCCACGAATCAAGACATAGCAATTTAAGCACATTAGTTAGATTTATTTTACACCAAAGAGAAACAGCTAAAATATTTGAAAATATTTGCTGTTAGAGAAGAATATGACCCCCAGTTTTTTATGGTTCTTTTCAATAATACTCTCTCTCCAACAAAAACTAAAATCCACTCAACACATCAATTTGTTTAGAAATCAACGTATTGTGTATTTAAAGGCTTAAACTAGCAAAAAACAAACACAAACCAAGACTCTTCAAATTGTACCTGAACCAACCCGATCTTTTCACTTGGTTAAAGGTCCCTGATCTACGTCTCACCTAATCTTGGAAGAACTTGGGGGAAGTGGAGTTTTCACATGTACCACCATCCGCTCTCGGTTAAACTGACATGCCAGCGTTTCTAGGGTTGAAGGCAACAACTGATAAGACAGTGATTATAAGCTTATGATGATACCACCTTCTTTCTGCTTTCAGGTCTTTCTCTTATTTATCTATTTATTTATTTATTTGGGGGAGAGAGAGAGAGAGCATGAGCATGGGGAGGGAGGCAGAGGGAAAGGGAGAGGGAGAAGCAGACTCCCTGCTGAGCAGGGAGCCTGATGCAGGGACTTGATCCCAGGACCCCAGGATCATGACCTGAGCAGAAGGCAGACGCTTAACCAACTGAGCCACCCAAGCGCCCCAAGTCTTTCTCTTTTTACCTCAAACCTGTGACCCTTTGTGGAAGTTTGCATCTTGATCCTATTTTCAAAGATTCATGACAGAAACTACTGAACATATGTAGTTCTAGCAGCTCCTAATTGTAGATGATAAAATAGCAGCTAATCTTATTTATCCATATTTACTTATATTGCCTGGTAAACACAATTAATTATCTTAGATACAGTACTTAATTGGTATAATTGTTGCACTTGAGAAAGCCATATGGTTTGTGACTAAATACAGTGATTCCATCTCAGTGCCTTCTTGTATATATGTTGACTAGATTCTTTTGTTTCTCATGTTTGCGATGAAAACAGCTCTCATCACTGAGTAGATGTTTCAGTGCAATATCCCACCATGACCACATCGATGCACTTAACTTTTGTACCGGTGTCATGAGATGTTGTCTGCAGGGTGGCACCCTCATCTTTTATGTTTTGCTTGTCCTTGTTGTTTGCAGCCAGTTTCGGATTTGTATCTGGTACTTCTCTTGGAAGATCCCTGCCAGAACACTTGACCCTTGTCATCTTCGGAAGTTGCCTTTGGTCAGCCTTCTCTGCCTTCTCTTTTTTCCGAGAGCTTCATTTCGGTCTCCTAATCTTTGTGAGCCCTTCTCTAGGTCTCATTAGCATGTTCCCTAGAATTTCTCAGAGTTCTTCACATGTGAGCAATTTTTGCATTTCTTCAGAATTTTTAAATATTTTAAAAATATTTTTAAATATTTAAATAAAATTTTTTAAAAAGTTAAATATTAGGTAGCTCAGCATTAATAATACATAAAGTTTTGATACACATAAGAGGAGTAAAAATACTTCTGTTGTACTCTGTTAGGTTTACACGGGTGCTAAAATTTAATGTTATCTGGTAGAAATTCGGAGCTGATTCTGTAAGACTAAGTAAATAACATCCTAGGAATGTATACAATTCTTATAGTTACCTGTTACCTGTCAATGTAGTATTTATAAAGTAATAGTCATGGAATTTCACTTGACTACAGAATGCTGGCGCAGGCTGTAATGAGCACGTAAAAGCCATCCCAGATTTTCAGATGGCTGGCTGGCTGACTGGGGAAAAATTGTAGAGAGATAACTAAATAGATGAATACGTAGATTAGTCTGATGTCTTGGCTTTTTTCCCCCCAAGCATTCTTGAGTTACCCATTCAGTGATCTGGAAGGCTAACGTTGCCAGAAATCTGAGTTCTCTAACTTATACAATTTTATAGGCATGTAATGTTTCAGGAAAATAAAACATTTGAAAATGGGAACTTACAAAGAGATTCAAGAATGATTATTTTACAAAAAGATTTACCTGGAGTCCTTATTTAAGGAACATTAGATTTCATGTAATATGCAAGGCTAATGAGTCCTGTATATGTGTTACTCCTGTAGTTTCCTTTTGGGATATATATACACATATACATATGCATATACATACGTATATATTTATTAATTTAATTTAATTTTTTCAGAGTTCCAGTATTCATTGTTTATGCACCATAAACAGTGCTCCATGCAATATGTGCCCCCCCATTACCCACCACCAGGCGCACCCATCCCCCTACCCCCCTCCCTTCCGAATCCTTCAGTTTGCTTCTTAGAGTCCAGTCGCTCATGGTTCGCCTCCCCCTCCAATTTCCCCCAATTCACTTTTCCTTTTCTTCCCCTAATGTCCTCCATGTTTTTCCTTATGCTCCACACGTAAGTGAAATCATATGACAATTGACTTTCTCTGCTTGACTTATTTCACTCAGCATAATCTCTTCCATTCCTGTCCATGTTGATACGAAAGTTGGGTATTCATCCTTTCTGATGGAGGCGTAATATTCCATTGTATATATGGACCATATCTTCTTTATTCATTTGTCTGTTGAAAAGGGCATCTTGGCTTTTTCCACAGTTTGGCAATTGTGGCCATTGCTTCTATGAACATTGGGGTACATATGGCCCTTCTTTTCACTGCATCTGTATCCTTGGGGTAAATACCCAGTAGTGCAATTGCAAGGTCATAGGGATATTTTGTCCTCCCTAAATTGTTGACTGCCAGCAATTCCAGGGATCAAGTTGAATACAAACTAAATTTAAAATACGTATTTACTGAGGTAGTTGATAACAGCATTTTACCTTTGTGCACTGAGCTTCTGACAGTAAGTCCCGGGAAATGAAACATGGCAGCATTACTGCATATTCGATAAAACCATTTTATCAAATGAAAGCTTACTTGAAAAACAAACATTTTTTTTTATTTTAATGCAGCTTTTTTTTTTTTTTTTTTTTAAGATTTCTTTATTTTAGAGAGAGCAAGAGTGAGAGCCTGTGTGAGCAGGGGTCGGACGGGGGGAGAAAGAGAGAAAGAATCTCCAGCAAACTCCACACTGGCATGGAGCCTTACAACCCTGAGATCATGACCTGAGCTGAAACCAAGAGTCAAATGCTTAACTGACTGAGCCAGCTAGGTGCCCCAAGTTTTTGTTTGTTTTGTTTTGTTTTGTTTTTTCGGGTTTTTTTTTTAATTTTATTTTTTTCTCCCCAAATATGTTTATTTTAATTTTTCAGTGTTACAAGATTGATTGTTCATGCACCACACCTAGTGCTCCCTGCAATACGTGCCAGTTACAGAAAATGTAACAAAAACCAATGAACCCATTATCAGATTTAATAACTATTAAGATGCTGTCATAGTTTCTTATCAAATGTTAAAAAATACTCCTAACTCATTTTCTTCCTTTCCTCCTTAGAGATAACCACTGTCCTGAAATTGGTGTGTATGAGTCATTCGATGTGTTTGTGTTTTAAAAAAATTACGTAAATATCATAAATAATATATTCCATGGTTTTGTGTGTTTCAAAATGTTAAATAAATGATATCACGCCATCTAAATCCTTGTGAACCTGCATTTCTCATTTAGCATTAGGTTTTTGAGATTTATCCATGGAGATATAGTTCATTCATTTGAACTAAGATGTAGACTCTGTTGTACAGCTGAGCCAGTTATTTATCCCTTCCCTTACCAAAGATGCCAAGATTGTTTTCACTTATTTTGGTATTACAAATAGTGTCATAGTAAACATCCTTATGTAGTACTACTCCTTGTGCACGTGGACAGGAGTTTCTCCAGAGCAGTGACTCTCGAACTTGCGCATGCATCAAAATCACCTCAATTGCTTATTAAAACACAGATTGCTGACATTGGAACTGCATTCCCTCCACCATTATACAGAACCTGCTAAAGCCAGGCTTCCATAGCTAAGAGCTCCAGATCCATGCCATTTCTGTCATGATTTGTATTAGCCAAATGTATCTCCACATGTTGCCTTTTTGTTCATCTAATTGAGATAAATGTACAATGTATCATCTAACTCAGGACTCTTTTGAGTCTGAAAGGGAGCATTATAATTGTCACACCCTACTCATCATCTGATTTTGGATCAAAGCCTCTTGTAACTGTCTCTAATTGGGAATATATGATAAGGAAGTTTTGTAATTTAACAGATCTGTACCTAACAGTGAAGCAGTCTGGGAAATGTGGTTTTATGGATTCTAGTTTAGGAAGGTACACTTAGTGTGTTTAGAAATATCAAGATCAGCCAAAACCCTTCAAACAAATTTTGAACAGGCCTACTTAACAATGATTAGTTTGTAATTATTTTAAGTTTTCTTTCTTTCTTCTTTTTTTTAAATCTGTCTTATTATACCAGCTAGGACCAACAGAAGAATGAATAGTTGTAGTAATACCAATCATTTTTCTCTTCTTTTTCCTAAAAGAAATGCTTCTAAAGTTGTGTCATTAATTATGATATTTTCTGTAGTGTTTTAAATATGCTGGTCAGGTTTAAGAAATTTCCTTTTATTTCTGATTTTCTGAGGGTTTTTCTTTTTATGATAACCATCTGTCAAATTTAATAATGCTTTTATTATATATAGTAAGGTAATTAATTTTTTTTCTCCTTTAGTCTACAAATGTGTTAAAACACATGAAAAGATTTTCTAGTATTAAACCAGCCTTGAATTCTAGGGATAAATTCTACTTTGTACTTATATGTCTGTGTGTCTGTGTGTGTGTGTTTATATATAAAGTCTGAATAGTTGGTTTTTGTGTACTCATGCATTCCTTAGGATTTTTGGAAGTATGTTCGTGAATGAGCTGAGTTACATCCTTGCTAGTACTATATTTTTTCAGTTTTGGTGTCATGTGATGCTATCATTAAAATGGGCTGGGAACATTTCTTTGTTTCTTGTATTCTCTGGAAAATTTTAACATAATGATCATTGAAAGTTTGACTGTATTCTCTGTAAAGCCATCTGGCTTGTGATTTTGGGGAGGGAGGAGTATATATTTTTAATTATCAGTTTTAATTCTTTAATTAATATAGATCTATTCAGGAGTGCCTGGGTGGCTCAGTGGGTTAAAGCCTCTGCCTTCGGCTCAGGTCATGATCTCAGGGTCCTGGGATCGAGCCCCGCATCAGGCTCTCTGCTCAGCAGGGAGCCTGCTTCCCGCCCCCCCCCCCCCCGCCTTTGCCTGCCTCTCTGCCTACTTGTGATCTCTCTCTGTCAAGTAAATGAATAAAATCTTTTAAAAATATATAGATCTATTCAACTTTTTGATTTTTTTATGAGTCTGTTTTGACAAGTTGTTTTTTTTTCCTAGAGAATGATTCAAATTTTGTTTGAATCAGTAGCATCAGTAGCATTTGAATCAGTAGCGTCAAGCTACTCAACCTATTTTCATATGATTTTTTAAAAAATGTCTGTTGTATTTGCGATCCCCTTTATTTTCATATCTGTTTTATTTATGTTTTCATGTTTTCCCCATGATTAGTCTTAATCACAAAATAGTTCATTTATTTTTTTCTTTTCTAAAAACAAGTTTGAGGTTTGTTTCTATTGTTTCTTTGTTTCCCATTTCATTAATTTCTGCTTTTATATTTATTTTTTCATTCTACTAACTTCTTCCTAATCTCTTGAGTCCTTAGTTTTTAATTTTTTATGTTTTATAATTTGTTCATTTAGCTGTGCAACACACATTTCGAAATATATTCTTTTCTTTGTGAATCAGTTTTAAATATTTTATAATTTTCATTGTGAATTCTTCTTTTACTAATAAATTATTTAGGAGTACATTGAAAATTTCCAAATATATGAAATATTTTTAGATTTTTTTGTTACTGATTTCTAAACTTAATATATTTTAAGTAGATATTGTGGTTTGTGTGATATTTTCCTTTTTTGTGGTTTTGTGGTTTTGAGATTTGCCTTTGTCCTAATATGTGGACAGCTTTTATAAATATTCCATTTTTATGTTAAAAAGAATGTAAGTTTTCTAATTGTTGCATGTGTTATTTTATGTAATTATTGTCATTACAGCAAGTCTGTTAATTGTGTCATCGTATCATTTACAGCCACAGTGTTTATTGTCTTTTGATTACAGAGGCACATTAAAAAATCAATCATGATTGTAGATCTTTTCCTTTATCATTATAACTCTGTTTTCCCTGTATATTTTGAAGCTATGTTGTTAGGTTTATACAAGTTCAGAATTATTTTGTCTTTTAGTGAATTAATTTTTTATTTTTATGTATCCTTAGTAATACTGTTTTTCTTTATACATTATTTTTTGTTTGATATAAATATTTTTTTGTTAGCATTTGCCTGATATGTTTTCCCATCATTTATTTTTAACTTTTCTGTGTCTTTATGGTTAAGTTGTGGCTTGCAGAGTCAACAGATAACTGGATTTTATTTTTAAATCCAACCTGCATCTCACATGTCCAATGTTGAAATTCTTCCTTATTTTATTATCCATGAATGTGACATTATTGTTATTATTGTTGATGCTGATGTTTTACCAGTTTCTTCCCTCTTCTTGCTTCTTTTAGTCCATTCTTTTCTTTTGGGTTCAATTTCCTTTTTTCCTGAAGTACACCCTTAAGTAATTCTTTCAGCAAGGGTATCTGAATGACTGCTGTCTCACAGGAGAATTTCCTCTACTCAGGTTGTGGACAGATAACAACTTAACTGCTTCATGGAGCTGGTGGGTAGAGTTTTCTCAGTTCAGTTGCCACAGTCAAAGCATTCCTTAAAGGGAGTTGGCTTTATGTGGAAGCCCGGCTTCCAACTTTCTCCTGCTTCGAACCCAAAACTGTATTTTCTGTGTCTGTGCCTTACAGCTTCCAGGCTCTAGGACCTATTCTTAGATTTAATACCACTTCTTCATAATGTCTCCTGCTGCTCTCTGGCTTTATATTCCCACCGTATTCCTGTCAGGAATACGGTGAGGAGAATTCTCACTTTCTTTTAAGCTTGGCTATGTGTTACTATTTTTTTTTACTAATATTTTATCCAGAAGTTCTATGCATTTGGAATGAGAAACAATTTTATTTCTATTTAGAGCACCATGATTATAGATGTTGAATCCTAAAGTTCTTTTCCAAACATGTATGTTTTTATCTCTAATATGATTTTCAGCTACATTGTATCTTTGGCCATATTGAGGAAATTAAATAGTCGGACACTTATTTTTTAACTGTTTTCTCCATGTTGCAAGTGAAATACCTTTTAAATGTGCAGGTATTGATACATTGTTGCTGATGGCCTAGAATTTTTTCTACCTCACCCCCATTGGCCCTCTCTTTCACACCTCTCCATTACCTTCTCACTACATGAATGGTTTTTAAATCATCAGCTCCTCACACTGAAAAGTGATATGGTGAACATAGAGTTAAATGACTTGACTGTAGCCCCCCAAATATCTCCTTCTAAAAGTGTCTGTATTTTAATAGAGCACTGAGAAATACAAAGAACGATTCGATTTTGGCACTGAAGAAGGCTATCATGAGAGATATTTTAGGGGGCAGTAATCCAATGTTCTCTTCTGGTGCCCATAGACCATGTGACCTCACAAACTGCTATCTTTGCTATTTCTGTTTAAACATATCTCATCCTCTAAAGAACTCAGTATCAACTCTCCTGGACTTTGGTGTATATAAAAACTCAAAAGTGGGGCGGGACCAAGAAAGCAACATAGGAGGCTCCTCCTTCCTCCCATAGATACACCTAATGGGCAGTTACACATGGAGCAGTTCCCTCTGCGAGAAATCCAGAATTTAGTTGAATGACTTCTATACATCAGAGAACTGAGAAAACACCTACATTAAAGTGAGTAGGAAAGGCCAAGACACACTCTCATCATAAACCCCACCTCTGGCATAGTGCCATATAATTGCATAGGACTCTTAACTCCCAGCTTCTCCTTCAGAAGCACAGGGTTTGAATTGCATATCTAGTGCCCCAGCTTTCAAGCCTCCCACTCAAGGAATGGTTCCCCCAAATACCTAGCTCTGAAAGCCGATAAGGCTTGTATTCACAAGACTCACAGGACTATGGAAAACAAAGGAGTAGATTTTAACAGGTGGGTGACTACTTACTGTGGCCGTCCCCCAAGGTCTCAACAATATGGAGTAGGCAAAAATGCTCATCTTCTTATCTTTCCTTTGGAAGAGGATTGACTGCATACCTCACCATCTGTTGCCTGAGGTTCTAGCTTCTAATTTGCACACATAGAAGGGCTAGCTGCTGCAGTTTTCCACAGAGCCTGGGGATAGTTGGTGGGCACTTTCATTGTCCTCTGTCTCAATCACTTCAGTGATAAAACCAGGTCACCAACATCTCTTTTGAAGGAGCTTGTGCACATGCATGCCTGTCACTCCAGCTTTTGCCGTTGTAACCTGAGAGCTGGACCCCTGAATTACCTGGCTCTGATAGCTAATGGGGCTTGCATTTCTGAATCCCATGGGACTGTAGCAAAGAAGCATTTTTAAATGAGTTCAGGGGCACCCCTTCATGGCTTTACACCTAGAGGGAGCAGACAAAAGTGTCCATCTCCCAGATTCTCTCTATAGGGGTTTAACTACATACTTTCCCAGCTGCTGCCTGAGAGTCTGGCTTCTAATCAGCCTACATTTATGTGCCGATTGTGATCCTCCCCTTTGGGACACTGACACACCCTCACCTACTAGAGCGACCAAGAATAAAGACAGTATCTTGAAAAATCACAAAAGTTTAAGAAATAGGCCTGGCCGGTGGACAACATTCATCTTCTACACAAGACCAGTCTGTCAAGACTAGGAGAGGTGACGGTTTTATTTAATGTGCAGAAACCAACACAGAGAGTTAGGGAAAATGAAGAAAAATGAAGAAAAAAGGGGGATATGTTACAAACAGCATAACAAGAAAAATCTCTGGAAACCAATTTTAATAAAGTGGAGATAAGTGATTTACCTGGTAGAGAGTCCAAATAGCAGTCATAAAGATGCTTACTAAGGATAGGAAAGCAGTAGATGAGCAAAGAGAATTTCAACAAAGAGATAGAAAATATTAAACAGTACCAAACAGAAATCATAATGCTGGAGTACAGTAACTGAATTGAAAATTCAACAGAGAAGTTCAACAGACTAGACAAGTGGAAGAAAAGATTAATGAACCTGAAAACAGAGCAGACAGATTTATTCAATAAGAGGAGCAAAAGAAAAAAAAATGAAGATAGCTTAAAGTACTTTTGGGACACTGTGAAACAGACCAATATATGCATTATAGGAGTCCCAAAAAGAGGAGAGAGAAAGAAAGGAGTAGAAAGCTTATTTAATTAAAGAAATAAAGTCTGAAAACTTTACTAACCTGGGAAGAGAAACAAACATCCAGATCCAGGAAGCACAAATAATACTAAATGAAATGAAACCAAAGACCTCAATACATACTATAATTAAATTGTCAAAAGTTAAAGGCACAGAATCTTATAAGTAGAATGAAAAAAGCAACATACAGGGGAGCTCCCATAAAAATACCAGCAAAATTTTTCAGCAGAAACTTTGCATGCCAGAAGGGAGTAGGATGATATATTCAAAGTGCTGAAAGAACTGCCAATCAAGAATATTCTACCTGGCAAAATTGTTCTTCAGAATTTTAGGAGAGAGAAAGAATTTAAGGAGAGAGTTTTCCAGACAAAAGCTGAAAGAGATCATTACCACTAGACCAGCTTTATAAGAACGTTGAAGAGAGTTCTTCAAGCTGAAATGAAGTATTCCGTATGAAAACATAAAACTTGCCAGTAAAGGTAAATATACAGTTAAATTTGGAATAAGGATGATGGATAAATCACTTGTAACTTCAGTTTAAACATTAAAAAACAAAAATGTTAAAAATAAATGTAACTACAATAATTTGTTAATGGACACACAGTATAAAAAGATGTACATTATAAAATCTAGAACATAAAATGGGGTGTATAAAAATGTAATGCTTTATATGCATTTGAAATTAAATGCTTATTAAATGCTTATTTAAGTTATTAAGCTTAAAATAGACTGTTATAACTATGTTTTATGTAAGCCTCTTGATAACCACAAAGTAAAAACTTACAGTAAATACACAAAATAAAGAGAAAGGAATCAAAACATACCACTACAGAAAGTGGTCAAATCACAACAGAAGAGAGCAAGAGAGGAAGAAAGGGACAAAGGAACTACAAAAAAGCCAGAAAATAATTATTAAATGGCAGTAATAAGTCTATATCTATCAATAATTACTTAAATATAACTGGACTAGATTCTCTGATCAAAATACATAGAGTAGCTGAATGAGTAAAAAAGAAGACTTCGCTCTGTTCTGCCTACAAAAGACTCATTTCAGCCTTAAAGAAACACATAAACTGAAAGTAAAGGAATAGAAAAAGATAATACATGCAAATGGAAGCCAGTGAAAGCAGGAGTGGCTATCCATACAGCAGAGAAGACTTTTTTAAAAATTAATTTATTTGACAGAGAACACATGCACAGGTAGGCAGACCAGCAGGCAGAGGGAGAGGGACCTGAGCCAAAGGCAGACACTTCACCAGCTGAGCCATCCATGCACCCCAAGAAGATGGGTTTAAAGCCAAAAACTGTAACAAGAGACAAGATGATTATATGGTAAAGGGTCATTTCAACAAGAGTATTGTAACTATTTATGTAAATATTATAAATATTCATGTAAATATTGTAAATATTTATGTGCTCAACATCAGAACACCTTAATGTTCTGATAATTGTAAATATTTATGTACTCAACATCAGAACACCTAAATGTATAAAGCAAATGCTAACAGATCTGAAAGGAGAATATATAGAATAGTAGGGAGGCATCTGGGTGGCTCAGTCACTTAAGCAGCCAACTCTGGATTTCAGCCTTAGGTCATGATCTCGGGTCCTGGCATTGAGCGCTGAGTCAGGTTCTGTGCTCAGCAGGGAGAGTGAGATTCTCTCTCCCTCTTCCTCTGCCCCACGTCCCCCCTTCCCTCACAGTGTGTGCGCTCTCTCTCTCTCTCTCTCTCTGTATCTAAAATAAATAAATAAATCTTTAAAAAAATAGTAGGGAACTTCAGTACCCAGTTTCAACAATGGATAGGTCATTCAGACAAAAAATCAATAAGGAAACATTTGACTTAAAATATGCATCAGACCAGAGCAATCTAACAGAAAAATATAGAACATTACATCCAATAGCAACAGAATACACATTCTTCTCAAGTGAACATGAATATTCTCCAGGAGAGCTCATATGGTAGGCCACAAAACAGGTCTTAATAAATTTAAGAAGATTGAAATCATATCAGGCATCTTTTATGACCATAATGTTATGAGACTAGAAATAAATTACAAGAAGATTGGAAAATCTACTAATACATGGAGATTAAACAGCATGCTGCTGGACATTGGATTAAAGAAGAGATCAAAAGGGAAATTTGACAAATATTTTGAGATAAATGAAAATGGAAACACAACATGCCAACACTTATGCAGTACTGCAAAAGCTATTGTAAGAGTGAAGTTTATAGTAATAAATGCCAGGATTAAGAAAAAAATCTCCAATAAGCAATCTAATTTTCCACCTCAATGAACTAGAAAAAAAACAGACTAAGCCCAAATTAATAGAAGAAAAGAGATAACAAAGAACAGAGAGGAAATAAATGAAAGAGAGACTAAAAAGACAATAGGAAAGATCAATGAAACTAAGAGCTGGTTTTTAGGAAAAATAAAATTGACAAACCTTTAGGTAGACTAAAAAAAAGAAGACTCAAATAAGTAAAATCAGAAATGAAAGAGAAGACATTACTACTCATAACACAGGAATACTAAATGCCGTAAGAAACTACTGCGAACAATTATATGCCAACAAATTAGATAACCCAGAAGAAATGAATATATTCCTAGAAACATACAACATACCAAGACTAAGTTCATGATGAAATAGAAAATCTGAATACCAATTTCTATTAAATTCTAGTATTTCTAGTAAGGACATTGAATTTGTATTTAAAACTTTTCAACAAAGGAAAGTCCAGGACGAAATGCCTTCATTAGTAAATTCTACCAAACATTTAAAGAACTAATACCGAACCTTCTCAAACTCTTACCAAAATATATAAGAGGAGGGAACCCTTCCAAACTTGTATTACAAGGCCAGCATTAATAAGGTAACAAGACAGACACGGACACTACAAGAAAAGAAAACTATAGGCCGTTATCCCTGATGAACACAGATGCAAAAATCCTCCACAAAATATTTGCAAACCAAATTCAACAGTACACCAAGATCATACACCAAGATCAAATGATTTTACCCCAGTGATACAAGGATGGTTCAACACATGTAGATCAATAAATTAGATATACCACATTAACAAAATGAAGGATAAAAATCATATGATCTCAATAGATGCTGAAAAAGCATTTGACAAAATTCAACATTTGTTTAAGATAAAAACTCTCACAAGCTGGGTATCATACCTCAGCATATTAAGACCATAGAGGACAAGGCCACAGCTAACATTATACTCAGTGGTGAAAAGCTGAAAGCTTTCCCTTGAAGATCAGAAACAAGAAGGCTCACTTTTGCCACTTTTATTTTATTATTTTATTTTATAGTACTAGAAGTTCTAGCCAGAGCAATTAGGCAAGAAAAGGAAATAAAAAGCATACAAATAGGAAAGGAAGAAGTAAAAATGTCTCTGTTTACAGATGGTGTGATATTATATGTAGAAAACCTGATGACTTTATTACAAAACTGTTAGAATAAATGAATTCAGTAAAGTTGTAGGATACAAAATCAATATACAAAAACGAGTTGTGTTTTTATACACTAACAATGAACTATTGGAAAGAGACATAAGCTAGACAGAATAAGACAAAACCTTCATAGTATCACTTATATGTGAAATTTTTTAAAAGTGAAACTCGTAGAAACAGGGTAGAGTGGTGGTTAGAAAAATTAGAGGTTGGGGGCACCTGGGGGGCTCAGTTGATTAAGCAACTGCCTTTGGCTCAGGTCATGATCCCGGAGTCCCGGGATCGAGTCCCACATTGGGCTCCCAGCTCCATGGGGAGGCCGCTTCTCACTCTGACCTTCTCCCCTCTCATGCTCTCTCTTACTCTCTCTCTTTCCTAATAAAGAAATAAATAAAATCTTTAAAAAAAAAAGAAAGAAAAATTAGAGGTTGGAAAATTTGGGGGATGCTGGTAAAAGGGTACAACTTTCAGTTATAAGATGGGTAGGGTCTTGGGCGCCTGTGTGGCTCAGTCAGTTTAGCTGCTGCCTTTGGCTCAGGTCATGTTCTTGGGTCTTGGGATTGAGCCCTGTGTCAGGCTCCCTGCTCAGTGGGTGTCTGTTTTTCCCTCCTCCTTCTCCCTCTGCCCTTCCTCCCACTCATGCGCATGTACACTCTCTCTCAAATAAATAAAATCTTTAAAAAAGAGATGAATAGGGTCTTGGGATCTAATGCATAACATAGTGACTATAGTTGGTAGTATATAATTGGAATTTGCTAAGAGAATAGAACCTAAATGTTCCTAGCAGAAAAGGGAAAAAAAGTAAATATATGAGGTGATGGATGTGTTGATTAACTTTATGCTGGGAATCCTTTCATGTGTACTTGTATCAAATCATCACATTGTACACTTTAAATATATTACCATTTTATTTGTCAGTTATACCTCAGTAAAGGTAAAAAAAAGAAAGTCATGTCAGGAACTATTACTTGGAAGAAAAAAAAAAAAAGGAAGGTATGAGAGAATTAACACTCTCAGGAGACACATCAACCAAAAGGGATAGAGTCTTATTTAATGCCCTTAGGGAGAGACAATTCTCTGAGGTTCCAGTTTGACCTCAATAGCACACACTTTCCTTGCTTTCTCTTTTTCTTGTCTCACTCTACCTGATCCTTCATTCCTGTTCCCTTGGATCATCCCTCAGTAAATGCCCTGCACCCAAGTCCTGGACTAAGGCTTTGCTGGGGGGACCTCAATCCAAGACCTGTCTCTTCTGCAATTTTATACTGCTTATATGCAGGTATAGTTTTGTCACTGATGTGCTTGCAGGCATCCAGAGACAATGTACAGTATTCCTTTTAAACTCTATAATTAGTATTATACTATTAAAAAAAACCTCATAACAAATAATCATCTTCCTAAAAGGAAAGCTTCTCTCTTCTTCTGACCTTTTTCTATTCTTTCTCAAAACAAACCAAAATAAAAACAAACAAAACCCCTCAAACAAATACATAATCAAAACACCCTATTTCCCCCAAAATATCATAACCTAAGACATAGCATCACAAAATTTTGAGAATTATAGTCCAGATGTAGAATAGTATCTGGGCCATCTTTCATCATAGCATGAACATGAAGCTTATTTCAAAGAGAATAAAGAAGGAAGTCATATTTTAGTATGTGAAAGGCTACATAAAAGTATGTGGGGTCTGTCATATTGTGAATCTAAATCTAAGGGGAAATTAAGTATTTCTGTAGTTGCACACAGTCATCACCAGGAGTTCATCATGTGAAAGAATGAAGATGGTCAAGGAAAACCCTTAGGCTTATGTCAGAACATATTCTTAGATGCATAAATGCCTAATTCAGCTACTAATCCTTACCAGTTAAGGAGCTGATTGAAAAGTCAAGCTCCAGTCGGAAGCTGTGTCCAGCCTCACATGTTGAAATCAGTATGTCCTGCTGGTCAGGCTGTGACACAGCCAAAGCTATGGCCTAGCTTCTTCATTTAACTCTCAGTGAGCTCTTCTTTCCTCTGGAGTGGCATGACAGTTAAACTCCAGCTCCTTTATATACACTTAAGTAGACTGTAAACCATTAGGAATCTCAGGGAAGGTGAGGGTGAGAAATCTACCTATTTCAGTCTCTGCCATTGTATTTAGAGCATTAGGTAATGAGTGTCCTAGTAAAGTCAGCAGAGGGCAACCAGATTACTTGGGATAATAATTGATAGATAAGGAATAACAGACAGGTAATAGATGTTAGGAGTTGTAGAACAGTTTGTAGAATAGAACTTTATTTGTAAATGCCACCAGCTAATGATAATAAAGAAGTAAGGAGCTGATGTTAATAAATGGGTAAAAATATTATTTCAAATTAGCACATTTGTCATTTAGAAACAATGTTTGTGTAATGAGGGTTCAGTTCCAACGTATAGGGGAAGCTACTATTAATAGTTAATTGTGTATCTTTTCGGAAGCTTTCAATGAATATGTAAGCACATATAAGCATGTCATATTTTTTACATAAAAAATCATATAACTTGCATCATAAGCATTTTTCCATATCAGGTCATATAGATCTTTTAAATTCCTTTTTAAATTCCTTTAACTGTTGCAAAATATTGTGGGAAAGACTTTATTCAACTAGTCTTCTAATGATGAACATTTACCTTGTTATTATAATCCTCGAACTTTCACTAAACCTACAACAATTAACATTATTTTTGTGGCATTTTATACAGGTATATATGTGAGTATATATGTAGGATAAATTCATAGGGAGTCTCTACTTTGCTAGATTATAATTTGTATATATTTTGAACTTTGATAGATAATACCAGATTTTCATTCAAAGAATAAATTCTTTGAAATCAAGTGGTATGTGCATTTTATATTTCAGAAATGTTTGCCAATTTATATTCCTAGACAATATGACAAACTAGATAATATGAATATATCTTCCCCCCAAAAAGACACCTGGAATATTAAACAACATATAACAAATAGCTCATCTATAAAGCTAGGGTTGAAAAAAAGTAAGGCAAATCCCCAGGGACCAAAAATGAAGAAGAAGCTGAAAACCAAGGAAAGAAGAAGGCATTGAAGCCACTGATGCCCAAGGGTATTTGCCATTCCAGGTAACCAAGATGCTTAGTGTTTAACAGCCACACAGAGACTAGACCTTGGGCCCAGGACGTGGAGAATCAACGAGAAATGAGGACCCAAACATGAAACTGGAATCTTCAAGCACTACATCTGTCATGAAAAGATAGACTAGGGGGAAAAAAAAAAGAAATGAAAAACAGCAAAAGAGATAATAAGGCAAATTCTGACTTGGCCTGGTAATACAGTGGGTCATACAGTGTCTCTTGAGAATTCATAACCAGAGACCTGTTCTCAAATTGATTAGGTGTCCTAATATATGCTGTCTTGGGCACTTTGGGTGCCTAACAGAAGCAAATGCAAATCTTCTGTAAAGATTCACATCTTCAACCCAGGCTGCCTAAGATTTCCATGGATATAAAGCTTGATTGAACATAAACTGATAAGCCATACAGGAAGAGACAGATTTCCATGTATGTTGCAAGCAGAGAAAACAGTAGTTATTAGACCTTTTGTATCTTCAAGATAATTGAGCCTTCAGATAATTGAATATGAAATGAATTTTATATTTTTAGAAGATTTAAGTAAATGATATCAGAAGATAGAACTAAGAATATACACATAGCATAAACAAGACTTAGCAGATTTTTATTTTTTTTTAAAGATTTTATTTTTTTAGAGAGAGTGAGTGAAAGAGAGAGAGCAGGAACAGGGGGAGGGGCAGAGGAAGAGGGAGAAGCAGACTCCCCAATAAGCAGGGAGCCTGATGAGGGGCTCAGTCCCGGGACTCTGGGATCATAACCTGAGCTGAAGGCAGATGCTTAACTGACTGAGCCACCCAGGCACTCCATGGCCTAACAGATTTTTAAAAACAAAGTAGAACTTCTAAAAATAAAAAAATACAATAATTGAATTTTAGAATGGAATAGAAGGGCTATATAAAATTAGACTTAGCTGTAAAAAGAATTAGCAAACTGGAAAGATCTAAAGGAGGTAACCAAAGTGTAGCACAAAGTTATGAGGATGGAAAATATGAAAAATGTTGAACATGAGAGCATGAAAGGACAAACCTACATTGTATTGGCATTCTAGATGGAGAAGAGAATGGGAGGATTGGAAATGTTTGAAGAGATAATAGGTGAGAATTTTCCAGAATAGATAAAAGACATGACTCGTCAGATTCAGGAAGCACAATAAATTCCTAATTCTCTCACTGCATTTTAGCATAAATAACATATTTTTATGAAATATAACTGTATTTTCCAAGACCAAATTTATGAGATTGTTTTACATTTTGCAAATATTTTTCATGTCTGACCTAATAGAAAAAGGCTAGATTCTCATATCTGCTTCTGCGTGATATCACATATCATGTAGCCTCTGGAAAACTCCAGCTTGTGAGAGGAGAATGAAAAAGATGAATCATGTTGCAGTATTGTTACAAATACAGTTTTGACCTTGTGGAACTTGTGAAAGATTATCCAGTTACTTTAAGATCTCTGGAGCATACTTTGAGAATCCCTAATTTACAGTAAGTTTCCTTTTACAGGTCATGACTGGTGAACTCAGTGTTACAATTTTAAAAAAGGAACATTCTACACATACACACTCCATATGTGCTCTACTGCAATCATGCTTTTTTAGGGAATTAGAATACAATGAAGTACACTTGGATCTGAAACAAGACTCAAGGGATTAATTTCATCTCTCTTCCTTGATCCAGAGGATACTTTAGGGCCCTGCAAAACCATCTTTGTGAACATCAAGTACATTATGTTGGTATGTGCAGAAGTCTTGAGTTACACCAGATGGTTTTGTTTTGTTTTATTTTGTTTTGTTAATAGGATGATAGATAAACTACTTGTTACCATAGCATGATTGAATTATATATGTGAAAGATGAATGGCATTCTCTGCTACATAATTGCAAAACTGCCCCAGAAGTGCAAGACAAAATAATCTATCAGGAGACCAACGCAGTGTTTCGGAATCATAAGGGAACTGCTGCAACAATTGATGTAGAAACACTGACTCTGGAGGTCACTGGGGGAGAAGTAGAGGATAGTTTATAATTGCCTGGGAAAAGCCTCATTTACATAGTTTGAGTTATATTTTGCCATCAAATTTTCTTTAACTAATCTACGTTTGATGTTTCTCATTTCCGATTTTATATCATTAAAGAGATGGCCCCCATCTGAATCCCTTAAGGAACCAGATTCTTGTGCTCTGTCAGTCTTGTCCACATTGAACAAATACAATCCCCTTGCTTTTCCTTTCTTATCTCATTGTGTAAAACCTAAGACACAAGACATTAATTTCAGTAGTGCCCAAGAGAAGCATAGCTATAATAACCCATTAGATCCCAGATATCTCAATTTCAATTAAAAATAATAACATTCTCTCTCAATATTTGGGTGAATCCCCAAGGCTTAATCCAAATTCATTTCTGCTGAAACCCAGATAGTGGAAGATTAGCTGGCCAATTTTTAACATGGGACACCCTGTGACTTGCAAAATGATGGAAGGGATTAAAAATTGTTTGTTCTCCACCTCATTACAAAAAGGATATGAGATAAAAGAATGATTTGTTCCAGTAGAATTTCGTTCATTATACAAACATATAATGAGTACCTTCTGGGTACGAGGCACTTTGCTAGGCTCTGATTTATAAATCAGAAATGGTCTTTGCCTTCATAGCCCACTAGAAGAGCTATACCTATAAATAAGAATTGATTTAGAGTCTGATAAGGATTATAATTAAGAGGGCCCCCTGGATGGCTCAGCCGGTTAAGCATCTTACTCTTGATTTCAGCTCAGGTCATTGATCTCAGGGTTCATGATATCTAGCCCGGCATCAGCCCCTGTGCTCAGCAGGGAGTCTTCTTGAGATTCTTTCCCTCTGCCCTTTCCCCCCTACTCGTACTCATGCTCTCTCTCTCCCAAATAAATAAATAAATCTTAAAAAAATTTTAAAATATTTGTAATAAAATATGTATAAGATATATTTGTACATAAAAGGAATGATACATTCTGCTTATGGAGTCAGAAAGGGCTTTGTCTTTCTGCTGGTTTGGAAGGGTAAGTTGGAGTTCTCTAGGTTATCAAGGAGAGTAAGTATTCTAGGCAGAGAACTACATGTGCAAAGCCCTTGCATGTCTGGGCATGGCAAGTAATTCGGTTTGGCGAGGTTAGAGTGAAGGGTGAAGATGGAGAGCAGTCAGAAATGATGTTAGAGAGTGGGTAGAAATCAGTATCTGTAGCCGAGCTAGGTAGCTTGAATAAAGTTCACAGAGACCACACAGGTCTCTGGTTTTCCAGATATGCCCTAGGATGCCGGGAGATTGATAGAGATGCCTGCGGTATAGGTGGGAATGTAGTCAGGGCGAGCAGGCCGGAATTGCCCCTCCCCCCACTTTGATAGGAGCCACGCAGCTTTACATGTGTGCATGCTTGAAGTCGCACTTCAGTTTTCTCAACAGTTATTGTGTATGTACTAAGTGCCAGGCCTTGTGCTGACATACACAATTCATAGCCTCCCAGTGTAAAAAATATTCCTTTAAAACCAGTTAGAAATGCACAGCTGTAATTGGTGGGGAACCACTGTAGGGTGTCAGGCAGGAGAGTGATATGATCAAGTTTGATTCTTAGAAATCTCACTCTGGGGACATCTGGGTGGCTAAGTCGGTTCAGCATCTTGGTTTCTGCTCAGGTCATGATCTCAGGGTTGTGAGATGGAGCCCCCCCCCCCCGCCCCCCCCGCTTTCCAGCCCCATGCTGGGGGTGGAATCTGCTTGAGATTCTCTCTCTCCCTCTGCGCCCCCCCCCCCAACTCCCACCGCTTTCTCTGTCTCTCAAAAGAAAAAAAAAAGAAATCTCACTCTGGTTGAAGTTTGGACAGTAGATTAGAGGCAGAGAAGCTGGGCTAAAAAACAAAGGCATACAATCAGTAGGTCTGGAGAGGAAGATGACAGTGTGTCCTAGGCTTCCAACTTATATTGGCCTACCACGGAGAGGCTAGGAGAATGAGAAGGGCATTGAGGAAAGCCTATGGGGCTTTCAACTTCTACGGAGATGTTGGAAGAGCCAGTGAAGGAGAGTGAGAAGGGAGGTAGGGGGGAGAGAGATTGAGAGAAAGTTGAGCCAGGGAAGAGTGCTCCCTGGAGGGAGGAGATGGGCAGCATCCAGGGCTTCAGGAAGACCTCGTGGGATAGACTGAGAAACCCTCTTTTGGTTTGTTGGCTGCTGAGGCTTAGGAGACTTCCATGGGATCAGTTTCAGTGGAAACCAGATTGCAGTGGGCTGAGAAGTGAGTAAGTGGCAAGGAAGCGGAGACAGTGAGACTAGACATCTTCATGAGGATGGTTGTGAAGGCAGGAGGAGGGAGAGCATGATTGCCGGAGAAAATGCCAGGGTGGGAGGTAGGAGTTTATCAATATGTGCAGTGGAGGAATCCAGAAGGGTGGAAGATTGAAGATAATGCTTTCTCTGTGTGTGTGTGTGTGTGTGTGTGTGAGAGGGAGAGAGAGAGAGAGAGAGAGAGAGAGAGCGTGATTGCTAAGGGAGGTCCCTGAGCAGGTGGGAGGAAACTAGTCTCCAGCATAGGTCTTTATTGAGAAACCGTCAGTGTCTGAGAATTTAATAAGAATATATTCAGCACACTTGTGCGCATGTATCTGCATATTCACATATTTGAGATATTTGTGTGGGGGGGTGGCAAGTCTATGGAGAAGAATTTGAAAATAAATTTTGGTTTTATCAGGGCATTGGAAGATTTGGGGTGTCAAGGAACTGTGGAACCCGAATCACGTGTTTTTAGTTCCTAAATTTCTCTATTTAGGACATTCAAATTTTGGAATGACAAGGCCACCTTTATTGAATCCTGATTGATAGCTTAATGATATGTTCTGGAGTGCTCAGGAAAGACATACGTTTTTATCACTGGAGACTACTTAAGAAACCCTTCCCTCTTCCACCTTTTTCTATCCCTTTGTCCTCATTGGCTCGGAGTTTTCTATGAGTCACCCAAAGCTGTTTCCCCCTCCCTGTTAATATACCCTACAGCATTCCATAGTAGTTTTTCATGTGCTGCCTATGGGTCATCTACTTCTTAGATGAAATATTATTTTCTATTCCACAGCTGGATTCTAGCCGAGACGCTGGTGACCCTCTGAGTCAAACCAGATGTGTGAAGTTATTAACCTTTGGGGACGTCTTTAAAATGCGAAACGACATTATCTTCTCTCAATAATGATAGTTGCTGTTGGTTCTGTGCTTTAAGAACCTCAGGGATTAACAATAACCTAGTAGCTGTCACTTGCTGTGGTCCTACTTGTAGGACTGGTGCTGAGGGGAAGGGATGGCGAAGGTTGGTGGATGAAGAACTCTGAACAGGGTGGGGGGCGTGCCTGAAAGCTTATATTTGTTCTTGAATTTGCTACGCATCCCACTGTGGAGTGGGAGAAATCTCTTAAACCCCATGATGTGGCAGGTTCTCACTCTGCAGAAAGGAGAGTAATACAGCATCCACAGGTGGTTCATAGGGGAATGCGACACTTACTTAGCAATTAAGAGGAAGTTTAACCTAATATCATAAAATGTTCCTGACAGTTGGGCTTGTTAAAGTATGAAATGGCCCCTGGGGAGAGCTTCACTTGGCACAGGCTTCACCTGGCCACAGTATTTATTAACGATGACGAGAGTCAGGCTAGGTCTCCCAGACAGGGACACGCTTGGTTCCCATGGTGTTTTTTTCTTTTTTTGAATAGATTTTGACATTGATTTCAGACCAAAGACATATAAATCTTCTTCCCACCTTAATCTATCAAAAGAAACACGTTCCCAGTTTATTCAGCGCACCTACTCTGTCCACCCCTGGGAACTCCTCCTAAACATGTACCGTTACAATTTCCGGTCTGTATTCTCCAAGTTTATGTTGCCAACAGTTGCTGACTTAGCTTCTGCTGCTAGGCCACCTTTCTTGTCACCCTGAGTTGGTTTTTATTTTTCCCCAAACATACAGAATATATTTTCTACAAACAGTACCCAAATGCTAGATTGTCAAAAGGAAGGTGACAAAAGTAAGCCGTGCTACACACTATGAACGGGGCTAATCAAAGCAGCTTTTTAATTGCCATAGTAATGATTTAGATGTGCAAAAAATACTAAAGTTAAATTTGCATGACTAATTAATTAAGCAAAGCTCACAATTGACAAACATAATTAGCACATCCAAAATTGAAACCACATCCTGGTTCTCTTAACTTGGAGCCAAAAAAGACAACGTGAAGCACTCAAAATCCCCTTCCTTTCACTGTCTACAGGTCTCACTGCCAATTCTCATATTTAGGTTTGTTAGGCACAGAGCATAGTTAATTGCAAAACATTCCTGAGGATCTTACTTTTTTTTTTTTTTTAACAGAAAAGTCTCAAGCGTTTGGCATATTTGCTCCATCTTTTAGCAGCTAAATTTTATCCAGTAGAGTAGATATCTTCTCAAATAGGGGGAAGTTATGGATCTGTTATCTCTATCATCTATCTTTTCCCTTATTCATCTCTCTTTCCAGAGACGGTTGTTCGAGCAGCTTTTCTGGGACATAAATGTTTTATGTGGGCAAGTGGTTTCAGCTAGAGACACTGAAAACTATGTCAAGTTACCAAGAAGCTCTGTCAGTGAATATACATACAGCTTTCCGGGGCAAAGCATGAGGTTTCAAAGTCATAGTCTCCTGGAGTCCTTACTGAGCCAAAACCACACTGGGTTCTGAGGAAGTAGGGAAAATATTCTTCCTCCAATTCTCTCATGCTCATCCAATGTGTGATGTGCTTTGTCACCTGGCTACAAGGTAGAATTACTGTGTTCAGAGTAGCCTGGGCAGAAGTCACTTCACCTGTAGCCTAGACACTCTTCCTCTTTTTATAAAGCAAAAAGACCTCAGTTGGACTGAAGACCAGTATCTAGGTCAAGCACCGTATTTTGTTCCCCATCGTGAACCCTCAACTGTTACCTGCAAAATCAAGTCCTCATTCTTTTTTTTTTTTTTAAAGATTTTATTTATTTATTTATTAGGAAAGAGAGAGAGTGAGAGAGAGCAGGTCAGAGTGAGAAGCGGACTCCCCATGGAGCCGGGAGCCCGATGTGGGACTCGATCCCGGGACTCCGGGATCATGACCTGAGCCGAAGGCAGTCGCCCAACCAACTGCGCCACCCAGGGGCCCCTCAAGTCCTCATTCTTAAGTAATCACAGCACAACAATCATGGCAAACCTCCTTGCGTGCACATTGGCTCGTGGAGGTCCCACCCACCAGTGCAACACTCTTCGTGCCTTCATCGAACGAGTGCTGATGGAGCGCCTGCTTTGTGCGAGCCATCGTTCTAGACGTGGACCGCCGTCTGTCTGATGCTGGGCTGCACGTGTGCATCCGTTGGGGGGGTGTGCACAAGGGTCTTCATGTGCAGAACTTCCTTTCCTTCTAGTAGCAGCTATTCTGCTTCTGTGTCGCTAGTAAGCATTTTTCATCCTTGATACATGGATAGCAAGAAGCATTTTTACTATCTATTTTTACTACTAATATTACTACTAACTATTTTTACTATTCCTTTTTACTTTTTTTTTTTTTTAACATGTCTATTAGATTACTGTCAGGAAAACCCAAAAATACAGAAAACTGCCAAGGGCAACACTGAGTAATGCCCACTAGCCATCAAGCAGAATTTCCAAATGACATTTATTATATTTGCTTCAGGTTTTTTTTTTAATCAAAGAAGTAATGCCTTACTGATAAACCTTTGATCCCTTCTTTCATCATTTTCATTTCCTTCTCTCTCTTCCTTCCCAGAGGCACTGCTATTGTGATTCTGCTCCATAGCCATCCCCTGTATTGTTTATATTCTTACTAAATATAGAATTTGCCTAAAATATATGCAGTATTATTTTTATACATTTTGTAAATTCCGTATAAATACTCTCATACTATATATCTATCTATAATTGAGCTTGGCCCATTTTACTGTATTTACATCTAGCTCATTTTATCTATTATTTATTACTCCTTTCTGTCAGTATACCTCAATTGTCTCTCCTTTCTCTACCTATGGCTATTTAGTGCTTTTCTATTTTTTTTTTTCCTGTTACAAGCAATGCTGAAGAGTATTGATTTACACGTAGGGGAGAATTTTCCCAAAGTTTCTATCTAGAAGTGGAATTATTAGGCTGAATAGTATATACATTTTCCAATATTAGATATTGTTTTCCAAATGGTAGGAGAGCTTCTACCAGCAGTATGTAAGCTTCTACCTCCATATCCTTGCCAATACTTGTCATTTTCAGACTTCAAAATTTTTGTCAGCTTCATGAGTTTCCCTTTCACATGTGCTGACTGAGCACCTGAAATGTGGCTAGTCTCCATCATGCTATACATGTAAAAAAGAAAAAGAAAAAAGAAAAAAAGAAACCTACTGGATTTTGAAGATTTAATATGAAAAAAAAGTAAAATACCTCCTTGATAATTTTTTATATTGATTGTATGTTGACACGGTAATTTGGATGTACTGGGTTAAATAAAATATATTATTAAAGTGAATTTCTCCTGTTTCTTTTTACTTTTTTTTAACGTGTCTACCAGAAAATTTGAAAATGCATGTATAGCTCTCAGTACATTCCTATTGGTCAGCACTAGTGTAGAAACTCCAGGATAGCGTTGAGTAATTGTGGTGAAACTAAACTTCCTTGTTTTACTTGTGACTTCGTTGGTCATCCTTCTGAAGATTCACCTTTATTTCTGAGGCTTGCCCTGGGTGTTTTGTAGTTACTTTGTTAGACTGAGGAGGCTCTTCCACCCCTGTTTGCTGAGGTTGACTATAATGAATGAAGCTTGAATTCTGTGGCTTTGACCACATCCATTAAGATGATCATGTTGTTTCTCCATTTGATCTTTTCAGTAAGGTCAACTACTTTGATTTTTTTTTTTTAAAAATTTAAATGTGGAACCACCTGAGATAAACCTACCTGGCCATTTTATACTCTTTTATACCCCTACTGGATTTCATGCTTAACTTTTTTTTTTTTAACTTAGGAATTTCCCATGTATATTCATAGATAAGATTGCTGTATGATATTGATTTCTTTTGTATTCTGTTGGTACCAAGTTCACAGGACAACAGCTGCTGCTAATAGTCAGCATTTATTGAGCACTTACCAGTACCCAGGGCTCTGTGTGTACGCTCTCACTGACTCCCCACACCAAACTTTTAAGGTAGATTATGTTATTATCCCCATTTTATAGAAGACGAAACTAAGCTACAGAGGGGATTGGTAACTTGATAAATGATGGCATGCCATTTTGGGTAAAATGGTAGACTAGATATCCCAAGAAACCCTCCTCATCCAAGCATCTACAAATACTGAGTACAGTTTTTTAATATCAAGATGAATTATGAAACTGGAAAAAGAGTAAGGGAAATCCTCAGATTCTGTTGTTGTTTTCATCCTTGGACTTTCAGTTTTAATAGACCCTCGATGGAGAACAGGAGAGAAAGCTGAGGTTCCCAGCAAGGTGAGGAGTTGGATTCAAGACCTGCAGTTTAAGTCTAGGCCCCATACAGTGATTAAACTAGAAAACACCTCATGCCTTCTGCATTCTTAAGGTAGGCAGGAAAGAAGTTTGCTGGTCTAGGCCATGGTTCTCAGTGAATGGGCTGGGAGAGAAGAAGGGAGAAGGTCTAGGGTTAGTATTGCTATATCCTGTAAGTTTTCAAAGAACACTTTTTTTTAAGTTATTTATTTATTTTAGAGAAAGAGAGGGGGGGGTAGAGAGAGAGAGTACCTACACGTGTGAGCCGGGGCAGGGGCGGAAGGAGAGAATCTCAAGCAGACTCTGTGCTGAGTGCCATGAGGCTCAATCCCACCACCTTGAGATCATGACCTGCGATGAAATCAAGAGTCAGATGCTTAACCAACTGAGCCACCCAGGGGCCCCAAAAGAATACTTTCAAAGAGCAAATATTTTTACTGCCTTTGGTTCTAAATATTTTACAATTCCCATTGTAACATCTTTAATCTTTGATTATTTAAAAATTCAGTTTTCATTTCCCAAGTAGTATAAGGATGTTTTCATTTTTACTCTTTTCTTCTTGATTCTAATTTAATTGTACCGTGGTCAGTGTATGCAGACTGTATGCTATTGATTTTGTAAACTGCATTGAAATTTCCTTTGTGATTAACTATTGATTTTTTGGTAAATATTGCCACATGTACATGAAAAATATATGTTCTAGGGCTCCTGGGTGGCTCAGTGGGTTAAGTGTCTGCTTTCGGCTCAGGTCATGATCCCAGGGTCCTGGGCTAGAGCCTTCCATCAGGCTCCCTGCTCAGCTGGGAACCTGCTTTTCCTTCTGCTCCTCCCCTCTGCTCATGTTCTCTCTTTCTCTGTTTTTCTCAAATAAATAAATAAGATCTTTAAAAAAACAGAAAAATGTATGTTCTCTATTTTTTGGGTATAGTGTTCTCTTAGTGCTTTTGTCCAGTTTATGATATTTGTTAGTTGTGTTGTCTGATCCTTTGTCAGATTTATCTGTCAATGTCTGAGAGAGTTGTGTTAAAATCTCCTACTATGAATGTAGATTATCTAATTTTCTTTGTAATTCTGTTTTTCATTAATATACACCTACGTAGGGGCTCCTGGCTGCCTCATTCAGTGAAGCATGCGACTCTTGATCACAGGGCTGTGGGTTCGAGCCTCACCTTGGGTGTGGAGATTACTTAAAAATAAAATTTTTATGAAATATATATATTAAAAAATAATACATATTATATAAATTATATTGTGAAATATATATTTAATTTATATATAAATTTAAAAATTTTATGAAACATGTATATATACCTATGCTGTATTACTAGGTGCATACAAGTTCATGATAGTTATAATTTTTTCTAGACCTAAAAAATAATTTCAGAATGAAGTTCTTTATTTCTGTTAATGTTTCAGCCTTAAATTCTGTTTTATCTACTGTCAGGATTGCTCACTCAAAATCTTTTGTTTAGTACTTGCCAGGGTTATCTTTTCTCATCTCTTTATTTTCTTTATTTGTTTTAGGTATGTCTCTTGAAAGTAGTTCATTGCTGATCTTTATTTCTTTATCTACATAGTAGCTTTCTTGATTAGTTGAGTTTAATCAGTTTCCTTTGATTGTGATTAATGACATAGCTGGACTTATTTCTACCACTGTATGTTATTTTTTATTTGTGAAGCTTTTACCTACTTAAAGAAATAATTTCTTGCTCTATTTTGGATTTATACATTTCTATTATTCTTTCCTCAACCTCTGCCCCAGCAGTTTGAAAATTTTAGATTCTATTTTTTTTTAATTTTTTTTAGAGTCTATTTTTAATAATCTTTTTTTTTACATTTTTAACATACACATTAAGCTCTCTACCAAAAGTCTGTAATGCTTCAGTTGTTCTGTTCTCCTTCTGAACAAGACAAGGAATTTATCAGGCTTTAATTACCCACAGAATCCTTTCTTCAATCTGCCATTTTATTACTAGTTTTTCAAGGCACAAAATTAATTGTTACGATTATCATTAGCAACTAATACTTACATAGATTTACCAATATATTTTGTTAATTTCTTTGCTTAAGTATATTCCTTATATCCCACTCCTTTCTTCTGGGTTCAGTTTTCTTCTTGCTGAGGGATATCCTTTCAACACCTACTGCCTTCAGAACAACACTGGTTTTGTGTTATTTTCGCTTGTCGCTTGGAAGCTATTTCCCTCCCGTCCACTGGCATCAATTCACCCATAAGAAGCCTGCTTTCAGTCTAATGACTGCTTTTTTGTGGGTAATCTGTCTTCTTTCCTGGTAGCATTTAGGATTTTCTCTTTATCCCTGCTGTTCAGAATTTTCGCTATGGTATGCTTAGATATGGATTTATTTCTGTTGTTCTGTCTCAGCAATTGATGTAAACATTCACTCTGAGAACTGGTGGCTTTCTTCACTCCCCAGCTTGGAAAATTCTTAGCCATTCTCAGCTGTTGTTTCTTCCAATGGTGCCTTTGCCCCTTGCCTCCTCGCCCCTTTCTTAATTCTCTGCTTTTGGAATTACACCAGAGAAACACTGGAGTTTCTCCCATTCTTTCATGTTTTCCAGCCCTTTATCTTTTAATACTAGTTACCTTTTTATTTTGACAAGATCTCAATTTTTTGTGTGCAAGTTAAGTACATGTAACTTCCTTTTCATCAAACAATTTGAGAATACGTTGCTGACTTGATGTCCTGTTACCCCCGAATACTTTAGTGTGTATTTCCTACACATAAGTGGGTCTCCTATATAACTGCAATGCAATTGTCAAAATTGGGAAATTAACACTGATATATTACTACCTTATAATCCTCAAACGCTGTTCCACTTTCTCCGGCTGTGCCAATAATGTCTTTTATAGGAAATGGTTACGGGTCAGAAAAGTGTTATGCTTAGCTATCATGTCCCTTCAGTTTCCTTCATTCCCTAGCTACTCCCCAGTCTTCCCTTGAGATTAAGGAGCTTTATTCTCCTGAAGATTTAGAGACCAGTTGTCTTGTAGAATGTCCCTTAGTTCAGGTATGTCTAATGTTTCCGTACGATTGGGCTTAGATTATGCATTTTTGGCAGGAATATCACAGAAATGATGCCATATCTCTTATGTTGATGTGCCTTATTAGTGGTGCTGGTACCTTTGATCACATGGTGAGGGTCGTGTCTGCCAGCTTTCTCCACTTTAAAGTTATTATCTCCCCCTTTGTAATTAAGAAGTACCTTTGGGGGAGAGACTCTGACTGCGCAAATATCCTGTTTCTCATCATACATATTTTTTAAAAGGTTTTTTATTTATTTAGAGAGAGAGAGAGCAAGAGAATTGGAGGGGGAAGGGGCAGAGGGAGAGGGAGAGAGAGTCTCCAGCAGACTCCCTGCTCAGTGCTGAGCGGGACTCAGGGCTTGATCTCATGACCCTGACATCAGGACCTGAGCCACAACCAAGAGTCAGGTGCTCGACAGAGAGCACCACCCAAGCCCCCCCTCATCACACTTGTGCTCGATGATTTTAACATCCCTCAACAGCAGCAATCAATCCACTTGTGTCTGCTTACTGGAGATTTTCTTATTTTCCCTCATTCCTTCTACATTTATTAGAATTCTACTGTAAGGAAGAGCTGGACGTCCTCTTCTCTTTATTATTTATTTTTATTTTTGCTTTTTAAGGACATGAAAAAAATTTATTGTGGTAAAATATATGTAACCTAAAATTCACCATTTTAACTATAAGTAAGTGTACACTTGTGCAGCAGTAAGAACACTGACACTGTGGGGCGGCTGTCTCCACCATCCAGCCCCAGAAATTCTTTCATCTTCCCCAGCTGACACTCTATACCCATTAAATACTAATCCTCCGTTCCTGCCTCCACTGTTCTACTTGCTGTCCCTGGGAATTTAACTCCTCCAAAAATGTCGCAGAAGAGGAATATTATAATGTTTGTCTTCTTGTAACTAGCTTATTCCCTGTTTAATTCTGCTTGTTTAGATTAATATGGTCTCATGGGTATTTGTTGTGTACTCCACAGATTATAATCCATTACCATTAATATCACTGTTCTTTTGTTGCTCAGATGGTCCCAGCTTTGGCTGTTAGGAGCTCCTTCAGGTTGGCTTCATGTCCCTTTTACAGGCCCATCGCTTTTCTGAGCACTTCTCTACTTGCTGACACACAAGACGTTCCAGGCTCATCTCCTATTTTCCCTTTCCCAGCTGGAGAACTGACCACTTCTCCAAGAAGCCCAGATCCCTTTTGTTGGAGAACGTTATTAGAAACCAGGATCTGGGCACTATATGTCTGTGCCCAAATGACCGGGTGTCATTTTTTCCCTAGACTCTCACAGTGGACCGAACGAGGAAGTGTATATACATAGATGAACACACATGTATTCAAATATGTGTGTGTGTGTAATTTATTCCTGTCTATATCCCTCCATCTGTATATTAAGGTGCATGGGTTTGCACTGATACCTCTGATTCCCATTTAACCCCACTGGGTTTGTTCTAGCCTTTCTCTTTTCCTGAGTTGTAGCTTCTTTCTGACAGTAGGGAACCTAGTTCTCAGTATCCACAAAATATATATTACCATGGAATTTTACTATGGTTTTAAGAGTCCAAGTTATATAAAAAGGTATATTCAGAGCAAGTCGCTCCCCTTATCCTTATTACCTGCTCCCCTTTTTCCTCCTGTTCCACCAGCAACCAGAAAGTAACCATGCTCCTTGGTCACTGCTTTATCCCATCCTGTATCCCTTTTGCACAAATGAGTGGATACGTATTTTCTTCCGTTCCTGTCTTTCATACATAAAGGGTAACATACTGTTCATGCTCCCTTTGTACTTTCCTTTTTTTTTTTTCACATAACAATATGTCCTGAAAATCCCTCCATATCAGTTCATGGAGATCTTCCTTTTCCTTGTTTACTACTGCATGTAATGCAGTACTCCATTATGTGGATGAACCAGTTTTTTCAATTACTTTCCTGTGTATGGGCATTTAGATTGTCTCTAACATTTTGCAATTACATTATTGCAATGAGTAATCTTGTCAGTCTGTATTTTTGTACTATTGGAGCTATATCTTTAGGCTAGAATCCTAGAAGTGGAATTACTGAGTCAAAAGGTATATGCATATGTATTTTCGTTAGATACGGCCAAATTCCTTTCCAGAAGGGTCCATCAGTTTGCCTTCTTATCAGCAATGGATGTGAGTGCTTGTTTCCCTACAACTTTGCCAAGAGAATATGTTGTCACACCTTAAAGTTTAAACCACTCTAATAAATGAGAAATGGCATCTCCATGTTTAAGTTTGCATTTCTGTAATTATGAGTACATTTGATCACTCTTTATTTGTTTAAGGGCCACTTTAGATTGTGTGTGTGTGTGTAAATGTATATGTTCATGTCATTCTTCCATTTTAAGCCATTGTCTTTGGATTTTTAAGATTTCTTTATTAGGGATATTAGCTGCTTGCAGTATGTGGTATGTGTTGCAAATATTTTCTTCTAGTTTATCAAAGCCTTTAGACTTTGTTTGTTTTAGCCATACAAAATTTTTATTTTTATGTAGTCAATTTTTTAAAAAGATTTTATTTATTTGTTTGACAGAGATAGAGATCACAAGTAGGCAGAGAGGCAGGCAGAGAGAGAAGGGGAAGCAGGCTCCCCGCTGAGCAGAGAGCCTGATGCGGGGCTCGATCCCAGGACCCTGAGATCATGACCTGAGCCGAAGGCAGAGGCCTTAACCCCCTGAGCCACCCCAGGTGCCCCTGTAGTCAAATTTATTAATCTTTCCTTTCAATTATCTTTGGGTTTTGAATTAGGATTAAAAGCTTTTCTCTAACCTATAGACTAAGTAGAAATTTGCAAGCTTCCTCTAGTATGTTTTAATGTCTGATGAGGGCTAGTTCCCCCTCCCACCATGGCCTCATGGTTTTTCTTTTTCTGTATTTTCCTGACTATTCTTATCTGTTTATTTTTCCATATGAACTTTAGTTTCAACTTGCCCAATACCACAGAAAATTTTGTTGGCATTTTATTGACATTGAATTAAATTTATAAATAAACTTAGGAAGAGCCAACATATTTATGATGTTGAATCATCCCATCCGAGGATAAAGGAGACTTTCCATTTGTTCAGGTCTACCTTGTATCTTTCAGGAATGTCTAGAATATTTTAATTTATTTTAATTACTATATCAATTATTGCTATATTTTATTACTCAGTGGCATCTTTCTTTTGGTGTCAACTCTCTAAGTTATTTCTACTTCTTTGTCAACTATGGTCCCATATGCCATTTACACACCTGTAGTTAATACCGTTTTATATCCCTGTCCCTTGGCTCTTAATGGTCAACTTCATAAAAAGGCCACCTGGAAAAAAGTCTTCTTAATGGGGACCCTGGCCTGGTTTGGGGAATCCTGGACAGGGTCTATAATCTACAACCTGGGATGGAGTTAGAGTGGTCTTTTTTTTTTTTTAAAGTATTTTATTTTATTTTTTTTAATTTATTTATTTATTTGAGAGAGAGAGAGAGAGAGAGAGAGAGAGAGAGAATGAGAGAAAGAGGTCAGATGGAGAAGCAGACTCCCTGCTGAGGAGGGAGCCCGATGCGGGACTCGATCCAGGGACTCCAGGATCATGACCTGAGCCGAAGGCAGTCGCTCAACAACTGAGCCACCCAGGCACCCCTGGAGTTAGAGTGGTCTTAAGTGGGAGGTCTTAAGCAGTCAGTTGTCACAGGAACGAGGGCTTGTTTGTAGACTGGCTAATAAGCTTTAGCTCGTGGCAACTTAAGATCTGGGAAAAATGGGGGAATAAGACCTGATGCAGGCCTGGGGTGTGTAATAATGTAACAGAATGAACATGGACTCTGGAGTCAGACGATCTGGGTTTGAAGCCAACTCTGCCATTTTCTGGCAAGTTGAGCCTTAGTTTCTCATGTATGATAGATGTTAATAGTACCGATTTCCCAGTCTCTGTGAGGATTGGATGTGATGTACATAAACCACTTAGTGCCTTCTGGATAGATACAGGCATAGGTAGAGATGCAGTTGGATATATGGATATAGGGGTAGGTATAGACATAGATACAGCTATAAATGTATAGATACGTAAGTCATCTCGTCACATAACATAGACCAGACTAGAATAGACTATGAGACAACAGAATGGGAGCCTGTGACTTCTAACCTGAAGTCTGGTCTTCGCGCATCATCCCGGAACCATAATGCACCTTTAAGGCTTTGGGAGTACAGAGGACGGCTGGTGGTTACCCTTCAGGCTTGGGGCTACACCTAGGACCTGTGGTTTCTAATGTTGGACAGAAAATTAGAGTCTTAACGAGGGTTTTGATAGCCCCATGGAGCTAATGGAAGATGAATCTCTTGAATCTGGGGGGTCTTATTCACAGGCATGTTCTTCCCTGGGGAATCCTTCCCCATGGCCTGAGCTTTTGATTGAATCCTTGGCAGTTTGAGCTGTAGGAAACTGCTGTTGCTTTGACTGACAAACAAGGCATGATATGGGGAGGCAGAACTGAAAGAAATAATGCTTTGATTTGTATCTCTTGGCTAAGAGATACACTTACAAAGGTACATAGCGGGAGCAGAGAGAGCTTTGTGGCTGGATAGTGGGTCATCTTAACTATCTGTATGAGTATCTAAAGCAACAAGACATAATAAAACTTGCAGCCAAGGGAGGGGCTACAGGAGTGCACCCTGTTCTCTGCTGGGGGGAGCATGTAAGCATATAGAGGTGTGAGGGTCTAGCTCAGCAAATCTAGTAGAGTTAAAAGTGTGATGGGAAAGGCCTGGAAGTCCTAGGGATTCCCCTTCAAAGTCAGAAATAAAAGGACCATCCTTTAGTAAATAAATGTAAATCCTGCTGACTGTGAGAAAGGGAGAAAGAAGGACAAAGGGAGGAAGAACTGGGATCCAAGGGACAAAACTAATCAATAAAGTGGAACAATATGAAGGTCAAAGAGTCAAAATCAAGTGTTATTTTACTTAATTCAAGACATCTGGCCAGCTTATCATTGGAGAAAGACACCATGGTGAATAAATCAAATGCTTGGAGAACCTTAGTTCTCCTGTTAGCTCCTCCTCCTTTCTTCCCAAATTTTGGGCAGATCATATGAGAAGTTAAAATTTGCTGATTTGAGTCTCATCTTCTATTTCCTCTGCCCGGCATGTGAAGAGGCCAGTGAACCTTAAAATAACCAAATGGCAGAAAACCAAGGGAATTAGGGACAAGCTTAAGTGCCTGGCCTAGATAATTAGTCTTTGAATAATCAAGAATGGGGTGCATTATAATCCTAATACTGGCACAGTAATTAGACTTAGCAGCTTTGAACTGTGATGTTAGAATTTCTGTATGTGGATGTGAAGTCGGATACTTTGGGGATACTTGAGTTTGTAATTTAGCAGCAAAGTCATTGATTCTACCTTTCTCTAAACATACGAACATGTTGGTCCATATTTCTGGGAACTCTAGAAGGACGAAATAAAAACTTAGAAAGACTGATGCTCGAGCACAGGTGCCTTGTTGTTTTGCTCAGGAAATCCCCCGCCCTTAGTATTATGAATGCGTGCAGTGTCATTCCTGCAGCAGCTTTCAGACTCCCGATGCTTTGGGACGCAGCTGACTCTCAATTATAAAAGTAAAAGCAATTATTTAGATTCTCACCATGCATTTAAGATTCTAGTTTTATGTTTACTTATTAAAAATAACACAAAGCAGGCAAACAACTTATTTAAAATGCAGCGTGTGCTGAAACTGATTTAAAGCAATAACTACAGACGTAGCCCTTGTGATTCTCTGAAATATCCCTTTCTTCCTCTGCAGTTTGAATCCAGATATCCAGCTTTGATTTTGATGTCTCTTCTAAGTTTTGCACCTTTCTGGGCTCTTTGCATATTAGAGATGAAGGAGAGAGAGAAAGAGAGAGAGAGAACTAAGAATCCCCAAATATGGCATTCCAAAGCTCAAGTTTAAGAGCTATTTTGGTTGACAATTAAGATTTCTGTTTTATGTGAGCTTAAGTTACAAGTGCAATTGTTTATGCAAACACCCACAACATAGAATCTGTACTTTTCGAAAACAGCATTCCTATCTTATGAAGCAGAGAATGCATTTGTGATTCTATGGCTTCTACTATAGATTTCAGAGGATCCAGAGAAGGTAATACTCACCTCCAGTAACCTTAAAATAAAAAACCAAATGAAATCTGATTTGAATAAGGCAAGTATCCCATAATTAATTAAAACTATTTTTAAAAATAATCATCTTTAGAGTTTGGATGGGAGACAGTATTTACAAGGTTAAATGTCATGCTATGTTTTAGCACAAATCATTAAATTAGAAAGAACAAAACAACACAAAACCTGAAGCTCCTGCCAGTCGGGCCATCAGCTCTACCCTGTCTCAGAAGGCGGGTCTCTCTTCCTGAAAGGCAGGAATTCCTAAAGCCTTGGTGATTTTCCAACAATTCCAAGCTCTTCTGAAGTGACGTTTAACATTTACTCTCATTCTCCTCCGTCCCTTAAACTCCTTGAACTTAGCAGACATGATGGTACTACTCTAACAGTAAATCTTCTATCTCATTTCTGTGTACTTTTAAAATTGTTTTCTCAACTAGATGAGAAGCTTCCTGAAAAAGAGGGCCATATACTGCTAGGATTTACCCCAAAGATACAGATGTAGTGTGAAAAGAAGGGGCATGTGCACCCCAGTGTTCATAGCGGCAGTGTTCATAATAGCCAAACCATGGAAGAAGCTGAGATGCCCTTCAGCAGAGGAACGGATAAAGAAGATGTGGTTCATACATCCAAAAGAATATTACTCAGTCATCAGAAAAGATGAATGCCCACCATTTGCATTGACATGGATGGAACTGGAGGGGATTATGCTGAGTGAAATAAGTCAAGCAGAGAAAGACAATTATCATATGGTTTCACTCATATGCGGAACTTAAGGAATAGCATGGAGAATATTAGGGGAAGAGAGAAAAAAACTGAAGGAGTGGGAATCGGAGGGGAAGATGAACCATGAGAGACTATGGACTCTGGGAAACAATGTGAGGGTTTCAGAGAGAAAGGGGGTGAGGGGATGGGGTAGCCTGGCGATGGGTATTAAGGAGGGCATGTATTGTAGTGAGCACTGGGTGTTCTATGCAAATAACGAATCATGGAACACTACATCAAAAACTAATGATGTGCTACTGTATGATGGCTAACATAGTAAAAAAAATAAAAAATAAATAAAAAGACAAAAGGGACCATATATTCAACTTTAAATAAAAAAGATTTATTTATTATTTATTTACTTAGAGGGAAAGAGAGAGTAGAGGGAGGAAAAGGGAGAGAAAATCTCGAGCAGACTCTGGGCTGAGTGTAGAGCCTGATGCCAGGCTCTATCTCATGACTCTGAGATCATGTCCTGAGCCGAAATCAAGAGTCAGACACTTAACCGACTGAGCCACCCAGGTCCCCGCATATATTCAACTTTAAAAAGATCTCACATAGCATCTAGTGGTATGCCTTAAAATATTAGAAACTCAACAGATAGATACTTCTTCCTTGACTTCATTGCTAATATTTTCAATAATGTCATATGTTTGAAGATCTTTATTCTCTTTAAATATATGATCTTAAGAGGTTTGCTCTATTCCATGATTTCATTACATTTAGGAACTCAATTCCCAGTTAAATGCGTTCTGTTAACTAAGAGACACCTGTGTAAATATGCCCCCCACCAACAGACAGAGAGGCAAAAGGAAACATAATGGTGGGAATGATGGAGAATGGAGCAAGGATTGAAGAGGTCCATGAAGAAGTAGACATTGCTGACTACAAAGGTAGCCGGCAGCGTAAGTCCATTTCCTGTGGCAGAGCACACACAGAAGAGAGGGGGCTTTGTATATCAGTAGCAAAATTAAAAACTCCTTCCATAGCTAGTTTCCTTGGAGTATCTTACTTTGAGGAAACAGAAATTTTTTTTTTTTTTGAGGAAACAGACATTTCGTACTCCCAAACACGTTTCTCTCTCAAGGTCTGTAGTACCATTGATTTCCCTCTTGAACTCTGATTACGAGGGTTGACGAAAGCTGGCAGTTCCACAAGCAGAATTAATCTCCTAAATCCAATGTGTACCCTTTGGTGTGGGATAAGGCAGGGGAGGACAGAGTTGTAATATAGTAAATGGCTTCTCTAAGCTGACTTAGTTGGAAACAGGATGTTAGCTACTTCGTCCTGACAATGAGCCTGATTTTTATTCCCCTCCATTAAAGAGCGTTTTAGGGCATAGTTCTTGAGTCTTGTAGGATAAACCAAGTCCCTGAGGGCAAAGGCAACAGAAATGATGACAGATTTCACTCAAAAGCTCAGTTTCCTTTCTACCTTCTGCCATCAGGAAAAAAAATTTTTTTTGAATATCCAGTATTAATAGGAGCCCCAGAGTTCATCTTCATTCAGAAACTTCTCTCATCTTCCTATTGCCATCATGACCTGATCAGTATCTGCTGCTGGTTCTGGGCATTAATGGGATTGTCAGGTAGTAAAATCAGTGACCATCACTGTCCAGGTTAAGCCTTAAACTGAATGAGGTTAATAAAAATACATCATATATATATATATGATTTTATTTGTCACAATAATATCCTATAAGTATGTGCGGGCTGTTTCTGTAACATTTTATCTGCTCCTCTGTTGTGGTGTTTATTACTTTGTGGTGTTTATTACTTTGTTCCCTGTGTTGTAGATAATGTCCGTAGTTCATTTCATCTACTAGACAGTAAGCCGCTTGAGGTCAGTGTTCATATCTCATCCTTGATGTGGCCCCCAGTTTCTAGCATGCTGCCTTGTAGTAAATACTCACTAAATGCAAGAACAAAATGGTGTGTGTTACTGATATTTAAGTCTTGTTGCTGTGTGCAAAACACTGTATGTGATTTCACTGAGTCTGGTGGAGATGTATGAACACGCAGGCAGGTTCTGTTTTCTATTTCTTGGAGCACAGCCATGAAGCCACAGAGCATCTCAGGAGCAGATGGGCCTCCATATTGATTGACAGGGCTGAAGAATGGTGATTTGCTTTCTTTTTTGCTTTCCGTGCTCTTCTTTTTTTTTTTTTTTTTAAGATTTTTTATGTATTTATTTGACAGAGAGAGAGATCACAAGTAGGCAGAGAGGCAGGCAGAGGGAGAGGGGGAAGCAGGCTCCCCGCCGAGCTGAGAGTCAGATGTGGGGCTCGACCCCAGGACCCTGAGATCATGACCTGAGTCGAAGGCAGAGGCTTTAACCCGCTGAGCCACCCAGGCGCCCCACCGTGCTCTTCTTGATGATAGCCCACATTTTCTGGCTCCGATAGCCTAATGGGCCACACCCTAATTGCAGGTACCATTTTTGGGTTCTGACTAGTAGTTCATACTTTGGCAAGGAGGGTTTGAATTGTTCTCTTCCAAGCACCTTGCATCACCTCTGCCGCCGTCTTACCTACTCCCTCTACAAGTGCTCCTTGGCCTCTTGGCATTAAACTACCTGCAGCACGTAAGGGTGTCTGCCTCAGAGACTTATTGCTTACTTCTTCTTCCAGATCATTTGTAAGTGTTGACTTATGTCAGTCCTTGTAGCCATCCATTATGGGCTTCTCTCTAATACTTACTCATCTCTAGAAGCCTTGGTTTGTCCTTATTGAAATTCTCCTTAGAGGCCAGGTTTAAGAGGTGAGAAGTGTGGGACAGCAAGTATTTTGCACCCATGTTACGGAAGGCTCTGCTTGCTGTGGCTTATGCTGACTTTCCTTCCACTAGAAAAAAGAGGTCTGTGTTCTACAAAACTCCAGCCAGTGCAGGGCTAGTTGTCTGGGATTTTCTGTGATCTAATAGAGCAAGTTTAATGACTCACGAGAGGCCTGCCGTATATTGCAGCTCATGGCTCATGAGAAGATATACTATGTTAATTTTCTGAACTGGGTCTCTTAGGCCGAATTACACTATTTTGGCAAAGCCTCTCCTGAATTCATGGAGTTATTTGAGCTCCAGCGTATCTAGCTCACCAAGGGAAGGGAATCCCAGGTTGTTGGCGAGCTATTGAGTTCCAACCGGACCTCATCCTCCGCAGAGGAAAACGGGTAGTAGATGCAGTCTTTAATGCTTTGGGGTAAAATAAATATATATTTTTAATGTGGGCAGCATGCTTCTCCCCTACTGATAAATGCAGATAGTGGATATCGTGAGCCTCTCCTTTCAGGACACTTCAGTGCGCCTCGTTCCTTCAGGAGCAATGCCAAACTCCTTAACACTCTGCTTAGCCTGATCTCCTTGCCTCCTCCCTTCTTCTCTCCAGCTGGACTGGACTACTCTCAGGACACCAAATGGCTGTATTCTTTGTCCTCTCTGGGCCAGTCGGTGCAGAGATGTTCTGTGGTCCCCTCCCCACATCTGTCTCACTATTAATAATGACACTGGTAGTAGTTAGGCTTTGTGTGTGGTAGGGCTTACGTGGATTCTCTCACTTAATCTTTTTAAGAATTCCTGAGTACTATCCTTATTCCCATTTTGTGGATAAGGAAACCGAGGCTTAGTGAGAGTGTAGGAGGCTTTCCCAGGCTCAAGTGGAGTTGAAGCTCAGTAGTCTGGGTCCTGAGCCTGTCTGAGGCTGTCCCGGCTCCCAGCGTGAGAGCTAAACATGGTTATGTGGCCAACTCTACTCATTGTTTAGACCTCACTTGATCCAGAAAACCTCCCTAATATGGCCCTACCCCAGGGCCCTATGGGGTTACGTGCCCTTCCCGTGCTTGCTCATTCCGTATTTTCCTCATCTCCCTTCGCAGCACTGATTATATAAATCCCCCTGTAATTGATTGTTGACTTGTCTTTGGCCCCCACAAGCTCCTGAGACACCTTGTGCTAAGTTCTGTCTGTCTCTTTTGCTACTTTATCCCCTGCAGCTACCAGGGGGGCCTGCTCGGTGTTCAGCAGGTGCTCAATAAATGTTTATGGAATAAGTAATACTTTGACTAAACTTAGCTCCACTGAAAACCCTGCACAATTCTTTTGGCAGGAAGAGGTTAATCCCCCTCTTACTGTTTTTCAGACTTTAGTGGGGGAAATGCTTAGCAGCTTCTCTTTTCTTTGGGGCTCCGACATGATGTGACTAGACTAAGGTTTTCTTGTGGTTTACAGCCAAGTCATATGGGTCAATTGGGTTTTTGTTCACTCCAGCTGTCTCCCCCCATTAAATTCTTGTTTACAAAAGACATAAACCAGGAAGTGAGTTGTTGCTTTACAGAAAGATTCACCAAAGGATTCTTACTTCTCATTTGGCCTGTTACCCAGTATCCAGTAATACTGAAGCTGGAAGAGACACTGGACCGTAGCTCATCCAGCCCTTTTTAATTGGGAGAGAAAAGGGAGGCATAGAGAGGCTCAGATTCCAACACTAGTTAGTGGCCAAGCCAGAGCTATAATCCACTTCTTTTATTTAAATAATGAACTTATTTGGTACCCTCAGAATAGGATTATGTTAGGGGCGCCTGCGTGGCTCAGTGGGTTAAAGCCTCTGCCTTCGGCTCAGGTCATGATCTCAGGGTCCTGGGATCGATCCCCGAAACGGGCTCTCTGCTCAGCAGGGAGCCTGCTTCCCTCTCTCTCTCTCTGCCTGCCTCTCTGCCTACTTGTGATCTCTCTCTCCGTCAAATAAATAAATAAAATCTTAAAAAAAAAGAATAGGATTATGTTATAAAGAATATCTTACCTTCACTTTTCTAGGAATAAATGTGTCAGCTGTACAACAGCCTATAGCTATTTGTAGAGACTTCAGTGCAGACACAAGAAAAGGCTTTCAAAGAGCTTTGTTGAGATTTAATGTACATTCAGAAAATTGTATAGAGCTTGCTAAACTTCCATAAAAGTGAACACATCCATGTAACCAGCACGCAGATCAAGAAATAGGACCTCAACAATGGCAGATTTATACTATAAGTAATATATGATTACTTTTACATTGTCACCCAACTCTGTTCCGTACAATATATCACAGGCTTGTAACAATAGGACGTCCTTACGGGACACGGGTGGAGAGGGAAAGGAGCATTTAGGATGGCAATTTATCCTTATGTGTGACTCTCACAACTTCATAAAACAGTATTTAAACTGTATATTCCTTTGATTCTGTGTAATGAAGGTGCAGTTTATTTGCCTCTTTGCAAAATTAATGTGTGTTCATGCTCACATTGTAAAGTCCGAAAGAGCAAAACTTATGACTCTAACTCCCATTCTGTAGTGCTCAAATATCTACTTAGAGCATTTTTTAAAAAATGATTTGTTACCTGGTATTTGTAAGCATAAAGATATGTGTGCTTCATTCTTTTTTTTTAAGATAAATATTAATTTTAAATTTTTAAATATTTAACTTCAGAACAACTTATATATTTTAAACAGCAAATTAATTTCCATATTTATGTTTTCCTAAGAATATTGCCCAGTTTAGGCTGTTTTATATTTAATTAAAAATTTTATTTTATTTTAGTTCCAATATAGTTAATATACAGTGTTCTATTAATTCCAGGCGTACCGTAGAGTGATTCAACAATTCCATCCATCACCCGGTGCTCATCACAAGTTCTGCCTCATTCTTCTTCAAAGAAGAAGGTGAGACATTTGCAAATATTTTCTCCCATTCTGTCGGTTGTGCGGTGCGGGGGATGGAGTCACTGGGTGGTGGGCATTAAGGAGGGCGCGCGATGTAATGCGTACTGGCGTGTTATACGCAACTAATGAATCACTGACCTCTACCTCTGAAATGAAAAAAAAAAAAATGAAATCTTGAATCTGTTCTTAGCCATGTGTACTCTGAGCCGTGATGGATTTGCCTGGGCCCATTATGTGTTTGTGGCGAACTTGCATGTGTTTCTGAGCGAACTGCCTGGCAGCCGATTGTGGAGCTGACCTGACTCTCCCGGCTGACCCGTGCATGTGACCGGGCTCATCAGCACCAGGCTTTAAACATTCAATTCGATATTATCGGACAGAGAACTTTATTTCCAACGTAGGCCCAGAACTTTGGACAAATTATTTAACCTGAAATATTTCCTTCATTCCAACTACTGAAGTAACTGATTGTGTCACATAATCATTATAAACATTTGGGGAACGAAACTTCTGCCTAAAATTGGATCCAAATGTTACCCTTATCTGAAAGGCCATTATATCACATGAACACTACATTGTACAGTTCAATTAATAGACGGTGACTGGGCAATTTCTTGAAAATCTCTCATGATCTAAAAATTGCTTAGCCCAATGGATTTTTAATAACATCTAACATCCTAAAGAAGCTTTTCTCCCCCATTCCCTATCTCTACCCAAGGATAAAATTCATCCAATTATTCAGAGCAATAACTCAACTAACCTTAGTCTAGAAAAAATTTGAAAAGGGTCTTACCTGTTTTAAACTTACTTCCTACTGTCTAGAATAGCCCCTTTAGCAAGCAACATATTAATCTGCTTAATTAACACAAATGTGCCTTCCTCAAGGCCAAGCAGGGTCCAATTATATGCTATAGCTAATTTCACTTTTTCCTTTTTGTATCTCATTCTGCTTTCCCTCAGCTCCCCCTTACCTTTATCTGCTTACAACAAAAGCTCTATAGGAGACTATCAATAGTGTGATAAAATTAAACAGAATGTCACAAAAAGGCCTGCGAGTTTGAAAGCTGCCTCTTAACTTCAGCAGGGAGGCAGAATAACACAGCCGTTGGCCTTGGCTTGGAGAAGTTTATGTGGCAAGTAAGGGACCGTTATGCTGTTGGTTTGCTATTTCTCAGACACTATTTTTCTTTACATGAGAACCATATCTAAGTAGGATCACTATTGAGCGTACGCATTCCGCAGTAAAGGGGCGTGCTGTCATCCTGGTGACGCCACCGAAGCCTGTCAGGACTGTTAATTTTGTTGTTCATTTAGGCATGCACGGTTGCCACAGCAACAACAATCTCATAGTTCCTTCAAGCCCTCTGTGCATTGAGCATCTGTTGAGAGTCCTATGAAGGTTATCATAGTTTTCTCTCCTTACTGTCACAGATTGAACCCCTTGCTCGCTCTCCTTACGAGCTACATATTTATCAAAGACTCCTTAGAGAAGAGACTCTTTGCTGGAGCCCAGGGAGAACTCTAAATGAGAATGAAGCCTTTTATTTTCCAATGGGTTACTGCAGAAGACCTCAGAATAGGTGCTTTGGAAGTCAGACGATTATTAAAAGTCTTGGTCAGCTGAAATGTACACAAGTCCTTGGCGAAGTTCACAGCCAATCTTTTACACAGGGTTGCCTGGACACTCAGTGTCCTGCTTAACGCCCAAATTGTAAATTCTCGTGAGAACTCGCGGTGGCAGGCAACAACAAGGTGCGGTCTGTTACCAACTGTTTTTCATAGGCCAGGACCTTCTCCTCAAGAACCATATAGTTTGCAGAAATATGTGTCTTGAAGGGACAATTTCAGTTTTTTGAATTTCCTCCTAACCGTAGGCTGGTAGTGAAAGCTTACATGTTTTCATAAGCCCTCTTCTAAGACAACCATTTTCGAAGATGCTATTCAGCATGAGTTCCTGTCCAACTTTTTCTCATTTGGTAATTTATACAGTTGGAACTGGAGGAGAGTAACAATTTATAGATAAATTACATACTAGCCAAGTGAAAGGAGCTGAGACAGGGGCCTTCTGTCTTTGACAGCTGTTGAGAGGGGATATCTCAAGTCCTGGCAGAATCCTTAGTTGAAACTTACATGTAAATGTTAGGGCATCTGACTGAGCAAGTTTATCAAAACATCATTATAGGTTTCCTCCTCCTTCTGTCATTACTCTGATCAAGATGATCAAGAACAGATTTCTGTATTCATTTCTTCCGAGAAGCTTACTCATTCCTCTTCAGAATTCTCTTACCTCATGATACCTATTGTTCAAACATAAGTAATATTTAACTGTAGAATCTTTTGCTTGGAGTAAATTATCTTTGAGAAGAATTCAACTTGGAATCCTCTGTTGATTGGGTAATTGTCACTTCCACCTTTCAGTTTAGAGAAGAAACTTCTAAGCTGAATACTATTCTTAGGTGAGAAGGTTGAGTCTGGGTTACCCTAGCTGCCACAAGACTGCAAGTATGTTTGGAGGGCTTCTTTTTTGCAAATTTTTATGGGGACTCCTGGGACCACTTTTTGTAGGCATCTCCCATTCCAACCACCCTTTCTGGACTCTTTTTACTTTTAATTTCCATTTTTTCCAGCAACAAGCTTGTCTCTTCATTTTAGTTTATTTTTATTTCTCTAGGATCAGAAGATTATGGTATTTTTGGGCTGGAAAACACTTTCCATCCTCTCTTACTCATTCCTGTCCTCAAAACTTGTAATCCATAACTATGTTCCTGTTGCCCACTTTTTTAAAACTTGTATACATGGGTTTATTAACAACTGAACGCAAACCCATTTTATTATATGCAGTTTATTGTACCAGTGTGATTTGAAAGGAAACAGCCCCAAATTACAAATGAGATTTTTTTTTTCTAGTTGAAGCTCTGGTTTTAATTTATGGAATGAGCCTGGACAAAACCTCTTAATTTTGCTACGTCTCAGTTTCCTTATCTGTAAAATGAGATAGTATTCTCTCATAACTATTATAAAGATAAATGAGGTAATGTGTGGAGTGTGTGACACGCTCTATATAGTTATGAGGCGTGTGGATACTCATCCATAATGCCTGTCTCTGGAGTCCATATCAGCAGAGTGACTTTAACTCTGTCCTTGATCGAGGTGACAAAATCCTATGACATATCCATTGCAAAAATGTTGATTTACCTTGAACAATCAATTTTACTACTCTAAATATATACATCAGAAATACTCATACATGGGCACGTGGGTGGCCCAGTTGGTTATGTGTCTGTTTTTGGCTCAAGTCATGATCCCAGATTCCAGAAATTAAGTCCTGCACCCTCTCCTCCCTGCTCTTGCTCTCACTCTCTCAAATAAATAAATAAAGTCTTTTAAAAAAAAGAAATATTCATACATGTGCATGTAACCACAAATGCTGACTGAAGCATTAAAATTAAAAATCTAAAAACAACCTTAATTTTCCATCGGTAGGAAGAAAAGTTAAATATCTATACCATGGAATACACTGCTAGAAACAAATAAGGTTGATGTATTCTACAAGTGCATGGAAATATCTTCAAGACATATGCTGTAAGAGAAAGCAATTCACGAAGCAGCACGGAGTATATGGTCTCCTTTATGATAAAACATATACACAGAAATGAAACAAAAACCGTACCGATATATGCAAATATATTTGTATATAAATTTGTCATGTCCCTATGTCACTTAAAGTTCCTATGCCACTCTTAATCTACTGCGGACAGTACAGGTTAGGAAATGGGTTCTGGTGTCAGTCTGACTACCTTTAAATCCTGGCCTGACAGTTACTACGTTTCTGATTACGGGCAAATGACCTTCCTTCTTGTGCTTCATTTTCTCAACTCTAAAATGGATTTGACCATTTTAGCCTAATTCAAATTTTAAATGCATAGGAAAAAATCTGGAACACATTTGATTATCCTGAGACACAGGATAGTGTCAAATGCTTTTATGAAGTTAGAATATATTACAGTCTAGTTGTTTCCCACTTCAGCGATAGTACCTAACTGTGAAGTCTCTGGTAATAGTGGCCCTTTGTCCCCCCATGACCGGTGTAGTGCTCGGCACATGGCAGACACTCAACACACACGTTTTGAAAGAATAATGACCTCGTGTTGTCTAATCAAAAATAGGGTTTTAACCTGAAATTTCTCATTAAGTTATCTTTAAAGTTCTTAAAGTTCTATTTTTTCTATTCTATTTTTAGCCATTAGTTTATTAATAATTAACAATTTGTTCATAAATTCAACAGCCATTAAGCATCCATTACAGACCAAACATAATAGGCACCGGGATACAGTAGTGATGAAAGGCTTATATAACTACTAAACAGGCTGAGCTCTCTCTACCTGTTGGTCTCTACCAGGTACAAAGTTTGGTACCCGAATAGACTTTACACTGTCACTTGCAACTCTTCTACCTTAAAGAATACTCTTCAGGGACTCAGATGAAAACTAACACAGGAAGCCAGTAGAGCCTTGAGAACCTAGTGGAGCATGAAGCGCTTTAGGTAATTCTTAAGGCATCTGGACCTTGAGCATATACTTGCTGTAGTTATGAGCAGAGCTGAAGCTTACACAGCAGGTGTGGAGTTTAAGGGCATTAAACTGGAACCACACTGGAACCACACTGCCTGAGTTTGAAGCTAAGCTCCGCCCCCCCGCCCACTTACCAGGTAGGTTGTCTTAGGCAAAATGTATACTCTTTCTGCCTCAGTTTCCCCATCTGTTGAATGGAAGTAATAACATAATCTCCTTGGGTTGTTTTGTAGATGAAAAGAGTTGATACGTTTAAAGTCCCTAGCATAGTGATTAATATATTTAAGCATCCAACAAATGATGCCTTTTATTATTACCTTAAAATTAATGTTATCAGGAAAAAAAGCAGCCAACGTACCAGTATGGAGGCCCCTGGGACCAGATAAATGTGGAGATGGGATGATAGCAGGAGGCATTATGAGATAGTGACTAGTGAGAATCAGATAGGTGAGAGTATTATTGACATAGGCTGAAGAACCAGAGCGTCCCAGGGTTTTGGAGGTAGAATTTATCCCTTCTTTCCTTCCTTCCTTCCTTCTTCCCTCTTTCCCTCCCTCCCTTCCTTCCTTCCTTCCTTCCTTCCTTCGCTTCCGTCCCTCCTTCCTTCCTTCCATCCATCCATCCATCCATCCATCCCTCTATCCTTCCATCCATCCACCCATCCATTCTGTAAAGATTTACTGAGCACATACCATATGCCAGAAGTTGTTCTAATTGTTGGCTCTACGGAGTGACTACAATATTAGTGTTCTCACGAACTTTATATTTTATCAGGAGAAACTGGGCCATCTGGTCTCTCTCTTATCATATGCTGGAACCCTGCTACAATGCACTGAATGCTGGCCCTCTGTCCTCTGTTTTTATGTGTCTAGGGAAAGTGTGCAATGAACTAATTAAGAAGCAGTGCCTTTCACTCTTGGGCAGCTGGAAAGGTCAAGTTCTTTTTGAAGTACCTAAGTACCTAAGTATAACCCTACACATTGAAAATAATACTGAATTCTGAACAAAGCTAATCTACTTCCATAGTGCAGCATTAGAAAGATCCTAGAGACTCAGAGGAATACAAATTTTGGTAAATACAATCCAGGATTAGAAGGGTAAGGAGAAACAGCCCGAGATCATGCAGGTGTGTGGCCATCAAGAATGTGACAAGGTTTTTCTGGCCGAACTAGGGGAAAACCCATCGTCCACTGAGGCAGACGCAAGAAGTGTGAAGTGGGCGGGTCCTGTCCCAGCCCAGAGCGGTTAGTGGTTTCCTCTTTGGCTTTCCGCTCAGCCGTGTCCACCCTGTTCACTACCTCGGATATTCTGCTCTATTCTGCTCTCGGCACTGCTGGAGCTCTCTCGGGGAAGGAGGCAAACCTTCCCTCTAGGGAGGTCACCAAGGATTGCAGTGCTTTGCTTCATGCCAACATCCCCCCAGGGAAGGAGCCTTCACTCTCCCTGCTGTGTGGATAGATTGAGGAGCCCCCAAGGCTTGGAAGCAGGTCAGGGCCAAGCCAAGCTTCTAGAAGCAGACAGAGGCGCAGATTTTTATCTGCACTTAATTCTTTCAGAAGAGCATTCATTGACTCTTATTTATTATTTAAATTTAATCCCTCCTGGATCACAATTTTGTTCTGTGGATCCCTCTAGCAAAACACACGATTCAAGGGCTCTTGTCCTTGGTTGGCTCACAGAACTCTGGGAGATCAGCTCTCTCACTACGGATGAGGAACCAGGGCTTGGGAAAGTCAAATCGGCAGCCAAGGTCAACTGGCCAGTTGGTGAAAGCACTGAACTAGAAGGAGGCTTACCAGTTTCTTGTCCAGGGTTCTTGCACCCACCTTAACACATTTTTATTAGCAATAGGAAAATCAGCTCAAAAATAACTCCTAAATCTCCTAGAATAGAGACCTTAAATGTCACAGGTGAAAGAGGATATAGAGATTACGTAGTACCGTCCTCTGGAAGAAGTTTTCAAGTTTTTGAGTGCCCTCTCCCTTTACTTTATTTAAACTAATGTCCAGCTTGACACAGCCATAAGCCTGAGATGCGTTCTGCTGGATATGCCTGCAGGGGCACCTGTGAGCCTCGGGTTGATAACAGTGTGGCTCCCTAAAGATTTTGAGAGGATACCTCCTCTTGAGTTTTATTTTATAGTAAAAATAATCTGTGGTGGTTTTGGTTTTCCTTGTCTTATGAGCCGGGGGAGTCAGCCAGGAGGCCACTGCCTCCTGATTTTCTATGTGGTCATTATCCTACTCCATTCAGACCACAGTTAAGACCACTGGATCGTAAATGATCCCCCAGGGGCTGTTCATGTGGTCATCTGTGGGGAGGGAAAGGGGAGGTGAGGCAGGCAAGCAACACTGACCAAAATATTTCTTCTGAAAGCTCTCATACTTGCGATGTGAATTCACCATTGGAAGACTGCCATGGGTTCTATTTTAAGGTTCCATGTCCCTTATGTCGCTCTGCTGCTCCTTCTTATTCTGCTGTGTGGTGTGGAGAGTCGAGATGAGGACAATGCGTCCCGGAGCGGGGCTGTCTAACTTTATATTCTGGGTTCTCATTTCCTAATTTTGTGATTATGGGCAAGCGACTCCCTCTTTCTGTGTTCGTTTCCTATCTCTGCATTGATTTGATAGCTTTAGCTCAGTCAGATGATTGATGTGAGGACTAGCTAGACAGAGTAGAGACACTGGCGTGGCCAGCCCTTGAGTGTGGGCGGTTACTGTTAACATCTCCCACTCGAGGAAACCAGCGCTGGGGAGAGAACACTGGATCAGTGGGGTCGGGAGACACAGGGCGGGGCCCGGGCTCTCACCCTTGCCTAGCTGCACAAACTCGGGACCCTCGATCCCAAATCACACAGTGCAACCAGGAATTTGGTCCACGCTGCTCATTTTCTGAATGGAATTGGGCCTTGAGAGAGAAGAGGCTCAGGCAAAGTCCTCAGGGAGTTCATCTCCAGGCCAGGATGGGCCAGTACCCACCCTTTTGACTTCCTGCCCAGAGCTCTTCCTGTTGTTACTCTGGGGACAGAGGACCTTACCAAGTGTCCCCAATCTTGGTGAACACCTGAGAACTTCTGGTTGGCAGGCAAGTGGTTCCTAACAGGCAAGCAGTCTTTGGATGGTGGCCATTCCAGAAGCAGCAGCCGTGGCATCTGTATCATGGTCAGTCTGCGTGTCAGCAGCAGAGTGGTGCCTTTAAGGCGCTCCTGGGTGACAGTCGCTGCACTGTGGAGGGCTCTGAAAACTCATGCCCCCGACAGAGCCCCGAGAGCCCCCAGCTTAATAACCGACCACGTGTTTCCTTGCCCTTTCTCGGCTCCTGCAGGAGAAATGCAGCATCGATTGTCTCTATCTGAAGCTGTGGAGGTCTCCTTTTGAGCTCTCACTAGAGGCCCTTGACATCCCTTTCCTTCTGTCTTCTGACTCCCACTTAGATCCTGGGATTCGAGGTTGACCATATTATCCCCTCTTGGGGACGTGGCTTTGACCTGCAAAATCCTCTTTCTGTTCTGCACCCTAGCCACCACAGACGATAAAGCCAGTCCTCTGCTCATTATTCTAAATATATCTCAGGTTTTCCGGCTCTCGGTGGTTGCATATGTTATGTCTCTCCATTGATTCTCGCTGAATTCTCTCAGATTAACTATGACATTTCTATGAAACCCACCGTGATCCCCCCACTCAGAAGTGGTCCCCTGCTCCTTAGAGCTTTCAAAGCACATCTTAATTGTAACTGATGGTTTCTACGCGTCCGTAGAGGTCCTCTCTCCCCTAACAAGCTCTTTAGCAACCATGTACCGACATCTTTTTATCCTCTGAAGCACTGAGCAGAATTCCTTATTCAATACGGGTGCTCAGTTAGACCTGCTGAACAGTTGTCGACTGGCTAGTAAGGTTGGAGGAAGGGTGTCCAGCCTTAATAAAAAGGTTATTCCTTCATAATCAAAAGCGCTTTCTCCCCGGGTGTCGTGCTAACCCCACGATAAGTCAGTTACAGCTATTCGAAGGCCCCTCCCAGTCATTCTGAGAATTCTACTTTTTAGAAATCTGGAGTGACACATTTTTTTAAATTAAAGTCAGTTAAGATTAATTTTGCTCTCCTGTTTTTATGGGCAGAAGCTGACAATCCAAGATGGATAAGCAAACCAAATTAAATACTTTGAAAAGGCGAGTTAAAGTTTGAGAGCATCAAAGAGTGTGATGCCTGAAAAGAGCCCTGAAATTTGCACTCACACCGGGGGGG
>CM052803.1:25335999-25433895 GCA_028533885.1 Nasua narica | reverse complement strand
TGGGCGATGATATCCCTGGGGCCATGATCAGCCCCTCCAAGGTCAAGTATAAACTTCTTAGTCTGGTACTTGGGGTCTTCCGTAATCACTCCCCAGCCAAATTTACCGATCTCATTTCTTTACTCCATCAGGTACACCCTTTACCTTAGTCAAACCTCATTTGTTGCTGGACATACCTCTAGCCTTCCTTCCTTGCAGTGCTCCTTCTCTTCATACCCAGTCATATCTTACCTATTCCCTAGTTCACCCATCTTCTCTTGACCCTTCCTTGTGAATAATAACTGTTACTGTTGTCGTGTATGGGTTGAGCATGGTGTGCACTGCACAAGGATATCTGGCCAGGGCAGGGGGACAGAGGCTTACATCTAGCCAGACCCACCAAGCGGCCTTGTCTATTTAGATGAGGGATACCTTTTTCCAGTTGAAAAAAGGCACTGGAGGAAGTAGGGTCGCTGTGTTTGTGCTAGTAGAAGTGACTTTTCTTCTTTGTCCTATATTTTCTTGAGTTTATAAGCTCCTTGTGGAGTCAGGCTTTGATTTTCTGGTAGATAATCACAGGAAATAATGCACAACTTTGTTCTGAATTATAACCAGAGCACTGAGTTCTGAGTAAGAGGGTGTGTTGAAAGTTCTTTAAGGACAGAGCTTACTCATTTCTTTACCTATCAGTGCCTTTCACATGAGAAGTCTTTAACAAAAGAGAAGTACACCCCCAATAAATACCCGATTGCTCACTTATTTATGGTAACAGTGGGAAAACATCCATACTACTGTCCTTTAAGAATTTTTCCACATCTATCTTGGTTCATTGGAAGCAAAAGTAGGAATGGGACCCCTTTCCTCTGAGGACCCTGAGAATGGTTTTTAGTTGGAGCTCTTGGATCTGGGCCTGCATTCTCTTCTGCAGGGCAGCAGTGCACTTGGGCTTTGTGATGGGATAGAAAAGTGGGCCTGTATCTTCCTGCTCAGTCGGGAGCCAGGCTTTTCTGTGTGTGCCGAGGACTTCAGGAGGAGAGCCACGTGTCTGCCCCCGAGACGTTCCTGGGTCGTTAGTGGGGGAGACATGTATGAAAGTGGCCGTACAATGCTACAAGCGGCCCTAGAGCAGCAGGAGTGGGTCCAGAGGCCCGAGGGGTTCTATGAGGCAGTGGAAACCTGCTCTCCTTACATGGGCCCAGGCCCAGGTGGAGTGACCGGGGAGAGGTGACCATGAGTGGTGCCGTAGAGCGATCTCATTCGTGTCCACGTCGTCCATCAGTCCATGTGCAGATGTCTGTGAGCACATCCCCATCCCAGACCCATCTCTCACCGGTCTTTCCACTTGGAGGCCCCAAAGACTCCCTAAAGCCATCATGTCTCAAACTGATGTCAGGATTGTTTTACCCAACTCTGATCATTTTCCAGTGTCCTCTCTTTCCATCCATCTAGTTTGGTAAACTCTGGTTTGACAAATTCATTTGCTCGACTCCCTCTTCACTCCCAGCTCCCCATTTCCGGCTTATATCCATGTCTCTTGCCTGAGATGGAGGCTGTTCCCACCTCACTGGGCCTGCACATCCACTCTGGACCGTCCAGCTACTTCTCTGCACAGCAGCTGGAGTGAGCATTTCAAAATGCAAAGCTGATGATGTCTCACACTCCCCAAACCACCCTCCTTCCCTGCTCAAAACCTCTTACTGCCTTCTCATTTCTCTTAGGATGAAGACCCTCTATCCTAAATAGCGCCTCTAAGAACCCCTCTAATCTGACCCTTGGCGACTTTTCCAACTCTAGGACGGGCACCCCCGGCTCTGCCCTCAGTGTGCGGACCTTCTCCCTGCTCCTTACCCGTGCCGGGCGCAGGCAGCTCCCCCTTCCAGGAACCCTCTCTTCTGTGGTGGCCGCCACACCCACCCCATTTGCCTGATTCCTCCCTTCTCATTTTCCACACACCTGCTCAAATATCACTTCCCGAGGGCTCCTCTGATCCCCAGGCCACTGTCACCCTTTTGCCTTATACATCTTTGACCGCCTTTCCTTATCAGACATCACAGCTTGTAATCTTATCTTTGTTTCTGTGGTTATTTGATTGATGTCTGTTTTCCCCGAGAGGTGGTGAGCTCTGCGGCGCCGGGTGGCATCTGCCCTCCATCTCCAGTGCCCAGTACACTGCCCGACACACCTTGCGCTCTCAGTTAGTCACACACTGGATGAATGAGTGCATGGAGGCTGCTCGGGAATGGAGCCACCCCGTGGGACTGCAGCGTGGGCTACACGGGAGGGAGTAGCCAGGAGGGAGGCTGCGAACAAACTCTTGTCCTCTGGCATGGGGGCGCTGTGCAGCCTGTAGCACAAAGATGTGACAGGCCAGGAGCTGTGTTTTAGAGCAGTAGCGCCCAGAGAGACCTTGCATGGGGGGCAAAGGCTCCTGGAACCAGGGGGGCATGTGAGAAGGCCTGTGATGAAGATGGCCGGAACTCGAGCAGTGGAAGGAGAAACGGACAGGTGGGCGCCAGTGCTTTCAGTGTTTGCCATTTCCGTCCCCCAGCCCGAAGGGCAGGAGTAGATCAAGGGGCTTTACATGATTTCCACATGCTTTAGTTTACTTGACCTGAATGTCGCCGCTATGTGGGGAAGAGGGAGAAGGGGCTTGGAACCGGCAGGATCGTAGGCAGCGTGACAGAGTCATGACTCCGTAGGTCTTTCTTCTTTCCCAAGCAAAAGTGGCCCAAGAAAGGTTGAGAGGAAAGGCCACTCTTAGAACCTGCTGCCCTGAGATGTTGTGTGAAGAGGTGTAAGATCCAGGGAGCCTTCTTCTGGGCCAGATTTGGTCCCTGTCTTCTTGTCCTGACCTGCGAAGTCCGTCATGGCAACCTGTCTTAACCAAGACTCGGGGCCAGTCTTACAGTGGAGGATATTTTGAGGGGGGCGAGGGTGGGAGGCAGAGTAGTCTTGGGACCAGGGAGACACATAATGAAGGGTATTTGCCTCACCCTGAGCATGGGGCCTCATCTCCTACTTTGCTTATTCTTTTTTTGTGCTTCTTGTCACCGGAATCACAGTGACAGCACTAGGGTCACATAATGGATTGCCTTACTCTTTCACCACGGTTGAGGTGGATAGAATGCAAAGCTTGATGCCACTACATTTTAGCTCTTTGCAAATGTTGTCTATGGGTCTAGCATCCCCTTCTGGAATGTGACCAGGATAGTAATGCTAGTGTGCTAATAGTGTTCGTGCCTAATGTATCTTATGTCACCGGATGCTTTTTCACTAGCAGCAGGGCTGCGATATGCCAGTTGTGCATTGTCCAGTTCTGGCCGGGTCGTGCCACTTGTGGAGATCCCCACGGGAATGGCACCCCCTGGAGGTGTGCACGCCAGGCACCAGCACTGGCCTCATTTTGCTGGCTCAGAATGGTGGCGTGCCTTGTTCAGTGTCATGTGACAACTGAGTGCTGTTACCAGAGCTGGGGCCCAGCTTCTGAATATAAATCCAGTTTTAATTTTGCTGCATCTGCCTGCGTATCACCGCTTGAGTAGATGAGTGACTGGAGAAAGACGAAGCCTCGATCAGAAGCCCCTGCAGGGTTGTGACTTGTTCTGAAGGTCCTTGAGTGCTTGCCCTGGCGGTTCATCTGCCTGGACCTCATCCGTTCTCCCTGAGCACTTTCCCCACATGGGGGACCCCAGGTGACGTGGCCCTGGTGCTTTCCTACCTCCCATCCTGAACCCCTTTTATCTTTCTGGTACCCAAGGCCACACCGCCCCTGCCTGTCCTGTCCCCTCTGGGCCTTGCTTCCAGCTACTACTAGGTCTTCCTCTCCCATAAGGTGTTCATTAATAAAGTGGAAGGCTATAATTTCAGTAGGGAGCTGCAAAAAGGAAAACAGTCTCTAAAGCACACAGGCGTTACTCTGTGGAAAGTGAGGATTGGTGGCTAGGTGGGAGAGTCCTGAATCTGTAGGCTTTTTTACGAAGAAGAGCAGGAAAGGGCCCCACCAATCACATAATGCAGATGAGGAAACAGAGACCTCAAGAGTTAGTGGGTTTTCGGGGCTGGACTGGATTTTTCCATTATGTTATGCTTCCTCCAGTCATTTGAGTTAGGGTCTTTCCCCGCATATTTTCCGCCTTATGTGACTGAGGGCAGCCCTGCATTTGGACCATCTCTGTCCCATCAGTGTTGGGGAGAGCAGGAGGGCCGTGTCAAGGGAACAGGGAGCTTGGTCAGTGGTGTCCTTGGACCCTGGCTTGACCCCAGGATCCGGGCTTTTAAATGCCATTATGAAATGCAGTCCATCTAGAGCTCAGTGCCTTTTGCCATCAGACTAATGCAGCCTTGGTGGAAGGGGGTAGGGGGTGGGGGCTGGCTGCCTGACAATCTCCTGGAGCCTGGGAGAGGGATTACGCTCGTTCAGGCAACCTCATCACTGTAATAAAAATGGGAGTTATGTTTATCGACTCATCAGGACTGCCCATTTAGACGATTACCCCACTTCCAATCCCATTTCTAGAGAAAAGAGGATTGCCGGACACTTCCTCCCACCCCCACCCCTGGTGGGGCCCTGTCTGTGGTCTCACAGGGTGGGGTTGGGGTGGGGGCATGTGTTGGAGGTGGGCACACAGCGGGTGGGGAGCTTTGCCCTCTTTGTCTTCCAGAGCTGGCAAGCCACAGCGGGATGACTGTCCGCTGAGAGATAGGAGAGGAGGAGCAGTGGCCCGGCAGGGGCCTGGAGCAGCTGGCTGGCGTCAGTAATTTCCTGTAGGAGATTTTGCCGGCCAGGTCCGCGTCACCGTCCCCCTCTGTCGTCTCCCATGTACTTCTGAAATAAACTGAAGCAACCCCCGGGCTGCACTCCCGTTAATGCCGTGGTCTACCCTCATCTGCGCAGAGTCCAGGGGTAAAACGGCCTCACCTCTTTGGAGCAGGTTGGGGAGGAGTAAGACAGAAAGGTCCGGGAGCAGCTGTCATCCACATTACAAAGTTTCTCTTTCCACGCACAACAGCCTTTTGGGCCCTGGCTCAGAGACCATTGACTCTTACTTAAGGCACAGCCCCAAGTAGCTTCGTAGGCTGCTTTCTGATCCCCAAGCAGACTGGAAGTGAGAATTAAAGATGGGGAAAAGCTAGAGCCAAGAGTTAAGAGCTAGACCAAGGATGTGACATCTGGGGGGACAACTGTGGATGGGGGAGGTTGGATGAATAGCTTGAAAGTTCCCTTTCAACCTTTAGTTCGAAGCTCTGAGTGTGTCTGCTTTGCCTGTGACGGTGAGGAGCAAGGATGAGGGGAAGTGGGGACATCAGTGGGGAGCTGGTACCCAGTGGGAAATGTAGTCTTTTGTTTTGGGGAGGCCCCGAGTTCTGGTGCCCTGAAATACTCACCTGCTTTTGCAGGAGTTTTCCAGATACAAGGTCTGCTCTTGATCCTCCTCTATTCTTTGCCAGCCAGAGTGAATTCTTGTGAATGTTTCCAGAAGGAAGTTTGTGAGACATTGGCATATAACGGATAGATGTGGGCTTGCAGTGAGGCAGGGCTGTGTTCAGATCCCTGGGTCCCCACAAAGCTAGTCAGGCGACAGGTAAACTTACTGAGCCTCAGCTTCCTTCTCTATGTATCTGTCGTATACAGCGTACATCATGCAGCCCTTCCCTAGCTCCCTGCTGCTCCTTGCTGTTCTCGGGGTGAACTTCCCAGACGCATTTCCAGGACTCCCAGTAAAACTCGACTTTCAGAAATAACAAATAATCTTTTAGCGTAATTATGCTTCAAATACTTAAAAAAAATTGTTTATCTGAAACTCAGATTTAACTGTGAATCCTGTATTTTGAAATAAGCTTTTTATTTTAGAATTGTTTTAGATTTTTAGACAAATTATAAGGCCAGTGCAGAGTTCTCATATACATTATCATCTTATGTGAGTGTGACACCTTTGTCACCATTAATGAGCCAATGTTGATATATTATCATTAACTGAAGCCCAACTGTATTAGATTTCCTTAGTTTTCCCCTAGTGCCCTTTTTCTGTTCCAAGACCCCAACCAGGATAGCACATCACGTTTAGTCCTCTTGCTCCCTTAGACTCCGCTGGCTGTGACAGTTTGACAGACGTCCCTTGTTTTTGATGACCTTGACAGTTTTGAGGAGCACTGGTCGTGCGTTTTATGGGATGTCCATCGATGTGGGTCTGTCTGATGTTTTTCTCACGATTAGACTGGGGTAGTGTGTTTTGGGGAGGAGGACCATAGAGGCCAAGTGCATTCTCATTCGGTCACGTTACTGGTACGTACTGTCCACGTGACTTCTCACTGTTGGTGCTGAGCCGGATCACCTGGCTGGGGTGGTGTCCGTCAGGGTTAGCATCCTGTATTTTTATTTGCTGAATCTGATAACTGTTCCAGGCTGATGAATCCTTCATGACTGGAAGACAGAAAGATTCGTATTTCTTACTGGCTTACCGCTACAGACTTTTTCTGCTCTAGCCTTAGATCTGGTGGCACTTCCTCTGCTGAACTCCTCTCCATCTCTCTCACTGCAAGGCCTTAGTGCTTGCTCTTTCCTCTGCCTCGAGTGTTCTGCGCATGTGCATGCACACACACATACACACATATGTGCATGCGTGCACACACACACACACACACCCCCCTAGCATTTTTCACAGTGCCTTTTGGAACTCAATTAATGATTGCTGAATAGGTGAACAGTTGGCTATTTCAGATGAGCCAGGTAAAGCCTCTACTCAAGCGCCTACCTTATAAACCATTGATGTTCAGTAATGCTGTTTCCTGTCTCTTCAATGTAGAGAAATTAATATTCCCCAGATTTGAGCACCTGTATTAAGTTTGTGCTTGCCCGACGTCCCCAACCTCTTTCCCTACCTGGAGAGCAGATTCTGGAGCAGTGGTCTCCTAGGATTCCCTGAGAGCCACAGTTAACCTGCGTCAAAGCGTCAAGGGGGCCACTTAATGACAGCGACGTTGGGCTAAGTAGGCTACTCTCGGTCAATTTGCAAATTAAAAAGGCAGCCTTCTCCCAATGGAGAACTGCAAATTATGAACCCCTTGGCCCAAATTTTCATAATCAGGCCCCTAGACCCTTTCTTATTTAGTGAAAGGGACCTGCCTCACTCTCTTTTTGTGGCCCACACACGGCACACATGTGAGTAATGTTTATACCCAGTGTTTTTGGGTGTATGTGTACATCAGTTTTTCTCTCTTCCCTCATGCAGTGTAGTTGTGACCCCACTCCTGAGACCCAAAGGGAGGAGACACCTCCTGGAGTAGTCCCAGGAATCTCTGATCAACCGCAGGACAAATTGTAATGTCTGTCATTTATTATCTTCCTTGTGGCAGGTGCTTCACCGACCTCACCCGTAATCTTTTCACTAACCCCACAAATTGAGAATTACTATTCCCATATTGCAAATGAGAAAACTAAGGTTTGGGGTGCTCTAAAATTTATTCCCAGTTGTTGGTGATGGAGTCAGGCTTAGAGCTCGGGTTTTGAACTTGAGTCTGAGCTCTGTCCACTGGGGTTGGCAGCTTCAAGGTTCAGAAAGTTCTGAAAGACAGAGTCAGCTGTTCCTAAAGGTTTGTGCTTATCAGAATGGTTCTTAGGTCTTTGTGTTCCCAGGTCGCCTCACTAGATCAGGCCCCCATCTGTCCATGTCTACACCCCGGCCAGAGCCTCCTGCCCTGATTCCTGGACTTGGATTCGTCACCCACAGCCTATTACTGCCCTGCTACCATTGCCCTATTCAGGAACCATAGGGATGTCCACTTTCAGCCTCATATATCCTTTGCCTTCCTGTCATTCTGTGTTCTATTCTTCCTCATATCTCACGTGATCTGAATTTGCCACAGTCTTTTGCGTGGCTCACACAGAGACCATCCACACTTCCACTTCAGTGTGCTGAATCCGTCCTCGGGAGCCCCTAAGCCTTCTTTCCACTCTCCAGATTCTCCCTTTCCCTTCAGATGCTGGGAGAGGTTTCCCCTGAAAGGTATACTAACTAGTCCCTTACCCACCTACCTCTCCGTAGGTCTCCGTGGCACCTGGCTGTGCACGTCATCTAAATTTTCATTGATTTTTATGTCTGCTTATTCTATGAATTATTGAGAGAGAGAGTGTTGAAGACTCCCAACTATAATTTCAATTTGTCTATTTCTCCTTACATTTATGTCAAATTTTGTTGCATGTCTGGTAAAGGTCTCTTATTAGGTGAATACCCTTTTGGGTTGGTTATATCTTCTGGCCTTCTTGAATGGACTCCTTTATCATTGTGAAATGTCTTTCTTTATCTCTTGTACTATTGTTTGCCCTAAAGTCTACTTCATCTGTTAGGAATATAGTTCCTCCTGCTGTGTATTCACATGGTCTATCTATACTTCAACTTTTAAACTATGTATTTTTTTAAATGTAAGGTGAATTTCTTGAAGAATAACTTTCTTAGTTTTTTGTCCAATCTGACAATTTCTGCATTGTAATTGCTGTTTATAGTCTGTTTACATTTAATGCAGTTACTGAAATGGTTGGTTTAAGTCTGCTCTCCAGCTATTTGTCTCATTTGTTATTTGTTCTTTTTTTTTTGCCTTTTCTTGGATTAATTGATTATTTTTTGTCAATTTTATTAATTGTGTTTTATTATTATCATTCCATTATATGTTTTCTTTTTCTCTGTGTGTTGTTGTGGTAGGAATTGTAATATGAGATTTTAACTACCAGACTGTACCTTTAAATATATACTACTTCACATACAATGTTAGACTCTTACAACAGTATATAGCCATTCCCTTTTTAGTGCTCTGTCCTATCATTGTCATACATTTCATTTCTACATTTGTTATGAATGTCAATTTTTGCTTATTATTTTTGGTTTTGATAATTATTTTTAGAATTTCTTAAATGAGAAAAAATATTTTGTATTTATCTATGTTTTTGTCCTTTCCTGTGTTCATTGTTTTGCATAGACTTGAGTTATTATTTGTAATTTGGAATTTTCTTTCAGCCAGAAAACATTTATTTAACTTTTGTTAAATGCAGTACTGGTTTGCTGGCAATGGATTCTCATTATTTTGGTCTTAATTTTTGAAGAATATTTTCACTGGCCATAGATATCTATGTTGTCACTTTATTATTTCAGCATTTAAAAAATATCATTCCATTATCTTCTTACTTGCATAATCTATGATAAGAAGTCAGAGATACTTCTCATCTTTCCCCCTGTCTATAATGTATCTTTTACTGGCTGCTTTGAAGATTTCCCCTTCATGATTCATTTTTAGCAATTTGGTTATGATGTGTATTGGTCAAGGTTCTTTATGTTTATCCTGCTTGATATCAATTGAGTATCTAGAATCTGTGGGTTTTCATCAAAAAATTAAAAATCTTTCATACAGTATTTTATCAAATATTTATCTGCCTCCCCTTCTCCACTAGAAGTGGATACCAATTATACATATGTTAGAATGATATTTTCCCATAAGTCACTTTGGCTGTCTTCCTTTTTTCAGCCTTTTTCTTTCCCCTATTCTGTGTATCAGCTTGGATAGTTTTCAGTGCCCTGTCTTCAACTTCATTGATCTTTCCTACCACAGTGTCAAATCTGATCTTAATCCCATCTACTTAATTTCTTATTGCAGATATTTCATTTTGGGCTCTAGAAATTCTATTTGGATTAAAAAAAATAGTTCTTATTTCTTTTCATATTTGGTTCATGTTTCCATTTAACTCCTTAAAGATATTATAGCTGTTTTCAATTGCTTGTCTGCTAATTCCATTATCTCATTTCCCCTCTGCTTCCATAGACTGATTTTTCACTTATGGTTCACATTTGCCTAGCTCTTTTCATGTCTAATATTTTTTTTAATTGAAGACAGAATACTGTAAATGTTAAATTGTTGTTTAATTTTTGTTGTGTTCTTTTCAAGAGTGTTGAGTTTTCTTGTAGGCAGTTAGTTTACTGTTACTAGTTGAATATCCATTTAGGGTTGTTAGTAATGCTAGTTTAACTACTTTTAAGACTTGGTTTATAGGGTCTCTACTGTATTCCCTGGTGTTCAACAAATTTTCTTCATTCTAGTTAGTTGGAACTTGAATGCTTCCTAGCCATGTGTAACTTGTGATAGTTGTTCAGCTAATAGTTCTCCAACAGTTGTTCTGTTTCTGGTAGTTGTTCTCTGTGTGGTCTTCTGGAGTCACACCCTACATGTGCAATTTATTATTTATACAAACAAGGGCCTCCAGTGAAGATGCCTGGAGCTCTTTCTTGTAGCTATTTCTTCTTTGGCACTCTGCCCCTCCAATTTCAGCCACCTCAACCTCCCTTATCTGTAATCCCTGTCTCTTAGGTTCAGGGAGGCTCCCATCCTCTAGTTGAGTGCCTCCTCCTTATTCAGGAGTCTGATAAATGACTCTAGGCAGAAAGTCAGGATAATCATAGGACTCACCTCAATTGTTTCCTTGCTCTTAGACATCACAGTTTTGTGTACCTATTGTCCAGTATCTGAAGAATTGTCTCATACATTTGTCCAGTATTATAAAAGCATGTAATGGCAGGGCAGGTGTGTACCTTCCATCATCACCAAAGGACCACTTCATAAACAACTTCAGTTATCACAGAGTTGATTAAGTGCTGAACACAAAACTATTAGAGAAATCAAATGGGTCTGCCTACCTGGGATGTTTTGCTCATGTTCTGAGCTAGAACATGACCCTGGGACAAGCATTTCTTAAAGGATCTAAGCCCTTTGGGAACAGAATGTCATAGGATATCAGTCTTCCTTTCCCTGTGAGTTCCACGGGCAAACTCAGTATTGTATCTAGGAACCATCATAACAGATTCACACAAGGCCAAGTTAATAAGGAATCCAGTCACTGCCATGTGACTCTTTTCAGGAGTAAGTAAAGAATGTGCAGCCTATGAATATTCTATCTACAGATCACATATGACCCAGCAGTGCAGTAGAAAGGTTGGCCAAGAGACCTTCATGGAGTTAACTGAGCCAATATAGTGAAATCTATTGAATTTGGAAAGATAAGGGAAAAGGGGGCCCCAGGAATTGGGGGATGACTGCCAAACCCAAGAAGACCTCAGAGCTGAAAAGTCAAAGAAAAGAGGATGGGAAAAGGCAGTACCATCATGACTTCTCTCATGTGTAGGAAAATGGGGATAATCTCTCAGGTTTAGAAGGCATAAGAGAAAGTAAGGGAAGGTGAACATATTGATCCATTCGTTAAGTGTTTTAAGTGCCTACAGTGTATCGGGCATTGAAAATTTAGTCTCCACTGAAATATCTGTTTAGACACATACACTGCAATTAGCAAAGGAACCAAGCAATCCTACTTCCCTTTGTAGATTCCATGGCTGCATCCATTCTCTCTTTGCATTGTGGTGAGTTTCGTTTTCCTATTCCCACTCTGCTTTTACCTTCCTGTGGTCTGAATGATCTGAACATCTGAGATTTTCATTTGCCTCTCTAAGTATGTTGGGCTACGTGGGGAGAAGTTGGATTGAATCAAGGAAGTAATTACAGGAACTAGTTCAGTCTATTTCTTTTTAACTGGCAGAGAAAATTTATTCCTAAGATACTGGTTGTTGCCTTTTGAGAGAAATCTCTGGGGTCCATTAACATTTTATGACATCACTGGGGAGGACTTTCTAGACCCAAGCACAGCTGAGTGTAATATAAAGAAAGGTCCATGGGCTTGCCTGCTGATTCATTTTATGTGTCAATTTGACTGGGTCATGGGGGGCCCAGATATTTGGTCAAACTCTGGGTGTGCCTCTGTGAGGGTAGTTTTGGGTGAGTTTTAAATTGACAATCTGAGAAAAGCCAATTGCCCTCCCTAATGTGGGTGGGCCTCATTCAAATCAATTGAAGGCCTGAACTGAGCCAAAAGACTGGCCATACCACATCCTCCAGTTTTGAACTAAAGCATCAGTTTTTTCCTGCCTTTGAACTCAAACTGAAACATAAGCTCTTCTTGGATCTCAGGTCCAGTGGTCTTTAGACTAGAACGTGGTCTTTGGATCTACCAGCTCTCCTGGTCCCGCTTGTTAGCTCATCCTGGAGATCTTGGGACTTCTCAGCCTTCATCGTTGTACACACACGCGCGCGCACATACCCTATTGATTCTCTTTCTCTGGGAAACCCTGACTAGTATAGCTTAGGAACCACGTAGACATTTCTGTTTTTGAATGCCCCACCCCCCCGCTACTTATTAGCCGTCTGATCTCAGATAAGTTACTTCCTCTCTCCAGGCCTCAAATTCCTCACCTATAAAGTGCCGATATTTTGCCTCTCAGAGTTGATAGGAAAGTCAAAAGAGGAAGGTAAAAAGGGCCCATTGCTAGATGCAGAATATATAGATATCTAGTGGTTCCTTTCTTCTATGGTTTGTTCCCTCAGTGCCTAACCCACTCAAGAGAGAAGATTCTTGCTGGAGGGAGGGGGAGCAGGGAGACTGTGCACTCTCCACTTTCTTTGTGCTTCTCAGGTGATGCCGGTGAGTTAGGGAAAGGCATTCCTAGCAACTTGGATTCAACTATTAGCAGGCCTTTGAGGCAATTGCACCCAAGGATACTGTGTTAGGATTCCCCAGAGAAACAGGACCAACAGGAGAAATATAGATACGCAGAAGGAAGTTTATCATGAGGCCTGATTCACACCATCATGGAGGCTGAGAAGTCCCACCATCTGCCATCCGTAAACTTAAGCCCATAGAAGCTGGTGGTGTATCTCTAGTCCAAACCCAAAGGCCTGGGAACCAGGGGAGATGGCAGTGTAAGTCCTGATTCAAGTCCAAAGGCCCAGGAACCAAGAGACCAGCAACTGAGAGCAGGAGAAGATGGATGTCCTAGCTCAAGCAGAGGGCAAATTTGTCCTTCCTCAGCCTTTTTGTTCGTTGTTGTTTTTTTTTTAATTTATTTTTATTTATATATACTTTTCTCACTATAGCACATACCCTCCCCAATGTCCATCACAGCCTTTTTATTCTAATTCAAGTTCTCAGTGGATTGGATGATACTCTCCACATTGGTAAGGGAAGTTGTCTTTACTCAGTCTACCAATTCCAATGATAATCCCTCCTGTTAGCCATCTTCCCAGACGCTCAGAAACAGTGTGTTACCAGCTCTCCTGGCATCCCTTAGCCCAGTCAAGTTGCACATAACATGCTCCATCACAGATATTTTCATAACAGTCCCCCTCTATGTGTCTAGTGCACTGTCCTTGAAAAGTACTATGTCTTCTCTACTGGGCCCTCTGAGGCAAGCAGGTGGGTATAATTACCTCCTCAAGTTAATATGTATGCTTCTCTTCTTTTCATTCCTTTGCTTACTCTTTCAATAAATATTTATTGAGTACCTACTATGTGCTGGGTAGTGTGCTAGAAGTACGAGCACCAGAGTGCCTCCCAGTCCAGAGGCAGAGATAGGCAGTGAGCCATTCTACAAATAATTACTGAATTATCACGGTGGTAAGTGCCATAAGGGAGAAGTGAAGACTCTAAGATGGCGGGAGACTCAGGGAAAGGGAAGAGAAATGTTCCACTGAGCTTTGTGACGTCAGCAAGGGGGCAGAGTTGGGGGGACAAACGTCTATGACAAACCCAGAGAGGTCAGGCTGGTGCCCTCCCCTCCGTACCCCACAAACGGCCAGCCACGTGTTTTCCTGGTCCCCTTTCACTTGATTCTTTTTCATAATGTTGACTGTCAGGAAGTTACCCCAATTGCTCTCCTATGTCCTTGACCAAGGACCAGCAGACATTTTCTGGAAAGGGCCAGAGAGTAAATATTCTAGGCTTTGAGGTCCAGACAGCTTGTTGTTGGAGCTCTGCAACCTGCCCCCCTGGGGCAAAAGCAGCCGTGGACGATACGTACGCGAGTGTGTCTGTGCACGCTGAAATCTGAAGTTCATATACTTGTTACATGTCACAGAATAGGATTCTCCTTTTGAGTTTGTCTACCATTTAAAATGTAAAAAGCCATCCTTAGTCCATGGGCCGGCCATATATAAACAGGTGGGGAGCTGGATCTGGGCGTGCAGTTTGCCAGTGCCGCTCCTGACCGACTTTCCAGCTACCCTACACACTGCTCTCTCCCCTGCCTCCCCGTAAGCCCCTCTGGGCTTTGGGGCTTATGCTTTCACCCCACCAAATTAACACCTCCAGAAGTCAAGCTCATCGCTCCAGTGAAGTCAGCTCTTCCTCGTATGCTGACTTGTGTACCTCTGCGAATGGTGGGGCAGAAGGAGAGGCAGAAGCACCCCTGCTGCGGCCTTGTTGGGCTGGTCTGACTTCTCACACTCGCCGGGCACATTCCTGCCTTTCCCCGGCCTCCGCCCCACCGCTCTCCCCTCCGCTGCAGACTTCTCCGAAGACTTGCGTCTCCTCCCCGTGGCTGTCTCATCACCTCCCACTCCGCACTCTGCACCCCCTCCAATCTGGCTTCCACCCCATCATGCCACAAAAACAGCTCCCACAAAGGTCACTGATGACCTCAGTGTTGCTAAATCCAAAGGACACTCTTCAGTTCTCATCTTCCTTGCCGTCGACACAGTTGACCGCTCTCTCCTTCTTGAAAATACTCTCTCCTGACTCTGCCTGCCCTTTCTCTTCCTGCTCTGTGCGCCTTCTCTCCACTGCCAGGCCCCGACCGGGCGGACTTGCTAAAGGCTGAAGCCAGGGCCTGTTTACCTTCTCCCTCGAGCTACTCTTTGTGGGCGATCCTGCGTCTATAGCCCCCATCCCGAACTCTTTGAGCCATAGCCCATCCATCTCTCCACTGCTTACCTGCCATCTCCTCTCAGATGTCTTAAAGCACCTCAAACTTGACCTGTCCAAACCGAAATCATCCACTCATCCAACTGTTTCGGTTAACAAACAGTTACTGAACGCTTGCTATCTGTCAGAGGCCATACTGGCTGCCAAGGACACCATTTTCAGTAAAAGGGGGCAGAGTCCTGCCCTCGAAGGGGGCTTGTAGCCTATGGGGGAGACATATATTGACCACACCTTCACACCTCTGACTCCCCCCGACCCATCTCTCCACCACACTGGCCCTGTGCTGTTGTCCTCCTCTGGGGGATTAGCACGATAGCCGGGGGAGTGCTGGACACCTCCCTCTCCCGTACCCAAATCCCACAGTCTACCTGCCACTGGGCACTTCTACTTAAAGTACCCCTTGAGATCATTTCCCCCATCCCCACTGCTGCCCTGCCAGTCCTGGCCACCACCATCTCTCCTGCTGGGCCACTGGTTTATCCACTCTGGCCCTACTCTTCAGCCAAGTCATCTTTCCATGGTAAAACTCTCGCCATGCCCCCCCTTCAAGCCCCACATAGGATGACCCCAATTAAAGGATTTCTAAGACTTTCCATAGTTCTTGGAAGAAAGAGTGGGAGCTTCTCAGCAAAACCCCACATGCCCCTGCTGGCTCTTCTGGCTTCGTCTCCACACATGGTTCTCCCTACCCCCCTTCCCCATGATCTGGCCTCCCTGGATTGTTCTAGGCTCTCATTCTCATTGCTCTTCTTTTCCACTTGGAAGCGTGCTGCTCCCTCGCGTGGGAATGCTGCAGTCTCCTTCCTCTGTCTGCGTGTTTCTGACCCCCCCTTGGATCTCAGTTCTACCACCACTTCTCAGCAAGGCCTTTCCCGACTTCTCTGCTCTGTTAGATGTTCCTGCGAGAGCTTCAGACAGATCCCTGCGCCACTCCTCATGGCATTGCCACACTGCAATTTATGTCCAAAGGTTTGATGCTTTAATTAATATTTGCCTTCCCAGTAGTTCCCCAAGGATGGGATTCTGTCTCTTCTTACTGAACAATCTGTTTTCAGCAACTAGCACGGTGTCTCCTAGAAAGTAAGTGCTCAGTAACTATTTGTTAATCGCGTAGATAGTTGGATTGTTGGATGGATGGACGCATGCTTGCATGCCATTTCCCTGCCTGAAGCATTTTTTCCTATCTATCCTTCAAGGTCAGTTCAAATGCCACCTCCTCCAGGAAGTCTTCCCTTATACTCCTTTATACTCTTATACTTCTCTATACTTCCCTTATACTCCCTTATACTCTCTCTCCCGTCTCTAAGCTCTGTGTATAACTCTGCCACAGCATCGATTGCCTTTTACCTCATGTTATCGTGATCATGGCTAGTGTCCTCGTGGTCTGGGTGTTTCCAGACATCTGGGACCAGTTTCACTCACCTTTGTATCTCTCACTTGGCATGGTGCCTGGGACATGGGAGGCACTCAATAAATACTTGCGGAATTGATTTCTTTATATCGTCCAGGTCACTCTAACCCAGACAATGATCCATCCTCAAAACAGCATGCTGTAGCCGCAGACGGAGGCCGAGGAAGGGGAACTGTGCCGCTTTCCCCTTTGGCATGTCACGCTCCTCTCGCCCTGGAGGTTACTAGCCACCCCAACATCTTCTTTCTCCCCAGCTCCCTTCTAGACACAATGCAAAATTTCCATGTCCTCACCCACTATTACTTTTCTGAGTTGGTGGCTGTTCAGCAAGTTTATTAACAAGTTTCTTCACTGCCTAGGGACCCATTTCATTCTGTCCGCTGATTTGTTACATTTAATTTTTCTAAGAATTCCCTTACCTGTGTTTTTTTCAACAACTGTGTTTACATGGTCTTAATTACTTCCTAATTGTATATATCCATCCCTCACCCTCTTTTTTTCTCGCTGAAGGCTGATGACTAAAATAAGAACACAAGCGCTCACTCAGCCTCCTCCCTTCCCCATCGCAATGGAAAGGGCTTTGAAAAAGTTGGAATAGCTCATATGGTATAACTATTCCTGACATTATAATTACATTTAAAAAATTGATAATGTGATTCTGTTTTAGCGCCGCTGGTATTTTGCAATCCCCATTAAGTTCAGTTATTACTGATCCCTATTTTGTTTCTGTTCCCGCCTGTACTTTTCTTCATACCGTGAGTTCCAATCTGCCTGGCATTTTGGAAGACAAGGTTGTTCTGTTTAATTGAATATTCGGGTTAGTCAAGTTACCGTTTGGTATATATGGACCCCCTAATTTTCATAAAATTAAAAACACCATACAGTGTCTTTCCCTGTATGGCTAAGGTAATCATTTAAAACACAAATGATGCTTTCTCCATGCCAGATACTGTCTCAAGGGCTTAGCGAGTGGTTCCTCGCCTCGTAGGCCCTAAGCCTACGAACTGGCTTCTCTGAGCAGCCTGCTGCACGAAGATGCTAAGTAACCTGGTCAAGGCCACAGGACTAAAGAGTAGGGGACTCAGGATTCCTGACTCCAAAGCTCTAACCCATCGTGATGGAATTCTTGGTCTCCCTTCTCTGATGATCCAGGGGCCCCTCTCAGTTGCTCTAGGCCGTCCTGAGGAGCACCGCTCAGGACTTAGCAAGCACTGCTTAGGACTTTGCCACGGCTCAGATGGTATAGCGGCTCTTCCTGGATTGGATGGTCCTGCCTTCCTTCTTGCCTTCTGGTCCCCACAAGGGCTTTGAAACGCTTGCATTATAAATAGGTTCTAAGTTCCTGGGCCCAAAGGACTGTGAGAATGGAGAGGTTGGTGCATTAAGAGTTGGTTTTAAATCTTAGTTCAAATCCCTTAAAAAAAAATCTAAGAGACTTAGGCTCCACCTGATACGGGAGGCCCGGATCAATCAGTCCATCAACAAATCTTTATTAAGTGCTGCTGAATGAGAGGCCCCACGCTCAGGGCCGTGGGCAGCTATCTGAGTAGCTTTGGGTTTTACAGTAGAATTGTGATTTGCAGCTTTTGATGAAAAGGACTATTTATGGCATGCCAGCGCTTATGGGGCTTACGGCGGGTAAGTCTGTTTAAGCCTGCAACTGAGATTGAGGCTTTTTCTTGAGGGAAGAAGAAAACAAAACCAAGCACCCATCCCTCTGGAAGTGTGTAAGTTGAGCTCTCATGTTATGACACAGTGGGAACTCGGCTGAAATTGGCTTCCCTGGGAAAAACACTAAGCAGGAGGCCACTTGAGCTCACCGTTTCTGCAGGAAGGGTAAGGATGAGATTTAAAAAGAAAAAAAAAAAAGCCCCACATTTTCATGGGCTGTCTCAAGTACGCCCATTTTTCCTTTAAATGACTCTGAACTTATCTTGCCATTTGGAAATGCTAACCGTTGGAAAGGGCAATTAGCATGAGACACGTAGACTGGTTGAGAATGTGGGGACTGTAGGGTGGGGAGAAGGAAAGAGCGGGTTGTCGGAACCTGCAGAGCCGCCTGCAGGCACGGTGTCACACATACAGACCGAGTTTCAAACATGAATGGGTGGAGATGGGTGTGGGAGGGCACTGCACATGCAGAGGGTACCAGGGCGGGCCAGAGGGACACTTCCCTGGAGAGCCAGCAGAAGGTTCCCAGGGCTGCTGGTGTGGCTGGCGGCAGAGTGCCACCGCGGCAGGGAGGACCCAGGAAAGTTTAAGACTTCTTTCTCCTTTCAGACCCTACATCTCCTAAAGAGGGATCTGTGGGTAAACCGTGAAGACATGTGCATTGCTTTGCCTCCAGTTTGGCCGAGTGCTGGCTAGGATAGAGTTTCCCAGAGTAGCAGAGTGCCAGAGCTCAGCCCGCGGGCTCCCGAGCTAGACTGCTTAGGTCTGAACACACAGCCGTGTGACCTGAGGCAACGTCTCAATCTCCTGTGCTTCTGTTTCTTCATATGTCAAGTGGGGACGCTGATGATCCCGTGCTGCAGGGGGATTGTGGGAGGATCCAGTGAAATCATACACAGAAACTGGAAACTGTTTAGAATGGTGCTAGGCACAAAGCACGCACTTAAACAAGGGAGCTGCTGTTGTCGTTATTATTTTACTAATAAAATAGAGTCTCACTCCACAGTGTGGCTGCGAGGGGTAGACTTAGGGGACCGGGGCAAGGCAGGTATCACCGACTGGATAGGACTGACCAAAGTGATGCAAAGGCTCACTGTGGTTACACGTACATGATGGTGATGATTTTCATCTTTACTTGTCTTTTGGGGAAGTTTCACCATTATCTTTGACAGCTCTTTATGACATTGCCATCCTAACACCGAGAAAATCAGAAGAAAAGCAGAGAGAGTTCAACTTCCATGGAGTGCTCTACCTGTAGGTCATTTCAACTCTTCCAAACTGCCTTTATCCTCACAAACAAAGGTGGGAGGAGGAAAATGGAATACCACGGGTTGCATTGCTGGAGAGCGGTTATGACCCAGAAGAACAGAGATGGGAACCTCAAACTCGTATGTCCTGGTGCCTTTAAGGCTTGGATAAATGGCTGCTATGTGATGAGGCACTGTCAGCGTAAATGTGTGTTTTAAAGGTCCTCGTATCACATCTGCAGGCAGTGTCTGGGTCTGTGGGTGCTCAGTGTCCATAAAGTCCACAGGAGAGGCTTGAGGAGCAGTGTGAGGGGTCCCTTCTGTGGTCCTCTCATGTCACATTTCCCATAAACTTGTTGACAGGTCAGGATAGGTATCGGGGGGACAAAGTTATTAGTCTTGTGTATTTAATTCGTGGAGGCAGAAATGCTGGCTGAGCTCAGCCAATGGGTAGGACAGATTTCTGAGGCTCTTCTTTTAGGGTCCTCAGAGCCCGAGTGTGGTTGTGTGCATCCTTGTAGAGGTAATACTGGGAAGGCAGCCATCTTTGGGGGTTGGAAAATGTCCTAGCCAGATCAGGAAGGAAGCTTCCAGCTTCTGGCCAGGGTGTCTCAGAGAGGCTAGGGCAAGCTGCAGACCTTAGGAAGAAGTGGAGGCTTATGTGGAAATAGACCCGACAGGAAAAGACCTTGCAGTATCTAGCACCCAAGTCCTTACTTCTGGCAATAGAACCTAGTCTAAAATGATGGTCATTTGGAGACCCAGGGAATAGACCTTCAGACTCTAGTTTGCGCTAACATCAATTGGTGTGGTCTGTTCATTCACTGCAGAAGTTTTATATGGTGCCTTGTGACCACAGCCTCTGGCATTGGGAAGCATCTTGATCATTCTTCATCAATGGCTGCTGCCTACAATGTGAGGAAGCCCTGGAGTTGTTCTGTGCACAACCTGCACATCCTTACATGGTAGCCCTGGTCCTGTAGGAATTTCTTCCTACGTTTGGGTAGAGGTTTAATAAATTAAACTTAGGTATAGAAAAGAGAAGTATAACACCCATTATTTCCTCTCCCTCTTCAGAAGGATTATGCAATTTACCAAAAGCAACCTTCTGTTCACATCAATGAGTGGTAACAAACTATTTGTGTAGTTTGAGTTTAGAATGAATTTCTTGGGTGATGGGATTTTATAATCATTTAGCCTATAATTGATATCTCAAGTGAGATATCTTACCCTTGTGGAAATTTCTGCCTCCAGCCGTCGTTCTCTGCACAGTGCTCACTGACTCTTTCCACGGGTCAACAGGGTTCTGGGAATTTCTTCATTCGGACCTCTTTGCTCTTGGGGCCCCAGCAGTCTTGGAATGGCCCCGATGAGGCAGCTTCTGGTCTAGTAACTCACTGTGGCCTCTCTATGGTGATGTGGCCAGTTCTCCTTAATTTTGCTTTAGCTGTGTGGTAGGCTTGCGGCTCGGATGAAATTTGGCCAGCTCTGGACTTTCTCATCAGCAGAGTAGGAAGCTATTGCCAGGATATTTTCTTTTTTTTAATCTTAGACCTTAGGCTATTAGGCTATTATTCATAAAAATGTCCTCAAACCAAAAACTCACCTCTGATTTTTCACCAGTTCCCAGAAAATAGCCCTTATTATTATAATGCTTATTATGGAAAACGCATTCAATGTGATTTCTGGTAAATTTGAAATACTGTTTCTTTCCGTCAGAATGGGAACCACGTCTAGGTGCCATCCCTCTCCCCTTCTTTGGCTCGGTCTGTCTTTTTCCCTAATAAACCCCAGCACCAGGAGGGGGCTGAGGAGGTCGTGGCAGCCCCTGTGGGGGCTGGCGATTCCAAGCTGTGCAGCCCTGCGCTGGGGCCCACGTGGCTTTGGAAGAGACCGCGGTCCCCGCCGCGCCCCAGCTTTTGAAGGCAGCTCAGCTCTGGTCTATCCAGGGATCTGCATTTTCGTGTCTTTAAATAACAGCTCAGCTGCATGGGCTGGCTTCTCTGGCTCTGAAACGTTCATATCTGGTGCCTTTGCTTTCTTTTGTGTAATTAAAAAAAAAAAAAAAAGCAAAGCTTTGATATCCCCTGAAGCAAAGTGCTATAGAAATGCAAGTCTCTCCTCTCACTTCAAGGAAATACATCCAAGATTCCAGACCCATTCTTTCAGATGCTTTCTTTCTTTTTTTTTTTCTTTTTAAAACAGGAAGTCAGATTTCTTTTTCAACTTAATTTGATCTCCTTATCAAAAAACCATTTCTGCCCCCTTTTTATTTTAAATCTTGTGCAACAGGAGTTTGTGCTCGAATAGGGACAACTTGGGTAGCCATTCAGAAGACATATGAACTGCCCCAGGTGGATACATTCTCAGCAGAGTAGCAGCTCTAGAAGAGAACAGAATAGCAGAATAGCAATCACAGAATGTATCCGTAAAAAGAAACGAGGAAACCCGTCTGTCACATTGAGGTACGGGGCAGTACCCTTTTGGAAGCAATCATGAGGATATTAGGTGACACGTCGGGTGTGTGTAGTGTGTCTAGTGCTTGGGACAGAGAGGGGGATTCCTACCTTTGTTCCCTCAGCACGGGCAGTCTGCCTGGAGGAGGTGGACGTTCCTGACTCGTCCTGATGATCGCCATATTGGACATGAGGTTTTCCTCTTGCCTTTGCTCTCTCGTAGTTCAGTTCCTGTTGTTTCAGGTTAATCATTGTCGGGTGGGGGCTGGCATCGCCATTACTGGCTGGCAGCCGAGCTCAAGACAGCTGCTTCCTCTGTCAGGCTCTGTCGCAGCCACACTGAGTTGGATACGGAAGTCCCAACAAGTGTCAATGCAAGGCTGATGGTGTCTTTTTGCTATTTGAGGGGCTGAAGTGAGAAACTGGAAGGCAGAAGACATGTGGATAAATGTGGAAGATCGAGTACGTCCTGTGACCTCCGCTCTCTTCCCAGGCTCCGCCAAAACAATGGCAAAGCCAAGGTATAAACCTATAAAGGCAAAGAGAAATGGAAAGAAAATGACACTGAACAAAAAAGACACATAACACTTTGGGACATGAAAAAGGGAGAGTTGAGCGCCTGTTTTGGTCGCGTGGGGAGCCGAGGAGAAAGCGAGGAAGCAGCAGGTCAGCTGGCGTCCAGAACAGTGCGGAGGCGCGGGAGTTGGTAGCACGGCCAGCTCTCAAAGCTGGGATAGAGGAGGAAAGGCAGAAGAGTTAGCTGAGGAGGTCTCTTTTCCCAATTCAAATATCCAGGGGCGCCTGGGTGGCTCCGTGGGTTAAAGCCTCTGCCTTCGGCTGGGGTCATGATCTCAGGGTCCTGGGATCGAGCCCCGTGTCGGGCTCTCTGCTCGACGGGGAGCCTGCTTCCCCATCTCTCTCTGCCTGCCTCTCTGCCTACTCTGTCCTCTCTGTCAAATAAATAGGTAAAATCTTAAAAAACAACAACAACAACAACAAATATCCAGACCCACTGTTCCTTTCCTCTCCGGCTAGAAGGAGGAAAATTCATCCTTGGGTAATTGAGCCAGAGAGAATAGCAGAGAACAGCTCTAAGTTGGATGGAAAACGGGGGATAAGATCTAAGTGTCCTTACCAGGGACTCCTAGGAGGCTGACCTGTATGTGCGCACTCCCTCCAAACTGGGGATTGGAGCATTCCTCCAAACACATAGACTTCCCCAAGCGGGAAGCCACAGAGTCTGTGGGGAATTCCTCAGGGAAATGGCCGGTCCCTTGCTTGCGAACCCCATAGTGAAGCCACCACCCGGTGAGCCCCACACTTGGATACAGAAATCCCGGTCACTATGGAGTGCTTTTCCACCCGGGAGCAGACAGCTGAGACCAGCAGGAGTAAGTCACACCCTCGAATGGGTCGCCTAAGAGAGATGAGAAAATAGAGCAGCTATGGAATAACCCAGGAGTCATCAAAGGCAGTGCAACAGAAATAAAATAGAGAATGGGGTCAGAAGAGCAAATTGAGGAATTTGCATGGAAAGTAGAACAAAAAAGACCGAAGTACAGAAAATAGAGAAAATGATGCAAAGATTGGAGGATTACACCAGGAGGGCTAGCATCTGGCAGTCAACTACTCAGGGGGTTGCTAGCCATTTTTCCGCCGTAGACCACCCTCTCCCCGCGCCCCCCCGCCCCCCCCGCCCCCCTCCCCCGCCGGCCCCCCCCCCCAATCTGGCAAAGCCTTCTGACCCCTTCTCAGAATAATGATTTAAAGTGCATAAAATGCATGGGACTACAAAGAAAGCCAGTTACATTTGAATACAGTTGTTAAAATGTCAGAAAGTGAAATGGTGATTTAGTACTACAGGTGCTTTTTATGAGCACATGAAACATAAGATCTAGAGGTGGACTACCGTAATTTTGAGGCAGCGATGAGCAGAAATGTTATTTCCAGCTCTTCGCATCAGTGTGACGGAAGCTGCTGGACTGAGCTCACTTTAGGCAGGGTGTCCCTGGGAGACAAAGCCCAGACAGTTTCAGAGGGCCTCCCATTTGCTGCCTGGACGTACATCCCTTGTCTTGACGTCGCCCCTGTGCCTGAAGTTATTTCCAAATCTTCCCCTTCGTCTTGGCCAGGAGGTCTTGTCTTTGCTGGAGAAGCGAGCTGTCACTCTTCCTGTTTCTCCCCTCCATGTGGCCCTGGAGCAGCTGGCCATCATGGTACCGGGCTTCCCTCACCACACCATTGGGCCGAGAAGGGCATCGCAGCCCTGGACACATCAGCTCGTCCAAGGGACACAGAGCCCAGGCCGATGGGGGGCTTCCCAAGGAATCTTGTGATTGGAGGTGGAAGGCTAGTTTTTCTTAGTTTTAAATCATTAAGGGCTTGTGTCTGGAGTTGCTAGGAGCTATTTTTTCTGATATGTGGAGAGAAATTTTCTGATGTAAAAGAGAATGAGATTAAAATAGAGACAGCGAGATTGAGGAGAGAGAGAAGAGAGGGGTGTGATGTGAGATGAACATGTCTGGGATTCAGATATAAAGAGGAGAGGGAGGGGAGAAGATAGAAGAAGCATTTTTTTAGGTTTCTAGGGGGGTTGCACTTTCTGTCCGGGGCTTTTTGTTCCTGGAACTCTTCATTCTGTAAGCCCCTCCAGTATCCTTCCCACCCATGAAAGCCAATACCTCTCTTCTTGCTTAAGCCAATTTGAGTTGACTTTCTTTGTGACTTGCAACCCAGAGGGTCCTAACTACCCATCAGGGTCCAGTGGGCATTGTTGAGCGTCAGGATTTGCTTACAGAACCCCTCTGTCTCCCTAGAGAGGCCTCTGCTGCTTGAGAGCACACAACACCCTCAGGCGTCCTCTGAACCTCCCAGCGTCCTTCCTGGGGCCCTCCTCAGTCACACTGCACAGAGCTGTGCCTCGGCCATCTCCTCTGATTGCACATCGTCATTTGTTTGTTTATTAGCGAGTGTTTGTTGAGCATAAACGTCGTGGAAGCCCAGCGACCACTGGTGAATGGAAATAAAACCGCATCTAACTAAGAAGCCACGCCAAAAGTAATTCATTTCCCAAATCTAAAGCTATGAGAGATTAGAGGAAGTAGTAACCATGATGGGTGGGATCTGGAGAGGTTGTTGTTGTAGATGGACTGAGAGGCAGGACCGGAGCAGTGGAATTGAAGGAAAATGTGTGAGCTCAGCGGACGGTGTGGAAGCTCCAGAAGAAAGAGGCCCAAACACTCATAGCAGAAGGCTGGACTTGCAGAGTGCTATGGGGAGGCTTAAGCAAGGTGCTGGAGCAGCCCATCCTTTCACGCCCCCGCTGTCCAGTTAGGCCATTGGATAGTCTCATTGGAGCTTGAGTGTTAAATCCTGGAAGAAGGCTCTGTACTTGGGTATTTTGATGGTGTAAGGAGCCTTCAATCCTCTCCCCAACAGATTGGCTAAGGAAATAATTTCAGGCCTGGGGAGATGGATGAGCTTGTTGCCTTGGGAACCCAGGAGATTTGTCGCCACCGTGCACAGTGCTCCTTCCACACCAAGGTTGGCACCGCCTCTGTGGCTGTGCGTGCCTGCGTCTGGGCGAGGGCAGGGAGGCACTGGCTGCTGAAGAAGGTGATCAGGGTGCATGTGCCCCTTCGAATGACTATGTTTGTATCCCTCGGATAAATGCCTAGTAGTGCAATTGCTAGGTTGTAGGGCAGTTCTATTTTTAACTTTTGAGGAACCTCCATACTGTTTTCCAGAGTGGCTGCACCAGTTTGCATTCCCACCAACAGAATAAGGTTCCCCTTTCTCCGCATCCTCACCAACATCTGATGTCTCCTGAGTTGTTCATTTTAGCCATTGTGACTGGTGTGAGGTGGTATCTCATTGTGGTTTTGAAACGTATTTCCCTGAGTGATATTGAGCATTTTTTCATGTGTCTGTTAGCCATTCGTGTGCCTTCTTTGAAGAAAATATCTGTTCATTGTCTTCTGTACATTTCTTGACTGGATTTTTTGGTTTTTGAGTGTTGAAATTGAGAAGTTCTTTATAGATTTTGTATACTAGAGCTTTATCTGATATGTCATTTGTGAATATCTTCTCCCATTCCACGGGTTGCCTTTTAGTTTCATCAACTGTTTCCTTTGCTATGCAAAAATTTTTTATCCTGATGAAGTCCCAATAATTCATTTTTGCTTTTGTTTCGCTTGACTTTGGAGATGTGTCTAGCAAGAAGTTGGTGTGGCCAAGGTCAAAGAGGTTGCTGCCCATGTTCTCCTCGAGGATTTTGATGGATTCCTATTAGAAGCACACTTCTCATGAAGCTAGGAAAGCTTAAATTTTAAGTTTTAGGGTTCCTCACTCGCATGGACCCCATTTAAGGACCCTGAGGAGGCCCCAACAATGTTTACATGGTCACGAGTTTTGTAAATTTTACAAAGTAAAATCTTTTAACTGTAGTCAGTTAAGACTGCTGCTTTCATGCCAGTGTCTCCTCTGTCACCAACCCCTTCTGTTGAGTAGCTCTTTAGTGGCCATGGGCATGTTTAGGATGCACCTAAGGGGAAGTCGAGTTTGGAATGCATTAACTTGGGTTCGGTGGGTGTATTTAAGAGGTGTTCAGTTAATTCACAATCTAGTTGAGTTGTGACATCCAATAATACTCCTACTGTCCTCTAAGCCAAGTCACCCAGTGTAAAGAAACACAGATATCGAGGATAAGTAATTATGAGTGTTAACTTTTCAAAGGTATTTAAGATGAGTCACTTCACAAGGAAACCTAAAATGCCTTAGCTCATATATAGAAGGGACTTATTTGAGGTTTTTCTATGTTTGATCACAATCCTCAAATTTGACATATTACTAGAAATAAGAAGTTGGAAAGCTGAAAGAAACTTTTCTGAACTATCAAAAAGAAAAAAGAAAATTTCTTCAACTGTGTTAGAGCAGCCGCTGAATTTTAGCTTTCTAGCCTTTCAATAGAAAATATCACAAAATTATTATTGAATGAGGGGATGATTAAAAAGTATGAAAAATGTAGGAAAAAATATTCTGAAGGTGTGTCAGGCAGCTAACAAAGATCTTATACTCTAGATTTTGTAATGGTTTTGGTATTTGTCAGCCTTTTACAATTTTATAATTTATTGGGATCTCTTTTATCATTCTAAGTAATCATTTTTATTCCTAAGTTTGTATTCATCATTCTGCATTTTTTTTTTCTTAAAGAGGGACCCTAGAATGATGTAAGTATCAGGCTGCATAAAGGCTGCACCCAGCCTGGGAGAAAACTCAGGGAAGTCAGAGATAAGGGATTTCTCTTCTTTCTCTAGCCAACCATCTGGCAAATCAGCAGATAATTTTTGCTCCTCAGATGTGTTCTATGTCATATCAGTGGTAAGAAAGTGGTATTAAGACTTTCTCGTTGGGGGGCGCCTGGGTGGCGCAGTTGGTTAAGCAACTGCCTTCGGCTCAGGTCATGATCCTGGAGTCCCGGGATCGAGTCCCACATCGGGCTCCCAGCTCCATGGGGAGTCCGCGTCTCACTCTGACCTTCTCCCTTCTCATGCTCTTTCTCACTCTCTCTCTTTCCTAATAAATAAATAAATAAATAAATAAAATCTTTAAAAAAAAAAAAAAAGACTTTCTCGTTTGGTGCCTGGGTGGTTCAGTTGGTTAAGCATCTGCGTTCGGGTCAGGTCATGATCCCAGGGTGCTGGGATCAAGCCCCTCAATGGGCTCCCTGCTCTGTGGGGAGACTGCTCCTCCCTCTCCCTCTGCCTGCCACTCCCCCTGCTTGTGCTCTCTCTCGGTGTGAAATAAATAAATGAAATCTTAAAAAAAAAAAAAGAAGAAGACTTCCTAGTCATCAAATATCCATTACTGTGAATAGTAAAGCTATTCTAAATGGTAAGGTTCTAGAAAAATCTAAAAAAATTTTGGAGGGCTAGGAGAGATTATACTCTGCTTGCTCCAGCAGCCCACAAGTTGCTTCTTCTCTGGCATCAAGATTGGGTGCTGTTGAGCACTGTGCCGTGCCTGTAAAAAGGAGAGTATACCGTCTGTTCTAGAAGGCCTCAGGGTTTTGGTGGGAGAGAAGCTCATTCCTTCATCAATTACTGACTAGGGGAGCACTTGGAGCCTTTGGGAAGGATGGCAGAGCATCCACACAGTAGGCAACTCACACAATTGTCTACTAATGTAAATAAGGCTGGCCTTACAAATACAGAGGTTCCTGCACACAGAACATAAATATAAAGGAAACAGTAGAAAGATTTATCCCAAAATGTGCTTTCCTCCCCATTACCAGTCATTGAAGATTGTTATATTAGAAGTTTTCTTTGGGGGCGCCTGGGTGGCTCAGTGGGTTAAAGCCTTTGCCTTCGGCTCAGGTCATGATTTCAGGGTCCTGGGATCGAGCCCCACATCGGGCTCTCTGCTCAGCAGGAGCCTGCTTCCCCCTGTCTCTCTGCCTGCCTCTCTGCCTACTTGTGATCTCTCTCTCTCCTCTCTCTCTCTGTCAAAAAAAAAAAAAAAATTAAGAAGTTTTCTTTGTTTTTAAGTAAACTCTTTTAAAACATGGGTGTGGTGCATGAACAATCAATCTTGTAACACTGAAAAAATAAAATAAACGTATTTGGGGGAAAAACAAAAACATGAGCTTTTCTAAGAGGCATCTACCGTGGCTATTAGATGGTCTTCCCACAATTCAGAGAAAAGATGAAGTTGACATATAGAAATCATAGCTTTATCTTGATAAATTTCTCTTACAGGTTTAACAATGGCAAATGGTCAAACATTAAGAGAGAAAATGGGAACTGGGCATTTTTACCTCTTTTCCCTCATCTTACCCATTTTTAGCTTATTGCTATACTCTGACCAATTGGAACCACAAGCCAGTTCTCTAGCAAATATGAGAAAGGCAAGATTTCTCATCTGTCCTATCTTCCCCTCACCTCCAGGTCCATGTCACCAGTGACAAGATGATCCCTTTTATAATTTTATGACTATATGTGGTCAGGCTGAGTCATCTTAGTACATATCAAACAAATATCCATAATATCCCCGCCAAATAAGCAAATTTCAGATGTATAGACCCCCACAACTAAAGGTTTTCATAGTCACCTGGGCCCACTTGGGTGAAGGGGATGTGACTTAGAAATGCCACGTGTATAAAGAAGCACCTTTTCTCTCTATAAGATGCATCATAAGGTGGTTAAGAGCATGGACTCTTAACCAGATAACCAGTCATTTAAGTTGCTAGCGTTATCTTAAGACCTTCTCTTTCTGTGACTCAGTTTTCTCATCCGTGAAATGGGTATAGTGATACTCCACCAGTCAACTGCTAGTTTGTTCTCCGATCCATCCTGTACCTCCTTTGCTCCCTTCTGTATCACAGGGGATCTTGTTTCTGAGGATCCTTTGCCCTCTGCCTTCCATGCAGCTTCTTTCAGTAGGAGGCCTTGACAGAAGGGTGTTTGGAAATGAGGCCAGAGGGAAGAGAGAGGTAAAAGTATTCCTCCCTCACTCTCTCTCAGCTTTCTGTGTAGAGTTGGTAGCAGTTGGTCTCCTCTGTGGCTCCAGTGGCCACCAGATAGTTCCTCCATCCATGGTCTCTGCTCCCACATGCAGTCGTCCTGATAGGTCTGGTTCTTGCCATTGGGCCTCAAATTTTGGGCACTGGAAGCACTAACCCCTCCTGTTGTCTCTTTAGTCCCAGGGTTGGTGGCAGTTTTCCCTTTTTGCTACTCTGTGAGCAGCCTCTCACAGCCCCCCATTTGGGCTCTCAGTGATTCTGTCACATGCATAACTAGTTCCCTGCATTCAACTCCTTCCATTTGAAAGACCTAGAGTGATTTCTGTTTTCCTTGATGGGCCCTGACGTTTACAGAGAGCTAACCCACAGGGCTATCAGGAGGATTGGGTTAAGGTCTATAATTTTTTAGTCTGTGCCCTGCAAAAGAGCTGTGGTAGCTATCAACATGACCTTCTCAGCAATGATTCTGAGAATACACTTGAGAATACAATTATTATTATTTTATTGTTAGTGGTTGCAATATGACATCACTTAAAGCAGAAAGATCTGAAATGGACACGCCTGCTGGGGAAGACTATTGAGTGCCTCTAGCTCATGTGCAGTTTCCAGTTTCCATAGAAACCAAGCAAAGGAAATTTGCTAAAGGAAGCCTAGGAAAGAAGTAGATTCAGGTCTGTATGATTATGTCTCAAAGCCTTTAATACACAGCAGACTCTTATTACTATTATCTTATTGTCTCTTGAATATCTTTTTTTCCTATAAGATGCAATAGACCCAGATTCTTTTTATGCAGAGGATGACACAAAGTATAGGATTTCGTTGCCACAGCACATTCTCTATCACATCCCCAATTGGAATGCTTCTGAGGCTACTGTTATTATGTTTATCTGTCAAATTGCTGGCTAAACCCAGCTCTTGCCATTCTGTGAATATTCAGAGGTGGTTTGTTGTCTGCTGTTAAGATACAGGAGCAAAGAACCAAAAATACTAGTTTAAGTAAAATCTTAGAATGAAGTCAGGCAAACCGAAATCCCAATTAACATCCTGGCAATGAGACCTCAGCTAGAATGGAAATATTAAATTCTCCTGCATGGGGAAGGGGTGGGGATTCTTAGGTCATTTGATTACAGTTGAATTCCTTGGAATCCCTCTTTAGCCATCAGAGTCAGAGGCAGGAATGGCAGAGACAGCTCTGAGTCAGACTTGCCAGAATTTGAATCAATAACTGGGCGATCATGCCTCAATTTCCAAGCAATTTTAAAATCTTTTCTTTAAAATGCCTTTGAGAAGGAAGAAATTGGGGGCATGAGAGGAGAATGCAAGCAACTAGAATACCAAGGTGAATCTCACAACTTTTTCTAGGCAAACAGAGGCATGCAGGTGTCCACCAGATGACTCCTGGGGTGTTGGGGAGGCTGGGATAAGTTACAGTTGCTCCTTCCATGGTGGCCTCCCTTGGATGGTTCCATGAGTACTTAGCACAGAGAAAATAGAAACAATCATGGAGGATATGTCCTTGTGCAATAACTTTCACAAGGATAAGTCCTTGTGAAATATATATGTGTATATATTTCTTGGTCTCTGCTCCTAGTTCCTGACACAAAGCTTCTTCTTCTTCTTCTTTAAGATTTTATTTATTTATTTGAGAGAGAGATCACAAGTTGGCAGAGAGAGGGGGGGAAGCAGGTTCCCCGCTGAGCAGAGAGCCCGATACGGGGCTCGATGCCAGGCTCGATCCCAAGACCCGGAGACCATGACCTGAGCCAAAGGCAGAGGCTTAACGCACTGAGTCACCCAAGTGCCCCTGACACAAAGCTTCTAAAACTCTTCCAAATAGGGATACTAGGAGAATCTTTTTTTCTAATCTTTTTTGAGTCTTTGACCCTGGCTCCCGATGCAGAGCTCCTAAGACCTTTGTAATTTGCTGAGTGATAGTAGAGTCTGACAGTAAGCTCTTAAATCCCTTGGAATTTCCTGGGTGATAAGATTGTCTTTTGCTGTAATAAGGGACTCTTGGTGGGCACCCGGCTGGGGGCTGGTCACCAGAAAGACCAAGCCATGATTCGAAACTTGGAACTTTTAGTTCCCCCTACACCCGAAATTGCTTAGTGTAGAGCACCCCTTCTCTTCTGGTGTTATAAGTGCGGTGAATGTGGTAGTAGTGTGAAATTGGAAGAGAAACCCAGCAGTGTGGTTTTTCCATTATCTCCCCCTTGAATGCGTGTGGTTGGGTTGCAGCACGGTTATGGGGGATAGGATGGCAGAGACGAAGGAGCTCTGGGCTCGTTAGTTCTAGATATTGGAAACCCTGGGCCATCTTGGTCCTACCACTTTCAAGCTGTGTGATTCCAGGCAAGTTGCTTCATTCATTCGCGTATTTTTCACAAGGGGTTTGGGACAGAGAGTATATGAGTCAGTACAAAACATTGTCAAAATTAGAAAAGCTTGCTTGTGAGTAAGCACATGATACTTACAAATACCAGAACATCCATCAATCAGCTTTTATTAAACACCTACTCTGAAACCACTATTACTATAATAATGACATGGTGAAAACAGCGCAGACAGCTTTTCCGCATGGGCTGGCTATGAAAGTCCGTGAGAGGAAGCCGATGTTTCCCTGATGGCAGTAAATAGGAACTCCAGATCAGAACCTCCAACTCAGTGCTTCTTACATGGCCTCTCTCAAGCCCCTACTTGGCAGAGCCCCTCTAGCGATGTCTCATCGCTCTCGTTAGGGTCGGTTTTGCACCCATGGCTTCTGCGACCACAGATAATGTTGTGGCAATAAAAGTATCCTGCATTTCTTCCATGCCTCTGCTTCCTATCAGGAGCCTGCAAGTCAAAAGCTTTCTCACCACACTTTAATTTTTATAGAGAGGCAAGTCTTCACCTTTTGGTTGAGGTAAGGAATATAGAATATAGGGATGAGGGTCTCCATCAGGCAGGCCTTGATTACTATGGCATCCAGATGACCACTTAAATCACTCCAGGGAGAGTCCTCCCAAAGGGAACAAGGGGACTCTCAAACATGCTATCATTTATGTTCCTTCATTGTAAAGTTCTCCACAATTGCCAATGAGCTAATCCTCCCAACAGGCTTGAGAAGGCAGATCAATACTATTATCCCTTTTAGAGCTCAATATTATTATCCACTTTAGGGCTCATTATTTTATCAGCCCAGTTACTTCATCTTGAAAGTCTCATCAATGTCCTGTCAAAGCAATGCCCCATTTTGTGACCGTGAGTCTGTGTTACCTGCGAAATGCTGGATCTGCTCTCCCAAGAGAGGCTGGAGCCAGAGTAGGTGTCAGAGACGGCGGAATATTATCAGTTCAAGGTTCCTTGAGTAAGTGGATTCTGAGTAACAGGTGTTGGGCAGCGACCCAGAGGCTAGGACCACCTGCCCGTTCACCGAGTGACCTTGGGAAAGCAGCTTCTTCTTGGGATTCTTTTTGTGCATCTGTAGAATGGAGATGAGAGTAATTGCCATCTCTCCTCCAGCTTCTCTTTTTGCTTTCCACAGAACTGTTAGAATAAAATGAGACCATAGCTGGGAATATCCTTGGGGAGGAAGTGCAGTAGAGAAATACAGGAGGTGATAATGATGGTGTGTATCAAAGCAATGATATCAGCCACCTTATTCTTTGTAAATATTTGGGCCCCAGAGTACTCAGTGGGTTCAATAGCATGTCTAAGATGGCTGGTTTCAGTAGAATGAAAATCTGCCCATGTCGAAGAGGAAGGAGTTAAAACTTGCTTCAGGTCACGCAGTGGGACAACTGGCAAGGTCTAGAAGGTAGAGTCTAAGGTCTCTTGTAAAGTGACCAACTCATCCCAGTTTTCCCCTGGCTTTCTCAGGAAGCCAGGATGGCTGGTCACCCATCTCAGAGATAGAAGCCCCCTGTCTGTATTCTCCCTAGACTGAGTAGGTCCAAGTGAACTGTGGCCAACTTTCTCATGTACAGTTCCCCCAAGGGGAGGACAGAAGATTCTTGGTCAGTATGTGGTGGGTGATGCCTGAATGTCAGAATCCTTAGTAGTTACTGAGTTCATCTTCCCATCACCAAGACCATCCTGGGAGCTGCTGCTTTTCATAAAGACCCAGAGGAAGAGAACTTAATAACCTCTGTGAGGAGAAGCCCTGAGGAATGAAGGGGTTGAGGAGTTCACACTCAGTAATGACCTGCTTTCCTCAGGCTGTCAGTCTCTACCTTCAAAGACCTACTCAGGGCCCTAGCCCTGCCTAGCAGCCTTGTCACATCTATGCTGGCTCTGAAAAATCCATCTGGGCCATACACACATAATTATATGATCACGTCCTCTCACTAGGGGAAGTTCAGATACCTTTTCAGAAGAAAGAAAAATATTTAGGGTCTTAACTACATTGTCAATTTGAGCATAGTATACAGTGGGTGTCCTCCGTATTTATTCTAGAGGTATCCATATGTATATAGCTTAGTCCAAAGTCATGTGACCATTTGAAGGTAGTATTTTGACTTCTGTGGTCTCAAATGGGAATTTGAAGTCCAATCTGCATTATAGATAGAGGGACCTTTGGGGCAGTCAAAGAGGCCCCTCATATGAAGTCCAATGAGGCACTTCCTATGTAAAGCAAACCAAGCTCCTCATCTTCCTTGGGTATTCAGGGAAAATGTATATGACTAAATAAAGGTGAAGTTCTTGTGGGAAGGCAATTGGGGAAAGGGTAAAAGGGTCCTCCTCTTAGTTTGTTAGTCCCTGAGCCTTGGCATTGCCATCCCTCTCTACCTCCATCCTGGAAGTGAGCTTGAAAGGTCCCTGATACAGCGCCCCTGGGCCCAGTGTTGGAACCCTCCTGAAGCTGGCTGGCTGAGGGTAGCTGGGAAGTTCAAGGTGTAGGGTCCTCAGGGCAAAACAAAGGCAGCTTTTGCCCAAGCAATTCTGGGAGCCCCAGGGGAGGAGGGGAGGTGGAAGAAAAGTGTGAAGTGATAACTTAGGGTCAGCAGAGTAACACAAATTTGCAGTTGCAGGTAAGCGTTTCATTTCCAGTGGGTAGCTGGGGAATGTAGGAAGGTGGTTCTAGACATTTGCACAAGAGAACTGAACAGCCCTGATTGCGGAATCAGGACTCTGGCAAATGGATTCTCATAGACTTGGGCTTTTTACCCTTCTAGTGCCATCAGCCTTCTGGCAGTTTGGTGAGGCCTGTGAATTCCTTCCTAGAATACTGTTTTTAAATTCCTAAACCAGAATACATAGGATCACAATTATATTGAAATATAATTATCAAAGTATTTTTTACAACCCTAAAAATAAGCAATGTGATGACATGTGTGCTTCTGTTTTAATGGTTTTACAATAAAATAAAATGATGCATCTAATGTCCTACTTTTAAAGTGATGATGAGAATAAATAGTATTTCAAGGTGTGTAACAACTGTAATATATTATGAAAATATCTGTGATCTCTGTTGGTGACAGTCACAGGTATGTACTGTGTACACCACTCTGGTTTGTCGCCTTCTATTCATAATCGAAAGGGAATGCTAACTTTAAGCTAGATCAGAAGTCAGCAAACTTTTTTTCTGTAAAGGGCCAGATAGTAAATATTTTAGACTTTGCAGGCCATATGGTCTCTGCTGCAGCTATCCGGCACTGTTGATGTAGCATCAAAGTAGCCACAGATAATATGTAAATGAATGTGTGTGGCTGTGTTCCAATAAAACTTTATTTATAGACAGTGAAAGTTGAATTTCACATAATTCTTACAAGTCATGAAATACCTCTTTTGATTATGTTTTCCAACTATTTAAAAATGTAAAAAAAAAAAAAAAAAAAATTCTTAGCTCACAGACTGTGAGAAAACAGGTGGTAAGCCAGATTGGCCTGTGGGCCATAGTGGGCCAACTCCTGAGCTTAAGAGTAGTGAGAATAAAGATACAGCCTTTGTTTATGCTCCAGGTTCTTACACTCCAGGTTAAGAACTGCCATCCTAGAGGAGAGTAGGGAAAGGGCAGATCACTGCTATGGTCTGAACGTTTGCATCTCCTCCAAATTTGTATATTGGAAACTCACTACCCGAGCTGATGGTATTAGAAAGCAGGGCCTTTGGGTGGTGATTAGGTCATGAGGACAGAGCCCTCCTGAATGGGATTAAAACCCTTTTGAAAGAGGTCCCAGAGAGTGAGCCTCTCCCTCTTCCTTTTGTTATGCCAGGCTACAGTGAGAAGTCTACAGTCTGGAAGAGGGCCCTCACCTGAGCTGCCTCCTTGATCTCACATTTCCAGCCTCCAGAACTGTGAGAAAGAAATTCCTGTTGTTTATAGGCTTCCCAGCCTGTGGCATTGAGCTGCCTGGACAGACTAAGACAACCAATGAAGACAACAGAATGGGAAGCTCATCTGACATCCAGGCTCACGAGCAGCCCCGTTTAGGGAATTGGTGGGAGGCAAGAGGAAGTACAATTCTGGAGGCTTCCTGGAACTCCACACCAACCTTGCAAAGGCTGACTCCCTGGGAAACCGGTGAGGAAGCATCAGTGGACGTTCCCATTGAGTGGTGGATGAAGGCCACTGAAGTGCTGTCGCTATGGTGGGATCTGTGCTTTAGGAACCAGCTTAGCTCCAGGGCGCTGCGCAGGGGCGGGCACACAGTAGGTACTCAGACGTTGTCTGTTAAATGAATGAATGGAGCCGTCCAGGGTCCATAACTGGGGTCAGCTCGAGATGCACTTTCGGGAGCTGGAAGAAGACAAAGGCAAAGAAGGGGTTGGTGATGGTCAATATCTTCCCCCTGACCAGCGCTGTGGCCTGTAAGTCAGGATCCTCTGATTCTTAGTGCCAGCTGCATGAAGTCCAACGTTTATTTCCTTTTACTCTACATGTGTCTTCATTATTTTTTTTTTTATATACATTCTGACAACCTGTCTTTTAGTTGGTTTATTTAGACCATTGACATTCGAAGTGATTATTGATGTGGTCAGATTAATAGCTACCATATTTGTTACTATTTTCTACTTATTGTTCTTGTTCTTTGTTCCTATTTTTGCATTCCACTCTTTTTCTGCCCTTTATGGTTTTTTCGTTTTGTGTTGTTTTGATTTTTAAGTAGGCTCCATGCCTAGCATGGAGCCCAACAACGGTGAGATCAAGACTTGAGCTGAGATCAAGAGTCAGACACTCAACTGTCTGAGCCACCCAGGTGCCCCAATTGAGCATTTTATATGATTCCATTTTCTCTTCTGTCTTAGCATATCAATTATGTTTCTTTTTTGCTTTTTTTCATGGTTGTCCTTGAGTTTGCAATATACGCTTAAAACAAATCCAAATTCATGTTCAAATTGCATTTTACTACTTACCAGGTAGTGTAACTGTCTTATAATAAGCCTGATTCCTTCCTCCTGTTCCTTGTATCATTGCTGTCATTCATTTCCCTTATATATAAGCATATATATATATATATACACACACACACACACACATATATATGCATCTGTATGTATAAGATATATACATAAGCACATGTAATCAAATACATTGTTGCAATCATTATTTTGAACAAACTTATCTATTAGATGAATGAAGAATAAGAAAAATAAAAGTTTTCATTTTATCTTCACTTATTCCTTCTTCAGTAGTCTTTCTTTATGTAGATACAAATTTATGACCTATATTCTTTTCCTTCTCTTTAAAGAACTTTGTTTAATATTTCTGGCAAGGCAGGTCTGCTGAAAACAGATTCCCTCAATTTTTATTTGAGAAAATTTTTATTTCTCCTTCACATTTGAAGGATGGTTTTTACAGGATAGAGAATCCTAGGCTGGTGGAATTTCTTTTCAATACTTTATTTTCACTCCACTCTCTTCTTACTTCCATGGTTTCTGAGAAGTTGGATATAATTCTTACGTTTGTTTCTCTATAGGTAAGGTGTTTTTTTCCTCCCTGGCTTCTTTCAGGATTTTTTCTTTATCTTTGATTTTCTGAAGTTTGAAAATGATAAACTTTGATAGAGAATTTTTTGGTGTGTGTTTGTTTCATTAAGCTGCCTGGTGTTCTTTGAGCTTCCTGGATCTAAGGATTGGTGTCTGATATTAATTTGGGAAAATTCCCAGTTATTACGGCATTAGATATTTCTTCTGTTCCTTTTGGTCTTTCTTCTCCTCATATTCCCATTACCTTACAACTTACCTTATTTTACAACTACCTTTTGTAATTGCCCCACAGCCCCTGATATTCTATTCTGGTTGTTTTTTTTTTTTTTTTTCCCAGTCTTTGTTCTCTTTGCTTTTCAGTTTTGGAGGTTTCTACTGAGATAGCCTCAAGCCCAGAGATTTTTTTCCCTCAGACATGTCCATTCTACTGTGAAGCCTATCAAAGGCATTCTTCATTTCTGTTACGGCATTTTTCATTTCCAGGATTTCTTTTTATTCCTTTCATGGGATTTCCATCTCTCTGCTTAGGCTGCCCCGTGTGTTCCTCATGCTGTCTTCGTTATCCACGAAGACCCTTAGCACATCAATCATAGTTGTTTTAAATTCTTATTCTGATAATTCCAACATCTCTGCCACTTCAGGCTCTCATGCTTGCACTCTTTCTCCAAATTTTGTTTTTTTGCCTTTTAGTATGCCTGGTTATTTTTTTCTTGATAACCAGACATGATGTACCAGGCAGAAGGAACTGCTGCAAATAGGCCTTTAGTAATATGATGGTAAAGTGTGCTTTGGGAAGGGGAAGCACTCCATATTGGAATCTTATTGGATTTATAGATTAACTTAGTGAGAATTGATATTTTTACACCAAGTTGTCTCACCTAGTAACAAGACATATCCCTTTCACTTTTTTCCTATCTTATTTGATGCCCTTTAATTGTTTTGATTTTTTGAGCACATAAAAATTATATGCATTTTTTGTAAGGTTGAGAGATATTTATAGTTTTGGTGTTGCTTTGGCCGATCTCTTATTTTCTATGTTTTCAGTTCGCTGTTGCCAATGTGAGCTGTGTTTCCTATAGTAGAAGCATTAAGACAGTCTGTGACACTTTTTTATTTTTCCCCCTTTGTGGTGGGACAGGGTTGAGGGTGAGGTCTGAACAAAACTGAAACAAAACTGCTAGCTTGTACGGAACCCTCGTAGACATTTAATGAAAGTTTCTAACCACTGAACTATCTGGCTGTGGATGTCAAGTCTGAATGCACCATAAGAATATGGAGCGCCAGAGCTGGAGTAGCATGAAGAGTTACCTAGTTCACCCACTGGATGCTCTTGTCCTCTGTGTGGAGTATTAGCTCAGTATTAGCACCAGCTGGTGCTTGATGCTTCAGGAGAAGGAACTGTGCTGCTTTGTGGAACAGCCCTGTCTCCATTCCTCAGCCCTCTTGGTGCTTGTGTCTTCTATTTGACCAATAGTGTTCTCTTTGTAAGTTCTTTTATGCCCCCGCTGTACCTTGTGTGTATATCTACATAGCACGTATATATTTTCTATTGCAGTCCTGTGCTCTTGTATCCGTTGCATTTACAGGACTGTGAATGCCTTTGGGAAAGTGGTCGTAACTTAGTGGGGTTTCGTTTTCGGTTGTTTGATTTGCTTCTGTGTACGCAGGCTAGCAGGTGCCTGGTACTTAGTAGAACCAAAAGACAGTGAGTAAGGGAGGCCATCTAGAATACCTTTTATGTGCCCCTTCTGATTCCCTTGGTGCCCTGATCTAGACGCTCCGCTGCTTGTTCTCTTCAGCCAACACTGTGTTCTTCCCTTATCTGCGAGGCCGCTCGGTTCTGCCATTACAGCTACTGAGTCAGCTTGGGTCCGTGTGGTTTCATTTCCTGGCATCCACCAGTTTCTTACCCAGTAAACCATCTGCCCCCTCTTCCTTGACTGTCACTACGCAACGTGGTCAACCAGTTATGCATTTAGAGTGTTTGGTTACTCCTGCCACTTCCATATGTGGGGTCTGGATAGGGTATGGCATCTGACTTCCCAATCAGCAGCTGACGGGCCAGATGATGTAATCTGTAAATGCAGAGGAATCTACTCCCTCTGGGGTCAAATTTGACCAGCGTAACTTCCTATTTACCAAATGCTTTCATCTTCTTTATCTTATTTCATCCTCACAGCCTCTGGGTAGTACAAATCTTATCAGCATCTCCATTTTACACACAAGACAATGATACTCATGATATGGTTCAATGATACTAAGTGACTTCAGTATCATTGCTAGTAATTGACATGGTGAGGATTTGAACCAATCTCCAAAATTTCTATTCTTTCTGTGATGTCAAAATTTATCATAATACATTTAGAAAGGTATAACAACAGTTATAGGGAGTGGACCTATTAATTTTAGGTCTCTCCCCATCACTCTAGAGTAGTTAGTTATTTAAACACCTGGGCTCAGAAGCACCAAGGCGGTCTGACTGACTCGGGGTTCCTGTGAGAATGACATCAAGTCTGTCGTTTTCCCTGAGGCCCTGCACTCTGGCTGCTGAATCTAATTCCTGACAAATGCCCCATAGATGGGAGAAACTGGTAGATAACATTTGACCTCATGATCCAGGCAGGATAACTGGAACAGAAGATATTTGAGGTGGGAAAGCTTCATTATACTTATAATGTGTATCCAGCCTTCTCTAGGTTCTAGAGAAGCTAGAACCTCTGTAAGAGAGACATCTAAGATGCTGAATGAGACCAGGTTCACGCACAGAATGGTGAAAGAACAATAGAGCAGAATATGATCAGTATCCCAAAGTATGGCTGACATTGTAGGTGCTGCCGGGGCTGTGTGCTATCTGTGTGTCACAGCTATCAAGGAAGAAATAAAAGAACTAAGTTAAACACTCTGACCCCGGTGGTCGCACTATAGTAGTTCCTGCTGTGTGGCCACCTGCAGGCCCCATTTATCTTTAGACTTTTCTTTTCTAGCAAAGGATCATCCTGCTTAGGATCGAAGACAAAAGATAAATAGCCACATCTTATAACCCAAGGAAGAAACGTTAGGAATTGATAGCTCAGCACGGCTCAATCAATATCTCCAAGCAATGTCCATTGATGGGTTTTCATCTAGTTATTTCTCAGAGTCTAAGCTCATCTAATGGAGAAGTGGTTAAGACGTCCTCAGTCTGTTCTCCTCCATTGCACCTGCTGCTGCTTTAGCGCACGCTGTTGTCATCTCATGAATGAATTACAACCGTGACCGTGATCCAAACTGTCTCCTTTCCATTCGCTCTTTACATTGTTGACAGCGTTATCTTTTTAAGATACCTCTTAGTGTGGGAGATTGCGTTCATGTCTCCAACTTCTCTCTCCTCCCTGCACCTACACCCTTTGCCTCAGCCTTTGTAGTTCCTCCCACAAAAAGAAAAAAAAAAAAAAAAAAGAAGGAGGAGAATATTTTCCACACCTTGACTTTGGGTCCAGCCATGTGGTTTGTTAATAACCAATAGAATGGGGTGAAAGTGATGATGTGCTAGTTTTTAGCCTAGGATTGGGGCATTTTTCCTCTTTCTTATTTGTGCTTCTACCATTACTACGAGAGAGACATTCCCTGGCTAGCCCACTGGGTTCACAAAAAAAAATCAGAGGCACATGGAGCAGAACATCTCTAACTCAGACGCCTCAACTAAGCCTGGCCTGGAAGAGTCCCAGCCAAACTGCATATACATGAATGAACCCAACCAAGATCAGATTAGCAAATGTGGCCTCTAGCACAGGCCTAACTGGTTTGCAGATTCCAGTGTTTACAAATCATTTTTGCTTTAAGCTACTGAGATTTTGGGGTGCTTTGTTATGTAGCAATAGCTAACTGAGGACTTACTATCTTACCATCTTACTTAGAAAAATTTTCTAGAATTCCTTATTGTATGCAGCATAAAGTTAAAACCTCTCTGCGTGGCATTGCCTGCCCTTAAAATTCCTCTCCCTCCTCATCTGCCTCAGCCTTTACCTGCCCCCTCTTCCCATCCCGTATTTGCTATTCACCGAGTCTGTCAAGCGCTTCCCCACCTCGTGGCCCATTCTGGCTCCAGATCTCTGAATCTTTCTCTTCTCTACCTGATGAAATCTTGGTTGTTCCATAAGCCTGGCTCATTGTCATTTTCACTGTAAAAATATTTCTGTGTCAACAGTGTTAGTATCCCCTTTCCACCCTCATACAGTAATCAGCCCACACCACTTGATTCCTATTTTTGATATTGCTCCCAAATACTGTATGAGAGAAGCGTAGATGGTTGTGGCAGGCCAGCTAGTTGCCCACCCAAACCTGTGTTCCCGCATCTTCTTTAATGCTACAGATCCTGATTTTGTTCAGGGTGGCAGAGTTCCCCGCTAGCCCTGAATGCCTCTCCACATTTTTCAGGGTTCTGTGGCATGACGATGAATGTTATTCTGATGGATGCAGTTGTTTTCGTTTCAGCTTCATCCAAAAGGTATGTCTTTCCAAAAGAGCCCAGGAGCTAAACGTTAACCATTTTTGTGTCTTTGACGCCAAGCACAGTGGTAGGCACAGTGAATCCTCATCAATGCTAGTTGAGTTGAAATATTCACAGAACCTGACTGCTGGAAGTTCAGGGGTTCTACGTCTGAGTTTTATCCTTTAAGCAGAAATGGTAGAGCACCTACTCACCTGTTTGCCCCGAACCTCACTTACTGTTTTCCCTGCCCCTGAGACTGTACCTCATTGTATCCTACAAAGAATTCAACAGGGTGAACATTACTAATGAATGAGCCAGAACCATTAAAAATAGCATTTTACTATCTATAAAAACTCAGAACCAAAGGCTAACAGGCTTCTCCACTTGTTAATGAGCTTGACACCTTCTTATAACAAAGATGGAGCCCAGATGGTTAGAGGGACAACTCTTACCTCTCTTACCCATCACCAGTTGGAAAGTGTTTCTAAACAAACCTTGCCAACTTTAGGGAAATGTCCAAGTGAGCCAGCAGGATGCAGCCTCCTCGCCCTCACCAAGGGGACTGATGGGGATTGGAGGAGTGGTCTCAGGGCTGATCCTGGAGTTGTGTTTTCTGCCACCTTCCTAATCCTAAGGATAGTCTTCTAAACCAAAGACATTTTTACAAGTTGTGGTTCATGAGCATCACCTTGTTCTTCAGCAGTTCTACTAGTTTTGCCCTTTCTTCTGATGTTTTTTTTTTCTCTTTCACATATGATCAGATTTCTCTTTTCTTAAAACAAAACAATTCCTCACTTCTTTGCTGACCAGTCACTCTCCCTGATGGCCATCCCTTTTCATTTTTCTTCCATTCTCTCTTACTGTGCCCCCAACTCTTATCCATCCATTCTCTTCTCAACTTGCTGAAACCTGGCTTCAGTCCAATGGCTTTATCGTAATGGCTCTGCATAAGGTTTCCATTGAGTTCCATCTTACCAAGCCTGCTGGCCTTTTCTTCATCTTCATACTCACCCCTCCCCCATTTCTACTTGACTGTTTGAAATAGTGGATGGGTAACCCACTCCAGGCCTGCTTCTCCCAGTAAGATTGCCATGGTCATAGCTCAGGGTGAGCTTCCCTTTCTCAGCAGAAAACACTGAGCAGTATATTCACCGTCTTATGGATACATGTTTCTTCTAATACATTATAGGCTTCCTGAGACAGACACGAATGTTGAGGAATTTGATCTCCCTACAGATGGAAGAACCTAGCACAAATATGAGCTCAAATGATCTTAGTTCAAGCTTTGCTGATTATTTTCATTTTCATTATTGATCACTTTAATGTTGTCATTTCTCTCTTCTTGATCAGATTCTATTCATTGTTGAAACTTCTCCTAAGTCTCTTCTCCTTGAGATATCCCTTCTGGGTAAAGTTGATCAACCAGTCCCCTTCTAGACTATTGATGCTATTGAGGACTGTGGTAGGCCGAATAATGGTGTCCCCCAAAATCCATGTCTTAATCCCCCAAATCTGTGAATGTTACCTTCTGGCATAAAAGACCCTTTGCAAATGTGATTAAGTATCTTGAGATGGTAAGATTATCCTGGATTATTCAGGTGGGCCCTAAATGTAATTACAATTGTCCTTATAAGAAAGAGGTGGAGGGAGACTTGACTACAGAAGAGATAGCACTGTGATCAGGGAAGCAGAGATTGGGGTAGTGTGGCCACAAGCTGAGGAATGCTGGCAGCCACCAGAACCTGGAAGAGGCAAGGAACAGATTTTCTGTCTTGAAGTCTATGGAAGAAACCAGCCCCGCTCACACCTTGACTTTAGCCTAGTGAAACATATTTTGGACTTCTGGCATCCTAAGCTGTAAGAGAACAAATCTGTGTTGTTTTAAACCAAGTGTATAGCAGTTTGTCACGACAGCCATAGAAAACTAATGCAAGGACTACTTACCTTCTGGTGTTTGGCTTCAGTACTGCCTTGCATTTTGCTTTGATTAACTCAAATATTACTTCTCCGGTCACAGTGAAGGTTCCAAGAGGGCAGGGTATCCATCCACAATTTCTCGCCCAAATTTGGGCACAAAAGATTTGTTGAGTTGAATTTAGTTGAATCTCTCAAATAGATAGATAGGTAGAAAAATAGTGCTTAGGTTGATCAGCACATGAAGTCAATGGATTTGACTGTGAGTTATTTGATAGTATAGTTACGAAGAAGACTTAAATATCAGGGAGATCTTCTACTAACTAGATAATCTTGAAGTTCCTCTTGATTTCAAGATACTTTGATTCCAAGAGGCTATGGTTTTCTGAGTACTGATGGGTCTTTGCCATGTTGTGGTTGATGGCCTCCATAAAATCCCAGGCCCGAAAAGTCATGCCCTACAGCCAATGCTACCATTATTTCAAGATGGAGATTAATTATAACAAACCTTCTCATGTGGAAAGTATTTTATAATTTTCAGAGCATTTCCCACCCATGATCTCACCTAATTCTCAGAACGAGTTTCCAAGATGGCACAGCAGGAACTATTTTTCTGCAGAGAAGTTGAGCTTCACCAAAGTCGAACATTTCGCCCAAGGTCACGCAGCCACAGTTTTATATTATCAATGGCACCAAATAGCAATTTTGGTCTGAAAGCAATCTTGCCAAGCAATCAGGAGCCATAATGAAGACAGGACCGGAGAACCTTCTTATGTCTCCTGTGCTGTCATCTCAGTGCACTGAAAGGCAAATTAACACTTTGTCCCTGCTTCAGGAAAGTACGAATAGAAGAATCCTGAAGTTCTAGGACACTCACTCTGCTTCCTGGCATGCAGATAGCTAACAATACAGAGTAGAAGATTGTCTTCTGTTTTCTACTGTTCTTTGGGGCGAAACATCATAGCCAACTTAAATTTCCATTTTATCATGTCATATCAAATCCTTCAATATAGCCAATTTCCATTATTCCTGTTTTGACTAAACTCATATCCTTTTTTGGGGCTTCTATAGCCATAAAAATATCTGATTTACATCTGTTTGAGACTAAAATTTGGGGTGAAAGGCATTAAGCAATTATTTCCCACTTTTGTGAGAACATAACTCTGCAATGAGAAAAGGAAACTTTCACTTCCATTTTCTCTAAGGCTGTGCAAAAAATATAATCCCTTTAAATTCCTTGTAGGCTTTATTATAATGCATTTTAAGGTATATTTAAGTAATATATTTGTTTTTAAAACAGCTTTGTTGAGCTGTGATTCATATACCATACAATTCACCCGTTTAGGGTGTATGGCTTTTGTTTTTGTTTTTTAGTATATTCACAGAGTTGAGCAGCCACTACCACAAACTAATTTTAGAACATTTTATCTCCTTTAAAAGAAACTACTCATTAGCAGTCAGTCCTTTATCTTCTCACCCCAATCCTGGACAAACACTAACCACTTCTCCCTCTAGAGATGTCTCCATTTTGGACATTTCATATATATGGAATCATACACTGTGTGCTCTTTTGTAACTAGCTTCTTTCGTTTAGCATAATGTTCTCAAGGCTCATCCATCTTGTAGCGTATAAGTACTTCATTCCTTTTTTATAGCCAAATAGTATTCCCTTGTGTGGATTTACCACATTTTGTATACACATTCATCCATCGATGAATATTTGGGTTATCTCCACTTTTTGGCTATTTGAATAATACTGCGAGGGGCACTCACACACAAGTGTTCGTGTGGCCGTGTGTTTTCCGTTCTCCTGGGTAGATAACCTAGGGTTTGAATTGCTGCTGGGTCACATGGCAATACTATCTTTACCTTTTGAGGGACTTCCAAACTCTTTTCAGCATATTCGTTTTAAAGGATTGCATGATAGCTTTATGAGAGGGAAACAGAGGAGAGAGCAGAGAGGGACGTTCCTGGCAGTGGGGCCACTGGGTGCTGTAGAGGATGCTCAACCCAGAGCACCAGGTTCCAGGCTGATTGCTGTCATGGGAACCGATCCAAATTAATCCACAGGAGTACAGCACATCTCGAGGGGTGTTGGTTGTGCTTTGCCAGGCTCAAAGAGTGGCCTAGAATTAGATCTTTTGATTGGAATAAAGATGGAACAGAAGGTTCATTTTTGACCCTGGAGCGAGATGGGGAGACCAACACATTTTGTTTGTTAGCCGAGGAGATGACTGTAAACAAGGGGCTCGTCGCCAAGGCTCTCTGCATACCAGCCTGCCTCACTCCAGGGCAGGCCTGGCTGGGGTAATGTGTTCTGGCCCCCTTTGTCCTTTCATCTGCTTAAGCTAGCTACACTATCACTTTGAGCTCCGGCTCTGCTCTCTCTGGCTCTGATTCCTCTGGAAAGGCTGCTGTCCAGATGTTTAGGTATTTAGCAAATGCACTTTTCTGATGCCTTGGCAGGGTTACTCTCAGATAGGGATGAATATTTGATGCTGTTGGCTGTTGGGAACATGTACACTGAAATGACCAGCAAAGTCCCTGTCTCAAACTCCCTGCGTCTCTAATTCCTTTTATAGTGACAGCTGATACATCATTTAAAGGAAACTCATCAGGGAGCAGAGGGAAAGCCACTCCAGCCTTTTTTTTTCCCCCCTTCGCCTCTTGCATGGGTGCTACACAAACTCCTTCCCAGATTTTTTTTTATTATTATTATTTTTCCTTCCCAGATTTTAAAGAAGAGCACTATGTGTGGGTCCCCTCACATTACAGAGAAGGACAAAATGGCTATTTCTTTCTTCGGGGTTTGCTTTTGCCTCTTTAAATCACCCCTTCCCCAAACATATAAAAACTTCTACCCACTGTGATCCACTGCCCTGATTACTACTTTATGTTTTTCCCTTTTTTTGACCTGAGAAGGTCTTGGAGAGAATTTTTAGACCATCCTCACATTTTACAGATAGATAAACTGAGGCTGGAGAGAGGAAGAGACTTTTTCAAGCAGAAAGGTGGATCACTGAGAGATCTGCCTCCCCGTCCCACTGCCTCCCTGGCCTCAGACTTAACCCTTCCCCCTCTTGAGACTCTTTGGTGCTGTCCATCATTTCATTCCCAACTGTGTAGCTCAATGCCTGGCATGTGTTTCTGCAGCTATAGTTGTCTGGGTTTGAATCCTGGCTCTGACATGTAATACCTGTGTGTTCTTGTGCAACCGACTTAGCGGTTTGTATCTCAGATTAGAATGGTGCCTTTTACGGAGGAGGGGCTCAATAAATGTTGGCTCTTACCATTATTGTTGAACGAATGATTCTCTGCTGATCCCCTCAGGGATCAGCTCAGTGTCTTCCAATCTGTACTCCCGTTTCTAAACAACCCTGTCTTAAACCTGGGCTAGGAGGCTGGGTAAGGTGGGGCAGATCTGTGGGGCTGAAGTTTTTGGTTGCAAGCCTTTGGAGTGTAACAACTCTCTCTTGGATGTTAGTCTAACTGTGAGTACTTTTGTGAGGATTTCATAGGGATTTGGAGGCAGAAGCACAGTCTTTGAGCTCTGGATACATTTCTTTGCTTACATTTATCACCAATCTGTTTTATAGTAGATCTTATCTCAACCACTTCATTCATGCAAAAGCCTTTGGATGCTTAATATAATTTTGTGACGGTTTCTAAGTCCTTTGGGCTTTTCTTGGGAACATAACAAAGTTCTTAGCGTCTCAAAGGGAGGCTTAAACTGATAAAAATAAGGATTATAGACAACCAGAGCTTTGCTGAACATTTCACTTCTCGGTATGCACAGCAACTGGTCTAACACAAATGCTGTCATTTGGAAGTTACCTTGACCCATCCTGGTTGGTGACCTCGCTGCATTTTGCTCCGGGACTTGGGGGATCTGTGTAAGAGCATGTGTGGATGGTTGGTATCACAGCTACCACTCCTGAAGAGCAGCTCAAATATATAGCATACACAGGGCCAGGCAGGGCAAACGAAGAGTGGGCAGAGAAACTTTCTTCTGGCACTTTCTCGTCCTTCTCTGCATCACTTGCCTGGCAGTCTCTCCTCTAATTCCATGAATTCAGAGATGTTTGGGGTGAAAGGGATGAATGAAGTCATTGGCCTCCTGGACAGAGACCTTCCAAAGAAGGATGCTATGGGGCAATGAATGGACCCAAAATGTTGACATTTCCTATGCGACTCTTACACATGAAAGATACACAGAGAGGCAGTGAGCCTTCCTGAGACCCCTCAACTTTTAACATGTAACAGGTACCTGTGATTCCTAATTATCAGTCTGGGACGCGGCTGCAGTGGACTTATTTGGGAAGTTTTTGAAAAGATTCCTTGAGCCCTAAAGTTTCTGATTTAGTAAATCTGGAATAGCTTAGGGATCTTCTAAATTTTTATGAATATTTCTCCCAAGAATTCTGTTACACGGTCTGATGTGTGAATGCCTCAGTCCATGGTTCTCATTTCTGGATGCCCGTTCACAGCACTGCCTGGGGAGCTTTTCACAAAGTCCTGTTGCCTGGGGCTCATTCCCAGAGCCACTGGTTCAACTGATTTGTGGGAGGGAGGAGGCCCTGAGGATTCGTTATTTTTTGAAAGGCTGCCTTGTTAATCTAGGTGCAGCCGTAGTTGAGAACCTTCGAGAAAATAGACGAACAACTCCTTTTCTTGGTAAGAGTGGTGCTGAGCTTGGCCACCAGGTGTGGCAGTCAGACACAGATGGAATCTGGGCCACAAGGGGCCTTAGAGATCATCCAATCTAGTGGTTTCCAGTCCTCTCAATTTGATGGACCAGTACAACTCAGACAAGATTTTGAGGTCTGACAGAGTTGTAGGTTTGTTTTGTCTTGATTGCCAAGCTAAGATAATTAAAAACAAAACAAAACTCAACTATCATTCATTTGCACTGTCATTTAATTTTTTTCAACGAAGTTTTAACTTTACATATAGAAAAGACCCAAGGTCAAAGTTATGGACAGTCCTTTAGACAGAATACATTTAGTTTTAAAGAGGAACTCACTCTCTGGTCCTCGTCTTTCCTCATTTCAGTGAGAACTTGGTTATGGGCCAGGGTTGGTTCAAGAGCAGCCTGTTTCCAAGCCAAAGTCATAATTTTACAGATGAGGATATTGAGACCTGGAGAATGGAGGTACCGGGCTCAGGTTCCCGCCAAGGCAGCAGCAGGGCTGGGACTAGAAACCACTCTCCTGATGTCTAGTCACATCTCTTCTGTAAGGTTCTGATGAAAAGCCTGGCTTTCCGGGTGCCTCCTGCTTAATATACAAGAGGGGAGCCACTGGGCGTGTCTGCTCAGTCCTCCCAGCCACGCCCTGGATACGGAGAACCGAACAATGGTAACACTCAGAGACCTGAGCTCTCTTAGGGGAGCTCCATCCTTGAACCTCCAGAAACGATGGAGAGTGTCCAGGTGTCTGTGAAGTTCCCAGAAGGAGAACTTCATTTGCTTCCACTATGAAATGGGGGAGCATGTCATTGCTGCATCACAAGAGGATGCTGTGCCCTGAGAGCTCAAATTTTGGAAGCATTAATTTTCTGATTGTCTCCTATGAAGTCCAAGCCATCTCTTCCCATATTATACTGTTATTTTTAATAAGTCAACAAATTGGCTAATTCTCTTGGAAATGCTTTGATTTGAGGAAATGTACCTTTACACAATTCCCTTAGAGAAGGAAGAAAACAGATTTCCAAATGCATTTTCAGTAAGCAGGACATTTGGACCCTGTCTGTGATGGGAAACGGAGAAGACACAGTGAGCTCTTGGGTTCAGATGTTCAATTCAATATGCAAAGGAGACGATGGAGAACGGGTGCAGGCAGTAGGCTCGCTCCCTCTGGCTGACTGCAGCACTCGGGAAGGGCAGGCTCACAGCCAACTTGGATCGCAAGTCTACCTGAAGTGGTGGCTGAGAATTGTTCGGGAACACAGGCGGGGAGGGGCGATCTCAGGGGCCAGGCTCGGACAGGGCCATGTCCTATTTTGCCCACTAGCACGGTTCTGGTCCCTCATAGATAGGGATACCTATTTGTTGAAATGAAGTGGCTTTTAGGGACCCAAAGGCATTTCCCTACATTGAAATCAGGTGACATCTAGAGAACTAGACTTAACCAGGGCAGTTTTGTGGGGACGGGAAGAGAGTGCCTGGGAGCAGTCAGGAGGGAGTTGTGTCTGTCACAAAGCCATTGGATGGCTGTCCCGAAAATGGGTCATGAAGGTGCCCTCGATGGGCGGGAGAAACATAGAACAGAAATGTCACCGACCTCATAATTTTGTTGAAATCTGGCCCTGCTTCCCTCAGCCCATCCTTCTAAAGCCTATTTCCTGGAGCAAAAAACTGCAGGTTTAATACCCCACTCCAAATCCCTCGATTAACCCAGGCTCCTATGGGATCCCACCTACCAGAGGTAGAGACAGAACGAATTCAGTTTCCTTTAAAATCATCATCTGACTTCCTTTTGACCTCTTTCCTGATTTCTAATTTAGTCGAATAAACCCATATACCTTAAAACCATGCCCTGCACCCCACAGGTGCCTAAACTCATTTTAAGTACCTTCGGAAGGGAGGAAGGGAGCTCCCCCAGCCCACCTGGCTGCCTGTACTTGAGCACCTCTGTTTTGCAGGGGCCGGAGAAGGGGCACCTCCCTGTCTGCCCCTAGGAAGACGGAGGAAGCAGGGGGAGCACAGAGCCACGGAGGTTGACGTGTGCGCGGAATGAGACCAGCATCCTCATGTCCCGTTAGATGCAACTGGAGCACCGGGAGAGAAGTGACGGGCCTCAGTCACATCAGACAGTGGCAGGATTGGGGCTAGAACAGGGTTTTTTGATCCCTGCTGGGTCACTTGACAACCCCAACTCCTGGCTGCCTGGTGGAATGGGCCTCTTTCCTTTGTTAAAAACAAACAAACAACAAAACAAAAAAACAACTCCAGGCTTCTTAACCTTAAACAATAATCTTATTTTGAGGGGAGGAGTCTCCATATAGATGGTAAATGGCTTAAGCTCCAGGAGTTTATAGGGATTCATTTGGAAAATCCCCACTGTATCTGTGTGCTTGCGTGTATATGCCTGTGGTGATGTGTGTTAGTATGTGTGTGTGTCTCTGCCTGCATGGGTGTGTCTTTTGGCCTGGGGTGGGGGTGGAGTTCCTGTGGTTGGGGGGAAGGAGGATCAGCAGGGCCAGTCCCAAGTATCAGAGGGCCAGGCCTGTGCTCCTGGGCGGCTGCCCTGAGCACACACCCAGGAGGACCCGCCCCGCCCCGCCAGACTGGCGTGGGTGTGGACCGCAGTGAGGGCACCACTGCCCTCTGCTGTACCTCGAGGTGAATATAGCTGGCATGCCTTCCTCACCTTGTCCGGGGGGGGGGCGGGGGGGGGCAGGGACATGGAGCGGGTGAAATGAGAGGCTGGGCCCCATCATGAGGTTCAGCCGGTTCACCTCTCTTGGGGTCTTTCTGTTCCACCTGTGAAGTTCTTACCTTCAGGGGGTGGAGCAGAAGCTCCTGGTGCTTGCTTGTAGGTGCTTGATTGTGGGGCAGAGGCAGTCATCACCCCAAGCTCTCCCCAGGCAGGGTCTGAAGATTTGGGGATGGTCTAGCAAAGTTGCATTGTATTTCTTACCCTCTTGGCCCCATTGGGATCAACATTCATGATTTTCCCAGTGCTACTCAGACAGAATATTCTTTAAAAGTAAAGCCCGCATTGGCCTTGGGCCAATCCTCTCAATTCTGCAAACACAGCACCCTGGGGGAAGAAGCCTAAGTGTTGCTTTCAGATAAGTATACCCCACAGTTGCACGGTGCACTATTTCAGATAAGTGTACCCCACAGTTGCACGGTGCACTGTAATTTGTCAACTATGTTCCCATTAGCTGTCTCAATTGATCTTCACCAACTTATGAGTCGAACAGAGCGGCAATTACTATTCTCATTTAACATATGAGGAAACTGAGGTCCAAAAGATTTGCCACACTTTGATGGCCTTGAATCTTAGCTAGGAAATAAAGTGTACCTCAGGCTGGAATTACATGTATCAGTCTTTTTTTTTTTTTTTAAGATTTTTATTTTATTTATTTGGGAGAGAGAGAGATCACAAGTAGGCAGAGAGGCAGGCAGAGAGAGAGAGGGAAGCAGGCCCCCCGCCGAACAGAGAGCCCGATGCGGGGCTCCATCCCAGGACGCTGAGATCATGACCTGAGCCGAAGGCAGAGGCTTAATCCACTGAGCCACCCAGGCGCCCTCAGTCTTTAGATTAATATAAATTAAGGTACAAGGTAGTTAATGCCAAGCAAAACACACAGGAATCACTCAGGTATTCCAAGGGGAGAATTCACAGCAGTGCTGTCTAATCGCTTTGCAACAACTCTGGAGACTCACTTTACGGCTTAGCCCCTGAGATCCAGAGTGTGTCCATTTTTAACAGGGTCACTAGGATCTCATAGTTGGTGACTAACAGCTAACAGCTTAATAGCTTTCCATTCAATAATTAAAATGTTTGTAGCTTTTGGTCTTAACTTAAAAAAATAAAGATTTATGTCTTTATTTTAGTGAGAGAGAGTGCAGGGGGGAGGGGCAGAGGGAGAGGGAAAGAGAATCCCAAGCTGACTCCACGCTCAGCAGGACTTGACCTCATGACCCTGAGATCATGACCTGAGCCAAAGCCAAGAGTTGGATGCTGAAGCAACTATGCTGCCCAGGCACTCCAGTCTTAACTTTTAAAATAATCTTAAGAGCTTTATCCCTCTAATATGTTTGTAATTAGGGGCAGTGGTTACTATTGCTCCCATTCTGCTGATACAGAAGCTAAGGTCTGAAGAACTTTCATACGTTCACGGAATCAACATTTGTTCAGGTATTTACTCTGGACCAGTCACTCTGCAGTTCAGAGATTACAGTGAACAGGATGTCCATGGTCCTGGGTCCCATGGAACTCACAGTCAAGTTTGGAGGGAAACAAATAGATAAGTACCTACTACGGTAGATGATAGATGTACATGTGATGAGTGCCATGACATTGAACAGGGCACTATGAGAACAAGTGGTTGGAGATCTCACCTCGTTGAGGTATGGGGAAGCTTCCTTGAAATCAGATGGTTCATTGGAATTGGCCCAGTGTGTGTGTGTGGGTGGGTGGGGGGGGAACTTCAGGTGCAGAGTGGTCCAGGCAGTGTGAAGTTCCTGATAAAGGAACCGGTTGGGATGTCCACGGACCTGCGAGAAAGCCAGCTGAGCTAGAACAGAGAGAGCAAAGGGGAGAGTGGCCCAAGGTGAGGCCTCGGAGCAGAGGTTGTTCTTTGAACCTGGTTCCACAGCTAGTCAGAGGCAAAGTGGGGGCTATCATTGTGTCTCCTTTCTGCCAAGGCTTTAAACTCTACCTTCCTTTTCTCCTCTGATTCTTCTCCTACTCTCTATCCAAACCTAATTGCCTTGATTTTCCAGGACCATAGCTTCTCCTCCTGTGTCATTGCTCCTGCTGTGCTCTCCACCTGCTCTGCCTGCCTCCGTATCTCCACAAGTCAAAAATCCTTCTGACCCTGAAGCTAAGGATTGTAAACACAAATTTATCAGCAGGTGAGGTAAAGGAATGACATGGCCTGATATATTGTCGAGTAGTGGGGGGTTGGCAAACTGGAGCGGGCATGCCCCCATCATGCACAAGCCCAGTGCTGCACAACAGAACTTTTGGAATAACGGGAATGTTCCATATCCGTAGTGTCCAATACAGAAGCCTCTAGTCCTCTGTGGCTAGTGTAACTGAGGAAGTAAAATTGTAATTTATTTAATTTTACTTGAATTTAAAATTAAATAGCCACATGTGGCTATTGAGCTATCATACCAGACAGTGCAGTTCTGGCTGCTGCTGTGTATTCTGGAGTGTGGGTCCAATATTGCCAGATATTCCAGATTTTTAAAGAGAAGCCAGATCTGCATATTCTTGTTTGAAATCTTTGGATTTTTAAATGTTGGCAATACATTCAGATTTTAAAGATATACTGTGGATGACTCTCGCCTGTGGGAAGATGAAGTAGACATACTTTTCTCTATTACTCCTGCTAAGTACAACTGAAAACCTGGACTCTATATATAACATAAAAATAAGACAACTCTGAAAAGTGGAGAGAAGAAGACAGACTGGCTAAGAATCTTGGGACCCAAGATTGGGAGCGGCACAGTGATGAGTTCCCTGGGTTTTCTTTGTATGTCATCTATCCCAGGTTTGGAATTAAAGAATTCAGCAACCAAAAACACCAGCGAGCGCAAACAAAGCCCCAACAAAAGCCTGCTTTCTCTCTGGCTAAAGTATCAGGAAAGGGACAGCCTAGCAAGACAGAATACTTTTAGATAATAACCAATCTACACTTTAGCCAAACACTATGGAAACACAACTGTGGTCCCAACCCACACGTGTAACACAGGCCACGTGAGTAGCCTTGACTACCACCTTCAGGAGGCAGTAGTGAAGGACCTACCGGGGTGGCATGACAAGAAAGTGAAGTAGACTGGAACTTTCTTCCCTGTGATTGGGTCACCAGCTCTTCTGCCTCTTTCCCTCTGCAACCACGATGACAGTGGAGACCTCATGGGGAAATTGGGAGCTTGGATTTCAACTTCTACCTGACAATTATGGGGCTCCCCTTCCCTCCCCACTGGAGTAGTATGTGAGGAGTTTTAGTGGAAAGTCGGGACTTTCACCATTACCAGTCAATATCAAGGCCATACCACCATGGTGTTGATGGAGACCATCGGGATCAAGGAGCTCCCTCACCACCCCTACCACTTTAGATGTCAACAAAGGCTGAGTGGGAAACCAGGCCTTTTACCTTTATCTGGCAGTAATAAGCAGGTGCCACCCCTACCCTTGCTGGAGTGGTATCAGAGAAAGGCAGTTAAAATGGAAGGTTTACATAAGATACAGGATCTCATAACTTAAAACAAAAATGTCCAGGTTTCGATAGAAAATCGCTTGTCATACCAAGAGCTGGAAAGAATCTCAAAATGAATGATAAAAAGACAATCAGTGGTTGCCAACACTGAAATGATAAAGATGTTTAGAATTATCAGAGTACAATTTTTAAACAGCCATGATAATAATGCTTCAGTGAGTAATTATGAGCATAGCACACTTGAAACAAATGAAAAATTAAGAGGACTCAGGAAAGAAATAGAAGATATAAAGAAGAATGAAATGGAAAATGAAAAAGAAAATAACTGAAGGGAAAAAGCTGAGTGTATGGGTTCAATGGCAGATAGAGAATACAGAGAAAAGAACTCGTAAACCTGAAAATAGAATAATAAAAGATAACCAATCTGAACAGCAAAGAAAATAGACTGGAAAAAGAAAAACCCAAAACAACAGAACCTTGATGGCCTGTGAGACCATGATAAGCCATCTCACATTCACATCATCAGAATCCCAGAAGAGGAGAAAGAGACAGGCTAATGAAGGACTCAAAGAATAAAGGCTGAAAACTTCCCAGTTTTAGTAAGAGATGTAATCCTACAGATTCAAGAAGCTGAGTAAACCACAAATAGGATAAATCCAATGTGCATGGCAACAAATCTAAGAGCTGTCTTGTCCTCTGGCCAGTGGGGATCCTTGTTGGGAAATGTTGAGGGAGAGAAAAAGCAGAGCCAGAGTATCTATTGTCTCCATAGGGTTTCACCATATAGACTGCCTTTCCATGAAAATCATATCTCCTGTCAGGTGGTCCTCTCCACACGATGGTTCTTGTTTGTGATCCGTGACTGGTTCCTGTCCCAGCCCTAAAGTCCTGAGGGTGGTGATTGCCCCGCTATTACTGGCCATAGGGCACTGCACTATCTCTTGTGGTTTCTCTGCACCTTGGTCACAACTGCAGAAGTATCTTCTTTATCAGGCCATCTCCAACTTAACATGACATGTGTGTGCCATCTGTTTTCCTCCATTAATCCAACTAAGAGACCTATCCAACTAGGTGAAAATTCTCAGTGATTGTATTAGAAAGGATATATCCTGTAGTAAGTGTATCACCTACTACAAAGTAAGTATAATGCCCTTCCCTTTCTGAAGCTGAGGACTTCTGGAGAAGACACTTCAGGAAGGCAGAGTATAATGTTCTAAAATAAAAATTATCTCAGTTATCTGACTTCATCATCAAGGTTACAGTAATCAGATAATAAATAAAAAATCAATAACTGTCTTTTATCACCTCTAAACACTTAGCAATAGTCATCAGTAAGGAGAATAATAAGGATGTCCTCCATATTTAGGGGAATTGGGGAGACCGGAAGTAGCACTATTCTAGAATCAGGACCCCTGAGCTCTGCCTTGACATACATGGTCCTGGGCAAATAGGATGCGATGCTTAATTTCTCTGAATCTTCTACACATTTATAAAATAGGGAAATTGGGCAAATGATTCTTAAACTCTCTTTTAGCTGCGATAGTCTATGTGATTATGAGGAGGTGGAGGGGAGGATATAGTGTGATGTGTGCATGGGTAGGAATGAGGAGTGTAGCATGTGAACAGGGAAGACTGGAGAGTGTGGTGTATGAGTGGGAGGACTAGAGAGTACGGCGTGTGAGGACTTTGCCCTTAGGTCTGGTAATTGAGGTAAAGAATGGTGCTGAAAACTCAGCGTGGAAAGGATACATTTGGGATGCACTTGGGGTATTTCTTGATGATGCTGAGCCAAGACATGATCACGTGTCAATGGGGAAAATGGCACCACTTTTGATTCCAACTAATAGTGGTACCAGAAAGAAGAAGAAGAATTGAATGACTTCATGTGGGAGTTATAAGGAAAGAGTGTAGTGACTCAAGGTTCGCAGACTGGATTCCTGTCAGTACAGGTGTGTGAACTTTTCAAGTCTTTTTCCTCTTTAAATTCTTGGCTTGGACTAAATAATACGAAATAATCTTTACGGCCACTTCCAAATCTAAAACCTTAGAAGCCCATAATACATAACCTATATTCTCAAGTAGTAAGGTAAGACAGATTCCTATAAAGCAAGAGGTGGGATTGGGACCAAGGGAAGAAGAGTGGTGGGGGTGCAGTAGCACCCACCACCCGGTCCCTCAGGCTTATTCTGAGGGTCAAACGCTATCTTTTCCCAGGTTCCACATCACTTTAGAAGAACAGAGTCACATACTTGAAAAACTAATTTTGTTTAGGCAATCCTGATTATTCATTGCAGCTATTTACAAATATTCCAGCCCTCCTCCCTGTCCAGGATATATTCAGGTTTTGTGGGGCCCAAAGCTTGCACCAGACTAAAACATACATTACTTTACAAGTTTTACAAAGCACATGACCATGCAAACGCGTTATATTGACCTTTCTTGGATATTTGGAAGGGGCCTGTGCGAGTGAGGGGACAGGAGCTAAGCTTCATTAGTTTCACGGTACATCCACTTCTGTTCCAGGTTCCTGGAAAGATTTCACTTCTTCATCTCACGGTGGTCATATGACTTGATGTAGTGAATGAAACCTGAGCAGAAACGGTATACACTCCTTCCAGGTGGGAGACTTAAGGGCCTGTCAGGAATCACCACCTCCCTTTTCTGCTGGCAAGAGGGATGCAGAAGCAGCTGTTAGCACGGAGTCCTCCCCACTTGGGTCTCTGGGACTATGAAGAGTTGAGCCCCACTGCCATGGAGAATAAGGGAAATAGACTTTTGTGGTGTTCATTCGCTAAGATTTTGGGGATTGCTTGTTACTACAGTACACCCAAGGGAAGCCTGACCCAAACAATACAGTGTAAAGTACTTTCATGGGCACAACCTCATTTCTTTGTGGGAGGGACATGGGCATTTCTCATCATCCATTTTTCAGATGAAACTCTGAGGCTCAGAGAGGTTGGGTATCTTCAGGGAAGGTCAGAAGGTAAATGAAGGGCATGCCTGGAGTTGAGCCGACACCCTTTGGCTCTCAGGCTTTATTCTGTCCATGATGGGATGTTGGTTGATGCATTTCATTTGTGTGACATCTGTATTCCCCATTTTCTCTATCTGTATCCCCCAACTCATGATCCCTGCAGAAGCCCTAGCTTCCACCTGGGGCAAATGCTCACTACCTTATGGCCCTGGTTTCTTTGTCAGGCTCAGATGAAAAATCCTGGGGAGGGGCCCCAAGAGAAAAGAATACTTTTTAGAGTCCAGATAAATTGTAAAGTGCGCATTTAGAATAGAAAAATTTAGATAGTCACAAAGACTATTCTGCTTATTTATTGTTTTTAAGAATATTTATTTGACGGAGATAGACACAGCGAGAGAGGTAACACAAGCAGGGAGTGGGAGAAGGAGAACCAGGCTTCCTGCTGAGCAGGGAGCCTGATGCAGCGCTCCATCTCAGGACCCTGAGATCATGATCTGAGCCCAAGGCAGATGCTTAGTGACTGAGCCACCCGGCACCCCTTTCTCCTGTTTATTTACAGAATATAACTTATACTTACATACTAGTCTCATTCATGAGGGCTCAATCCTCATGACCTAATTACCTTCCAAAGGGCCCACCTCCTAATACCATCACCTTGGGAGGTAGGTGTAAACGTATCAGTTTGAAAAGGACATAAACATTTTTAACAGAACAAGGTAATTTAAGGCAAGAGTCACTTCCCTGGAAGTGTAATACAAACCTCCAGGTGTACATCCTGTTCTAATGACAAGATAATGGGGAGACAGAGAGGTGAGAAAGAAAAGGACCCCTATTTGGCTGAAGGGTGGTTAATTTCAGGCACCGATCAAAACACCTCAGTAAACAGCACACACAGCTGCCCGATCATCTGGCAGGAGATCAATAGGCTCAAGCTGAAATGAGAACCATCTGAAAAGCCAAGAAATATTGCCTGGAGAATTGCATTAGACAGCATTACACTCAATAAAGTTTGGTCTTGTCAGCTACTTGCCCTGACTTTGCGTCAAGAAGACTCTTTCTTAGAATGGAATTGGCCTGGCTGGGGAAGGCTCTGAGATGTATGTAGACGTTTGCTGTGTGAGAATTGGATCAAGCCCTGTAAACTCTCTGGAGGGCCTAGAAATCCTTTCACTTACAGGTGGGAAGCTGACAGTAAGAGGTATTACTGTTGACTCAGTTTTCTTCTCTCTCTGTGTCTGTCTTCCTGTCCCTCTCTGTGTGTTTTCCTGTTTCTGTCTCTCTCTTTCTCCCCTTTTCTGGCCTTCTCTTTCACCCCTAGGAGCCTGTCACTAGGTGAGACTGGCCACACCACATTTTGGTAAAGCATTGTCCGTGACAACCCATATCATATGGAAACACAAAACTAGACCAAAAGTTAAGACTCAGGAAAAACTGAACTTTTCTCTCCACTCTCTTGAAAAGGTCAATGACAAAACCAAATCATTCTTTAGTAATAGAATACAATTCCCATCATCCAGAATAATTTTTAAAAGTGTAATATACTGTTAAAAGACTGTCATGTAAATTACACGCAGATTGCCAATGTCCAGATAATTGTACTACAGTGAAATGTGCTGTATAAAAACCGAAGGACTACTTCTGGTGATTCAGAAGGCCCATCACAGTTTGGTAGAGCCTTTTTACATCATTATGAGTAATTCTCATTATTTAAGACTCCAACCGGGCAAATAGAGGAGGCTGAGCTGAACCTTTGCTGACATGTGGACTCCCAGGGGAAAATTTATATATAATCTGTCTGATGTAAGCTTGATTTCTTTGACATTTATCTCTTTCATGAAAGTAAAAGGCTGAGAGGGAAAAAAAGGTCTATTTATTTTAGCTTTACTTTTGTTTGGGTTCTGAGAAGCAGGAGGCTTATAATCCTCTGAGCTTTTTACCACATTCCCAATCATTTTCTAATCCATGATTTCAGTCTATTGTTCTACCTGCCTCTGTGGCTGGAAAGAAGCAGCATCATCCCCACACTATGGAGTGGAAAGCAGAACTCCTATCGTAAGGGTAATGTGTTTCCCAGGCACTTCTCCACTTCCTCCCTCCCCCTGCCCCTAGTCATTCAAGCCAAGCCTCTTCATCCATTGCCTTACCATAAAAAACACAGCAGTACAGAGACATCCTTCCTTTTTCCAGGTTCTGTACCATATGTCCCAATGTTCTATCACTTGGGCAAATGGTTAGCAACCTTGAAAGCTCTTACTAAAGAGGCAATATAGTGTAGGCGGAAGGAGCATTAAGCCAGGAGTTGGGAAATCAAGACTCAAATCCTGGCTTCACTTGAAATTTCTCAACCTTTACCAATAGCAATTTACCAAAGAGCTTTAGTTTTCTCATCTGTAGAATGGGTTTAGTATCCTGTCTGGCCATCTTCAACAAGTTCTGGTATAGGAAGAATGAACTCGTTGGCAGGGCAGCCTGTTCAGGGCCATGCAGATGAAAGGGCTCGATCTATATCTGTCTCTGGGACCTGCTTTATGGAGTTCCAGTGGGTGTCAGGTTCTCACAAAGAGGTGTTGGGAGCTTGGTTTATCTGAGGCTTAGCATTTTGCAGGCACTTGGCTGCTAAGTGATGAAACTCTGTGAAGAACTCTTAGTTGAGGTTCAAGTTCATCTCGATGGGGGGCTGGTGAGGCATGGAGGTCAGTCAGTATCCCTGGGGGACTGACCTGAACTCTTACCACTTGGCTCTGTCACTTTCTCTGATTTCATGAGTGGCCAGGCCTCAACTACAGATGCAACATCTGCTAACCCAAGGGGTGTGATCTGAGAGCCTCCAGAAAGTGCTTCTGTTCCCACTTATCTCCCCATCCTATCTGATTTCCATCATCAATATCAGCGTTGTCCTAAAGACCTTTCTGAGATGATGGGAATGTTCTATAACTGACTGATAACCACCACCACTGGCCACATGTAGCTACAGAATCCTTGAAATCTGGCTAGCATGACCAAGGAACCGAATTTTACATCTTAATTTTAATTAATTTAAATAGCCACACATGGATATGGACATTCAGATACAGTGTTTCTCCTTTTCATTAAAGCATTGTATCCAGAAGACCCCTGTTAATTTGCTTGTGTATGGTCATTATTTTTAAGTGAGGCCATATGGCCAAAGTGAGGTTCTGGCATGTGCGCGGGGACAAGGGAAGGGAAAAGAGAGGAAACTTAGAGGGAAGGCCAGCTTGCTGGCTCCCAAGAGGCCTCTAGGGGAACATCTGGCTCTAAATCTTACAGGCTCAGAAACTGGATTTTTCAGGGCACAGAGAATCAAATTGATCTTCAGAGTTGTGAGCCTTTTAATACAGCTCCCCAAACGGATACGATCAATCAGGAAGCTAACACATGAAAGTGCAAGGGAAGGAGTACCCACCTATCCCTTGGGGTTTCAGAGGGGCTAGTAGTTTTCTGCATGGAAACTGGGGTCTGCAGAAGAGGTGGTTTGGTGAGGGTGGACTCAAAGTAGGTACCGTGAGATGATTCCAGTGGTTGATGGGGCCACGCGCTCATGGCCCAGTAGCTCTTGTCTGTCCTAGGAATGTTCTGGTCCTGTTTCTGACAATAGCCGTCTTTTCATGAATGATGCTTGGGTGGTTATCGAGTTTTTGCATCTGACCCTATTTTCTAAACTTTTATTGTTTACCAGCCCACACCTATGGACACGTTCTTTCTTTAGTTATGTCTCATGTACAGTAATGCTTCTGTCTTGTATCACCCACCTGGGGGACATTATCTCTTTGAGACAACTTAGCCTCCCTCTGCTCTGCACAACTGTGGGTTGACTTCACAGTTTAACTCTCAGAGGACAGTTATGTTTCCCTTGCTTCCAAAGTCTTGCCTGACTGCAGGGGTAACATATTGTTTAGCAGATTGAAAAATAGCTCAGTGCGGTCAGGGGCTGATGATAGAAGTGCTTATTGGGGCCAGAGAGTAACTAAATGAAGGAAGCAGGCTTGATGGTGGGCTGGTTGGCATGGAAGCCTTAGAAGTAAGCCACTGGAGCTTAGACGAGGCTGTTCAGAACCATGCTAGAATGTGGGCCAAGATCTTTCATGTTTAAAGAGAAGACGAACATCTGGATATTAATGTGGAATCTTCTGATTTTTCAGAGTTGGAAACGAATTCAGTTAAAACCCAACACTGGTATAAGCCAAATAAAATACCTAACCAAGATGGATTGACCCATGGTTACCATCTCCGAGTTTCTGGGTGTCATGGGGGGTCCTGGCATGGGAGTGTGCCTTGTTGGGTTCTAGTCCAAACCCTGCCTTTAAATCAGTATGAGGTCTTGGGGAAGGCACAACCACCTTGCTGTTCAGACTCCTCTGTGATTTAAGAGTCAAGTGGGACAGTTTCTAAGGTGCCTTCTCACTCTGCATTAGTCAGCTGGGGCTGCCACAGCAAACCACACAGACTGGGTGGTTTAAACAACAGAAATTTATTTTTTTATGGTTCTGGAGGCTGGAAGTCCAAGATCAGGTGTTGGCAGGTTTGGTTTCTCCTGAGGCTTTTCCTCTTGGCTTGCAGGCCTTTTCACTGTGCCTGAGTCACATCCTCACATGGCCTTTCCTCTGGGCATGTGCATCACTGGTGTCTTGTCTTCTTCTTATAAGGCCACCATCAGTCCTCCTGGATCAGGGCCCCACCCATATGACCTCATGTTATATCTCTATAGGCCCTATCTCCAGACACGGTCACACCGAGGGTTAGAGCTTCAACACACGAATTTGAGGCTGGGGAGACCCAATTCAGTCCGTAACATGCTCTGTGAGTGTGTACTTTGTTAACAAGGTCACTGAGGCTAGACCGTGACTCTGACATCTGTCTTGCCTTTACCCCTCCAGATCTGCCCTCCACCCCATTCTACCCTGCCGTGCATCTGGGGAGGCTGACCTCTATGGATGGTATCAGTGAGCTTTCTTGCTCTCTGCCTCTGGTTAGGTTCAGCCAATGAGGAGGCCAAGAATCAGATTAGAAGAATAAAAGAGGATGAAGTTGGGTAATTTGCCCCCCCCCAGCAACCTTGCTGCAAAGTTGCCATGGGCTACCCGTGTTCCTTGTCTGAAGATCACTGCTCTCGTCAGACAGCTTCTCTGTCTCCATGTTCCCCAGTCTATCCCTGGCCCTCAGACCCAGGGGTGGTAATGTCCCTACTGTTAGGCACCCTGGGACACAGCACCACCCCTACGGTTTTCCTATACCTACCACACTCCCGAGAAGGGTCCCTTTATTACACTTGTCTCAAATCTCTCAATTTGCTGGTACTCTGTTACAACCAGAGTATGGAAGAACCTCATCCGTGGGTCATCTGTCCACTCCCTTCTTTTGCATTCTCTCTCTCCTTGCTCCGGTTTCCAGACAGCCCTGCTTCAACCAGAGGCTTGGCTGACTTCCCTCAGGCCACACATTCTTTCTCTGAGGTGAACCACATCATGATTTTTGCTCTCTGAGTGGGTTTGCTATTATCCCATCACGGTCCCTTTGGACAGTGGTAGAAGAGCTAGCTGGAAAATGGAGCCCTCTGCAGCTGGGCTCTGGGCTCTGTCTGGCTGAGGTGACATTAGTTTCTTGACTACTTGCCCCAAGTAAGTAGGCATTTCTTCAAGGCTTATAGAATGTGTTTAGAAGGAGATTTATCCTATTCCCTCTCATGATCACAGACCTCTCCTTCATCCAGAATACTCACATTGTGCGGCCCCCTTCCCCCCTCATTGATGTTCCCTCCACCAACATTCCCGAAACTGTGCTGGTTATAGATATAGATGAATAGGGCAAAGTTGATAATGTACTCACTATCCAGAGTGAAGGAAAAGAAGACAAATGCATAGAAGGTAATTACTTACCTTCTATGGAGGTAAAGTGAGCACTAAGTTAGCTAAGCTAGGGGTTGGATATAGCACCCAGGGGGGTGGTTTAAAGGTAAAAGCCCCAAATTCAGGCTACCTGAGTTCAAATCCTGCTTCATTATTCAATAATTCTAACAACTTGGGCAATAAGCCCAGCTTCTTAAACTTTGTTTTCCTAATCTGCAAAGTATGGCCATAATAGGGTTTGTTGTTGTTGTTGTTTTGTTTTTTTTTTGCTAGGAATAAATGACATATAATGCTTGTAATGTGCTTAGCCCAGTGCCTGGCATATCTTAAGTGTTTAATAAATGTTAGCTTTTATTGTTACTTAGCAAAATTTGTACAAAGAATGGGGTTTGTGGCAGCCTAGAAGAATGGGAGGATTTTGTAAGAAGAGGGTACTCCTTCCAGAAGGGCAGAGGAACATGGATAAAGATACAACGGTAAACTTGTTAAAGAATTATTAATCAGTCCATTATAGGAAAGGACATTCATTAGAGAAAAGAGCGGGAAAATCTGGTGGAAATGATATCAAAGAGGACACTGAATTACAGGGTAAGGTGTTTGTATGTAATTCTGTAGGCAGCGAAGAGCCATTAAAGCCAAGGATTTTAAGCAGGGCTATGTATGCTTAAGTAAACTTTCAGAAAATTAATCTGGACAGCTTTGTATAAACCGGGTTGAGGGTGGGGAGAAATGGTGTAAAAGCAGCCATGAGGCTACTACTATTGTCCAGGGAAATAATAGCAAGACTTGCTTTAGGGAAAAGTTGACAAACAGTGATCAAACTCCTAATACCTCACAGAACTAGTTTGGCACGAGGCAGAGCAGCTGGAGACAGAAGAGTTTGGAACCATCCAGTCAGGGGACAATTGGAAATTAAAAAGAGGCACTAAAAACCAATGTCAATCAATGATAAAGTGACACTTTACAAGATTCTATTTTAACACATAGTTTTTCAGGAACAAAGCTACAGAGCTCCCCTGTATTGCCACCAAGTGGTACTGGCCCTAAGGAGCCAAGAACCCAGGCTTGGAGACAGAGTGGGCAAATGGGCCATAGATGCACATTCTCTTACGTGGGCAGCCACATGTAACAGCATGTGGCAGGAACTCAAGAAGCTGACGACAGTCATCAAAGAGCATGTACACATGTTTGTTCAGCCCCCCTCACAGCTCCTGCCCCATTCTGACGAAGAAGGCTGCTAACATTTAGTCAGTGTTCTATTTAGAAAGATAGTGCCTTGGCTGGTATTTTCACTGGTAAGAGCTGGCTGTCCTGAATGCAGTAGGAAATTGCCCTGAAACCCACATAGCAGGCCAAGAAAGGTACAGGGTAGGGCTGGATTATTTTCCCTGAGAAATGAATGTTAGTCAAGAAACACATTCTTTAAAGATGGAGCCAGAATAAAGAGTCCTAAGGGCCCAGTCCTCACCTGGAAAGAAGAAGGATCTCTGAAGAATGGTCAGCTGGGGATTTAGCCACAGGACACCAAATAGAAACTCAACTATCTAATCCAGCAAGACCTCTGAGCACTGAGATCCCTTTGATAAGCCTCAGACCCCATGGAGTGCACCTTCAGGTAGAGATGGAGAAGAATGATTTCCTTGCCACAGAAAGCCAGAGGTTAACTTAAGTGGCCAAAGTCCTTTTCAGAACCCGATAGTCCTTCTCCATAAAGTAGGGCTACCTGGTGAGGCATCCAGTAAGACGTCCAGGGTGGCTGGGTGTAGGCGCTCTCCATGGTGCTGTAGTTACCCTTGCTTGAGCCATTGGACATCTATTAGTAAATGCACTATGACAGGTGCTGTGCCAGGTACTTTACCTACATTGTGTCCTTTAATCCTCATGGCAATCCTGCAAGGTTAATATTGTAATCAGCTACCTTGTATCTACAGGTGAGGAAACAAGTACTCTGAGCTTCACTTTCTGCCTTATCCAATGTAAATAACCTGAATAACCCCTTCGACATCATATTTGAGGACCTCCAGCCTAACAAAGAGAGGATATCTGTTTAACAACCTTTCTCTGATCTGTGTAAAGAGATCTCGTTCCTTTCAAAGATGGTGGTGGTGGAGAGCTACACCAAAAGCAACATAGTTATGTCACAGGGGAATCTAAATTTAATGAGAAAGATTAAGCATGTATAACCATATTTTAAGCCTATTCATTAGAAAGGAGTACAGAAACTTGAAACATGCTTGCCAGAAGAGAAAGAAAAGTTAACCCCTCCTAAATTAGAAGAAAGCAAATCAGTGTGTGTGTGTGTGTGTGTGTGTGTGTGTGAAGATTAGCAAGACCTTGTTACTCTTTGACAATTTTTTTTTCCTGGGTATAAGGTGAAAAAATAATAGGTACCAAGACAAACAAAGTAGAGGGCAGATAAAGGCTCATCCTTCATTAAATTGGAAGAAATCTTTGCTAGAGCAGTTGAAACCACAATAAAGGAAAATGCACATGAGCTTTTGTTGCCAAACATTTCTGAATCTTGGGACCTGAAACAGTGTTGGGGTTAGGGAAGAAGTTCTTCTCAGACTCTAATTTACAAAAACTCAAGGGGAGAACTGTAATATTTAAGCAAGGACTAGGGCTAAGAACCAAGTCAGAAATTCTAGATCTGGATCCATGGACCCTGGGGGTCGGGGTAAGAAGGAAGGTTCATGAAAGGGCTCCATGAGATCTATGTAAACCTTAAAAATGTGATAAAATGTTATTTATGGATGCATTTTTTACAGGGAGAGATTGATAACTTCCAAGGGAGTCTCAAAATGTCCAGGAATATCCATAAAGTAAGGAGCCACTGGTTTAAATAGTCACTCTAGAAAGCTAAGCCTCAGTGAGCAAAGCTTCTGATTATACCTACTTATTTATATATCTGGGTTTGAAATAAGCAGCCCATTTAAGTATGACACTAGTGCTAATTCAAATTAATGCCTATACTTGTATTTTTAGTAAAGAGTTCTAGTTTATAGGAAACACATCTAATTAAGTCGAAACTCTGTGTTGTTCTTTTTCAATTGGATTTATTCCTTGAGGGATCCTATAAAGTGAGAGAAAACATCAATCAGTCAGGAAATATTTGATGAGAGCTCACGATGTGGGAAGGCTATCACTCACCTGCCTAAAATTCAATAAAGCTTCCTACATAAGACATTCACATTCTAGTACAAATGCTGGAGGTCACTCTATGTCTCCATTTATCACCAAGTGGCCCATTAACATTGCTGACACAAGACAGCAGGGGAAACACCAAGTGTGGCCCACTCTCCTTTTTGCCCACTCAGCAAAGTTGCTTACTGAACTCTGATTGCCAAATATTTTACTCAGCTTAATGCAGATAAGATTCAGGAGTCAGTTGGATTTTTAAAGCCCACAGATTCAACTTGGAGGAAGAATGGGTGAATGGATAGAAAATTCTCCTCTTCCTGCACGTCAGTCCTCCATCATTTCCTGACTCTATATGGTGATTTAAAGAGCCTGTGTGTATGTGTGTGTATGTATGTGTGTGTGCGTGCGTGCGTGTGTGTGTAAGGTGTGTGGCAACACCATCTACAAAGAATATTTGATTTTTCTCAAGTGTCTTTGACAGCTCAGTGAGCTGACATAACCCAGAAAACATATGCTGTTATTTTGGGCAGGGCAGAAAAACAAGTATAGTTTAGTTATCTCAGAGCTTCCCCTGAAAAGACCTTACTGAAGGCATAAGAGGATGTGATTAGTGATCCACGGGGTTCCAGAAGCTTTGGGGTACCTACGAAGGTGAGGATTCCACAGATGCGGGAGTTGTAAAGGACTCAGGCCCTTCGGCACCATCACTTCATCTTAGAACACAGGCAGGTATGAGTGGGAGGCAGCTGTGACCTGGAATGAGCTCAGTCCTATGTGATGAAGCAGACATGAGAGCTGCACCAGGACTTACAAAGGCACGGCAGCCATGGTGATAAGCACTCCAATTCCCAAGACAGTGGTGCTGGGCAAGGATGCTGGGCTCTTGGGTGTCAGAGTCTTAGAACTGGGAGGGACCGTGGAGGCCATCTGGGTCAACCTCCACAGGGATCACATGTATAGTCTGAGCCAGAATGGGGGCTGGAACCAAGTGTCTTGACTGTCCAGTCATTACTGTTGTAACTGCCCTAAATTTTTTAGGTCTTATTCTCAATTATCCTACTTCTTACCCTTCCCTGACTTAGAGGGAATGAGGCCAGGAGCTGTTCATGATGTGTGGTAGGAAGGACCTGGAAAAGGTGTTCTTGTTGGCTGATCACAGTCTACAAGGAGACCGGCAGGTGTGGAACCAGCTCAATTTTAGGGCTATCTTGGTTGCTTCAAAAGCCCCCAGAGCAATAAAATAGCAAACACGGAGCATGTGCCAGGAACTGCTCTGGGACTTCCTATGTGTGATGTCATTTAATCATCCCAACCACCCTTTGTGGTCGTAAGCACTGTTACTCCCCCTGTATTATGGATGTGGACACCTGTGAACAGAGAGGTTAAGTCATATGCCTAACATCACACTGATAGCGACAGAACTGGTTTTCAAACCCAGACAATTAGGCTCCAGCGTTTTATCCACTGCTCCTTGGCTCTTAGCCACCATTTCTTAATTCTTGGAATTGTTTCTTGATTCTTGGAACAAGGCAATAGACTGTCCTTTTTCTGCATGGTTGTCTTTCCCCCAAACAAACCCTCATCTTTACTTACCCAAACCCTCACCTGCTCAAAGAATGGAGGGGAAAGTTTGGGGCATACGTCAGAGTGAGGGTTCCAAAATTAAATGTGCTTGAGTGGTCCGTTTTAATATTACTTCCCACAAGTCAGGACTGATGAGGTAAATCCTATTGGCATCCCCTGTTTTCTCCTCTGAATGCGACCTGATTGTTCAGCAAGAGAGAAGGGTCATTCATGGTGCTGAGTCAGCTGACACAGGTGAGCATAGCAACCTCTGGAGATGAAAGAAGGAGCATCATTTCTTTTTTCTTTTTTTAAGATTTTATTTATTTATTTTAGAGAGAGAGAGAGAGAGAGAGAGATCATAAGTAGGCAGAGAGGCAGGCAGAGAGAGAGAGGGAAGCAGGCTCCCTGCTGAGCAGAGAGCCTGATGCAGGGCTCGATCCCAGGACCCTGAGATCATGACCTGAGCCGAAGGCAGAGGCTTTGACCCACTGAGCCACCCAGGCGCCCCAGTAGCTTCATTTCTGAAGCACATCCTAGTGCTAGCAAATGATGCCATTCTATATGTACCACAACCCCTGAGACAGAGAGCCCTTGCTGGTGTATAGGAACACTCATCTTGGTACTCAAATCTGGGGATTTTGGGGCCTACATTACTGTGAAGTTTCATGTGTTCTTAAGTAAAACTGTTATGTCTCCTCAAAGAACTGAGAGCACTCAGCTTGTAAGTCCATGAGCTGGTAATTCACTTTATCATAAACATCATGACTTCTTGCTTATAGTAAATTATAAGCTCTTAATAAGATATTTAAGTATTAACGAGAAGCTGAATATTGTTTTTCTAAATCATTGATGTAAATTTGTGGTGTGGTGAAATGAAATTACATTATATTCCTAAGAAAGGAGAGAAAAAAAACTGATGAAGAGAATTTCCCCTTTCTGAGTGAATCCTAACAGTGTTTTATGCATGAGCCTAAATCTAAAAGTATTACTACATTCAAGCATACAGTAATGAAGTTTGACCCCAGGAATGAGATGTACAGGAAGAAACTGCGATTGTGGTCTTGGGATGCTCTGGAGAAAAATCAAATACTGGGAATCTGAGATTCGATCTTACTCTTAGCCTAGCACCAGGTCATGCAAAGCACTAGCCAAACACTGATGCCATTAGGACTTAGAATTCCATGGATGCATTTGCAGTTGATGGCCGATGTGTAAGAGTCAAGTCCTACCTCACCCCTTTAGAATCATGAGGTGTCAGAGCTTAAGGCAATCTCCGAGATACTCTTTATTGTTCTGAAACCAGGATCAGTGAGGGAGAGTGGTTTGCCCAAGTTCATACAGCAAGTTTACCAGCAGGGTTAGGAACACAGGTGAACTAATACTTTGGGAGCAATGCCTGTAAGCCTTGTCCAACTCCATCTTCATCTTTTCTCTAGAGGTTGAAATGGGATCAATTCTTTCACCCATTAAGTCTGGGCTATCGTCATGCTCTCCCACCTAATAGCATCTTCATGGGCCCATCAATATTAACGGGAGGCGAATGTATGGAATTTGCTAGAGCTCATAAATGCAATGGGGGCTGTACTTTATGCAAAGAAAGATACGCAATTTCAATTCTTTGGAGATTTATTTAGATTTGATCCTTGCATTCTATAATCTCAGGTCTCGGCCAAGCGATGATCTTGCATCTGGGAACAATCGGTGACTGCTCTGTGGCCGAGAACATAGATCACATTGATTGTGGCCTTCAGAGACATACTCACAGTACAGCTCAGAGGGCTGCCACCCAGGGAGACCTGCTCAAGGGCCAGGTCTCAACCTTCTCAGCCAGCCCTACTCCCCACCATTCTTTTTGGGGCTCCTAACTTTCAGATCAAACTGGCGGCCTTCCTCTTGCTCCTCTTGCCTTCTCCCTGCTGTCCTGCTCCACTGGTCTTTCCTTGATTGTCCTAGTCTCATTTTCTCCAATGCCCTTCCCCCTAAACATGCATATATTCAAATCCTACCCACATGGCCCATCCAAATTCATGTCATTATGCCATTTTTATGTAATATATTAATGCCTTTGATGAAATATAGTTTTTGCATGGGTTGTTTCTGATCCACTTTGCTATACGCCTTGGCATCTGCCACAGTACCTTATACAGAGGTATTCTTCGTTATATTTAAGTTGGATGAATGAATGAATGAATGAATGAATGAATGATTAAAGAAATGATTGAACAGAAATAAAATCCTTCCTAGAATCTTTCACCAAACCAAGAACCATAGAAATTGAAGTTTTGGGATCCGACTAAAAAAAAAAATTTTTTTTTAATGTTCTTATTGTTCCATTACAAAGCATCCCAAAACTTTGTGTCTTAAAATGCCACGTTATTATTTTTCCTGACTCTGTGAACTGAATTAGTTCATCTAGATATTTTCCACTCGAGGTCTCTCATACAGTTTAGTCATGTAGAGGCTGCAGCAGCCGTCATCGGAGAGCTCAACTGGGCTGGCTGGTCACGAGAGCACACTCATATGGCTAGAAGTCGATGCCAGCTCTTGGGTCCCCCACACTTGCTGAGTAGACCGGGTCATCCACACAGCCTCTCCGTGTGCCCTGGGCCTCCCACAGCATGGTGATTGGGTTCTTGAAGACAGCATCCCGAGAGTGAGTATTCCAGGACTGCTGGGAGGAAGCCACAGGGTGTCCTTTGGCCTGGACGCAGAAGCTCCAGAATGTTTGTCCCACTTATACTTTGTTGGTCAAGCGGGTCACTAAGGCCAGGTCAATTTTCAGGAGGGGGAGTGGCATATATGTACAGAGAGGGAAGGCATTGGCAGTGTCCCTCTCTGGAGACTATCCAGCTTCCAGTAAATACATTATCCCGGAGAGCAGCCTCCCCCTGTAAGCCCCTTCCTTCATCAGGTTAGCTACGCACTGGTGAGCACTGGGGATGGCTTTAACACTAGGAAACATTTTGGGAAGAGCTAGCAGGAAAAAGGAGAGTGAGAAGTCAGTAGTTTGAGATGACAGGGAATTCAGCCTGAGAACGATAATACAGGTTATAAAAGGAGGATATTAGGTAGAGGGTGTGGGAAGGTGAGTGAAAAAACCTGCCTCCTTGCTTTATTGGCTCCGTGTATGTTAGGGGTGGGTTGGAGAAAAAAGCAAGTATATTTGATGAAAGTAATGCAGAATGTATTTATCATTTTAATCCCATATAATTATACTGAAGATTATTTTTTAAAGATTTTTAAAATTTATTTATTTATTAGGAAAGAGAGAGAGTGAGAGAGAGCATGAGAAGGGAGAAGGTCAGAGGGAGAAGCAGACTCCCCATGGAGCTGGGAGCCCGATGTGGGACTCGATCTCAGGACTCCGGGATCATGACCTGGGCCGAAGGCAGTTGCTCAACCAACTGCGCCACCCAGGCGCCCTAATGAAGATTATTTTTAAAGATGAAAAAAGCGCACCCATAATCCCACCAACTGGTGACAATTATGTTCATTTTTCTTTCCAGTCTTAATTCATCCTAGATATATTTTACATCTCTGCCATCATCCTGCTTTAGGCGTAGGTTCTCTACTCTTCACCAGACTCACTTTATAAACGCTTCTCCATGTTAGCTGTTGTCTTCACCTGCATTGTTTTAGAGGCTGCATCCCGTTCTGGCTGATGGACATTTGTTTTGGGCCAAAGAACTGAGCATGATTAGCAAGGGTGACTCAGGCCTCCTGGGGTCCTGTCACCCATTGGTGAATGGGAAAGACCCTGGGGAAGTTGAACCTGGTTCCTCCATGCTTTGGGAGGACTGTCCCTGTCCTGGTTGTCCTACTGGGGTTGAAGCCTTCCAGACGCTTCCTAAATGTTTATAGCTGCCAGTAGGAAACACTCTTCCTTTAAGGGGGGAAGCAAATCAGGTTTTTTCCTCCCTCTCTCTTCAACCTTCCAAGGAGCTGTTGGTTTCTTAAAACAGTTAAGCTAGGACACAAAGGTTCAGGTTTCTCATCTCTGGTAAGAGTTTACATTTCTTCCGGAAAGGAGATTTAATTTTACTGCTATTAGCAATTTTTTACCACAAGAATCTGCTTACTTCTTTTCCTGATACTGAGATGCCAGGCTTGGCACATTCTGAGCAGGTGGAGGGTGTCCCCCTACGGCTGCAATGCCCTCTACTTTCTGCCTCGTTAAATCCCACATCATTCTGTGTCCTCCTTGAAGCCTTCCTTGGCCTTTTGTATCCACACTTGGATTTCTGACATCTGAAAACATTTACCGTTTGCTAATAATGACATTCTCTTAGAGGGCAGAATGATGTCACAAATAGACCCTGGACTGGAAATCAAGATACTTCAACTCACGTCCCATTACCAACCATCTAGATGACCTTGGCTAAGTCTTTGCACTCCTTGGGCTTTAGCTTCTCCAATTTTAAAATGAGGGGCTGATCTGCATTGTTCCTTCCAGTTATAATTTTATGGCCGGAATCCTTTAACCTTTGGGGTCCCTCTTGTACACTCTAGAGACTGCAGAAAGTTGGTCATGCTCATGTTCCCCAAAGACTCTGAGTCTTTCTGCTCATAAGACATCATCTGGCAATGTTGAAATGTGTATTATTATTGAAAACATGGGCTGGCATGTTTTCAATAATTATCTGCCTCCTCCCCTTGGTTTATCTGCTTCTTTTCATCCAGTAAGTAGACTTCAGACCCTGTTCTCTTTTTTCAGTTAAAGCCCTGAGTCTCTGTTTATGATAAATTATAACAAATGGAAGCATAGTTTCTGAAGGCCATACTTCAAACACTCTGCTAATGTAACATGTCACATATGAACCCAGAAACCAATTTGATTCTCCTTTGATGAGGCAGAGATGCAAGGCAATAGTTATTGCCTTGCGTAGCTACTCCTCTCAAACGGAGAAGTGATTAGCTGGAGGGCAGCTGCGTCCCTGCTATCTCTGTCACCAGAGCATGAAGGCCCATTGCAAGGACAAGCAGTCTGTCCTGGAAGTCCATGTTTGCTTGACTCAAAATTGCTGAAGATTTGGTTATGCTTTAAAAAAAAAAGATTATAGAAACAGTGTTGAGGTTCAAAGGACATAGACACAGTTTGGCTTAAAATCAGAAAAAGCCAGAGCTTTCTAAGGTGGTCTTTTATGGCTTAAAATGTGATGTCCTCTGGAGAAGCCACCATTCTGTCTAGCCAGTGGTCACCAAGTGATAGGACCTCCTCAATATCCAGTCAGAAGCCTAACGCACCCTTAAGACTTACTTCTACCACATTTCCTCATCCTTCCACCCAAGGCAGACACCTTGCACTTCTCTGCCTCTGGCCTTTTCCTCACTCTCTTCCCTGTGCTTGGAATGCACTGGCTCATGTCACCCCTATTAACATTCTATTCATTTGGGGGGCAAAAGGAGCTCAAATAATGCTTCTACTATGGGCTTTAGGATCTGAATTACTTAGGTTAAAATGCTAGCTCTTCCACTTCTAGGTCAAATTACTTAGCTTCTCTTAGCCTTAGTTTTCTCATTTGTAAAATGGGGCAAATAAAATTATGTCTAGCAGGGCTGTTTAAAAATAATAGGAAATGGCAGAAGGTTTGCAGCACTGAACACAGCGCTTCACAGATAGTTGGGGCTTAATGGGTGGCATTAACCATTAGTTCCCATACGTGGACCTTTTTGGGGGCAGTAATACAGTGCTATATGAATATAGACATAGAATTTTATCCCACTGCTAAATAGAAAACTTCATGAAGGTAGGAATTACTTGGCACTTGTGTTCATCACTTTTCTTGCCAAGCAGAGAGCTTTGAACAGAATAGATTCTTAATATATTTTGTCCAGATGCATTAACTATCTCATTTTACCTACCTTTTCCTCTTGGTGATACCCGAGACAAGAGAAAATCAACACTGAGAAAACAGGGGAGGAAATTATTTCTTCAGCATTTTTTTTCTTCTGCATTTTTAAGTCACATCCTATAGAGTTCAGCTTTGGGGTCTTGCCATTAAAACCATAAATTCCTGGGAGTGGAAAGGGGATTGAGACCATGACCTTTTCTGTGTGCTTTTGTTATTTAGTGCTCTGCAGGGCACTTGCTGAATATTTAAGTGTGTTGCTATTCATGATAAAAGCTTGGAGAGTGACAGATCAGGAAGCAGAAACACAACTTGGTAATGGTTTTCATCTGAGACAAATACAGGAGAAAGACTGCTCAAGGGTTAAAATTGCCCTAACTCCTTCAGCGCCACTCTGGAATCCTGTTCCTTCACACATGCAGCACTGGAGTTTCTGGGTTTCATTTTTTGTCCTGAGCCCCTGGACCTTCCTCCTGCAAGGGGAGCCCTCGTGGTTGGGCAGCCCCTCTCCTGGCGTGTCACAGTAAGTCCTTTGGGCAAGAATGACCTGCATTCTCCTTAGGACTTTTCCAGGCCGCGAAGAAACTGTTATGCAGACTGACCTTGGGTTCCATGTTGGTGACCCTGGCAAGTGAAATTAATCTCTGTGCTCAACAGAAGCAGTGTCTCACTTCAGATACACAGGCTAAGAGCATGGACTCTGGAGCCAGAGTCCCAGGGCTTGCATCCCAGCTCCTCCCTTTCCTTGCTGGTGACTTTGGGCAAATTACTCAGTTTCATTGAGTCTCAGTTTCCCCATCTGTCAGATGGGGATGTGATAATAAGCATGTGTATCTCATAATATTGTTAGGATGATCAGAGGTGTGAATGTGCATAGATTACTCGAGACTGCGCCTAGAACATAGTAAGTGCTCTGTAAGTGTCGGCTGTGGTTATTTTTGAGCTTTAAGGGCTGTTCTCTTGAATTATATGAAAAGCTGTGAATCACATGCTGCTTTTGTGCCTGAGCTTGGCTGCTCCTCATCCCTATGCAATGAGGTGAACGTGAAGATGGAAAGGGAAAGCTTCGATAGCCCTACAGGTAGGGCTTTATTGGCTCCGTGTATGTTAGGGGTGGGTTGGATGTCTGATGTCTGATGTCTGATGTGGTGGGTCGATGTCACCCACCACAAAGCGAGTGGTGGCAGTGAGGTTGGAAGAGCCGGGACAGATTTGGAGATATATAGGAGGAGCCATGGTAGTTACATGATAGTTACCTGTACAGTTACATGTAGTTACAAGAGCCAAGGGAAAGGGAGGATCCGAGGGTGGCTCTCAGATGACTGAGACACAGGATCTGTGGGTGGTGATGCCAGTAGTGAAAGAGGAGACACACTAGGAAGAGAGAGGTTCATCTAGGGAGGTCAGGTTTATGAAGCCAGCAGAATATCGGGCTAGCAGGTGAAAATGCCCCAAAGTGCTGCACAATATGACTTTGATACTTGGAAGAGAGGTCCAAATAGAGCTGTAGATTTAGAAGTCATGAATGCTTGCAGTGAGGGCCATGAGGACCAGTAAGATTCTTCAGACAACTTTCAGCCACATGCCTGGTGTCTAGATGAGGGCGAACAGTAAATATTTCAGGCTTTGCAAGCCATATGATCTCTGCTGCCAAGTATTTAACTCTTGTATCTTGGCGCAAAAGCTGCCATAGATAATACATAAACAAATGGTATAACTGTGTTCCAATAAAACTTTATTTATAAAAACCCATGGGTCATAGTTTGCCCACCCCTGCCCCGGACTAGTATCTTATATTTAGTAAGTATATACTAAGTACCTGTCAGATCAGTCTACTAGCAAGTGACATGGGTTAGAGATAAGCCATTGAATTGCAAGATATACAATTGGAAAACTTTTCTGGACTAAGTCCTAGGCCCTCAGCCAAGTACGATAGATCAGACTGGTGAATTATAAGGCGATAAGAGACCCATTTGATGTTAGACCCTTTGAGAGACAGGGCCCGTGGGTAGAGAAAGAGGCCTTGGCTTCCTGAAGAGAGCACACTTAGAGCCCTCAGGATCTTGGATGGCTTCCTTATCAGGTCTGGGAAATTGACTGCAAAAGTGTTAAATAATTAAGAAACTGCCTACAGGTATTCGTAGCTTCCAGTGCAAAGAATTGGCAATAGGAGGCAGTAGGAGAAAATCAAACGTAGATGAACAACTGAAGCGGTGAGACAGAGTAGGCATTTTGCACGCAGGGAGCTAGTCACAGAAAACTTGAGAAGGGGGGTAGGGAGAGAGAGAGAGAGGCCCCAGCCCTTCCCTTCAAACAGCAGGGAGATATAGCAGATGATGAGTGGTAGTTGAAACGGTTAACACCGGAGCTGAGGGATTCGGCTACTAAATTACTACTGAGCCATCCGGAGGGTGTTCTCTCCCTTTTGTGTCTTGTACTTCGGGCTGGTGGGTCAAACCTCCAAAGTCCATCCCTTGCTGTTGGAGACTGAAGCTGCACAGCCCAATTCCCTGGCCAGCTTCCAGGAGACAATTTGGGGTCTTGGATGCCAAGGAAGGGGAGAAAGTCTAGAGAAGAGGGCTGATAGTTGACCTCAGGTTGTGAATGGCTCCTCTGTATTTCCAAAGAGAATGTGTGAGAGTGTGATGAAGTCCACAGTGTCTGGGTGTCTGTGCGACTCTCAGTTACAGGTTGTTGTCCACGGCTGTAGTGTTGGCAGTGGCTGTGTGCCAAAATTGGTATATATACACACAGGTACGCTCATGTGTACACATATACATACATATAGATGTGTATACATATACGTATACATGTAGGCGTGCGGTGTGTGTGTGTGTATTTAGAGAAGGGGGAGGGCGAGATACTAGTATTTTTTAAATGCTTGAATTGGTTGCTAACACAAGGGGCCTGCACTGTCCAACTCAGTCCCCTCTCTGATTTCGGGCAGAGAGAGCTCAGATACAGATGAGGGAATGCAAGAAAGCAAGCAGTTCTGCATCTGCTTCCTGGATTTGGATAAGGGATCAAAAGAAATACCAGATTTAAAACCTCAGGGTATTTTTTAAAACTCTAAAGATTTAAAGCTCTGTATTTCTGGGCCTTCTCTCCGCCACGGCCACGCCCACTGGAGCTGTGCAGGGGGAGCTGACACCGCTTCAGCCTCAGCCCACGCTCTCCTGTCCGAACGGGCCTGCTGGGCCTGCTTCTCGGGTTCGTAGTACCCGCTTGCCCTCAAGGCTTTGTATAAGTCCCTTGGCTTCCATGCTCAAGCTCATCTCCCCCACTTTGCCACCAAACTATTATTTCCAGAACCCAGTTTAAGCAGACCACATCTTGATTTTAGGACTCCCCAGTCCCTAAGGCAAAGCCAAGGCCGCTTGCCTGGTATACAGGGTTTTTCTCTCCTTCACCCACCACTGCCTCCTCCTTCCCTTGCAGTTCTTGGTCCTTCCCACCACATTCTCTACGACCCAATGACACTTAACCTTCGGACTCTTCTAGGAAGTGCCCTGCTTGCTCATTGGGCCATTGCACAGGCTCTCCCACTGGCTTAAACTCCTGGTGGATTTCTACTTATATTTCATGATTCAGCTTATTTGCTACCTTCTGTGTGGATACTTGCTTTATCTCTACTCCCTCCCCATGTTCCCACAATACTCTACTGATGCTTCTTTAGGGTGCTACTTATTACCGTGTTGTAATTGTCTGAGAATGCTAGATTTGAGTCTTAGCTCTTCTTTCTAGCTTTCGGCAAGTCATGTTAACCTGTTTGGGCCTCAGTCTTACGATCTGCAAAATGTGTCTGCTCAGACCCATCTTAGGGTTGTGGGGAGATATGTGTGTCAAAGGGCTTACTCAGCATAGTGCCTTGTACACAGTAAGTATTCAATAAATTTTAACTTTGCTTCTTTTTCTTTTCCACTTGATCTTGAGCTTTTCTAGAGACCAGGGTCATGACTTGAATATCTTGGCAACCCAAGTTCTTAGCTCTGTGTCCAGTGTATGGCTTGTTCCAGTTTTGTTATCTGGCTGTGGGTGAAAACACAACCCAGTGGATAGTAGGAAATCAGTGCCTGTTTGGTTGAATGATGTGGTGGTTTGAATGATTGATCCCAAGTTTCTTTTCCCCTATAGCAGACATCCATACCCTTGTCATGGGCTCATGATATACAGAGTGAAATTCCCCATTTCTTGACTTTGAAATTATCCATATAACCTTTTGGCCATTGGGATATTAGAAAATGTGATTTAAGGGGCCTGAAATGTCTTGTGTGATTGAGTTTACCCTCCTGTGCTTCTTCTGTTGCCATAAAGAAGACAAGCATTGGAGGCTGGTCCCAGAAGAATGAGAACTTGCTGAATCTAGTGCATGGCTTAGAGTCGAGCCTAGTTGAGCCCAGTCTAAATCAAGCAAACTCTGGCTGATCTCCAGCCAAGTAAGTGATGTGGTGGTCTCTTACATACGAAAGGCTGAGTTATACATCCTTCTAGTCTGAAGAAAAGAACTGATTGCTACCATCTAGTTTTTGTAGACTAGCTTTGAAGACTAATCATAGAAACATGAAACAATAGTAAATCATATATGATGAGACCAGTTGAAAGGGTGGTATTGTCGAAATATGGGAGTGGGTTTGATTAAAAAATGTGTTGAAATTCAAGTCACCTTAAGGGTGATGGCTGAGCTACCCTGTTTGAATTCTATTTCTAGATCTGAAAGATCTGAAGTCCTCCAGTAGCTGGAGTGAGGATCAGCCCTCTTCCGACTGCCTGTTCCATACATTGACTCTTAGAATCTCTCCCCTGGGTGGGATGCCCAGAGTTCATCTGGCCCAGTCCCTTGTCCCATGCACAAATGGACTCTGTAGCATCCTTGACAGAAGCTGATCCAAATTTAATAATTTACTTGCTGTTTGATCATGGGTAAGTACAAACACTGTGTCCAAATACTCACTCTTTTGGAGTCAGATAGACTTGGTTCAGAATCCTGGCACTGTGACCTTAAGAACTTGCTCACCCCCTGGGTCACTGACCTCCACTAGAAGGAGGTACCCACTAGAAAATAGAGGTAATGAAAATGCCTTCCTCACAGAGATATTGGGAGAATTAACTGGACAACAAATTGCATGGCCTGCACAGTGCCTGTCACCAAATGTGATGTCTCCCTTCTGGCTTTGGCACAGCCCAGAGCACATCACCCTCTGCCGTATGAAAGTTCTTCCGATGTCTCCATAGAGGAGAGGAAGACTGCACTGAACTCCAGTGGGCCCCTTCCTCCAGTCCAGATGCTGAATTTGCTGGTCTGAATCAGCTCTCTCCATCCCAGCTCATTTGATGGGACATTTCAATTTTAAATTGTCAGTTGTCAGCTCATTTAAATGTCCCAGGACCAAGAAAACATCGGATACAGTTATTGACCATTTTATTGATTTAATCAGATAGTTTTGCACAAATCGTGGTCCATAAAGTTCTAGGTTCCTTGAAGTCCTCCACAAGCTGAGTTTCAGTGTGATTTAAAATGGAAACTGCCCATCACCCCTATAATGTAGGATCTAGAAGAGCAGATATGGATTAGTATGGGCTGCGATGATGCAGAAAGTGGGGTAGGGCTGTTCAGAGAACAGAGAGGATTCTAAGTGATCTGTTCAGTGAACCAGTAGGGATAAGAGAAGTTGGGGGCAAGTCAGGAACACCTTGAATAACATGAGGATTTTGAACTTCGTAGGCACTACGGAGCCATCGAAAGTTTTTGAGCACAAAAAGGGCATGGTCAGAGCTTTGCTTCAGGTGGATAACTCTGGCAAGAAAGTGAGAATGGTTTGCTTTAATAGGGGGCAGAACAACTAGAGGTGGGAGAACACTTAGGAGTTCATTGCGGTTTTCTGGACAGGAGATGACAAAGGTCGTGTTTGGGTCCTGGAAAATACAAAACATTGCTGTGCAAAATCCAGAGGACTTATTGACTGACCAGGAAAGGCAAAGAGAGAGGGAAGGATGACTCAGGTTTTAAGCCTGGGGAAAGTGTCTGAGTTACCTAATTTAACATACAGGATGTGAAGCATATCGTCACCAGGCTTTTTCATTTATTCATAATGCATGTGTATGTGCATATATAGTTTCATGTACATCTTGAGCAGTGTAAAATAAATCAGTAGCCTAATATCTTACACACACACACACACACACACACTCACTCTATTGAATTTCAATCTTCATTCACTTTAATTGTTATAGTGTAGGATCCTGAAAATCTCTAAGCTAGTCCTACTGATCATAGTAGCTGTAATTGACTAAGTATTTATATGCCAGTGTTTTTCATACATCATCTCACTTGTCCTCACAACAGTCTGTGAGATGGACACTATTTTTTTTTTAAATTTATTTATTTTGGAAAGAGAGAGAGCACATGCACGCCCACATGAATGGGAGAGGCAGAGGGAGAGGGAGAGAGAATCCCAAGCCTGATGCAGGACTCGATCTTACAACCCTGAGATCATGACCTGAGTGGAAACCAGGAGTCAGATGCTCAACTGACTAAGCCACCGAGGCATGCTGAGATAGACACTATTAAGGGTCTTCCCAAGTCAGTCCTGACTCCATCTTCCCCTGGTTCCCACAGTAAAGACTGGCCTCCCTTGCAGCAGGGCTGGCCACATAGCCCACATCTAGACAAAAGGCATGTAGATAGCATCTGCTTAGAGAGTTCTAGGTCAGACATTGGCTTGCTGGCAGAAGGTAGCAGCATGAAAGGAAACAGAGCTGGCACTTCCTCTTTTCCTTCCTTACTGGCTTGACCATGCTGGATGCGATGCTTAAAGCTGGGACAGCTCCTTGTAACCACAGACGACACACATGAAGATGAAAATCCAGTGGCTCGGGATATCAGAGCAGGAACCAGAAGAAGTGTGTGACCTCAGTGATATCACGAGCCACTGAATCAGCCTTGGAACCACTACATCCAGGTTTCTTGATAAGTGAGACAATAAATATCTGCCATGTTTAAGCAACCACTGCTTGATTTTTCTGTCACTTGCAACAAATGTGTCCACATATTCAGTTTTTCACCTGAGGGCCAAGCCAGGAAATAGTGGAGCTGAGATTCAAATTCAGATCTTTCTGACTCCAAAGTGATGCTATTGGCTTCTGCTCTTTCTCCCTTCAAATACCCATACGGAACAACACGAAAGGCTTATTTTGTTGTATGTGATGGAAGACATCTGCTGTCCTCATGGTCTCCCTCTCTTGCTTCTTCCTCCATAATTTTGCATTTGGGTGTCTCCTAGGTGTCAGTCACCAAAGCAAGCTTTAGGAAAAAAATGATTACGAGCCAGTCCCTGATTGCAAGTTGCTCACGATCTAGAGGAGTGTTGGCAAACTGTGGCCCATGGGCCAAATTTGGTCCACTGCCTGTTTTTGTGCAACCTGCAAGCTAAGAATGTTTGTTTGTTTGTTTGTTTGTTTGTTTGTTTTTCAAATGGTTGGGAGAAAAATCAAAAGAAAAATAGTATTTTGTGAGCTGTTATAATTATATGAATTTCAAATTCAAGTTTCAGTGTTCACAAATATAATTATATTGGAACACAGCTATGTCCATTTGCTTATGTATTGTCTGTGACAGTCTTGTACTACAACTGCAAAATGGAATCATGGCAACAGATGTCATCTGGCCCATAAAACCTAAGATACTTGCTACCTGGCCCTTTACAGAAAAAGTTTGCTGACTCCTGATCTAGAAGAGTGGCGTTTGGAGAGGGATTAGGAAAATGAACAATTCATTCTAGATAAGAGAAAGAGAAAGAATATATACTTGAGATATTTAGAAAAATTTCCCAAAGTAATGGGAGTACCAACGCGCTGAGACTTATCGCTAGACGTTTCCCCTTTAGAGATAGATTCTATAAAAGAGGTTGGGGATGGGAGTGGATTGGGATATTTGTCAGGTTTAGTTACCTTTGTCTAATGAAGGTCTTGTGCTACTTGTTGTTCCTTAGACCCAGAACTGCATGCTTCAGTAGCTTTGAACTCCACCCAACTGGAGAAAACAGACCATGAATTCTTTTAATGCACACTGTAAAATTGCCTTGGAAAAAATTGATTGACCTTTTAATTAAGGCCCTCAGAGCCTCCCACATATTGGCTTTCACCCGAAACTTTTGTGTGCTGGATATTTCTGTGAGCACATGAGCCATTCCTCTCAAACCTTGGTCTTGTAAAGCAAGTCCTGCTGTCCTGGGGGATACCACATACTTTGTACATGTCCCTGAGTTGGTAGAAAAAGACGTTTTCATGAACCCAACCCTAAAAATCAACAAGAGTGTTTCATTTTCTTTCTTTCTTTTTTTTTTTTTTTTCCCCAAAAGAAAGTAAGTGCCAGGAAGTCTCCTGAAGTAATAATGGTGCTTGTTGGTTGAACAGCATCGTATGACTTAGGAAGCATTTTTCTGCCCATTTTTATTCTGACCCTTAACCATGACATAGATAATGTGATTGTAATGCAAAATGATGAAACTACATAAAAATACAATTCTGATACACCAACAAAAAAGACCTTTTGAGATCCCTGAACTCAAGTCCCTTTTTTTTGTCTTTGTTTTACAGAGGAGGAAACTGAGGCTTAGCAGGGAAGGCAGCTAATCAATGGCAGATCCAAGCGTGTGCTTTCTAGTTATGATGGTAATGAAAACAAGGCTACTTGGCATCTTTGTCAATCACACATGTATAGTCTATAGGTAGGGTGAGACTCTATAATTTGTTACCCAAACTGAAATACTTTGGCTCAACAACCATAAAGCAAACCTGTTCAGAGACCTATGTCACCTTTTATATTGATTAATCAGGTGCAGTAGGCCACGCAGACCTTTGGACTCATTCTGATAATGAGGTGTATCTCTAAAATTTACTTCTATCTCCAGTCCTGTGGATCTTGTTTGCTTTGTGTTTGATGAGGGCCAGGCCTCTGAAACAGCTTCTTAGTAGAAATCCAGTCTTGTTTTCTCCCACTAATCACTGGTTTTATGCCACATCCAGAGCCTGGGCAGTAGAGAGATAAGGAATTGACCTAATAGAAGACTATTGGTGTAGCACGTGCTCCTACATTGACACAACCATTCTTTCTCTCCAAGGTATTAGGATTCCTGTCTTTAGGTCCAGGGGGAATGTTTTCAAACAGATGTGGTCATTGGGTCTAGACAACCCAGTTTGGGATATCTAGATAGAAGAAATAAGAGAATGAACTTTTTTCTTGACATTGTGTGAGTGTGTTTTATTGTGTTTTGTTTTAGAAAAGAGTAACAGTTAATCAATAGTTATCGATTATAACAGTGTCCTCATCTCTGAGCTATGTGGGAAAATGAAGAAACATGACAGGGGAAAGAAAGGGAAAATATAATTATTCCATTATTGTTTATGGTAGGGAACTAACTAAGGAAATAAGGTGTTAAGGGTGTTAAAACAATACTGTTCATGAAAGCAAGTATTAGAATAAACATATAAATCTTCTAAATACCAGAATAACTCCACATAAAAGAACTATAGATTACACTTAAAAAGATTAAATATAGCACTATTCAACAGCAACATGGCACAAACAATATGGTAGAATGAAGATGAAACAAAGTAAATTTTGTTGAGATAAAATAATTTTCAGAATGTACCAAAGCAAACATAACTCTATGTCATACATAAGAGACAAATGTAAAACATAAAGATTCAGAGATTTTAAGCATTAAAGGATAGACAAATGTACACAGGGAAAAACGCAAAGAAAGCAGGGGTTGTTATCCTAATATCCGATAAGGTGGCATATAGGACAAAGATCATTAAATGAGGGGAAAAGAGTACATTATAATGTAAGGGGTATAATTCAGTAAAGACAACTATTTTTTTTAGCTCTATTGAGATACACTGACATAATATTGTGTAAAGATACACAATGTGATGATTTGATATACATACATACTGTGAAATGATTATAATAAGATTAGTTAACACATCTATCCCTTTACATACTTACCTTTCTGTGTGTGTGAAAACATTTAGGATGTATTGTCCTAGAAAATTTCAAGTATGCAAGACAGTATTGTCAACTGTAGACACCATGTTTTACATTAGTTACCTAGAACTTACTCATCTTATAACTCAAAGTTTGTACCCTTTGACCAACGTCTCCCCATTTCCCCTACCCTCAACTCCTAGTAACCACCAATTTACTTTCTGTTTCTATGACTTTTACTTTTTGAAAAACATTTGTAAATATCCACACACCAAATAATATGGCATCCACATTTATAAAGCAGAAAGTACAAGAGACTCAAGAAATAGGCAGACATGCACTAGTAGAAGGGGAGTTTAATTCACTTCTCTAGGTTTATAATACACTAAGAGGACAAAAAATATAGGTAAGAGTATAGAAAACTTAACTAATTAATAAGATAGACCTGATTAAGCCATGTAACCAAAGAATATAGAATAAGCTTTTTTCCTCCAAAAATCATGAGAATCTTTATAGAAACCAATCACATATTAACCATAAGTCTTCAATAAATTCTAAAAATTAGATGTAATATAGATAAAATTTTATAACTATAATTCATTAAGCTTAATACTGATAACAAAGAAGAAAACAAAGAACTCCTTCCATTTGGAAATCTTAAAGTCTCTGTTAAATAACTCTCCAAAGAGGGGGGCACTCAGTGGGTTAAAGCCTCTGCCTTCAGCTCAGGTCATGATCTCAGGGTCCTGGGATTGAGCCCCACATCGGGCTCTCTGCTCAACAGGGAGCCTGCTTCCCCCTCTCTGCCTGCCTCTCTGCCTACTTGTGATCTCTCTCTCTCTGTTAAGTAAATAAATAAAATCTTAAAAAATAATAATAAAATAACTCTCAAAGAGGAAGTAAAAACTGGAATGGAAGATGGTTTTAGGAAACAATAACGAAAGCACTTTTTATCAGAATTTGTGGGATGCAGTTTATTATAGGTTAAATTGTGCCCCACAAATATTGATATGTTGAAGTCCTAAGTCCCAGTACCTCAGAATGTGACCTTATTTGGAGATGGGGTCTCTACAGAAGTAATCAAGTTGAAATGAAGTCATTAGGGTAGGCCAATATGATGTCCTCATAAAAAGGGGAAATTTGGACACAGAGACACACACAGGGAGAATACTATCAAGATGAAGGCATAGAGTGGGGTGATACTTCTCTAAGGCAAGGAACACCAAAGATTGCCAGCAAACCACCAGAAGCTCTACGAGAAGCACAGAACATGTTCTTCCTCATAATCCTCAAAAGCAACCGATCCTACTGATGCCTTGATCTTGGACTTCTAGCCTGCAGAACTGTGAGATAATTATTTCTGTTGTTTAAGACCCCGAGCTAATGGTATTTTGTTAACAGATGCCCTCGGAAACTAATATACACCAGAGCAATGTACAGAGGAAAAAAATCATAGCCTTAAATAACAAAAGAAAGAATAAAAAACAAATGAATTAAGCATTGTTCTAAAAAAGTTAGGGAAAGTATACCAAAATTAACTGAAGGACACCAGAAAAAAGTAATTAATAATGATAAAAGTAGAACTTGATAAATCAGAAAACAGATAAACAGTACTAATAAATAAATCTTAAATGTAGTTCCATGAACCAATAAAATAGATAAAATCATTAGATAAGATAACTGAGAAAGAAGGATCATTATACAAATATACTAAATGAGATCATGATTCTTGAGTTCCGGGATCGAGTCCCACATCAGGCTCCCGGCTCCACAGGGAGTCTGCTTCTTCCTCTAACCTTCTCTCCTCTCATGCTCTCTCTCACTTTCTCTGTCTCTCAAATGAATAAATAAAATCTTTTTTTTTTAAAAAAAAAAAAGACTAAATGAGAACCTAAAAGGGATAGGAAAACTTATCATAATAAAATGTCAATTCTCCCTAGTTTAATGTATACATTTAAAATGATCATAATAAGACATACAGGGTTTTATTTTTAATCAGATGAGTTTATTTAAAAGTTCTGTTGAAAAAATAAGCAAGAAAATGAGAAAAATACTTACAGAAAAATGACTAGCCTTACCATATATAAAAACATATTATAAACCTTCAATAATTAAAGCAAGGTAGTTGAGGCAAATGAAGCATGTTCATGAAACAAACAGAAAATCCAGAAACATATATAAATACTATGGAAATTCAGCATATGATAAAGAAGATATTCCAAACTATAGGGGAAAGGAAGAACAGTTCAGTAACTGATGTTGGGATAATTGAATAGCCATTTGGAAAAATTTCAAAAGTATCAAAGGTTTGAATGCTAAATATGAAACCATAAATGTACACAGAAAAACATGAAGAATACCTTTATAACACTGGAGAGGGAGAGGCCTCTCTAACTGACTCAAAATCTAGAAGCCATAAAAGATTGATAAATTAAATTTCATTAAAAACTCATAAAAACTCTGCATGGACATAGAATAAGGAAACAGCAAACTGGGAAAAAGTATTTGCAACTCTTTACAAAGATATAGTGGTGATTTCAGTTATTTTTAAAAGCCTTATTCCTCTTAAAACTCAGTAATAAAGACACAAAGTGTGAGCAAAGGATCTGAATAACATTTCTCCAAAGAAGACATATAAATGGCTAATAAGCACATGAAAAATGCTCAACATCATTAACCATCAAGGGAAATGCAAATGAAGACCACAATGAGATACCACCTCATACCAACTAAGATGACTATAATAAAAAAGACAGGTGATAAGTGTTGGTGAGGATATGGAGAAATTGGAGCCTTTATGCAATGTTCATGGGAATATAGAATGGTTCAGCCACTTTGGAAAACCGTCTGATAGTTCCTATGAAGATTAAACACAGAGTTATTCTATGACTCCTAGTCTTTTCCACTCCTAGGTGTGTATCTGAGAGAATTGAAAACATACATGCAGATAAAAATTGGTATGCAAATATTTATAGCAGCATTATTCATAATAGTCAAAAAGTGACAACAACCCAAACATCCATTAACTGATGAATGGATAAATAAAATGTGATATATCCATACAATGCAATATTATTCAACAAAGGAAATAAAGTTATTAACACATGCTGCAACATGGATGAAGCTTGAAAACATTATGCTAAGTTCAAGAAGCCAGTCACAAAGACCACATATGATATGGTTCATTTATATGGTTCATTTATATCCTGAATAGGCAAATGTAGAAAGCAAGAGAGTAGATGAGTGGCTGCCTGGGACCGAAGTGGGAGGTGGGGAGAGATTGAGGGATGGCGGGTTGTTAGAGGGTGATGGCCAAAAAGCATGGGGTTTCTTTGGGGGTGATGAAAATGTTCTAAAAATTGATTGTGGTTATGGTTGCACAAGTCAGAATATACTAAAAAACACTGAATTATATATTTAAGTGCATGAATTATATGGTTGTGAATTACATCTCAATAAATCACATCTGTTATATATAGATTAAAGTTGTTATACTACCAAAAAAAAAAGCCTTATTCATGGTGCCATCCAAAATCATTCTGGTGCCACTAAACCACCCCACATATATCACTGGTAATATACACCTCACTGTTTGGAAAATATTGAGTACCTAAGTAAAACATCAGGGGTATACTTAGAATGACTGTTTAAACTACATCTAATTATGAGGAAACCATCAGACAAATCCAGAATGTGGGATTTTCTATTGGACAGCACACCTGGGTTCTGCAGAAATCTCAATTTCATAAATGATTTTTTAAAAAGCTATTGTTTTAAATAAAAGAGATAAAGTATATGTTACAGCTAAATTCAATGTATAATCCTTGAGTGGACCATAGATTTTTTAAAAAGTAATAAAGATATTTTTGGGGAAATTGAGGAAATTTTAATATGGACTTAATATTATGTAATAGTATCAATATTAAACTCCTTTTATGTGATAATGGTATTATTAGTATATAAGAGAATGTCTTCATTCTTAGAAATATAGCTAACTAGTAGGGACTAAAATGTGATGATATCTTCCACTTAATTTAAAGTGGCTCAGCAAAAAACCCCATATATACATAGATATATACATGTATGTTGTATGTGCACACATACATGTATACAGCAAAAGGGGCAAAATGTTAAACAATCAGTGAATTTGTTAATAGGTGACAGGTGTACATGGGTTCACATGTTTATGCGAATATGCTATTCTCTCATCTTCCTGTAGGTTTAACATTTTTCAAAATAGAAAGTTGGGAAAAGAAATTGGCATAGATTTAAATATTAAAATATGAAGAACCAAAGCAGTGATAGCTTTTGGCTTGCATGATTTAGATAATTGTCCCAATAGCTGACTCACTTTTCTTTGCATGTACATTTGACTTTGTGTGATGCAATTCTCATTTTTATCATCACTTTATGAAAAAAAATGATTTGATTACCACTGATTCTCCCGTTTAACTTGAAATAATTTATTATTACAAAAAGCTATATCTTGGGATCCAAGTCATGAGCTTCCCCACCGTATCATATGACCCACTCGTTGAGAAAATTTGGTCAAGTTGCCTCCCCATTTGGGGTCTTAGATATCTCATCTCTTTAAAAAGCAGAGGATTAAGAGAGTGAAAAGACAAGACACAGAGACGAGAAGATGTTTCAGTACAATATCCAGAATATATAAAGAACTCCTGCCAAATTGAAAAATAGATAAACAATACAAAAATGTGCAATAGACTTGAACAGGCACACCATGAAAGAGGATATCCAAATGGCTAATAAACACGACAAGGTGCTCAGCTTCATCAGTCATCAGGAGAGGGCAATTCAAAAATACAACGAGGTTCTATTCCACACACATCAACATGGCTGAAATAAAGACTTAGAAAATCAAGTTTTGGCAAGGATGCAGAGAACTGGACTCTCACACAGGCCTGGTTCAACTACAAATTAGGACCATGACTTTGAGAACCATGACTTCGGAAAATGGATATCTGATAATGCTGCACATTCACTACTTTCTGACCCAGCATTCCTGTCCCAGCTATATATCCAACAGAAATCTGTATACATGTGAACCATCATCTGTATTAACCCACAACAGAGAACAACCCATGTGTCCATCAACAGTAAAATGGGTAAATAAATTAAGGCATTTTCATATAATAGGAAATTATACGATAATGAAAATGAGTAAATGACTGCTACACAGAGCAGTGTGAATGAATTCCACCAACACGATGTTGAAAGAAGCCAGACCCAAGAGTATATACTATATGATTCTACTTATCAAAGTTCAAACACAGTCAAACTTACTCTATAATAAATCAGAATAATAGTTACTTTTGGGGGAAGAAGTGGTAGTAATGAGCATGAGGGAGTGTGATGGAGGCTTCTGAGGGGCTATTAATACTCTTATTTGTTGATATGAGTGGTATGAGTGTGTTCTCTTTGGAAAAATTCAAGCACTTTCAGCACAACATGCTATACTTTAGTGAAAATTTGTTAAAATAAAAATTAAATATATTTATTAAAACAAAAGAACAAAGGTTTAAACATTTCCTTTCTTCTATCAGACATCACAGGATTAGTTACTTCAGGGATGTGAAAGGACATATATTTTAGTTTGAATTACGCACTTACAACATGCATCCAGATTACTTAGGTACATAACTATTTTGTGTATACAACATATAACACATAATTAATAACACTTGTGGAACAGTTACAATTTCCCATTCATTTTCTTATTAAATTCTCATGTAAAAATAGTGTAACAGGAAGGCCAAAAATCATCTCAATTTTACAGGGGACAAAATTAAGACTCACAGAGGTTGAGGGACATATCCAAAGTTACCCAGCTAGAATTTGTATGTAATTAAACAAATTATAGGCAACTGGCTATAGGTGTATAACTCACTGGATGCTTTTTAATATTGCTTCCCAGTTCAGAAATCCCAAGCAGAAGGAATTAAAGCGCTGAGATCCTTGGGTACTGCTCTTCCCCTTTCCTAACACAGCCAGATTGCACAATCTTTCCATGTTGCAGTTGATACTCACTAATAGACTCTGGCTGGAACACGACATTTATCTCCTTCTCATTTGTACCACACAAATGAAGTTAAAATAATGGCACTTTGTTGGCACAAAGGAAAGCCAGTTCCTAAGTGTCCCACTTTTTCTCTTCTATTCAGTGTTCAGAGTTGATGCAAAATAACAAATGCCCTGGCCCAGTTTGAGAACACAGCCTAGTCGGTGTAGTAAGAAGACCAGAATTTGTCATTCCAGCGAGTGCTTAGTCATGGAACTTCTCATCCTATATGGACATGCCACCTCCCAGATGCTTGGAGAGTGTCCTGGAGTGACCATTTGTGAGGTCAAACAAGAGGGGAAGACTGAGTTGGTGGAAGTTCTCACTGAGGCCCCAAGGGAGGTGGTGGGAAGGAGGATAGACCAGAAGTTGGAGGACCCTTGTTGAAGTCCTCTCCAATACCCACTAAGCATGGTCACCAGAGTAAGCCACTAACCACATTATCACACCATGTCATGGAAAAAGTAGTGAACTTTGAGCCGCACAAACTTGGGTTTGAATTCTGACTGGGCATTCTTAGCAGCTGTGTGCCCTTGACCCCATGTGTCAGGGTTTCTAGATCTTTTTCCTTATCTGTAAACTGAAGGAGCTGTTTGGATGCCTTCAGAGGAACCACTTTCTGCTAGTTCATGTTGTGATCGCCAAGGATCTATGTCCCCATCTGTGAAGTGGGGAGAATGATTCTTGTCTGTTTAGTAGGTTGTTGGGAGAGGCAAGGGGACCAGCATGTGGTAGGTGCCTGGGAGGTTTTCTGAGTATTAAATGTATTGGGCTTGAGAGTTCTTCCCTAGATTCTCAGCAGCATAACCATTAACCCTGCCTTCTTTTATGGTCCCTTTGATAGGATGCATTTTGTAGAAACCATTATCTTGCATTAGCTTCCTTTTTAAGGTCTCTTCATTCCTCAGTGAAGAGGCAATTCAGATTCATCACATGGAGCCAGCAGAACAACATTCCACTGGCTTCCAGAGGGAGGGAGAAGTCCACCCATTCTTTCCTCTTTCAGTGCTCAGCCAGTACCTGCCTAAGTAGCTTGGAGAGTAGTCCTGGTCAATGGTACCCAGATCCACAGAAGACTGTAAGAAAATAATTCCTATCCTCTATACACATACACACGCACACACACACACACACACAGGCACATACATAACGGCTGAAGTTTACTGAGTTGTCTGTGGAGATAGTGAAGATCAAAGTTATGCCCCTATAGGGAGGGACAAAGGACTCCTTTCAGGAAGTGTCTAGAACAATCAGGTGCGTGGGAAGGAAGGAGGAGTCTCCTTCTCTTGGGTTTGTATGACTATAGGCATATCCATGTCCTTGTGGTCACTCTTGGTGGTAGTAGTCTTATATGGTTTCTGCCCTGGGGAGATGGCCAGGAGCAAGGTAGGACCCTCCTTCTAAACTTGAGGGGACCATCAGATGGTCTACGTGTGTGGTGGTTTAAAGGAGGCACAGCGCCCCCCTGAGGCCAGCATGTTGGTTGCAGAAGAGGTCAGAGAAAGCCCCTAGGCTATTGAGGTCCAGCCATGCTCCTTCAAGGAGAGTGTCCCATTGGAGTCCTTTGAGGCTATGCTGACTTGAATAGTGTCCTCTAAAACTTCATGTCCACCTGGATCTTCAGAGTGTGGCCTTATTTGAAAATACTGTTTTCGCAGATTTAATTAGTTAAGATAAGGTTATACTGGATTAGGGTGGGCCCTAATCTCAGGACTGGGGTCTTTTAAGTAAAGGGAAATTTGGACAGAGGAAAACATAGAGATAGAGGGAAGAAGGCCATGTGAAGATAGTGTCAGAGATTGGAGTGTTGCAGCTATAAACAAAGTAATGTCAAGGATTGCTGGCAACCACCAGAAGCTAGGAAGAGGCAAGGAAGGATTCTTCCCTAGATCCTTCAGTTGGAGCATGGCCCTGTCAACACCTTGATTTTGGACCTCGAGCCTTTAGAAATGTGAGACAATACATTTCTGTTGTAGGCCACCCTGTTTGTGGTGCTTTGTTATGGCAAGTCCTGGGACAGTAGAGTCCAAGCTTTGATTTCTTCTTGTGACCCTGACTATAGCCTTGACCCACGCTTTTCCCACTTGCTGCTGAACTCCGATTCATTTTACAGGCAACTCAGGTGGATATAAATTTGCCCCCCAAATCCCTCTTCCAATGGAGAAGACACATAGTTGCATGTGGACCAGCTGACACCATGTCATGGCCCTTTGAACATAAGTGAAAAGAGGGACTGTCTTGTCTCCACTCTGCTCCCCATTTTGCACTCATTCTTACAGGTTTAGGTAGAATCTCAGGGTTCATATAGTTCAAGATCCCTGTTCCCACTGAATGCCTGACTTCTCTTGGCAATATCCCCAGTAGGAGGTTACCTTGCCTTGTGCTTGGGCCTTTCTGGGATCTTTGTTATGTCAAATGGTTCCTTCTTTCTCCCTCCTTCCTTTCTGCAAGTCTTCATTGATTATGTGTGTGCCAAGTTCTATGCAGTGAACAAACCGACTCAGTCCTTGTCCCCATGGAGCTTATATTCCAGTGGAGGTTTGATGCTGGAAAACTTTTTCCTTTGTTGGCTCCTGATCTGCCACCAAAGCAAGCCTGTTCTCGGTCTAGTTAGGTGGGGATTGTGGTGGTGAACCCCACAACATTCCCTTTGAGTCTGGACCATCTTGTTTTCACATGTAAACTGATGCAGGTGTCAGGCAAGGGAAAGACTGGAAATGGCATCTTCCTCCCTCTGGTCAGCCCGAATTGCTGTAATTGTCCTAAAATTCATTTCACATTGCAACTGGTATTTAAAACACTGTAAAGACAAGAGATTGGCAACTTCCATGTTTTATTTATCCCCATATAAAATTAAATATCTCATATGTGTACTGGAGGGAATCATTATTTTTATTATGTGGCACACACATTGTCATATAATTTTAAGTTTTATTAGCACGCATGTATTTTTAAAAAGGCAATATACATAATATAAATTATACAGTATGGTCTACTAATTAAAATGGATGGTTGAAATATACTATATATTTTATTGTACAAGAGCTAAAATATTTGGTAAGTTTATCAAATTCATTGAACAATCTGATGACATTTCATGGACGTTTAGAGCTGGCAGGAACTTTAGTAATTAACTGGGCTTCTGTCATTTTTATGACAGAGGAAACCAAAGTAGAAATAGCTAAACTAACTTGTTACACAAATAGAAATTGATTGGCAACTCAAACTGAGATCGCTGGGCATCTTCCCAGCAGCCTAGTGAGATGGATTCCACTTTGTAAATGAAGACGCTGAAGCTCTTGAGAAGTGAGGGCTTAACTGGTTGGCCAGGATCATATGGCTGATATTTCTATATAATATGTGAAGTAGACCATGCTTGTTTTTTGAGACATCTTAACAGCTGACCATTTAGTATGTGTTTTCTTTTTTACTTTAAAGTGCTGTGGTGAGTTGGTCTTCTTTTGATGCGTAAGGGCATAATAAAACTCAGTGGCCAGGGGACCAAGCTGGTTCTGAGGTTGTCTTCTCCCTACTGCCTGATGTGGTCAAAATGGGTCATTCATCTGCTCTCAACAGGATGGTCCATGTGCCCGAGAAACTCTCAGGGTTAATGGGTTCCTTAGCAGGAGACAGTGGGGGGACCCAAGCCAAGTAGGAAGCCATCCTCATGAAGGAGGCCCTAGAGCATTAGGAGGAATTCTGTCTGTCTCATGCTCCTGGTCCAGAAACCAGCGGCCAGGGCTTTGCCCAAGACCTCTGCTCCAGGGACACAAGATTGTGCCTCCTTCCAACTTCTGGCTTGGCTTTCTCAAGCCTCTGATCCAGGCTGGTGATCATACAAGCTGCCAGAATAGCCACTGGGACGGTTGAAGTCGGGGTGAGCCCATGGACGGTTCTGGGAAAGTTTGCTTGCTACTTACCATCAGTGGGGTGGTGAGATGGGTTATAAATGGAGAAAGAGCTGACCCTGTGGGAAGACACACAGAGCAGATCTGAAACATCCCAAACTCTGGGCCTGGTCTAGTTTATTGAGCCCAGCTAAACCTACCTGAGAACAGCTAACTGTAGTTGACCCATGAGTAAAAAATAAATGCTTATTTTGAAAACCTGGTAAGCTTTTTGGGATTGTTTGATGCACAGCATTATTATAGCAAAATCTGACTCCTACCTTCTGAGATGACAGAAAACTTGTTAATCACATTAGCCTGTTCTCAAGCTATTTTGATTTCTTGAGGTTACTCTAAGCTATGTGAGATGCTTTTCAGGCTTCTGTGGCTTTACCTTATTTATTCACATCAATGAACCTTTACTGGGTAGAATAGTTTTAAAGAGCAGACTCCACGTCTGTTCCCAGGACAGCATCTCAACCAGAATCAGGCCCATGTTGATACCTAAATAAGAGCTTTAAAGGTAAGATGACTAATAGAACCTTTTGAGATGGAAGGCCAGACTGCAACTATATATCAGGCCCTTATGGCTTCAAACAAGAAATAGATCAAGGCAGTCTAATAAAGAAAGACCACAGAAAATCATCTACAGCTGCAATGTCACCTTGATGTTTGAAGAGTGACTCTGATCAAAAGCTTTGAGTCTGGGTGAATCAGGAAATAACTTTTCTCTTGTCAGCAATTGCCATCAGCTATTGGTCTAAACAATGAGATTTGAATCTCCATTCCGTGTATGTCTAGCTGTGCCGACTTGATGGATAGATGAGTGCATCTTAGTGGGTCCTGTAACTTATTGGTACCGGAAAGCTGCCCGGAGGACTGGCAGTGAAGGGAGAATGTAATGTGACAGCCTGAAGGCATCAGAGATCCCTGGACCAGAGTCACCTTGGAATTTTCTGGTCTCCAGGACAACTGAGTCATAAATCCTGGGCAGCTCAGAGCTGGAAGGGGCTTAAGATCATCTGCCAACTCCCTGTGCTGATGCTTGAAATACCGAAAAACATCTTGGAGGAGTAGTTATCCATTGCAGTGAGAAAAACATATTCCTTGTCAAGGCTACATGTATCACCTTTAGATAACTGTGCTATGGAATGAATGTTTGTGTCCCTCTAAAATTCATATTAAAGCCCTAATCCTCTACGTGTATTTGGAGATGGGGGCCTTTGGAGGTAATCAGGTTTAAATGAGGTCCTGAGGGTGGGGCCCCCATGATGGGATTAGTACCTCGGTAAGAAGAGACAGGAGAGATCTAGCTCCCTCTCTGCTCTCCACCACATGAGGATAGAACAAGAAGGTGGCCGTCTGCAAACCAGGAAGTGGGCTCTCACCAGACACCATATCTATCAGCACCTCGATCTTGGGCTTTCCAGCTTCCAGAACTGTGAAAAATAAATGTTTTTTTGTCTAATCCACTCAGTCTAGGAAATTTGTTATAGCAGCCCAAATGGACAAAGCTGATCTCTTTCTTTCTTATTCTCATTTGCTCATTCTCTTCACGTTTTTGAAGGCTTAGAACTGGAGCCAGCAGACTTTTTCTGTAAGGGTCTAATAGTAAATATTCGAGGCCTTGTGGGTCATTTGGTCTCTGTCACCCGCTGGCGGAGCAAGTGAAAGCGGTCATCAACAGTACGTGAACGAGAGGGCGTGGCCGCGCTCCAACCAGCCTGCGTTTAGAGACACGCACATTTGAAGTTCGGTAGATTTTTACCTTGCAGAAAGTATTACTCTTCTTTTGATTCCCCCTCCAACTATTTAAGAAAGTAAGAAGTATTCTCGTCTTGTGGGCTGTACAGAAACAGCTGGGCGCCGATTTGGTCTGCAGGCTGTAGTTCGCTGGCTGTAGTTCCTCCTCTTCCTCAAGACCGTCTTTCTTTCCTCCCCCCCCTCCTCCTCCTCCTGCTGCTGCTGCTGCTTCTTTTAATTTATTTATTTGAGAGAGAGAACGTGAGAGAGAGCAGAGAGCACAGGTAGCAGAGCAGCAGGCAGAGGGAGAAGGAGAAGCAGACTCCCCACTTAGCAGGGAGCCCGATGCAGGGCTCAATCCCAGGACCCTGAGATCATGAACTGAGCCGAAGGCAGATGCCTAACCAACTGAGCCCCCCAGGAGCCCACGACCATCTTTTCATTCTGAATCATGTCTACTCCATCCTGCACACTCATCAAACAAGTATTGAGCATTCACTATGGAGTGGGGAACAAGTTTGAATCAGCTGCTGGGGATGTGAATCTGATAATGACATGGTCCCCACCCCACCCCAAGGAGACTGGGCAGAGGCACTTTCTAATTTGATCTTCACGTTAGCCCTTTGTGGCCCATGCTGTTATCATACAAAAGAGGAAATCAAGGCCAGAAAGGAGAAATAATTTGCCTACGGTCTAAGAAGTGACATAGCCTGGATTGGGAAGCAGTCCGGGTTCAGCGTCTGGCCTGCTGTGCCATCTCTGTGTGGACATTGAGACAGTAAGCTACGTTTTATACATCTCTTCTGGGCTGGGCACTTTGTTCCTCACGTCTCACTTAATCCAAACGATGTCCTAGGAGGTGAGCGTCAGCATTCAAATTTTAAGGGTGAGACTCCCACAAGGCAGTGACTTGCCCAAGGCTGTGCAGGGCCTTGAGCATTCGCCACATCCTGGCTGGCTGGCTGTTCTTAGCCCCAAACCAAGGGATAACGAGAGAAGGGGGCTCAGAGCTGCCCTCATAGCATGCGTAGTGGGGGCAGGAGACAGATTTACCCGACCTGCTGTTCAGTTTTGACACTTAGGACTCCTCTCTAAGGTGTAGAAGACAAAGTATGCTCATTTCCGTGACTTCGTTCTAGGCAGAGACTGGAAAAAAAACTGGGGGCTGGTGCCTGATGGGTATATAGATGCTGGGATTCAAAAAGGAGGAGGAGGCATTCTCAAAGGGGTCTGGACTCTTGCTACTTAAAGTGGTGTCCCCACATTGGCAGCACTGACACTGTCCAGGTGCACTGTCTTCTGAAGGGCCATCCCCTGTGACGTGACTGTCATTCACGGGCATCTTGCTCTTCCTTGGAGGCCACGTCCCCACCCGTATCTCCAAGCTCACATCAGACTGGTGGACGCCTGAGTTCCGTGCAGCTTTCTCCCTCGCTTGCCCTGTGACTTGGGGCAAGTTCGAAATCCTCTCTGGACCTTAGCTTGTTTCTCTTCTGGAAAATGCCCACTTCAGTTGTTTTCAATCCTGTTATCACCTGGGGAGTTTTAAAAAATTCTAATGTCCAGGGCCTACAGCCAGAAGTTCTGATTTCACAGGTACTGGGTGAGGCCCAGGAATGGGAGCTATTTCAGCTTTCCAGACCACACACACACACACACACACACACACACACACACACACACACACACACATGCTTCCCAGGCCATTATATTGTATAGCCAGTGTTACAAACTGAGAATGCAGATCCCTGCTTCTCAAACATCGGGGTGCATCAGCATTACCTGGGTGCTCCCTGAGAATTCAGATGCCCAGGCCCACCCAGGGCTTCGGAGTCAGAATTTCCCAGTGGAGGGGGGGCCCACAGTTGGGCACGAGTGTGTTTAACAATCTCCCAAGGTGACGCTGACACGGCAAAGGCCGAGAACTGCCGGAATCAATAGCCTCTGAGGTCTCTTTCAGCTCCGACTCCAAGGTTCCCCGACTCGGTGATTCTGGGCTTCCTCCCTGTGCTGGCGTTGAGGCGTCATCAGCTTGTAAGCAAAGCTCCAGTGCCCCCTGAGAACGCAGCCAGCTGGCAACACTGGAGAAAAGCGATAAACACATTTGGCTTCTCTTTATCAGCCATGCCACGAACATGATGTACGGGAGGATGGGGTCTCTGTGTCAAGGCCATCTGAGGCTTTGGGTTAGGACCAAGGGCAGGCCTGGGCCCTGCTGTGTTTGCCTGCTCCCTGCCTTGGCCCCTGAGGCGGGTACTAGTTCCAGGCTGCTATTTACTGCCTACACACCGGCCCCAAATCCACTTGAAAGAGAAAGATGAGCCCGAGAGCCAATGCGAATTTTCCCACCCTACTTTTTTTTTTCTCCCCAAATGTGTTTATTTTAATTTTTCAGTGTTACAAGATTGATTGTTCATGCACCACACCCAGTGCTCCATGCAGTACGTACCCTTCTCGATACCCACCACCAGGCTCACCCACCCCCCCCCTCCTCTCCAAAACCCTCAGTTTGTTGCTCAGAGTCCACAGTCTCTCCTGG
>CM052803.1:25160808-25335499 GCA_028533885.1 Nasua narica | reverse complement strand
GAGATGGTGACAGCTGGTGGGACTTTTGACTACAGGCATAAAGAGCAAGCAGGCAAAAAAAAGTCACTGTGTTAAAAAGTGGTTTAAAAATGTGCAACGCCATCTGTTTGGCCACAGTGATTTTTGGGGGTGTGTAGGGGGACAGAAACCTTCCCCTCTCCCACTGCTGGGTCTTTCCACGGTCAAGGCTCAAGATGAGAAACTTGATCATGTCTCCGAGTTTTATTTTCCATGCTCCCTACTTTCTGCTCTCTTCTGTTCCTAGTGCAGGTCCTCAACTCTGCTTCCTGAAAAGACATTTTCTTAATTTTCCCAGATGCTAACGAAGTCCACCCTTTGCCAAGGCCCTAAACATGGGACTCAAAAGGCAGGTTTCTGGTTTGGGCCTTTTGCTTTCTGAGTCTGGTCCTGGTGTAGAGAAATGGGATTTTAAAAGATAGGCATTTAAGCTCCTCTCTACCTTGCAATATTGCAGTCTTTGTATTTACTTGGGTTTTCCTTCATGTCCCAAAGTTTTATACTTTTCTCCTGCTGATATTTCTTATTAAGTTTCTCTGAAGGATTTTTCAGGTTGCTTTCTTCCTTTTGTGAATAGGGTTATAAAATGTGTATTCTAGTTAGTTACTGTTGTGTAATATGACAGTTATTAATTTCGTGCATGGATTTTTTGTATCTGTCACCTGGATGAATTCGTATTTGATTATAATCGCTCTTTGGTTTCTGTGGATTTTCTAGGTAAATAGTTATATGGATGGCAAATAGTTTCATCTCTTTCTGTTCAATTTCTTATTTTTTATTTCCTTTCCTTGTGTTTCTCCATGGGCAAAAAGTAGCAGTGGTCATGGGCATCCTTGCTTTGATCCTGACTATAATGGGATTGTTTCTGATAATTTACCATTAACTATGGGGTGTGCTCTGGGTCTGTAGTAGAACACATTACCTAGCTGGGATTTTTTTAAAAATCAGAAATGGGTACTGGATTTTATTAAATTTTAACATCATTGAGACGATCTGTTGAGAGGATTTCAGTCAAGTTAGAAACATAGATGGTGTTCAGAGGCTGAACCATCCTTATATTTCTGTTCATAATGCAGTAGTGGTTTTGATTCCTAATACTTTGCTTAGGCTTTTGGATCTTTGCTCATATATGATACTGGCTTATGGTTTTTTTTTTCCTTTTGTCTGTGTTTTCCTTGTCCAGTTTCGGAACTGGGTTGTTAGCTACATAAAATGAGTTGGGTGGTTTCTATCTTCTATGTCCTGGAGTGTGTATTGCATGGAATTCTGGATTTCCTGAATGCTTGGTAGAACATTCAAGACAGTAAACTTCCTTACTTTGTGTGTCTTAGGGTAGAGCTTGCGTGACTATTTCAGTTTCTCCTATGATTATTGGTCTTTCATGATTTTTTTTTAAGCCAACCATCGTGATTTATTGTTCCCCCAGAAAACTATCCAGTCCATCTAGATGTTCAAATGCTTTGGTATAAAATTCTCTTTACTTTAAAATATGTGTTGTCTATTTTGTCTCATTTCTCATTCCTAACATTGTATTTTTCTGGCCCTCTTCCCCATCCCACCCCAGTCTCTCAATCTTGCCACAGGTTATTCTAGGTTACTGATCTTTTCAAAGAACCAACTTTTAGTTTTATTAGTCGACACTATTAGTTTGTTTCCTAGTTTATTAACTTTTGCATTTTGTCTTCATTAATATTTTCCTTAAGTTTCATTGTTTTTATTTTTTTTATCTTGAAAAGCTTACTTTGCTTTTACTGTTTTTTTCTCTTTTCTGAGAACTTCAAGACTGCAAATTTTCCTGAGTTAGGTATGTGCCTCAAATTTTTGATATATGGACTCTCCTTGTCATTAATTTCTACATAGCAATATTAATTTTCCTTTTAACCTAAGAATTATTTAAAAGATGTTAAACATTTCCAGATGCATAGGACTTTTTGGCCATTTTATTTGTTATTAATTTTGAATTTTATTGCATTTTGGCCTAGAAGTAACTGGTTTTACTTCTTTGTTATGAGAATTTGTTGAGATTTCTTTTATGGCCTAGTACATGTTATTTTTTAAATTTTTCATATGCGGCAGAAAATAACAAGCCATCTTTTATTAACATCTATGTCTATTATATCACATTTTTAAGTTATAGTATATACCTACTCATTTCCTCTCCTTTGTACTTGATCTCCAGCTACTTGATCTGATGGTTGCTGAAAACTAAATAACAAAGCTTCTTTTCATGATTGTGGGTTATCACTTCTTCTTGTTCATCTTTTAGTTTCTGCTTTATGTATTGCAGGTATGTTATTGAGTGCATGAAAGTTTATGGCTGATACGTCTTTTCTGTAGAAATTATAGATTATCTGTGTGAAATGCCTCTTACCCCAGTCCCTTTCATTGTTCTTTGCCTTGAGTTTTATTTTGTTTGGTATTATTACTACTCTGCCTACTTTGTTTCTATTAGTATTTACATGGCATAGCTATTTCCATTCTCTTATTTTTAACCTCCACTTATCATTTTGCTTTTGTGTATGTTAGAAGAAGCATATACTGGGCTTTTATTTTTTAAGTCTAATTTAAGAGCTTCTTTTATCCAATAAGGATTTAAACTACTCATACTTATTGATATTACTGATAGAATTGGACTTACTCCTGTCATTGTTTTTAAATTTTTAAATTCTTGTTTTGTCTCCTTTATCTCTCCTGTTTTTTGGGGGGGAGGTTATTGAATGACTTTTTGTTTTATTTTCCTACTCTAATGGTTTGAAGCTATTCATTTTATTTCTGTACTTCCAATCAACTGTGCATTTTTAAGAGACATACTGATGTCTGGAAATCAATCATTACCTAGATCCTGAAATCCTACTTGATTTCTCTTACTATTTCTTTTCTCCTTCCCGACACTTAACTATGTTGATATGATTTGGGATTTTAGTTACAAAATATTAATGATTTTGTTTAAATATAAGCATGTATTTTAGTTGGTAAAATCTTAATTTCTTTAGCTTTTGTTTTTTGTTTTTTGGGGTTTTTTTGTTTAACATTAATATTTATAGCCCACATTTTTCTTTTTGATTCCTTTTTTCATTTTATATGGTTCCTTCCTGTCTAGGAATTATTTCTGACATGTTTGACAATATCTGTATTTTCCCCTTTTACTTCAAAGATAGTTTTAGTGGGCATCAAACAAATTCTAGCTTGAAAATAAATTACTTTAGATATCTGAGATTATTATTGTTCTGTTGCCTGTTGTCTTCAATGGTTCCAGTAGGAATTTTGATACTTGAGTCTCATTTCTTTGCAAGGAATCAGTTCTTTCTGTATGGAGGAATTTTCTCTTTGTAAAATTTTCCACATGATACCTAAATGTAGATCTTTTTAAATTTAACTTGCTCAGCATTTGATGGACATTTTAAATCTGGAGATTTTCATGTTTTTTTCAGGAGTTTTTCCCCTACGTCTTACTTGAGCGTTTCTTTTCCATTGTCACTATTCCCTTTTTCTGGACTCCTATTAGGTGGAGTTGGTTACTGTTTGATTCTCCATTTCCCTTAAGTTTGGGCCTCTTTTTCATCTCTGTTGCTTTCTGTACTTTGCTCTTGGGGAAGTCCTTGGCTCAATCTCCTACTTTATTAATTTGCTCTTCAGTTGTATCTCTTCTGATACTCAACCCACATATTGAGGCTTTTACTTCACTATGCAAATTGTCATTTCCAAGACCTCTAGTTGATTCTCTTGTATGTCAATATCCCCCACATGGAAATACTACTTAGACTTTTCTAAAGGCATTTTTATTTGTTCTGTTGATTCTTCCCACGGGCTTTAGTTCTTCAGGTTGTTTAGTTTTTCATGTTAAATTTAGCTCCTCAGATGGTTAGATTTGGTACTTTTCTTTTGTGGTGTTGATTTTTTTCAGGACCAATCATCCTATCAATCATCCTTGGGCCTTCCTGCTCACTTCATTGCCCAGAGATGCTTCCTCTAACTCATTTGCCACACTTCTTTCCTTTGTGCAACTGGGATGGGATGTGGTTTTCTTCTTCAATCTTCCCTCCCTGTCTTACTCTTTTTAGGGATTTTTGATAATTTTTGGTCCACTGGGGATACCTTTTCTTTTGTTCCAACATTGTTATGGATTTTTATTATTCTTTCTTATTATATTAGTATATATTATTTATTTATATTTTATTTATATCATTTTCTTCTGCTGTTATTATTATTATTTCTTTACTGTTTTTTGTAGGAGCCTGGAGTAAGAAGGAGAATGTAGAGATTCTATGTAGTTTATAACTGTTACCTGATCTCCTGAGCTTTTTACTTGATTTGATTTGATTTAATTTTAATTTTTTTTTTTTTTTTTTTTAGTGTAGGCTCCACACCCTACATGGGGCCCGATGTTGGGCTTGACTCTGAGATCAATACCTGGGCTAAGATCAAGAGTCAGATGCTTAATGGACTGAGCCATCCAGGTACCCCTCTCCTGAGCTTTTTATGTGTTGAAGCCTGATGTTTTAAATCAAGACTCCAAAGGTAAAGGTGAGTTGTGCAACTAGATTTAACCAGGGCTGGGTTCGCCCTCTGGGTCTAGCTGACAGCTGCTCTGACAAGGTTGGGGTCCACACTGGTGTTCTTCTACTAGGAATTCCCTCTGTGTTTGTGTCCATTGTGAGGATGTTTTCCTGCCTTGCCTCTGGCTGGAAAACCTGTGAAGTCACACAGGGTTTTTATTTGCTGGCCAGCCATGAATAATGAATATGGGGGAAGGACTGGACTCGAAGACGCCAGTCTTCCTTGTGTCTGGTGTGAGGGAATATGGCGGACATTGTGCTGCACCGCGCAGTTTCCCCTTCCAGAATAAAGAACCTGTTTCTCTCACTGTCGGCCACGTCTCCGGAAGACAGAGGTCAGCTGTCAGCCCTTTAGGGGATGCCTCAGATAAAGAGAGTGACTTTGCCTCAGGTTACACCTTTCCATGAGGAGCCAGCGGCCCTGTTGCCCAGCCTTCTTGTCCCAACTCAGGCAGTTCTGAAGGATCATCTCATTTTTAGGACTCCCACACTTAGGCGCATACTGCATCACAGCTTGGTGTCCCCCTGTGCCCAGTCTGCCTCCTTGCCTTCATCCCATGGATGTTGATCTCAGTGGCACTCTAATTACCCTCCTGCATGCTAAACTTCACGTCAGAGTCACCTTCCTGGGGGTTCTGACCTAGGCCCAAGAATGTACTGGAAATTACCACATCTATCAGAGAAGGTAGATGTTTGGCTACGTAAACCCTTTAACCTGCCACGGGCTTAGGTAGATGAATTGTGTCAGGAAAAACACAGGGAATCAGAAAGCAAAGGAAGCAGCTGCTTCTGAAACTGCCCGATTTACCCTGAGACCTTTTCCTTCTACAACTTGCCCCGATACAGAAAATGGCGACTCCATCTTTCTCAGTGCTCAAGACAAAAACCTTGGGTTTGTTTCTGATCTTGATCTCTACCACCACATGCACAGTGCATCAGGGAACTCTCTCAGCTTTACCACCACCTCTGATCCCAAGTCTGACTCTTCCCTCCCACCTGGGATGCCAAGCCACCAGTACTTTGGAGTACTGCGGTTGCCTCCCAGTGTGACCCTCAACTTCTGTCCTTTGCCTCTGCAATTAATTCTCAACACAACAGTCAGAGGGGCAGAGGGAGAAGCAGACTCCCCACTGAGCTCCATCCCAGGACCCTGAGATCATGACCTGAGCTGAAGGCAGACACTTAACCACTGAGCCACCCAGGTGTCCCTCCCCCAACTAAAGGGATCTTTCAAACCAAAGTCCAATCATGTGTTTCTTTGACTCAAAGCCTTCCAGTACTTTCTGTTTCATTTGAAGCAGAACCCTAAGTCCTTCCATTGTGCCTGTCAGTGTTCACCTGAGAAATAGAATCAGTAGGATCCAAATAGATCCAGACATAGATATAAAGAGGACCTCAATTATAGGAATTGGCTCATGTGGTTATAGAAGCTGAGAAGTCCACAATCTGCCATATGCAAGCTGGAGACCCAGGAAAGCCCGGAGTATGATTAATCCAAGGCTGAAGGCCTGAGGTCAGGGGACCACTGGTGTTCAGTCCCAAAGGCCTGAGAATAGGAGCTCTGATGTCCCAGGAGCTTCATTCTCTGAGAGCAAGAAAAGATGGCCATCCCAGCTCAAAGAGAGAGAGAGAGGAAATTCACCGTTACTTCATCATGTTGTTCTCTTTGGGCCCTCCATGGATTGGATGATGCCCACCCACACTGGTGATGGCGGGTCTTTTTTACTTAGTCTACTGAATCAAGTGCTAATCTCTTCCAGAAACACCTACAAGGACACACTCAGAAATAGTGTTTTGCTAGCTATCTGGGTATTCCTTAGCCCTGTCAAATTGACATACACAATTCATCGTCATAGCCCTCAAGACCTTTTATGATCTGGCCCTACCACCACACTGTCTTGCTGCCCTTTTCAACCACACTTCCCCTGTTTGCCCTTCTCCGTGCCAAGCCTGTCTCTGACTCAGGGCCTTCGCACTTGTGGTTTCCTCTGCTGGAAAGGCCTAGATATTTTTTCCATGGCTCCCTGCTTACTTCTTTCACTTCCCTGATTGTCTTAGCCTGTTCAGGCAGCTCTAGTAGAATATTACCGACTGGGTAGCTTATAAGCAACAGAAATTTATTTGTCACGGTTGTGGAGGCTGGAAGTCTGAGATCAGGGTGCCAGCCTGGGCAGGTGAGGGCCCTCTTTCAGGTTATAGACTTGTCTTCCTTACATGGCAGAAGGGCACAGGAGCTCTGTGGGGCCTCCAAGTACTTCCACAGGCCACACCTCCTAATACCATCATTTTGAGGTTTAGGATTTCAACATATGAATTTGGTGGCGGGGGGACGCTGGGGGGCACACAAATAGTCAGACCATAGCACTGATCAAATGTCATCTTCTCTGTGAGACCTTCCTTGACCATCGGTATATGGCCCCAACTTCCCCTAAGCATCGCCCGTGTCCTGCTTGTTTTTCTCATAGCATTTATTGCCACATGATTAACTCACTTGTTTGCTTATTTATCATCTGTCCATTCTCTCAATGGAATGGAAGCTTCATGAGAGGTGTTTGTTCACTTCTTTATCCCCAACACCTACGATAGTGCTTGATACAGAGTGCTTGTCAAATAAATGAAATCTTAATTACCTGGCTTTTCTCAAGTCGGAAAACTGCATGAGCACAAATCGTACTCCTTGTTCTGCTGCTTACTTGCTTCATGACCTTCCATAAGCCCCATTTCCTCTCTGAAAGATTGAGGGGGCGGGATAAGAGGGTCATCCAGAGTCCCTTCCCAGGCTGATCTTTTTGAAAGCTGTGATTTGTTTAAAGAAAACAACCAGCTGTGGCAAAGAGGAGGTCAGGCCCCTCTCATGTGGTTTTTCTCACTTGGTGATGGGGAGAGGGGGCATTGAGAAGGTTGGGGTCCAGGCAATGGTATGTGCTGTGTAGTTGGAGATAGTTGTTGACGTTTTATTTTTTCCTGATTTACATTTTCTCCTTCCCTACCTCCCCCCTCCCCATGGAGATATTACTGCAGCCATGTTTCTGTTGCTTGAATGAATTCACCATGAAGCCTGGCCCCAGCTTCTCCAGGATCCTTCTCTGTGTCATCCCACTTGAGGGAATAGCTCCAGGGTGCTTGACTCCTGTTGTTTCCATTTAACCTCCCTGCTCTACCCAGCCGCCCCATCCCACGTGTGTTCTGTGACTTGTTTGGGCTTCATGTTGGGCAGAGTATATGGCCTTGCCTTTTGCCCTGTCCAATGGGATGTGAGCAGATATAGCACCATCAGTGACTTGAAATAAGCTTGGGCTATGGACTTGTCTTTCTGAGCTTCTTCCATCAACATCAGAGAAACGTGCCCTGGCTAGCCCAGTGTTCCAGAAAGTATTGAGGGATAACTAGAGCAGACCTGAACCAAACCCAAAGCTGAGACCGAAGTCAGCTGAGCTGAGATCAGCTGAGGGAGGTCAGCAGAGTCGCCCCACCCAACTCGCACGTGCATGAATGAGCATGAATTATTGTTGTAAATCCCTGACTAGTGGGGTGCTTTGTTATGTGGCATTATTGTGGCAATAGCTGACTGATACCAGTCTTAAGAAAACCCAGCCCAGGGTACTCACTCTTCCAGAAAACATTCCCTCAACCCAGACTTGGCCAACAGTAAGAATTTCAGGTCTGTTTCAAGTCAGTGGGGTCACTGGTTTGCGGGGACTGAGAGAGGAACTGTAGCAGAAAGAGGGCAATGGGGGCAGCCAGCACTGCTCAGTTGTACCATTTGGTGACTCTGCAAAAAGGAAGAGCAAGGATGGAAAGGGTTTATAGGAGAAGCCAGTATGATGAGTCTTATATTGGCTTTGTGCCTTGGGGCTTCTTTCCCGCTCCTTCCTCAGGGCCTGCCTCCAGGTCACGGGGCTGGTACCCCTGCCTGTGGTCCGAAAAGTAGTCTGACCCAGCTCTCCTGGGTATTTCAAACTGGGGCAGCAGGGCACCGCTCTTCTGACCGTGGAAACTATGACTTCCCAATGGACACCGATTTGCATATTGGGAGAGTCAGTTGGAGAAGCTACTTTTTTTTCTTCTTACCCAATGAAAAAATGCGTTTTAAAGACACTTTACAGCAACTACGTTTCTAGCGCTTAAGTGAATTCCAAATGCTACTGTAAATTTCATTTATTATTTATCCAGCTTCAGCTCCCTTGAGAAGCTGAGTGCCTTACAGGAAGGAAGAAGAGATCAAACCCATGTGGAGCGGGGTGGGATTAGGGGGTCGGGCTGTAGGGCACAGGGACAAGGGTCTGTGGTGTCGATGGAGGTGTCTTTAGGGAGGTGGGTTGAAGAGCAGTGGGGTCAGGATGGACAGAACCGGGAGAACTTCTAAGATCATCTGGGCCTAGGATGTTTTGCTAACTCTTCTGGTCCTGAGAATCATGAGTCACTTGTTAAAAATACAGATGTCCAAATCCCTCCCCTGGAGATTCTATTTTAGCAACTCAGAAGTGGGGTCCAAATATCCATACTTTTAAGAAGGACCCCGGGGGATTTTGACAACTAAGCCCGAATAGTGATCTATCAAGATGCCCTCTTTCATAAATTAATAAGCTGAGGCTCAAGGAAGGGTCTTGCCCCAGATCCCAAAGGCCCAGTGAGTGCTGGGGTTGATCTAGGGCAATATCTCTGAGACCTGAATAGCATGGTTTAGGATGGCCCATTTGCAGGCATTCTGGGACTGACGGTGTGGTCTGCAGTTTTGCTAGTCTTTTGATTCTCTGCCTTTTGCTGCTCATTTTCTCTCGTTAAGAGCAGCTGAAGGCGCAGGGGTCGTGGAGACAGAACCCCGTTCGAATCCTACCTTTACTTCTGACTGCAGTGCAGCCTTGGGCGCGTTGTTTAATTTCTCGGAGCCACTGGTATGGTCATTAAATGAGATAATGTACCCGCACATCATAGGGGCTCAATAAATAATTAGTAGTGCCTACAAAGTGCCAGACCCCATTCCAAGCTCCGTAACAACCAGCATTAGCTCATTTAATAATATTTTTTTATTAATCCCATTTTAAAAGTAAGGAAAGTGAAGAACGCAGAATTAGAATGCCTAGCTCAAAATCCTGTGTATAGCAGGTGAGGGGCAGGGGCCGATCTGCGCTCAAGCATTCTGCAGGGATTTCCTTCCTTGAGGGCAGGGCTCAGGTCACAGTAGGGCCCCTGGGGTAAGTAGACAGAAGTGCTTGTTGAAGTCAGCTGAGATTTAAAAGGCAGGACAAGAAATGCACTTTGAGCTTGCTTGAGGGCGGGGCCTGGGCCAGATGGACAGAGAGGTCTGGAAGCCTTAGGGGAGAAAGGCCTGTACTCCCGGAAGGTGGGGCAGGGGCTCCAGAACCAATTCCTGAGCAATAAAGACTGATCTCCAGCCAAATAATTAACATTGAAATGCGTAAGGAGCCAGGAAGTTTCCTTGCATTGTCTCTTGCAATAGAGAAAAATCCAGACTGAACTGGCTGCTTCCATTAGAAGTGATGTAACAAGCCGGCTTTGGCCTAGTTTTCTTAAAGCAGGCGGCCCCCTGGCTCTCCCACACCCTTCTTTCTGAATCTGCAAGTGACAGCTACCGCCATCTAGTGGTGTGAGCGGCACTGCACAGGCGTCGGGAAAGAAAGGTTAGCTCTGGATCGCAAGGATTTAAAAGATACTTCTGGCCTCCCTGGAAGGTAAGAGCCCCTTATCTTGGTAGGGAGCTTTATTCTGCTCAAAGCACATCCGTAATCTTTACTTCATTAGGTCTTCTTAACAATCCAGGGAAGTAGGCAGGGATCATTAACTCCATTTTATGGGCAAGACCACAAGTCCCTACAGAGGAGGGATCTTTCTGAAGAGCTGCGTGGTCAGCTATTAATGGAACTAGGACCAGGACCCAGATCTTCACGAATCCAATGTCTTGGCCCAGAAGTAACACGCAGAGGCTGTTAGGTTCCTTGAAATTTCTTTGGACAGGGGAACAAAAGATGATTCCTCCTCGAGGTCCCAGGTGCTTCTCTACCTGGGGTAGCGGGGAGTGGGGGATGTGGGGGTCCTCTTCATCTCAGTGACTTCTGAGACTTTTCTCCAGAATGAACATCTTCAGGGGGATGTCTGGGCTGACAGTTCACATGGGTGGGAGGCTTTGAAAAAAAAGATGACTACTGCCGCTCCAGCTCTAGACCCTCATGCGGGACACCTAGATCTTATCTAGTCCAGGTCCCTTGTCTCACAGATGGGGAAACCAAGGCATAGAGAGGGGGAGTGATTGGGCTGACGTCACACAGCAGCAGAACCACGGTTAAGGACTTCCTTTCCAGCTGCTCTTTTGGTTTTATATTCTCTGATTTAATAGCTGGGACCTGGAAACTGCACTGTTCCAGGCAGATATAACCGTTTTAGCCTAGAGTGAAAATCAGACTCCAGTGTCTTGTGTGTCCTACCACAAAGGATGCAAAGGAAAAAGCAAAAGAAAATGTCCAGGAGCCCCTGGACATTTTACATTTGTTTTAGCATCTGTAACATCAGCAGTTCTCAGACCTTTCACATGAAATCGCAGGCAGGACTTGAGTCTGGAGGGGATAAATGTGGAGAGAATTGTGGGAACGCACTGTCACCCCACGGGCATCTCCGTGGTGCCTGAGGGTGCAGGAGAACACAGGTGGAGAGCCAAGGCATGTGTAAGGAGCACTGGCTGTGGAGTCCCAACACCCGGGCTCTGGTCCTTGCTCTGGCACAGGCTGCGTACTCTTGGGGGTCCCTTTCTCACTCTGCTCCTCTCCCTGTTTCCTCATTCGTAAAATAGTCCCATCTTCCTACCTCTCAGGGATGCCGTGAAGATTGAATGGAGGGAACAGGAGAATGGGTATGAAAATGTTTCATAGAAAGTCAAGTGCGATATTCATCAAGGATTTCTTTTCTTTGTACTAAACTGAGGTAAAATAGAAATGCACAGGTCTTGGGCACTTGGGGGACTCAGTCGGTTAAGTGTCTGACTCTTGGTTTCAGCTCAGGTCCTGATCTCAGAGTGGTGAAGATTGAGCCTCTGCGCTCAATGGGGAATCTGCTCGAGATCCTTTCCCCCTCCTTCTCCCTTTCTTTTTGGTCCTCTCCCCTGCTCTACTCATGCACACTCTCTCTCGCTAAAATAAAAGAAATTTTAAAAACTTTTTTTTTTTTTAAAGAAATGCACAACTCGAAGTGTTCAGTTCTGTGAGCTTGGACAATTGTAATCAGCTGTGAAAACATTACCCAAAACAAGACAGAAAACATTTACATCACCCCAGAAAGTTCCCTTGGGCCCGTTTCCAGACAACCTTTCCCTTAGGCAACCACTGTTGTGATTTCTATCATCTAGCTTAGTTGTGCCTGTTCTAGAACTTGGTATGGACGAAATCGCACAGTATGTACTCTTTTGTGCCTGGCTGCTTTTGCCCATGATAATGTTTTCGAGTTGCACCTGAGCTGTTGTTTCCTTCGCTGCTAAATAGTATTCTACTGTATGGACATACCACTATTTATCTCTTTTCCTGTTGAAGACATTTGCATTGTTTCTGGTTTGGGGCTACGATGATTACTCCTGTAATGAAGCAGTCTTGTACATATTTTACGTGCACGTGTGTGTACATTTCTGTTGAAATGGGAGTGGAATGTTGGAGCATAAGATAAATGTCTAACTTTATTAGAAATTTTCATGCAGATATCTAAACCCCTTCACATACCCAATGGCAGTGCTGCAAAGTTCTAGTGAGTTCAGAGACTCTGCTTTTGGTGTTGTCAGACTCTTTGATTATAACCATTCTGATGGGCAAACATGCCTCATTCCCAGCCCAAGGGGAAAGCGTGCAGTTCTTTACTAGCAAGTATAATGTGAGCTGTAGCTTCTTTTATAGATATCTTCTCTTACACTGAAGAAGATTCCTTCCATTTGAGTTTCACTAAGAATTTTCATCATGAATTGGTGTTGAATTTTGTCAAATACTTGTTGTGCATGAATTGATATAATCATGTAGGGGTTTTTTTCCTTTTGAAATTTGAATATGGTGATTGCATTGGTGGATTTTCTAATATTTAACCAGCCTTCTTGTATTTCTTTAACTTGGTTGTTTTTTTATTCATATATAACTGGATCAGGTGGCTATTATTTTGTGAAGAATTTGTGCCTCTATATTCGTGAAAGATATTAGTCATTTTCTTTCTGTTACTATCTTTATAAGTTCTTGGTCTCACTCACGGTATTGCTGAATTCATAAAATGAATGGGGATGTGTTCCCTTCACTTCATTTTTTCTGGAAGATATTGTGTAGAGTTAGTGTTATTTCTTGTTTATTTTGTAAAATTTGTCAGTGAGACCACTGGGCCAGAAAACTTCTTCCTTGAAAGATTTTAAACTGCAGATTAATTTTTAAAAACCCTTATAGGACTATTTAAGTTGTCTTTTTCATCTTGAGTGTTTTTTGGTTGTTTGTACTTTTCTAGGAATTGTTCAGTTTCATCTAAGTTGTGGAATTTACATGTATTGTGTTTGTAGTATTTCCTTATTATTATTGACTACAGTATCTGTAGTGATATTTCCTCTTTCATTTTTGATAACAATTTGTGTCTTTTCTATTTTTTGTGAGTCTTGCTATATACACATTCCAGTTTTACTGATTACTTAAGGAAAGAACAACTTTTGGCTTGATTCATTTTCTCTTTTATCTTTCTGTTTTCAATTTTCTTCACTCTGCGTTACCTTTATTGTTTTCTTTCTTCTTTTTTAAAAGATTTTTATTAATTTTGAGAGAGAGAGAAAATGAGTGGGCAGTAGGGAGGGCAGAGGGAGAGGGAGAAGCAAGCTCCCTGCTGTTGACAGGGAGCCTGATGTGGGGCTCGATCTCAGGACCCTGGGATCATGACCTGAGCCAAAGACAGATGCCCAACTGACTGAGCCACTCAGGTGCCCCTTGTTTTCTTTCTTCTGATTGCTTTGCTTTTAATTTGTCCTTCTTTTACTAGTTTCTTGTGGAAGTTTAAATTACTGATTTGAGACCTTTCTTCTTTACTAATGTAAGTACTTGATACAGTTTTTCCGTGGCTTACAATGAGGTTACATCTCGATAAACCCATTGTAAGTTGAAAAAATCATAAGTCAAAATGCCCTTAATATAACTGATTTACCGAACATTATAGCTCAGCCTAGCCTACCTCAAATGTGCATAAAACATTTACATTAGCCTATAGGTGGGTAAATTACCTCACACAAAGCCTATTTTATAATAAAGTATTGAATATTTCATGTAATTATTAATTAATATACTAACAACGAAAAAACAGAATTGTATGGGTACAGAATGGTTGTAAATGTATCGGCTGTTTACCCTCACGATCATGTGGCTGACCCCGAGCTGTGGCTCACAGGGAGTGTTGCTAGCCTGGGAAAAGATCAAAGTTCAGAATATGAAATACCGTTTCTATTGAATGCAGATTACCTTCCCACCATCATAAAGTCAGAAAATCATAAGTCAAACCATTATAAGTTGGGGACTGTTTGTATTATGAATTTCCCTCTGAGCACTGCTTTAGATGCAGCCCTCACATTTTGATATGTTGTGTTTTCATTTTCCTTGAGTTCAAATATTTTCTAATATACTTTGAGACTTCTTTTTGGACCCACGAATTATTTAGAAGCATGCTGTTTAATATGGTAGTGTTTGAGATTTTCCTCTTCTCTTTCTTTCATTGATTTCTACCTTAATTCCATTATTGTTTGAGGATACGCTTTGCATGATTTCAATTACTTTAAATTTGTTAAAATTTATTTTTTGATTCAGGATATGGTCTCTTGGTGAATATTTAATGTGCACTTAAAAAGGATGCGTATGGTGCTTCTGTTTGGTAAAGACAAGAAATTGGTAATGTCAGTAAGATCTAATTTGTTGTTGGCGGTGTTCAGTTCATCTGTATTTCCTTCTCATTCCCTGAGCCAGAACCCCGGAGCCTCTCTAATGCCCACTTCATGGTTTCAGACTGTGTTGCGTTGAGATCCAGGGATACCAGAGTGGGGAAAGGTATCAGTGGTACTTTGAATTCTGGCCTTATTCACCTGTCCACCTGTTATTACTTATTTTACCGAGTCCTCAGAATGCTCCATGCAATCTGTCTAGGCTTTAAAACTGACTTTTTGGGGGTTGTGAACTACCCTTCTGCACTCTCATCAGGTGAGAATGGGGGAACTCATCCTCAGTTTCAAAGTGTCCTCTTCTGGCCAGTTAATGTTTTCTAGCCTAAGGCTACAATGATTGATTGAGGAATGCATATGTAACTCAAATTAGGCAACAAGAGATATTTCTTGAGACTTTTGTTGGAAACCAGTGGGAACCAGAATCTCTTTCCACTGGAGTTAACTGCTAAGAGATAGTCTTATCAAGCTTGGGAAGAGTTTGCCTGAAAGTGAAAGAGCACATAGAGAGGGAGAGAGACAAATGCCCGATGAGCTTGCTCAAGCACCTAGATCTGGCCATTCCTGAAGCTAGTCGGCATCTCCACATTGTGGACTTTTCAAGTATATGAGCCAAAAAAAAAAAAAGTTATCTTCTCTGCATTAATCAGTATCAGTTAGTGTTTTTGTCATTTAATACCAGAAGAATCTCAATGCATATCTTAAGTTTCCTTTCAAACCATTTAAGTTCCTTAGTCAAGATTCTAGGGACTCAGCCCTAGGGTAGCATTCCCTTCCTTGAGCAAGCAAATAGCTGATTTCATAGTTGTCCAAACACAAATGGTTGTCCTTAGAGAATCTCAGCATGAAAACTGGCCAGAGAAGCTGGGTCTCAGCACGGAGCCAGAGAGTGTGTGTGTAAGTCTGCAGCTGCTGGCAAGACTGATGTGCGAGGCAGGCTGTAGGCCAGGGTTTATTTTTAATAATCAGGAGCCCATCTTTCTTTTGCAGTGTGCTGCAGCTTCCTGTGACGAAAGGGAAAGGATCATTCACCCCTCCTTTCTTTCACCCCCATGGAACGCAAATTTCTGAGCGTTGGGAGATGACATAGCTTATTCACCCCTGAGACTCAATATTCAAGAAGGAGAAAAAAAAAACATTTGAGATTGGAAAAAAGACAGACTTTTTAAAGACAGGAAAGGAATATTATCAATTACTCTTGCGGTGGCTTGCTGCATCTGTTAAGGTTCATCAGGCTTCCAAGCAATGGAGTAGGTAACATATGTCGCATGTCACGGAGCCGGGCTTGGTTGTCAGGATCGCGCAGCCTTAGAACCATGGAGACCGTGAGTTTGTAGCCCAAGATTTTATTGGAGGAGAGAAAGAGAACCATTGAGGGTAAAGGAGGTGCCCAAAGTCACATGGAAAATTAGAAGCGGCATAGGCATTACGCTCCAGTGTAGACTCTTCCACATGCCCCAAAGCCTTCCCTTCATAGCCCACACAGTACAGACCTCATTGACAACTTTCCCACATTTCTAGAAGTACCCCCTGTGGGGGATGGTTCCCGAGGTGTGGATACGCTGACCTGGCTTGGTTCCCCTACACCCGTCTGTCAGCGGATCCTTCCGCTGGTCCTCATGGTGGGGGAGAGGTCGGATTGGCATAGCTGAGTTTTACCTGAGGTGTGGCAAGTGCAACCAGAAGCATGTGACTTGCTTCCGGCAACGGAAGTGTCGCCTCAGGATGGAGGCCTTCCAGTGAGCCTGACTTCCTGCTGGGTCATTCAGGTGGGGGTTACCGAGCCCCTATTCTGGGCCGTGCTCTGTGCTGGGAGGGCCCTGGGAGCACTGTCTGCCTCTGCTCTCCAGGGGCTCACAGCCCAGTACCTGCTCAAGACAGGTAGGGGAGCCGTTGTCACATGGGGTGATCGGGCTGGGCCAATGCTGGGTCCCAGGCAAGACGGCGCAGCAAAGGGAGTGGTCATTTCTGCTGCGGGTAGGGGTGGAGAGGTTAGAGAAGGCCTTACCAGAAAACACAGACCGGGAGCTGGATCTCGAAGGATGTATAAAATTCTTGAGGTAGGCAAGGCGTGTAGGGAATTCCGGCGAGGGACCTAGGCTCTCCACTCTCGTCTCCCGTGGTATATACTTTACTCAGCCCTTCTCGGTACCGCTCGTGTGTATGCCTGTCTCCCACAGCCCATGTGCTGGGGCACTTCACATCTTTGGGCCTCAGTTTCCTCGTCTGTAAAGATAATAACAGTGCTCCCTTATTAGGGCTGTTTTGAGGATTAACATATGAGTAAGTACGAAGCATGCAAGGGAGTGCCCTGTATATAGGAAGCCCTCAGGAAAAGTTAAAGTACCATACTTTATATGTAATACATGCTCAAAAAAATACTCTCCTCAGTAGAGTGCTCTTTAACTTCAGTAACACCTCATCTAAAACAAAAACCTTATTCTGGCTTTTGGGAGCCCCTCATAGGCTCAATCTTCAAAGGGTATGTCTCCATCGAATGAGCTAATTCTCTGATCCCGATTGGTGTCGCTCAGTGATCAGCCAGGACTCAAGGAATACCTACTAAAAGTCAAAGAGAGCAAGACGTGAAGGAGAAACTCGCAGGCCTGCCTCTAAGACTTAAGGATCAGCTGGAGAAACACAGCATATAGGTGGGCCCAGCCGCAGAGAGACACCCTAGAGCAACGTGGCTTTCCGGCTTGCGGGCACTTTCACATCCTGGCGTCATCACCGGGAAAGTGGGCATCGGGGACCTATCTGCCTGAGCACAGAGATCCCAGCGGATTCTCAAGCAGGCACTCCAAACAGACCCACCAAGAAGGGGAGATATTGGCCCACAGAGCTGCAGAGATGGCATTGTGAATCATAAACACCAGCCTCTCTTTTCTTGTTCTTTTCCACTGATTCTCGGAGGCATGGGGAGTAGAGTTCCAATTATCGTGGGAAGTGGGAAGTCAGGAATGCTGCTGAGGATGAACATAGCTCCTGGGGTCCTGGGTAGACTGGAGATGGCAGAGGCCCTGGGGAGGTATGAGAGTGGAAGTGCCCGTTCGGAGAGTGCTGAACTGAAGTCAGGAGCTACCTGAGAACACGGGGTCTCGTCTCTGGCGACCGTGAAGGACCCATCTGCACATTGGAACTTTGGCAGCAAAGTCAATTTCAGCCTTTGTGTGTCATTTCTCTGACTCAGTGTTGTTATCTGTTGCTTCCTGTTTATTAAATTCTATTCCTGATAACTTTTGATGAAAGTGTTGACAGGCACGCCTGTCTTATAGTTCATGTGGTCCCAGAAGGACTAAGTGGCATGTGAGCAGAAGGGACGATATGCCAAAAAAGGCATTCATCATCAAAACAGGTGACCAGGAGAGTTCATGGACAGGTGCACTGACGAAGCAGTTACACGCAGACATCTACTCAGAGAGAAACGGAGGTTGCCTCAGTTTACAGAAAAAAAAAACCCCAAAATGTAGAAGTCAGAGCTGGGAGAGAGTGAGCTGGGTGGTTCTTGATGGGGCCTTGAAGGATGGATGGAATGAGGATATATGAAAGAGAAGAGATGGTGTTCCACAACAGGGAACAGGATTCATGAAGCAAAGTCATCCTGAATGAAAACTTGCGGAGACTCTGGTACGGCTCAAGGGCTGTGCTCGTCACTTTCTGGGATCTCATTTCATCCTTAGGCTCAAGTTGTGGAACACATTTCTAAGTCTGGCCTGTGGATCAATCTTGTGCCAATATGTAATTAACAAATGTTTCTTGAACACCTACTGTGGGTGGGAGTTTTCTCCATCCCACGTGGTGGCACGTTTCATATATTTATTTACTTAATCCACAATTGTTTCTTAGCATCCACTTAATGGTTGGAATGCATCCGAAGACAAAGTAGTGATACCCGTCCTCTTGAAGTTTACATTTTAGTTGGGGGAGGCAGAACAATAAACAAGTAGATACAACAAATAAGTTGGCTGGATAGCATGTTAGATGACAAATGGCATAAAAATATTGAGGGTAATAAAGGATTAAACCTACTGGGGGAGGGTTACAATTTTAACTAGGACAGTCAGTGAGGCCTTACTATGAAGGTAAAATACGAGCGAAGAGGGGAGGAGGAGGTGAAGGAGTGAGCCAAGCAAGATGTCTGGGGGACCACAGACCAAGTTGGACAAACAGCATGTGCAAAGGTCCTGAGGTGAGAACATGTCTGATTCATTTGAGGAATGGTAAGGAGACTGGTGTGGCTGGCCAGGAGTGTGTGAGGAGGACTGTAGGAGGAGGTTAGGCAAAGTGAGGAGGAAGGCAAAGTCAGAGCATGTGGGCTTTGTAGGCCGTTGTAAGGAATGTGGCTTTAATGCTGAGACAGGAGACAGCAGAAGAATGACTTAGTCTGCTTTAAACTCTAGCGGAATCACTCTGGCCACCATGTTGTCGCTCAGGATCAGGTGAGAGATGGTGGGGGCTTGGACCAGAGTAGCAGCAGGGAAGGTGAGAGACGTGATCAGATTCTGGATATGTCTAGCCATCCATCCATCCATCTCTCTACCTATCTATCCACAGCTATATTGCAATATAATATGCCATTTAATTCACCCACTTAAAGTATATAATTCAAGAAAGAAGCAAAGGTTTTCGAGCTGGGCAACCGGAAACATGGTCTTGCCAACTGAGATGGAGGAAGAAGCAGGTTCATGGGAGGAGAAGGGCAGCGTTGTTTTGGATGTGATAACTCTACATCACCTGCCAAGGCCAGAAACCTGAGAATTATCCCTGACTCTTGCCATTGCCTCTCCACTTCAACCTCCAACCTCTGCACCTGACCCATCAAGTCAGATCACTTCTGTCTCTGAAAAGAAATCCGTATCCTGGGTCCGCGGAGTACTCACTAGATTGTTCACGCCCTCCCCTGCGTTTCCCATTTTGCATATGGAGTCATGTGACTGGTTCTGGCCAATGAATTGTGAGCAGAGGTGTCGCAGGGCATGCCCTGGCCAAGGCATAAGAAAAGTAAAGAACCAGTGTGCCTCCTTCGACCCGTCTCTTTCCCTGGCATGGTACCTTGGAGGCCATGCATTCCAGATGGCAGAGCTCCAAGGTGAGGGCTGCCTAACCCACACTGGACTTTTATGTGGGCAAGAAATAAACTGTGCCTGTGCTGAGTGTTAATTAACCACTGAGACTTCAGGTCTTTTCCTAGTGCAGTTTTACTTCTCTACTTCTACCTGAGCATCCATCATCATTACTGCACTTAGTGGAATAGCCATCTAATGATTAGTGTCCCTGCTTCTACACTTGCAGCCCCAAGTCCATTTCTCTCATAGCAGCTGGAGGGATTGAAAGTCAGAGCTCTTTGGGGTGCCCTGGGCGGCTCAGTCAGTTAAGCGTCCGACTCTTGATTTCAGCTGAGACCATGATCTCAGGGTCCTCAGATCAAGCCCCATGTCAGGCTCCACGCTCAGCTTGGAGCCTGCTTAAGATTCTCTCTCTCCTTCTCCTTCTGCCTCTCCCCCTCCCCCTGCCCCCACGTATGTGTGCATGCTCTCTCTCTCTCAAATAAATGAATAAATAAATAAATAAATCATTTAAAAAAATGGTCAGAGCTCCTCAATGGCGTCCTGTTATGCTCGCAGTTGTCCTCCATTCGATAGGTGACTCCCATCGCAGGGCCTTTGCCCTCATTTCCTCTGCCTGGCTCATCCCGCCGCTGGCTCCTCCCCTTCAGGTCTCACCTTCTCAGAGAGGCCTCCCTGATGACTCTACCTACAGCCGCCCACCTGTCCTCCCTATTCTTCTCTGTTTACTTCAAACACTAATCGTCCATCTTTAATGGACTAATTAACACATCTACTCTGTCTCTCCCACTTGAAGTGAGCTCCAGAATAGGGAGCTCTACTCATCCCTGCACCGCCTGGGTCTGGTACGCGTGTGACCAGTGGTCGATGCTCCATCACCGCCCTGTGATTCAGCGTCAGAGATCAGAGGTGCCCGGGGCGAGGTCGCTGTCCCGCGGAATCTCATGGCTGAGTAGGGAAGCAGGCCACTAAGAACTCTGAGTGAGAGGCCAGGGTACAGTTTGTCACAGGATTGCAAAGAATAGGCTCCTAGCCCAATCTGAGGAGAAGCTAGAAGGACTTCCTGGAAGAGGGGAGGCCTGAGGCAGGCCCTGAAGGACTGGGGGCTGCTGGTCTGACACAGATGAAGAAATACGTGGCATGCGTGAGGGATCAGCAGGGTGGAATACGGCGTACTATGTTTGGAAATGGCCATAGTGTGGAATATGAGTTGGAGCAGTAGGAAATGAGGGAACTTGTTCATAAAAGGCCCGGTATGTCATGCTAAGGAGCTGAGACTTGACCTGGAAGCTTCAGGCAGTGACTGACTGAGCCCAGGTGTCTCATAGGCTTGGGTGAACTCATTTTGGGCATCATGGTGAGGTAGAGGACCTCTGGTTACAGGCTTTGCGTTTGGTACCCATTGGCTTCCTGGGTTTCTCTTCCCCATGGCTCTCTGATCTTTTCTTTATGGGGTATCCACATTAGTGACCGTGGCCTTGCTCCATTTCCAGGGCTAAGGGAATTTACAGACAGGATAAGGACGTAGTCGGTGTTCCATCCTCCTCGAGAACCCTTAAATATCGCCAGATTATCCCTTTAAAAAACTTTTTTTTAAGATTTTATTTATTTATTTATTTGAGAGACCGCATGAATGGCAGACAGAGCCCTGCGTCAGACACCACAGTCAGCGGGGAATCTGCTTGAGATTCTGACTCTCCCTCTGCTCCTTCACCTGCTCGCTGGCTCTCTCTAAAAAAATAAATAAATCTGAAAAAAAAAAGAAATATTTTAATGCAGTATTTTACATTTTTTAAAGTAATGCAAAAAAATCCGCTACGAATGGAATACCAAAATTTTTTTAAAGATTTATTTATTTTTTTATTTGGGGTGGGGGGAAGAGCACACATGCGTGCCCATGCACGCACATGAGTGGGTGAAGGGGAAGAGGGAGAGAGAAAATCTCGAGCAGATTGCCCACTGAGTGCTGAGACTGACTCCGGGCTTGATCCCAGGACCCTGAGATCATGACCTGACCAAAATCAAGAGTCAGACACTTAACTGACTGAGCCACCCAGGCGCTCCATGCCAAAACTTTTTTCACGACAACATCTAACCCTATACTTGTAGGACACGGCCTTATCTGCCTCAACCCAACCCCTACCCTCTCTGAGTCTGTCTTTGCATACATTTTTGATAGTTGCTCATCATGGATTTTGGGGGGGCATTAATTTTAATTTTAAAAATTATTGCACAGAGATATTATTTATCTTGATTACCGAGAAACTTGGGCACCTCCATAAATTTTGTGCCTCACCCAGCTCACCCTCATCCTGGCCCTGGTTTCGAGGCAGTAACTCAGGCTGGTTGGGGGTACAGGCCTGTGGGGCCGGCATGGATGGAAAAGATCAGTGGAGGGGGGGCGTGCGTGAGAGATGCTGCCAGATTGTGTGAACATGGGGCGGGAGGAGATGTGCGGGCAGGCCTGCTGCTCGCTCCCCCTTCAGAATATTCTGAGGAGGGGGCCAGAGGGGGATGCTGTCAGCAGCCCATCTGCGCTGTATGCCTGCCAGCCAGGCTTGTGAGCCGAGCGCCCACTTCCCTCAGCAAGGCTGCTGGGGAACCATTTTCTCAGAACGTATGAAGTAAGTACCTTGCGGTTGGACTGCTCAGCTGGGCTAGGTATGTGCTCTGCTCCGTGGTCACCATGGCGCAAGCCGGGAAACCAGACCGGGCAAGCGGCCTCTCGCTGCTCACTTCACACTTTCAAATGTCCCTTGGCCAAAGCAGCTCATGTGGCCAACCCCCAAATCATGAGGTGGGGAAGTTCACTCCACCACCAGCAGCTGTGGCAGCGACGTGGGCGTATACCACTGCTGCAGGAGAGGGAGGAGTCGGGACCCACAGTTGAGGAAGACCAGAATAACCCAGAGAATTCGAGAAGGTGCTGCGTACCAGGGTGTGGCCAGTCCACCTCTACGTGCCCCTTAGCAAATCAGCCTGGTGGCATTGGCATCACTAGCCAGCTCAGACTTTAAGGACACCCAGGTCAGGTGTGGGGTGATGAGACACTTGGAGCCTCCCATATGGAAGAGAGCTTCAGCTTGTCAGGACCATTCCACTGTGTCTTCATCCCTCTGGCAGCCTTTGTATCACTATGTGGAGCCTGGGAATGAAGCCAACATGAAGTGCAGAGCTGAGCAATTATAAGAAACCCGGTCCTGATACGTCAGCAGAGCACCTAGATACACCGTTGCCTGAAACCAGGACGTCTCATGACTCCATATATTACCTCTTTTGTCTTAAACCAATGTTTGAAGTGGGTTTTCTCTTCCTTGCAATGGCAGGAGCAGTCGGTGTTATGCAAGAACTTACCTACCCAGGGGGATCCCACGTGACAGAGAGGGGGGCAAGTACTTCCCAGGTGCAGTGTGGTATAGAGCCTCACCTCTCAAAGTGTGGTTCTTGGATCAGCAGCGTCAGCATCACTTAGGGGCTTATTAGAGATGCGGAATCTTGGGCCTCTCCCCAGACCTGCAGCATCAAAACCTTCATTTTAATACCTTTGAAGTAGAACCCCAGGTGATTCATGGGTACACTAAAATTTGAGAAGCATTTGTATGAAGGAGCGGGACCAGCCTCTCCACCTCCCTGGGCCCTCCTTTATGACCGGGCGCAGTTTAGCAATTGACTGGAGTTGTGGACCAGGATTCAGATCTTGGCTTTGCTACTTGTACGTTGAGGGGCAACAAGCAGGTATGTTTTAAATATCTCTGAGCCTCAGTTCCTCTTGTGGAGAAGGAATTGTGACAGTAGCTACCTCCCAGGGTTTGGGAAAGGAGTCCGTCCGTGGGTTCAACACACAGAAAGTGCCGGGCACACTGCTAGACCATGAAGAAGAGCTCAAAATGTGGCAAAAAGGAGGCAGCAGAGTGAGAGAAAGGATTCGTTATGGGAATTCATTGTCTTACGGTGGGAGAAACCAGGGCAGTGAAGTCAGGAACGGGAAGGGCGAATTGGAGGATGGTAGCTCTTGGCCACCTGTGGGTCAGCGGTTGGGAAGATAAGCTAGACACAGCAGAGGAGAGTGAGGACGAGCTGCCAGGCTCCAGGCAGCTCTGTGTCCGCCCAGCAGCGTATGTGACTGCGTCCATGAGCGTTCATAAATGATGGCTGATGCTTCACTTCCTTCTCCCAAACCCCGTGCCAGCTCCCACTCTGGCCAGCTCCGTCCCAAAACCATGCAATAGGGAGATTCTGGGAGATGGAGTTCCAGTTTATCCAAGTTGATAGGCCACTCCATTCTGACGCTGGTACACTCGCTACTAAGATAGAGGAAATGTGGAGAGGAGCAAGTTCAGGGTGGGAAATATTACGAGCTCTTTGCTGGGCGTGTTTCACTGAAGGCGCCTATTTAAGATGCCCTCAGTGATTCCCTGCGTCCTGCCGTTCATGTCCTGGGTGGTCTTCTCCCCTTGAGGTGAGCTGGATTTAGTGACTCACTTCTGGCAAACAGAATTGGGCAAAGGTGGTGGCATGTCACTTCTGAGATCGGGTCACAAAAAGACCATTGCTTCTGCCTTGGGTCCTTTTCCTTGTCCTCTTGCTCACTTTCTCTGAAACAAGGCAGCTGCCTTATTGTGCGTCTATGGAGAGACTCCCGTGGAACAGCAAGTGAGCTTGGAAACAGACCCTCCCGCTCACAACCTTCTGACAACACCAGAGCCCCAGCCGGCAGCTTGGGAACCTCAGCCAGAGGCACCCAGATAAGTGGCATCCAGATCCCTCACTCGCAGAAACTGCAAGGTAACACAAGTTTATTGTTTTAAACTGCTACATTTGGGGGTGTTATGCAGCCACAGATAACTGTAGGCATCCAACGTGGATATTTGTGCTTGAAGCGTAAGGGAGAGGTCAAGGGTAGGTGTGTTTGTTCAGGTACCATTAGTGTTGGATGGCCTTTCGAGTCAAGGAACTGGATCACATTACTGGAGAAGACCTGGAATGGTCGGAGAAGAACTGAGGTCTGAGGAATGAGCCTTGGGGCTTCCCACCATTCCACGGTCTCCGGAAGGCGAGAGATTCAGCAAAGCCAGTGCACACCCAAGTGGCTCAAGTGGAAAGAGGAAAAGCAGAAGGGGGCAGCGTCAGGGGTCGAGAGAAGGTCGTGTGCCAGGGAACAGGGAGTGCTCAGTGCAGCTGCAGGGCAGTCAAGGTGAAGACCCGAGAGCCCATCAAGCTCCTGTGGCTTTGGGTGGCGACCTGGACAAGGCGGTTTGAGCGCAGTGGGCGCCCACGTGGAGGGGCCCGAGGAAAGTGGGGGGCATCCGGGCCTGGCCGTGCCGCAAGGGGCCTGCCCTGAGAAATAAGGACTTCCCCTTCCAGTTCCACTGTGACTGTGCTGGCTTCCCTGTGTGGTTCTTGGCTTCGGGGGACGGCGGGCAGAAGACGACGGCAGAGCTTGGGCAGAATGGAGGGCGGCCCTGAGGAACAGGAGCAAGTTTGGTGGCAGAGCCAGCGGGCACAAGTGCAAATGTTCATTCATTCAGAGCGTTTCTTTGTATCGTCTGAGCTAGGAATCTGAGTGAAAGCCGGTCACTTGACCAAGCTTTCCTGTGTGCAGAGACTCTGCCAGGCGGGAGCGATCTGTCATCTGGTTAGACATTGTCCCAGGAGGAATGTCCTGTGCTACAGGAAGGTAGGGGAAGGAGGGCCTGGAGCATGCAGGGGGGTTGGTGGGGGTAAGGGGGCAGCGAATGAAGACTTCCTGGAGGAGGTGGCCCTAAGTGGAAGCTTAGAGACTGCTCTTGAAGTCTTTACACTTAAAGCCTGAGAGGATTGTTCCAGGTCCCTTCTCTTGCCTCCCTACCAGCCTACCTGCTTGCCCTCTTTTTCCAGCTCATACCCCTGCCCCCCTCACTCTCCTCTCCCTCCTCCTTCCCTGGCCCATGATGAAAGGCTTTCCTGGCCTCCCAGCTGATGAATTATGCATGCCCTTCAGCGGGTGTGCCTGGCATCCAATTAGGGCCTTGGCCAGGTTGATAACATAGATTAAAATGTAATTCATTGAGGTTGACATTTAAGCCCCAGTGTGAGTGGCAGGAAGGAGAAGCAGTGCTTCCCAGAACCTTGTGTTTTGGGGTGGGGGAGGGGGAGGCACTCAGCTACCTGCACTTGCTTAACCAATGCCAGCTGAGTCCTGTGGGCTGGGCCTTCTGATGCACCACCACACTGGGGAAAGGCGCAGGGCAGGCTCTGAGCCAAAATAAGCTCTCTCTTTTTTTTTTTTAACTTGGAAATAATATGAGATTTACACAAGAGTTGCGATGATAGTACAGAGAGTTCCCATATATCCCTCACTGCCTTCTCCCTAATGTTACCATCTTATGTAACCATGGTACAATGATCAAAACTAAGAAATTAACGTGGGTACGGTACCATTAACCGAACTACTGATGTTTCTTCAGATTTTGCCCAGCTTCCCTCTCATGTCCTTTTTTGGGTCCAGGATCCCACAGGTCAGTGCGGGCTTGGGTGATTGCCTCTCAGCAGGGACAGCAGTCCTCTCCACGTCACAGGCCAGTGGTTCTCAAACTTCCGAGTCCAGGGAGTTACTGGGGATTTTGTTTAAAAGGCACATTCCTGGGGCTCCTGGATGCCTCAGTGGGTTAAGCGTCTGCTGTGGGCTCAGGTCATGATCCCAGGGTCCTGGGATTGAGCCCCACACAGGGCTCCCCGCTCAGTGGGGAGTTTGCTTCTCCCTCTCCCTCTGCCCTCTACCCCCCACTCATGCTCGCTTTCTCTAGAGTTCTCTGTTCTCTCTCTTTCAAATAAATAAAAAACCTAAAAGGCATGTTCTTCCCTAGACTTTATGATTCGTTAAATCTTGCGGAGAGCCCCGACATCTGTATTTTTGAACAAGCACCCCAGACTAATGGAGGGTTGCTGCCCCTGACCAGCGCCCCAAGCAAAGTTGGGTTGGTTCTTGGCTCCTTGGGCAATGCAGGTGTCAACCTGCATATTTCCCTCATCCCCCGACTCAGCCTCAGGGCCACCCCCACTCAGACCCTCGGGGGAGGAGGGCTAACATGCCAGCCAGGGCAAAACCCCTGGCAAATCGCAAGGGAGAGGAGAGGAGAGAACATTTCTCTGCCAGTCTCAGAAACACACGTTTTTCTCACTTAATCCACATCATGGATTGCAGTAAGTAAGGAATCCAAACTTTATGCTTTGGATTGAGGAAACCGAACAGTTGTGATATTAAGTGTAAGGTTGCCAGACACAGCAAATAAAAATGCAGGAGGCTTCGTTGCATTTGAACCTCAGATAATGTGATACTGGGTTTGTACTTACATTTTGAGAAGTTGTAGTTCATCTGAAACTCAAATGTTACCGGGCCTCCTGTATTTTTTCTTGCAGCCCTACTAAGTGCTGGCTTCCCTGTGTAGCCTTGGGTTACAGAGCTGGTTAGTGGGTCTCGACCTGGCTCTGGCTTCAGTGTGTGTGGCCTGTGGCACACACCCGTTTAGTGCCCGGCTCACCTGTGGGCCCACAAGCACCAGGACATGGGGACCGTATGCATTTGTCCCCTGCTGTATCTCTAGGGCATGGCATGCTTAGTAAATACTCGTCGGATACATGAATGGCTAAATGCACGCACGAATAGAATCTCTACTCTCTTTGTACCAAAGAAAGGGTGATTGCAGTTAATGGCGATTGACAGAAAGCTAAGCCGGTGACGTGTCCTGCGGTCACCTTGCTGAGGGAAGTGCAGGAGGGCACTTGTGTGGCTCAGCCGGTTGGTCGTCCGACTCTTGCCTTTGGCTTGGGTCATGATCTCAGGATTATGGGATCGAGCCCCCCTTGTGCTCAGTGCTCAACATGGAGTCTGCTTGTTCCTCTCCCTTTGCTTCTCTCCCTGCTCTCTCTCTCTCTCTCTAAAATGGATGGCTAAAATTTTAAAAAGCAAACAAAAAGAAGTGCAAAAGAGGAGTTAAAGGGTCCAAGGCCTCATGCCCACATCTGGAAGCCCAGCCCTTGCGTCCTGAACAAGGACAAAGAGCCATCTCTTCTCAAGCTCTCAGGGCCCCTGCTTTCCCAACGGGGAAATGAGATTGGGTCCCTTCCAGCTCTAGGCTTCTGTGATTCTATGATTTTTGCTTCCTAACCCCACCCTCCTGTGTAGATTTTAAAAAAAAAAAAATGTGGCCATATAAGATGTGCTGCCGACTATATTTAATTCCCAGCTCATTAGTTCTTCTCTTTCCTCTTCTTCCTCTCCTTCCTCCTCCCCCACGACAATTTTTCTAAGCCCCCTGCAGTGCCTGGTCTTGGGTTCCTTTCCTCGAATGCTCCCTTCCACCCCGTCAGACAAAATCAGAAGCCCGGAGAGACCCGGCACAGCACAGTTCCTCACATTCAAGGAAGACATCGGGAGCGCATTGTATCTTTTAAAATAGACCCGTTGTCGTCGGCATGTATTTTTAGCTGTGGGAGAGATTGGCAGGCTCTCCGTGCCACCATCTGCCAAAGGCGGTTGCTAGGCAACTGACACTGACGACAGCAAGGGGATGACTTCATGGAGGATCTGGGGACCCTGGTGGCCCCATCCCTCTCCACTGTCTAATTCCTGACTGCGAACAGCCAGGCCCAAGGGAATAAGCACTGCTTGCCTCCTGGGAGAAGCCAGGGAGTTGGTTCAAGGTCTGCGGGCTGAGCGCAGGGGCTGGTCCACAGGTGACATAGAGCCTGGGCCATCACTGCCACCTTGACTGGTAGATTTGCTGTTTAGAAATTCGGATGCTATTGTGATGGCAGGCTGTGAGTCCAGAGGACACACATCCCTCTTCCCAGCAGCCCCGTAGGCCCCGGCCCGAGTCAGAGCAGGAGCTGTTTGGAAGCCCTCAGCCCAGAACAGGACTCGTGGACGAAGTAGCCAACCGGTGGCCAGAAGCCCCAGGTTTTTGCTCTCGGGGAGATTTGGGTTAAGTCCCTGTCCTTCTCTGCCCCCCAGTTTTGTTACTCTCAAAGCACGGATCTTGAACCAGATTATAAGTCACATGCAGGGATAAAAAGCAGAACAACCACAGGGTAGAAAAACCCATGGGCCAGACGTGGGTTTGGATCCCGACTCTGCCCCTTACGGCTCATGTGCGGCTTCAGGAAGGTGCTGAACGTCTCAGTCCCGTCTCAGTCTCAGTCTGCTAACAGCAGCAGTAACGGTCTCATTCTGCGTTGTGGGCATCCAGCAAGGCAGGACCTGGGAAGGGCACCTCACTCTGGGGCCTGGTAAACGGGGAGGGCAATTCCATTTGCGCAGCGTCCGTCCCCATAATTTCCCTTCATCTGTATTAATCCTTCATGCCGGGCACGTTTCCAGCCTCCCTTGCAGCTAAGTTCTCCGCAAAGACACGTGAAAGCAAGGGATGGCTGCACTTCCTGCCTCACTCCCTTTGAAGATGTCCTTCTTCCTTTCCTTTCTGGAAGCCAGGGTGTGGATAGGAGCAGGACGACCTGCTTGGGGTGGGGGAGCCAGGCAGGGCGATTAGATGAAGGGAACCTGGGTCCCGTTCTAAGAAAAGGACTGCATGCATGCTGCTTGTTGAGGGGAGGGTAAGAGCACCGGCAGGTGAGTGCGGTGGGGGGATGACGAAGGAGGGAAGGGCAGCCAGTAGAGGCCAGCTACCCCTGCACTTGACGGGAGCTTACTTCCGTGGGGAAGCTCTGCAGAATCGAGCAGAGCGTGAGCTTCAGAGCTAGCGAGGGAACTGGGCCGTGCTTACCCCCGCACCCGTGGGTCCCCGGGGACCACCAGTTCCCAGGTACTTCAGTCTTCCGTGTGCTCGTGGGCAGAGCGGCCACCAGGAGCCCTCCGCCAGGGCCGCGGATGCTGGCCATCGGAAGCCAGGCTGCGGGCACGCGCGTGGTGAGGGCGTCTGAGCGGGTGTGCGTGCGGCGATCGCAGCGGCCATGGCTCTGCAGAAGGAGAAATAAACTCCTGTGTTCTTCAGGCCCTATACTGAGGTGGTTTTTTTGCAGCTCAACATTTACCCGAACCAATTCCATTTCCAAATGCTATGCATATTAGGAAGTCTCGGTTTTATGTAATCCCTCCAAGCTCCTCGACTCCGTGCGACATTCCTGGAGGTGACGTCATGGTTGGGAAAGCAAGGTTAATGCTAAGGAGCAGACGTGTCTCAGAGCAGGCGTCACATGGCCCTGCTGGGCTCGGAGAGTAGATGACGTAGGCCCTCAGAGAAGGGCAGGTGAGTGTGGACCAGCAGAGGCGGAGAAGTCTTCTTGGCAGAGGTGAACCGGAGCTGAGCGTTCTCTGCCGGAGAGGACTGGGAGGGATGGGGTGGAGCACGTCCCCACCAAGCCACGGGCAGCTCCCCCGCGAGGAGTGGGGCAGGCAGGTGCCCGGCTCCGGTCACTGCGCTGTGGTCTCAGGCCCGTGGATGCTGGATTTCACTGCATTGTGCACGTAAGGGGTGGGCTTTGGGATGCTTCTTACCTGGGAGAGACTGGTGGACTGAGTCCAGCCTCAGGGCCCATCGCCCTTGTTCCCTGTGTTCTGAGGTGGGGACACTGGGGCTCCTCATTGCACCCTTGATGCCACTGATGTCTAAGTGGTATGTCAGGGTTCCCCAAGGCCCAGCGACGAGGAAGCGGGGGTGGTTGTCCTAGAGTGCACTGGGGCTGAATGACCAGCCTGGGCTGGCACTGGGGTTGGCAGCACGTCCAACAGTCTCAACAGTCTTGGGAGGCGGAGCTGGGCATCCCCCATCTGGACTAGCCTCCACATTTTAAGGACGATGGCACTGAACCCAGAGAAAGGAATGAACTCCCAAGGTCAGCAGAGGAACCCGAATCCAGATTTCTTCAATTCCTGGGAGGCAGGTGCGGCTGACACAGAAAACAGCTGGGCTACCGGCCTCACATCTGCTCCCAGCCACCCCGGGCCATTTGCTCCACCTCTAGGCCCCTTTGATTGATTCATGGAAGCTCAGAACTAGAACAGAACCCAAGAGATGATCAGATCGGTTCCTCTGGCTCCAGGCACGTGTGCATCCACAGCCCATGGCTGCTGGCTTGAGGTGGCCTTTCCCTGTCCTTCAGATACCCAGAGCTCTTCTCTGCCACCTCTACCACACTGGTTGGCCAGTTCTTCCTGGTATCCAACTTCAGTCATTCCTGCTTTACTTTTGGTTTTATTTTCACTTCTGGGCATAGGTTGGTTTTGGTGATGATCACGAGGAGTGGGTTAAAATCATTAAATTGACATCGCCCTTATCCTCTGTATTATTTCCTGCAGCCCTCCACCCCTATCCTCATGGGCTGAAGACAAATGGAAAAGAATGTGGCAGTCCCCCCAGGCTCCCTGGGACCCACTCATCCCCAAGACTGGGAGGAAGGGTGGAGGGCAGTGTCTCTCAAGAGGCCAGTGGGCTGTACAGCCTTGACCCCAACCCAGGTAACTGAAAATCACCCTTGCCACCTCGTTGTAAATCCCACCACCTCTCTCCACAACTCGTGTCTGCAGATATGGAGCATTTCCCTTCTGTTCTACATTTTCTTTGTGTTTTGTTCTCTTTGGGAAAATATGAGCAGCTTTCTTTGTTCTCTTTGGGAAATATGCGTGGAATGGAGAGAAAGGAAAAACGGCTGCAGCCTTAAGCATAGAGGGGAGAAGGGGGGGTCCCTGTGTGCTTATTCCCTGTGCCCAGTGCAGGTGGGGACGTACAGAGGCCTCCACGAAGCACCCTGTCTCTGGAGAATCAGGCCTATAGGTCAAGGTACTTAGGCCAATACAATCGTAGGATGGACTGAACTGGGGAGTCAGGGCCCATCTGAATATCCCAGAAGCAAGAGACTCAAGCTCTGTGGGGACTACAAGGAGCTGGAGAGGGCACCATGAACAAGAAATGTTCATGGGATGCTGACCCACCGGATTCAGGTAGGTTGAAGCAAACAACGGCCGCAGGAAGCTCACGTGTTCAGGGGGACCAGGGAAGAAAGCAGAGGCCCCATGCTGTGAGGGAGGAGAAACAGCAGGAGACTGAAGCGAATTCCAGGGGTGCATGGGGGCTGCTGAGGGAGGGAGCAAATGAGCAAAGAACCAGGCAGGGCAAGGGAGGGAGAGGCCCGCTCTCCAATGCCCAGCCCAGGCAGGAGGCCGTTCGGTCAGCACCAGACCTGTGAGGGCCTGGGACATCTTCACGGGGCTGGGGGTACCCACGTCCGTGTCCCAGGAGCCTTCTGGGGTAAGTGGGGATGGAGGAGCCCTGAGTGGGGCAGAAGGAGGGAAGATGGACAGGGGCTTGTGGATTGTGATGTGTCTCAAATCGCAGCAGGCCTGGAGATGTCCTCGCAAGTCCTGCGTGGCACGTCCGTAAGGGGCAGCGACAGAGGCTAGGATAGCAAGGGGGCCTTGTCCTGCCGAGCTGAGCTCATTTCTCTCCACCCTGCTCCAAGAATCCCTGGGATGAGCGAGCTGGCCTTGCCACATCCAGGAGGAGCATCTTCGTCAAAGCTGTGGGGGGCTCCCCTGAGAGTAGCAGGTGTGGAGTCACTTTATGCTGAGCCTAAAACTCTTCTGTCTGCTGCGCTCTCATTCTGGAGCAGGAGAGTGGAATTCTCCATTCCTTCCCATAGCATCTGAAGCTCTCAATACTCTGGCCTCATTTCGCATTGCTGTCCCATCACCATCATCACCGTCATTATGTTAATAACAAAATAAAAACTAACTGGCTTTTATTGAGTATCTATATGTGCCGGGACCTCTTTAAGCATTAAACATAGGGTTACATTTCATCTTTATGGCAACCCAATGGATGGGAACTAGTGTCTCCATCTCACAAATGACAAAAGAAGCAGCAAAGGCCCAGAGAAAGGAACTGGCCCAAGGTCTCTAAGCCAGCATGTGTCAGGACAGTGGCTATATCAGACCCCAGAACTTCGTGCGTGTCATCCGCACTCATGCCCCCAGCCTTTCCCCAGGCCGTCCCCCCACTCGTGGACTGCCTCCCCACTTCTCATGCACCTGATGGACAGCCACACAAAACCTAGCCTGCAAGACCTAGCTTAAAAGTCAGCTCCTCTGCAGGGCTCTGGGGAACAACTTTCTCCAAGCTCCCCCAGTAGCACACCCAGATTACAGTGTCGATCACATCATGCTGCCGGGGTTTTGTTCCTGGGCTTGTTATTTCCCTCAGAGGAAGAAACCACCCTTTACCTCTTTGCATTTTGTAAGTAAACATTTCATTGACATATAAAGGAACTGCGTTTTTGCTCAAGTTCATGCCTCCCCTCTCCCTTCCCTGCCAAGGTCTGATGTAGAGCCGGGCTGCAATAAATATTCATTGAATGGAGATGTCTTTCTGCCCCCACTCAGCTCCTTTCCTGACCACCCTGTTCCCGACTCTCTGCCGTGTGGGAGAATCCAGACATCTTGTACAGCTGCAGCTCAGTGTGGCCCATGTTGGCTGGGATCCAAGGAGTAATTGCAAACAAATAAGTATTATTACAACCCGTGTCGATCAGTATCCCTCTCCTCAAATGCTCTCACCAGGAAACGGGATCTCAGTAAGACGCTTTCTTGTTTAAGCTTAAGCATCTTTCTGGTGCCCGGGGGGTGTATGATCCTCAGAGGGTGACCAACGCTGACCATCTGTAACGGAGTCTGTAGAACGTATTGCCTGTATTATTTGAGATTCCGGGCCCCTAGAGGCAGACAGATCTGATTTCAAAGCCTGCCAGTCACTGTGTCTCTCTGTGAACGTCACCGGGGGCTCACCTCCTCTGAGTTTCAGCGCTCTTACAGGTAACATGGAGTCGGTGATACTTCCTGGGACTGTGTTACGATGATTAAATGAGATAGTGCACTTAAAGCATCAGAAGATTTCCCAGGTGATTAATAAATAAAAACTTTCTTTTCCTCCCACCTCCTAATTAATCATTGCGTTCTTCATTCTTAATTGGAGGTCTGGTTTTGTAATCACAAGGGCTTTGCGTCAGCAGCTAGATGTTAAGTTCCAACCCTATCGGTGTTCCAAACCTCACGGCACAGGGTAACCAGGAAGCTTTCCTGGAGAAATAGGGGCTTGATCTGGGCATGGGAGGCAGAATCCTGTTTAAAATAAAATGTATAGATCTTTTGGGGGGTCCTAGGGTATTCCGGAGAAAAGGAAAACAGGGCATTAGAAAACCTAACCACAGAACTCCCCTCACGTGAGAACATCGCCTTCAGAACCATCGGGATATGTCTACAGAGGAAGTCTCCTATGTGATGGAGGCCTGGAAGACGGGCCTGGGGGCCCCATGCTGCAGGAAGAGATCTTGTCCTGGGCCACTGGCTCATCTAGCCACCTGTTTTGCCAAAAAAAAAAAAGATTTCTAAAATTTAACATTCCGTTAGCCAAGTGGCTGTTTGAATGGATGATGCTTGGGTATCGTAGAATTTAGCTGCTTCTTTGCCAGTCTGTTCATTTAGTAAAATACCCTGATACTGTCTTTGGGTCAGACTTAATGGTAAGATTTGGGGATCCAGGAAAGACAGCTTACCTTCTAGGGTGGTCTGTGGGAAGGTATGAACCGGAAACATGAGTGCTGACTTCTGCTTGGGGGCAAGGGGCGCCTGACCTCAGATCTGAGGGATGAGTAATCTATTGCCATTAACTATGTGCCACGTGTTTTCAGTTCATCAGCCAAAAAACCAGGTCATGTAGTGCTTAAGAGCAGTCACACAAACCTAGGTTCAATCCCAAGTCCGTCATTTATTAGCTCTGTTATTATAGGCAAGCCTCTCCTTTTCTGTATAATGAGAGTAGTGATAAAAACTCCTCCTTGAAATGGCTTTTGTGAAGATTAATTGAGGCCAGGCATATAACACAAGCACACAATGCCTGTGTAGTCCCCCAATAGCTGCTGGTGGTGACGGTGGTCGTGATTTTACCCTGAGAAGCTGGGGAGGACTCGAATCTCAGAATGAATGTATAGTTGGTGCTTTATGATCTGTTTTCTCATGGGCTTCTGATATTTTCTGTGAACTCATAAATTCTCTTCTCCCTCTGCCATCAAGAACTGGCTGGCTCTACAATCCAGTTCAGATTTTCCGTCATCCTAGTGCTCATCCCTGGCAGTTCTAGTACGAGGAAGAGTCATTGAGAACAAACACAAGCGCTGACAGATTTGATTGTTCACTTGGACTTTGGCCCCGAATTCCAATGAAGCCACAGTGAGTTGGACTGGACTCTCAGGATCAAGTCCTTCATCTCCACTGAGAAACTAAGGTCCAGAAGCCTCCAGTTTTTCGCTTTTTTATTTCTCTCAGTTTTAGCCATGACAGGTGTCTTTCTGGGACAGTGTAGTCTGGGTTCCTTCTGTAGCAAGTGCTGTGTTGTTCAAATCATTTCACTATGAGTATAGACTTTTTCAACTTCCTTATAGTTTTCTGTCAGTTCACTCATTGTTTTCTCCCTTATTTTTCTGTCAGGTTATGCTTTATGTATTTTGAAGCTTGTTAGTGGGTGTCTACAAGTTCTTGATTGCATTAAATTTTTAGTGGACTTTTTTTTTTTTAGTCATAGAGTGTCCATCCTCATCCTTATTCATGTTTTTCAACTTAAATTCCATTTTGTCTGATTCAGTATTGTGAAATATATTTTTCTGTCTTTTCATTTTCAGCTCTCTTATTTTATTTCAGGTGTGTTTTTTGTAAACTACATATAGTAGATTTAAGTTCAATCTGGTGACCTCCAACTTCTTTTAATTCATATATTTGACATATAATAGGTAAATTTAAGGTGTACAGTGTGTTACTTTGATACATTTATATATTGTAATATGACTGTTGTAGAAATGTGTAGCACCTCTATTATGTTACATAATTATCTTTCCTTTTTAGTGGTTGGGATAATGAAGTTTTAGTCTCTTAGCAAGTTTGTTAATTGCAGTGCAGTATTGTTGTCTCCATTCATTATACTATGAATTAGATCTCTATAGCTTCCTTATTATTCACTGCAAGTTTGTATCCTTAAACAACATCAATCTTATCCTTCAACCCCCCATCCCTTGGCAACCACCATTTTGCTATCTGTTTTTTTTCCCTAGATTTTATTTATTTATTCAAGAGAGAGCAAATGAGAGAGAGAGAGAGAGTGAGCGAGCTGAGGGGGAGGGGCAAAAGAACAAGGAGAAGCAGACTCCCCGCTGAGCAGAGAGCCCAACATGGGGCTTGATCCCAGGACCCTGGGATCATGACCTGAGCTGAAGGCAAATGCTTAACCAACTGAGCCACCCAGGCACTTCTTGCTCCCTGTTTTTTTTATAAGTTTGGCTTTTTTAGATTCCACAAATAAGTGATATCATACAGCATTTGTCTTTCTCTTTCTGACTTATGTCACTTAGCATAATGTCTCAGGCTCCATCCATGTTGTTGGAAATGGCAAGATATCCTCCCCTCTTCTCTCAAGGATGAATAATATTCCATTGTAATGTATATGTAAGCATATAGGTTACTAACATTTTTTAATGACCTCCAACTTTTAATAAGCGGGTTTAAACCATTTATGTCTATTGTAATTACCATTATATTTGGTTTTATTTTTACAATCTTGTTATTTCCTACTTTAACTGCTTTTCTTTTTTCTTCTTTTACTGCCTTTTGTTTGGTAATGATTTTTTGGTTTTCTCCTTTTTCCTTCCTCTGCTAATATAAATTCTCTTGTTTCTTGGCTACCTTTTCATGATACTGTTTTGTGAGTTCACATTTTGTGGTGAGATCTTTCATTTTCTTCTCTCCGTGCTTATTAACCTCTGATCGGGTGTGTGTTGGGAGGGTTGTGTGTTGCTTCCATTCAGCGCTCTTGGCCTTCAGCTTCAGGCCTTATGTTGGTGTGTGTGTGTCGGGGGGGGGGGTCTTATTCTACACGAATATTACAAACTAAGTGACTGAGCCAGCAAATCACTTAGACAAATCCATGTTGCCAGGGTTTCCATGCCTGTCCAGACCCATCTCAGACAAACAGCTTACAACGGGCCGCAACCCCAGGCGGCAAGAATAGCTTTCCCTAGCTCAGATACAGGACTTGGAGCCTTGCTGTGGCCTCCTTCCTTGCATGAGGAGTTCCTCGCCCTCTTAGTCTGTAGGAGTTGAACTTGCTACCTCTTTCAGGTCTGGGAGTACAGCAGGTCTGCAACTTCTCTGCATAACCTTATTCTCTCTCTCTCTCTCTCTCTCTCTCTCTCTCTGCATACCTTTAGAATAGGTTCAGCTTAGGGATCTATATTTAAAGGGGTCTTGATTAAGAGCGATGACTAGAAGGAGTAAAATGGCCTTCCCCCAGGCTGACCTTTTGTTAGAATTGTGAAAAGAGCAGAGTTAGTCTTTGTTACTTCCTCTTTCTTACATCTTTCTTTCATCTTTTCCCTCGCCTTTCCTCTCCCCTTACACTACTTCTTTATTGACCTGGACTCTTCTGGTCCAAAAGTGGAGAACTCATCCCCTCATCTGAGGGCCTTGAGCTTCACCACCCCTCGCTCTCCTCCAAGGTATTTGTGTTGTAAAAAAGAAATCACCAGTAGTGACACTTCGGGTAACAGGTTGAGATGGAAACTTGGATGATCCTCTGCATGTTTTTATATAAATGCAGGGGCACAAGGCTGTATCTGGCAGGGTCCACACTTCTGTATCCTCTGGGTCCCCTTCAAACTGAACTGAGCCGAGGACTCAGATAGCTGTGGACTGTCTCTGACAACCCTACATCATCGTGAATATCTTCTTGGGAGGGTTTGAATAGACAGTGATTTCACAGGGTGTTGGTCAGGACTAAGAGAAGAAACCATAGTGATCTCTTCTTTCATTTGCTTCGTGTCTTCTATGGGCAGGTCTTTAGGAGGTCTGTCCTAACGGTCAGTGGAGAAGTTGTACCATCTCTTTCTGCCTGAGCGTGGAGGACAGCCCTCCCAGGGGCTTGACCAAACTGGACAGAAGGCAGCATGTAAGAAAATTTCTGCTGTCCATTCCATGCCCCGTTGATGATAGCCTTCCCAAATGTCCAGCCCTGTTAGTGAACGCTCATGTTTCTCACTCCCTACCACTGGCTGCCCTGACCTACCAAGTGGCATAGCTTCTGTTTCATCCTAAAGGGAGCAGAGGATGTGGAGAACCTTTGGTGGCTTCTGGCAGGCAAAGGATCAAAGCAGTGTTTAGCGGCCAAAGGCACAATCAAAAAGGCCAAGATCAAAGGGAAAGGCTTCATATGAGAGTGAACTCTTCTGTTCCTCATTACAGTCCCTGCCGAGGCTTCCATCATTCTCCGTTGAAAGGAACAAGGATGAGGAGATTGAGCTGTGGCTGGCTGCTGAAGCCACGTGCTGACAGATGATCCTGGAACAGCCGCAGTTTAATTGTAAGCCTTAAAATTAAAATAAAACCCACTGATTTATAAGAGGGAAAGAGGGTCAACCCTAGTAGGGTCAGAAAAACCATTTTCAAGAGCCCTCGAGTTGGCCTAAATCCCATGTATGAAATGGAAAGTGGAAGTATCTGGAAACCTCCAGAGGGAAGATGAGGGAACGCAGGTCTTGGTAGGTGATTTCAGTTCTTGTTGTCCCCAACAGGGAGAGCACTGAGGCCTCGATAAATAGGAAATCGAAAGAGGCTATCCCTGAACCTCAGTGCATTTTGTAAGAGTCTTTCTCACTGAGGTGGGGAATCTGCCTCCCAAGCTCTATGGTGGGTGGCTTAGGGCATTTTGTGTTTGTAGGGCTTTATTTTAACTTTATATTATGGATCTTTTTTTTTTTTTTACAATAAACCAAAACTTTGAATAGGATGCCCCCAGGTATTTTCCTGCTGGCTCTATTTCCCTTACTGTCTGAAAAAGAACCCCAGCTTGGGGAGGGCTGAGGTGAGCCGCTCTTCCCCTGACTCAGGCCAACCCCTCCCCTCTTTGTGCCTTGGTTTCCCCATCATACCACGAGGCCCTGAGATGTGATGAGTGCTTCCTGGCTGTACTTTTTAGAAAAGTGAACAAGACTCAGGCAAGGCACTGGGAGGATGGGGTTTGAGTGTCCTAGGGTGACAACGAGCGCGTGCAGGTTAAAGTCAAGTTGGCACGGACGCTGCTATACAGCTCCCCAGCTTTTGGCCGCTGGACTCTTATTCCTCACCCCAAATCTGCTTCCCTTGGACCACCTCCAGGATTCTTCCCAGCTCCGACGAGCAGAGTTCTGCCGGAGGCTCTGTGTCCTCAGCCTCTGGAAGGGGCTGTGGCACCACAAGCGCCTCTTTCCCGGACGATGAGTTCTCTTCCTCTCCTGCCGGCCCCTGCACAGGCCTTATTACGGGATGGCACCGGGCTCATTCTTCCCGAGTGAAAGTCTCCCTGTCCCTCTGAAGCAAAGCTTGTTGTTCCTTGAGTGGAAAGCCTTGTCATTCTCAATGTTCTCCTCGTACGCCTTTTCTCTCTTCACCGACGTGTGCGGCTATTAATTCCCTGCAGCTGGCCTCGCTTTGCTTGCCTGTTTGGGGATAAGGTTCTTTTGTTCCCCTTTTCTTTCTTCTTAGGCAAACAGATTTTCTTTTGAGTTCTGGATGAATGTCATTCCAAGTTTTTGGTGGCTGCAGGACTCTCAGAAACAACTTCTCCTGGGGCAGAGCGTTAGGGCAGCAAACAGGGAAGACGCCATTTCCTGCGGCTCGCCTGCAGTGGCGGTCAGGCTCCTGCAGTGACAAGGAGGGTGAAGGGGGCCCATGTTCAGGTCTGGATCCATGCTCATTTACTGTGTTTGACCTTGGGAAATCCCCTTACCCTCTGTGGGCCACATTCTGACTCTCTTGCAATGAGAAATTTGGATTTGATTGGTTGATTTACGATGTTTAAGACTACTTTGGAAACCTCTTTTGAATTGAAAGCTATAGAAACCCAGTAGGAATCATGTGGAATCACTGCTTTTCCACGTCAAAAATGTCAAGTGTATCGTCTGGTTTATCCCATGGTTTCTTTCTTTTTGGGGGTGGAGGGCAGAGGGGAAGGGAGAAAGAGAATCTTAAACAGGCTCCACGCCCAGCACGGAGCCTGATGCAGGGCTTGATCTCACAACCCTGATATCATGACCTGAGTCAAAATCAAAAATTGGATGCTTTACTGACCGAGCCACCCAGGCACCCTTATTCCAGCGTTTCTTAACCTTGGGACTATTGACCTCGGGTGTGGATAATTTTGGAAGGCTGTCCTGAGTAGAGTGGTCAGTAGCATTCTTGGCCCCTACTTACTGGATGCCAGTAGCACTCCCCAAGTTCTGACAATCAAAAATGTTTTTAGACATTTCCAAGTGTATCCTGGGGTCAGGGGCAAGGAATTGCTTCTGGTTGAGACCCACTATTTTAATCTAATAAAATAATTAAGAGATGAGAGTCTCCTTTGAAGGGGGTGGTAGGAAGGAGTGCTGCCCAGATGCATTCTCTGTGGTTCTAGGGGCTCTCTGACACACCGGTGTTTTCGGAGACAAAGTTTAAAAAACTGATAGACCCCCCCACCAAGTGTCTCTCAGCTCCAAACTCTCAGATGAATCCAGGGTCCTCTTTCCAAGTCAGACTTTTAACTGGAAAGGCAGAGGAGGGGGTTCTGGAAGGATAGCCAGCAACATCCTCAGCGCTACAAGCTGCTTTTCCTCAATATCCTTATTTGGACACCTTCTCCAGGAAGCCTTCCATCATAACAACAATGAGAGAACATGCTTTTGACTCCTGTTACCTGTCCATTCTGTTCCACCAAACCGAGCTGCCCTTCCCCTTCTGCAGGCTCAGGCATGGAAGCTCTTTGAGATGTTGGCCTTGGGACCTAGGGCAGTACTTGAGCCTGAGGATGTCCAGAAAGGCAGGCCAGGCACCCGACACGCTTGCCGGGGCTTTGGGGCTGGGCAGGAAACAAATCCGTGGCGTATTTGGATCCACGCTGAGTCATAAGCCGTACCTCCCAAGCCCTTACAACGGGACCTTCGTCTCAGCCTCCACTTCATTCTGCCACACCAGCTGGGGGACCTTGGATGAACCCCTGCTTCCTCATCAGCAAAATGCAGCCATCAAGACTCCTTTTGCATGGTGATTGAGAAGAATAAACTTAGATTACCTATTTAAGTACCTACACAGTGCCGGGCACACAGCGGTCTCCTGGAAAACAATCATGAGTGTGTGATTCCCGTGAAGATCTTGGTGTTGGCACCACAGCCGTGTCCCCGGCCAGGCTGCCAGCCCAGGAAGCCCCCAGCTTCTGTCATGGTGATGGAGAACTGGCCAGACTGGGGCCAGCGATTCCTGGGCTCTGGGTGGCCCCCCGGGACACATCCCTTCGTGAGGACAAAGCCTTCCTTCCATAATTGGAGATGAGTCTTCAGAGGGCTTCTGCTCACTGGATCTCAGTTTCCTGGTTTAGTGAAACAACCTCATGGAGTCATACAGGTATTTACTGAGCGCTAATGAGGTAGCATTATACTTTATTTGGAGCCTTCCTCCTTTATTCTTAAGGGTTATTTGCTTTTATTTTGTTTTAATTATGTCTTTCCCCAAATAAAAATAACTATTTTTTTCTGATTACAAAAATAGTACATGCTCATAATAAATATGGTTTCAAACAATACCGAAAAGTAAGAGAAAAAAGTAAAAATGACTCCAATTTTTGCCTCGAAGATCTTCCCACTCTTGACATCTTGGGGCCTGCCTTTCAGAGTTTCTGGACGCTCCTACACATGATTTCATATGCATGCACGCAAGGAATATTCACTACTTGCTATAATCTTTTTATTTAAGTATAATGTGTAACACGCACATAGAAAAAGTATACAAATCCTTAGGGTACAAATCAAATCTTTACAAATTTTTGCTCATGCAGATGCACGATACGGATCAAGACACAGAGCATTTCCCAGAACCCAGAGGTCTTGCGGTCATTACCCGTCCCACCACTATCTCGACTCTGTCAGCATACATTAGCCTGACTGTTTTTGAACTTTACGTTATGGGACTTAGGCAGTATATACCCTTTTTGTGTCTGGCTTAAAAAAAAAATTCTATTTATTTATTTAAAGAGCATGTATGCACAGTGGGGAGAGGGGCAAAGGGCAAAGGAGAGACTCTTATGCAGACTCTGCTTTGAGCACGGAGCCCAATGTGGGGCTCTATCCCATGACCCTGAGATCATGACCTGAGCCAAAATCAAGAGTCGGATACTTAACCGACTGAGCTACTGAGGGTCCCCTGTGTCTGACTTTTTAAGTTTGACATTGGAAGGTTCATTCATTTCCTGGCCTATAGTAGCCCTTCACTTCTTTTTCACTGCCATATAGTAGTCCACATTTATTCTGGAATAAATGTGGGGATATATCACATTTATTTATCCTACTAATACATTTATTTATTTTACTGATGCTGGACATTTGAGTCGATCCCAGTTTTTTACTATTAATAACCAATGCTGCTATGCATGGTAAATCAATTTTCTGAACACTGATGGTAAAGACACTTTGTCATCTATAAGTACCCCTTAAGCAAAAGGGAGATGTGGAAATATCTGCCCCATGCAGGATCTTGGTTTTCCTCTTGTACATTTAGAGGCTTGGAGGAGATGCTCTGTCAAGGTTCTTCTACCAGGAACATGAGGGGATTTGGGGAATGCATCTTTATATCTAGACACATGCTTGGTCCTTCTCTACTCAATGATAGATGTCTTAGTGAGTGTTCTCTAGAACAGAGCCTATATATATATATATATATAGGAGGCCTATATATATATATATATATATATATATAGGAGGCCTCGAAGACCCATGATCTGCTGTCTGCAAGCTGGAGAACTAAGAAAATCCATGGTGGGATTCAGTCTAGCCTCAAAAAAAAAAAGCCGATGGCTTCAGTCTCGTCTGAGTCTGAAGGCTAGGAGGGCAGGAAGAAGGTACATGTCTCAGCTCCAGCAAAAAGCAAATTTGCCCTTCCTCCACTTTTTTGTTCTATTCAGGCCCTCAACAGATTGGATGATGCCCACCCACACTGGTGAGGGCAATCTTTTTACACAGTCTACTAATTAAAATGCTAATGTCTTTCAGAAACACCCTCACAGACACACTCAGAAATAATGTCTTACTAGCTATCTGGGCATCCTTTCATCCCTTCAAGTTGACACAGAAAATTAACCGTCACAGCCAGCTCACATAGGACCCGTCCCTTCCACTTGGGTGTTGACCCCCATCTCCTAAGTAAAACAAAGCAAACCTTCATCCTGGTCCCTTTCTAACCCTGGGTCACCAAAGTCCCAGGACAATTTCTTTCCCTTCCTGAAAACCCCTCCCAGCCCTGGAGGTGTCTTGGCCTTCTGGTCAGACTAATGAATAGATATTGACCCCTGCCCCATCCTCCCCACTTCTTCTTGGCTCTCCCCTCCCCCGCCCCCAGACAGAGCGCTCTGTTTCCCACTGAGGGCAGCGGGAAGTGGTCCCTGGCAGGTAGCCGCTCTTGCCACGGCCTCGGCAAGCAGGACACTCAGCGGTCCCCTGGAGACACGAGCCAGAGAAAAGCAGAACGAGAGCTCTTGGCACACAAGTGGGGCCTGAAGAGGCGGAGGCCAGTGTAGGCATATGGGAATGCTCCCGAGGCCCCGAACTAACAGAAAATCTCCCCCTTGTGAGTCCCTTCCCTGGGATGGGCGCTGGTCCCGAGGCAGGCAGATCAGGAGTTTAAGAAAACAGGGCTTCCCTAATAGTTCCACTTTCAAATGCTGACTCCGCTATCCAGCATCCAGGACCTTGGGCAAGATAGTAACTTCTCAAAACCACAGTTTTGTCATGTTTAAAATGAGGATAAACCCTATCCCCCAGGGTCGTCGTGAGGATGAAATGAGATGAGACCACACATGTCACCCTTTGGTCCACACTGCTTACACCTTGTCAGACGAGCACCTGGGGGGGTAGTGAGAGTCCTCTCTCGTCTGTGTAGAGAAGAGTGGTCAGGAGTCAGGAGCCATGGTCCCGATGTGAGCCCTACCCCCTCTAACCCTCAGCGTCCCCATCACTCTGATGAGCAGGCTGGCTTTGGTCACCTCTGGACCCCTCCTACTTGTGATCCTCTCAGCCACCGTGAGACACGTTTGCTGCCCCCAAAGACAAATTTGCAGTGTTGGGGAGTGGACGAAACGGACTTAGAAGTCGGGGAACTTAGTTCCCCTAAGCCTTAATTCTCTCACCTATAAAACAGAGTAGTAATAATGCCCGATTCATACAGTCATAGGAAGAATAAATGAAGTAACATATATAAAGCATTGACAGAGCAGAAATCATGATGATAATAACGGAACAGTAAATGTTACATAATAATTGTGTCATATCAATATTACTCATAAATTATTTCCTCCAGTTACAAGGAGGTGAACTTTTAAAGCTTGACTCCCGTGACAATCATAGAGAGCAAAGGAGTGTACTGCAACGTAACTACCCAAACTTAGTACGAAAGTATAATATTCTTGATCGTTTGTAATGCTAAGTTAGAATGCAGAGCTCTCACTCCACGCAAATGGTGGGAAAGCTCAGCCTGACCTTTTTCTGGGCTCCCTAAGCCCGTCCTGAGTTCTGGAGATTGGGTCGTAATCCCCAGACTTCAGCGCGGTGGCATGGGTGAGGGGCAAGAGGCTTGCGGGGCCATCTGCTTCTCAATCATTGGTCTGCATGGGGCCTAACATCTATCACCCAGTGGCCCTACAGGCCCAGGAGTTCCATGTCCTTCGTGAGTTACATTTGGGGCATAGGACTTGGCTATTTTTGTGATGGCTTATAGGGTCTTGTGCCTAGGTGCACATTACTGTTCCGACTTGGGATCCAGGACTCACCCCCTCTCCAGCCAGGAAGCGTGATGCAGATGCCCTCTGTTAAGAACTCACAGGTTTCTCCTCTCTACTCTCCTCCACCCTTCTCTGCCCCCTCCGGAGCATGGCCTTCTGGAAACAGCAGTGCGGGACCGAAATGTTTGCCAGGCTTCAATTCTTTTTCTGCCTTGTTGCATGCTTTCTGTCTCATCATAAGCAGCTAAGAGCACACTAAAGATATAACATTCTGTCTTAAGAGTTTGAGGTTTTTTTTAGGCAGCATCTAACATCTACATACCAACTTATGTCTCAGTTATATATTGCTGTGCAACAAGCCATCCCAGAACATAGTGGCTTAAAAAATAGCCATTTATTCAGGTCAGGTTTCTGTGGGTCAGCAATTTGGACTGGGCTTCCTCGGGCAGTTCTGCTGGTTTTCACTAGACTCACTCCTGCATCTCCGGTCTGCTGCCCGTCAGCTAGGAGACGCTGCCTGTGTGGCTTGAATGGCTGTCGCCTGGAGTGATGGGGGCACCAGGCCCGACTCCCTGACTCCCATCAGCCAGCAGGCTAGCCAGACTGGTTCACACATGAGAACTGCAGGGTTCCGAAGGGCAGCAAGACAAGCCAAATCCATTTTACAAGCACTTTTCAATTCTTGGCTTGTCTGTATTTGCTGTTGTTCCATGGCCCAAAGTAAGTCCCGCGACCGAGCTCAGTGTCAATGTAGAAGAAGGGTCAAGGCCAAGAATGTACATCTAGGTAGGTGTGGACAAATTTGAGCCTTTCCTGCAACAATCTTCCAGAATTCCTTTTGGCTCCTTACCTCCTCCTCCTGATAGGGATTGAAACACTCTTTCTTCCTCGACACAGCTCTGAAATCTTCTGGGATTAGATGTCACAGTTTTAAGCTCAAGGAGGGGAGGAGAGGGTGAGAACCGTCAGGGCTGTAGGAGGACCAGGCTAGGCGTAGGGAGTTCCTTGATGAAGAGACCTGAAGCCGTTGGTCAATAGCCATGAGTGCAAGGGTGAAAGCTAAGTGGCTATCTGCTGGCTTGTTTCCTGTGAATCAGCTTCCTTCTCTGTACACCATCCCGGTCCACATCTCAGTTGGGGCAACGACCATGTCCTGTCTTCTATTAGAGTTACCTGCATTTACACAGTAATTCCCTCACCTGGATCTGGGCTCGCAAAGGTGAAATGTATGCTTAATTTTCTTCCCACCCTCCTGCCCAGAGTCTTGCACAAATTTGTTTCTCAGCAAACTTCACAGGAGTCCCCAACACTCTCCAAGGATGTGTGGAGGGATAATATTTTGAATACTACATTCTCATCCCTTGTACCTTTTTGACCCTTTCCCCATTCAGCAGTAAGGCCATTCTGCGATCGTTGTCTCGAGGAAGGATAGCATAGCATAAAGCAGCCCAAGTGGGAATCAGTTCTGAACTTTTGGAGAAGTCCATTCAGGAGAATGGACAAGATGTATGCTCATGAAAATTATTAAGTTTGCAATTTCTCAGTCAGCATATGGCAGGAACTTGTTTGTGTTTTGACATGCTCCTCTGGTCCAAATCCACGGCAATGATAGGCAACACACAAAGGGGACCTCGCAGAAGCTCTGCTCCAACTGCAGGGTCTGGAGAGGAAATGGCACCCGTGGACCAATCATCCCTGCTATCTGAGTGATAGGATCCGGCAAGCCCTGTGATACTGGAGAAGTCAGGGATGGGAAAAGATGCAGTGTGCAGTGTATGGCAAACTCCAGTGGGAGAATCATGATCTAGGTCTCTGGAATTCTGGAGTAGTCCTTGCTACCTGCAGCAGAGAATTACACGCCCTTTGAGAAGCATCTCCTGGAGTGTCACTGGGTCCTGGTTAAGAAAAAATGCTGGATCCTGGGCACCAAATGAGCATACATATGGAATTGCCCATGATGAGATGGGTCCTGGCCACAAATTCCTTTAGGGAAGGATTGAGGGAATGATTATTTTACACACACACACACACACACACACACACACACACACACACACACATTTGTAGTGGCAATGCATAGTTCTTCTTTAAGAGGACTGACCATTTTCTAATCAATGGGCTCAATACATTTGAGAAATAGTTTAGATCTGGAAACATTTGATAAGGCCTTGTGATTTTTCATTTTTATGGCTGACATGAAACTTCTGCTCACCAGCTCTTGACTTTTTCTGGTTTTACAAGTTGGCTGCCCACCTACCTTACTTCTAGGAATACTGTGGTCTATTAGTCACTGTCATAGATCTCAGTGGGACAAGGAATCCTGGTAGCCACTCTGTCTCTGCCACCCATTGAGGTGGTTATTTCTACATTACCTCTGGTGGTTAAGTAGCACTACCTGGCTTCTGCTATTCTAGATTCATTCACATTTATAGAATCTGAAAGAAGCCCATTCTTCACAGTAGCATCGCCTACCATGAACCCTGACTTAACCAGAATTATCACCATGGGGCTTCTCAAAGATGCAGGTGCCCTCCACACTGGCACGTTCCTCACATCCTAGTGAAGAGAGCCCGTGGGCACTCCTAGTAAACATCGCCAGGTCCTGAATTCCCTCATTCTAGGAAATAAATTCATTCTAATAGACCCACATCCCGAACCTTCTGATCCCTTTATCAGTACTTGGCCATGGCCGTTCTCGCCACTCCATCTCATTCACGGTTGGCTGGCGTCGTATTCAAGCTTCAAGGAGCCATTCCTGCAGTATCTTAGACCAGCTCGAGGCCTTCTTTCAGGACAACGAATCCTGAGTCGTGGGAATGTGCTCTTGTGTTTATAAATTCTCTCCTGCCCAATCTCATCTTCTGCCCCACCCCTCAGGTCTGCCGCCCTCAGGATTCACTCCCACACGTTTTTCTCAGTTGCTACCAGGATATATTGGCCATGACATGCAGTCGATTCAGTGAGAAAGCCATTTCCTGTCTTCCCTTGGCTCCACCTAGGCTGAAACCTGGCTCTTGTGACTGACCAGGGGCAATGCAGGAAATAGGGTGATCTTGATGGAGAAAAGCATTTTCGTGGGGAGTGCACAACACAAACCAAGTCTTCTGTCCTCTGGGAAGAGGGAGAAGGCAGCTCCTGCTAGTTTGGGGAGTTTAGGACAATGTGCTCACTGTTCTCAAATGCATTCATCCACCTGCCTCCATCCCATGTCTCTGGGTCCCAATCATCTTACCTGGGGGATGCCTTAAGCATAGGAGCTCTCCCACGGCTATACAATCAACCTCCCTTGCAGCTCTCTCACTCTTATAGTTAAATCCTGGGTCTCATCTTTAGTGTGGTCTCGCTGTGGTTCAAGGAGATAAAGTTATCTTTAAAAGCTGCCAGGAAGCCCTCTCATTTTCATGCTGTGTTGATAGCTCATTGACCAGAGCCTGTCATTTTTTTTTCCCAAGGCTTCCAAGGCAGTTAATGAAATCCAGCCAACACCACAACCCTTGTAATTACCATCACCTCTATACCTTCAAGAAGCTGGGGTGATCATACCTGACGGGTGCGCCTCCAGCTGGACCACAGCCCAGCCCAACCCTGAGAGTCTTTGTCATACGATGCTGTCTGAATGGTGAGTGATCCAGTCACAGAATCCCACTGACGGTCTACTTTTGAGGTCTCCTCCTGTTGCCCACTGACTTAGTTTGGTTCCATAAGAGCAGAGCTTGGGGCAGGGAGGGCAGAGAGAAAAGATAAGATAAGGTATAGTACTGAGACTGCTGCTGTGAGCGATGAGAGCCCGGTTTTTCTAGAACCCTGTGCCCCTTGAGCAGCACACAGAGCGCCTCCCGAAGCTGGAGTGGTAATCTCCCAGGCCTCATGCTCCCTCTCTTGAGGATTACTCCTGGGTCACTCTTATTCCAATCTCGCTTAAGCAAAGTCAGAGGGGATATTTGTGATGGGGCAAAGGCCCTGGGGCAGAAAATAGAAAGCCACGTGGCCCACCCATGCTTCGGGTGGCATTCTGTCAGCGCAAGGTGAGGCTGGCCTGCCCAGAACTGTCCACTGCGGCTGAGACCTAAAGCAGAAGTAGGCCGAGGTTATGTGACCAGGAGGTGAGCGATGTCAGCACGGTCATCGCCATCATCGTCGTCATCGTCTGTGGCTAAACCGGCCGTTGAACTAGGATGGAGCATTGGAAATGGTGTAATGGAAACACCAACAAAGTGCACAGGAGGAAAGGACAAAAGGGTTCTAGCACTTGAGATTAAGGGGGTCTGCCTGGAAGTGATGGTATTTCTGCGAGATCTTGAAAGACCAGTAGGATTTTACTAGGTGAAGAAGTCAAGGCGAAATATTCCAGGAGAGGAAAATGTAATGAACAGAAAAACTGGATGCAGTTGGGGTGCAGTGAAGGGTATAGTTATAGGGGTGCAGTGATGGGACCCACACTGATGGGCATAAATGACGGCACATGAGGATGAGGTTGTAGGGATGGGGGTACGGGGATGGGAACACAGTTATGTGCACGCGGTGATGCGGTTAGAGGGATGGGGTACAGTGATGGGGTGCGGCAATGGGCCTAGAGGGATAGGGGTTCGGTGATGGGAGCACAGTGATGGGGTGCAGTGATAAGGGTGCACAGATGGGGTACCTCACTGGAATGGCAGGACAGAGCCAAATGGGAAAAGATCGGAACATCCTGCTGAAGTGTTTGAATTAAATAGTGTGAGGTGAGTTTGGAGAAAGGTCATGAGAAGGAAGCTCTAGGGTGCCCGGCTCCAGGCCCCTAGAGCGGGAGGTGCAGCGCCCGGTAGCCCGAGTCCGGCCCCAGAGCATCCTCCCTTTGTTCTGTCCCCTGCAGGCCGGTCTCCACCCTGAGGCCACTGGCAGCAGGGTAGAGTAGCGTATGTGCTAAGCCGAAGCCAGGCCTCAGACTGAGGTCGTCTTCCATTCTGGTTTCTCCCTCAGGGTTTCAGCAGAGCAGCCTGGGAGAACAGAGAGAGCTCATCAGAGCTCTTGTCTCGGGGGCCCTCCAGGCCACTGGTCTGCTGGGAACAGCAAGGTCCAAGGAGGTGGTATCAGGTGGTTCCTCAGCCTTGTAGAAGATTAAATGATCTTTAACGGCCCGAGAACTGCCGCCGTCAGCCCCTGCTCCCCGACCTTCCTGTTGCTCCTCATTCCTGCTCCTCTTCCCTAAATGGCAAAGGCTGCAGCTTGGAGGCAGGAAGTCTGGGCTCAAGTCCCAGCTGTGCTGGCTCCTCAGCCCTGCGATATGTGACGATTCATCCTACCTTGCAGAGTTCTCTGCTCTGCAAAATGGGAATAATGGCATTACAGGGTAATGGCTGCAAAACGTTTAGGCCAGGCTGTGATACCTACAAGGCATTGGGTAAACGAAAGCTAGTATCATTATTTCCCGCCGTGTCAGTTTCCCAGAGGGCCCGCTCTGTCCATTAGGGGACCATGAGATAAGTAGAGGTGGCGCCTTGACAGAAAAGCAAATCCAAGATAAGCAGTTAGGAAGTCACACCCTCCATAGTTCTCTTTCAGGGCTGGGTTTGTGGCAAAGAGACCCAGTTTGGCCGTAGCGTGTTTCTTGTATGTATCTATAACACTTACGAATTTTTGTTTTTAACCAGGAGAGAACAATTCTTTCATCCCACCCCAACCCCATAGTTCATGGTAGATATTTACGTGGAGCTCCATCTAGTAAACTCAGTCCTATTTACTAACTTAAATAATCTCCTTATGTCACATAAGCTTTTTCAAATAAATGCCTAGCCTCTCGGATTTGCTTCCCATCCTCTCCAAGATGGCAACTGGCTGCATGAATTGGGGGAAGCTTATATGACCACAGCGGTAGAAGGGTAGGAGGTGGCTTAGACCCACCTGCAGAGGTCCTGGCATTGTTGGGCTGTCCACAGCAACTTTTCCCTGTGTACCGAGTTCCTGGGAAGATGATGAATTCTAACATCGTGAGCTCACAGTCTATCCTTTTTTCTTGGTCAAAGCCCATGGCTCCTTCCTTGGAGACTCAGTGCCCTCATGTTGGCTCTGACCAGCACTCAGCACTGTGCTCTACCCAGGTCAGATTGTGCTTCCACTTTGTCCTCAAGCCCAGGAAGCACCTCTGTGGGTCCCCTGGCCTCCTCCCTATCCAGCTCCCAACCGTGGTCTCCATTACCTCTGAGTTCCCTTCAAGGCCATATTCGGGGCCCTTCTAAGGAATAGCTGATCCAGGATAAGCTAGAGCATCACCTGCGATCTATCTTTGCCCAACCTCTTCTACTTGGTTGTGGCTGCCACACGCTGCTTTAGGGATTTGGGGCACTGCCATGGCAGTCTCCTTCTGGAGAACCGAAGCTGCCGTCAGCTCCCCTGTCTACACGCCTCCCACTTCCGGACTTCAGTCTAAGAGTGAGATTCAGATCACCTTGTGTCACTCCCTGTTTTCCCCACCACTGTTCCCTTCTTTTTTTCAAGATCCGTGGTGCAGGAGGGCCAGATCGTCCACTTTGCCCTATTTTGGGGTTCTCTACACCACACCCTACAGCTTTATTAGAACGGTTGCTAGAGGTGGGGGATGATTTCACAGTATAGAAATGCAAAATACACTGGTTTACGCTTTTCAAAATACTATCTCCACTGCATTAGTATATAAACATTTCTTGATAATCAACAGCTTTTTTTAAAGGTTCATTTAAAGAAAATTTTCCAGTAAACTGATAATCAAGTTAGGAGTGGGAATGGTACAAACTGTGAAGCTTCTAGGTACGTAGCTGAGTTTGGGGAAACACCAGGTATTTTTGATAGAGTAATAGGGCAGGGAGAACCTTTCTGGTGGCAACTAAGGAGGGCTAGAGTGGGGAGATAGTCTAAGTGTCAGGGCTGTTGGCAGATTGTATATTGCAGACCTTCATCGGCAGGACCCACGGAGATGCCATTTTGAAGGCCAACTTGTGCCTTCAGAGTCACTTACTGCCCTGGCAGCAACTTTCTTCCTCTTCTCAGAAACTTGTCTACTTCTCCACCCTGCTCTGGGTTCTTCTGGTCCAATAAGTAGTTCTGGAAACCTCATTCATGCTTGGGTCTCTGGAATTTATATTCCTAAAATGTGTGCACAAATGTCACCAGAAGATGGAAACACTGAGGCCCAGAAAAAAGAAAGGGTTGTTCAAGGATACCCTTGATTCTGAGGAAGAATCAGAAGAAAACCTGGGTCTCTGTAATTGCTCTCAAGGCCATGGCCAAGAGCATGCAACTGCTTAGGGCAGCCGCGCCAGGAAGGGCCTGCTGGGAAAGGCAGGAAGACAAGTTGCCTTTGTTCTGAAGGCATTTTAAGGAACCATGTGTGGGTGGGTCTCAACGAGCTAGGCTCAGCTTGCAATCTAGCAAACACCACTGACCACCTACTCTATGGCCTGGACCCAAGCTAAGCACTTTTATGTCTGAAAAGCTCTAAGTACTTGAACCTACTAGCAACCAACTCGTCTGGACACATGCGCTGGGATTTTGGTATGCTCGGTGTTTAACCTACAGCAGCAAAGCCTGCAGGGCACGCTGGGAACACTTTAGAAATTCCCACCCCATCTCCCATTCATCTTCTGGGATTTGTGGTCACCTCATAGGTGGGCAGTCTGAACATCTAGACGTCTGACACAGGCAGTCCCTTTCTTCCTCACTCCTCCTCATCACACCTAGGGACTGCTGTCCACCGCTGTTCACTGGATTTCAGGGGGCAATGTCAAGGTTCCATTTGAATCTTAAGTGATTTTTGCTGAATTAAGAATCAAACCTTCAGAAAGGACTCCGCCCAAGTCCTGTTTCCGTAATTCCTGGTGCGATCAGTGGTACGTCAGAAAGGGACCTGGAGCTGGGGGGAAAGATATTTACCGGAGGACTTGTGATCTGTAGAGATTTGCAAAGCACCTGCCTTTAGCAAAATGCACCCGACAGCCACTTGCTTTGACCTTGAGCCTTGCCCCGCCCGTTGTGCAGAGTTCTGTATCCAGCAGGCCCATAATACCGGCTCATGCCAACCCTGCCTCTCTCAGAAGATGACTCCTCATGAGACCTGTGCGTTAGATTGATGCTTCCCAAACTCACCATTGATACTGTTCGAGTCGTGCCCTCAGGTCTCCAGGGGGGCCGAGCAGAAGGACAGAATTTCAACAAGTACCCCAGATATTTCCGATTACACCCACCTAACCCCAAGCACTTGGGAGGCCCCATCCTGGGGCCCCACCTTTACCCCGAGGGCAGTGCGGGCCCTGCTGGGAGCAGGATGGTGATGTTCCCGGCCCCGGAGCCAGATCTTCGGTGACCCACCTGAATGCTAAGGACGGGTTCCACCAGAACCGCATGTAGGAACTTCCCCTCTTTGGCCTTGCCGCCTCGTATTTACGCGGGGGTGCTGGGTCTGGATGAGAATTGCAGACACAACTCAAGCCGGTAGCAATACTGCCCTGGGCTCATAACATGACTTCTTAAAAATTGAAGCCACATATAGAAATCGAGAGAGATCACTGACTTCTGGTTTGGTGGACCTACACCGTCATAAGCCAAATGTTCGTTGGAGTTGAGGAGTCATTGCCTCTGTAAGAGAGGGCATGTGCTGTGTCTCACAGTCCCCACCACATCCTATCGAGCTCTCTTGGCCAGCTTCATTCACTGCTCGTTTGCTGCCTTCCTGGCCCCCGCAGACACTGGAGTTAAGGTCTTTGACTTCCCCGATCCCCAGCGTCCCTTGTGTTTGTTTCATCCCGCAGGCCCGGAGCCTGCCGCATTATCCTTCCCCAGCTTACGAGTTAATCATCAGCTTCTCCTTATGTAAATCAGAACAGGAAAGTCTTGCTTGGCCAATTCCCCCGAAAATCTCGGTTGGTCTGCCGCCTCTTTTCACCTGCCAGGTGTCCTGTGTCTGCCGGCTCAACATTTGTTTGCTAACGGGAAGCCCTTTCTTGTCCCCGACCGAAGCTCTCTGAGGCCAGCCGCGGCTGTGAAGGTGCAGGGCGCGCAGGCAGGCCAGCCGGATGAGCGGGGAGTGGGGGCACCGGGGCCAGACCCTGATCTGGGCTGTTTGGGTCCTTGCAGCTGCCACCGAGGGTGAGACGCCCCGTGGGAGAGGAGGGCCCTCAGAAGATTGGGTAGGGAGATTTCCTTCCCGTAGAGGATTTTCCACTAGTGCAAACAAACCTATTTCTCGGAGCTCTGAAGGCTCCTAAAAGGCTATGTAGTAACCTCGGGGCGCCTGACCAATGTCCTGGGGTTACTGAAAGCCACCCCCCCACCGCAGAGTCCCCATTTCTGGGAGTGGGTAGAGCACGGTCCTGTGTCACACCTGTCGGAGCTTGGAGAGCCCTCTGTCCCAGGCGCTGGGGAGGCACCTAGGACGACGGAGCCCGTGCTCTGTGCTGTCACCTGCCCGGACAGGTCTCTCTCTGTTCAAATGACACTAGAGCACCAAGACACCTGCGTCCTGCTACTGAGTAAGCAGCTGGGCAGTGAACTTCTCAACACTCCGTGTTCTATGTGGAAACCGAGAAGCTTGCACTTTCGGGTTCCCAAAATGTCATCCTCCGACCCCTGGGGGCGGGGAGCAGATGTCAGGTGGCATCCCCATGAGAACTTTTTATTCTCATCAATGTATATTTATTTTCATGTATATTCAAACACATAGACCTAACTCATCAAAAAGGACAATTCCATAGATGTTGGATTCCCCTGGGAAGGGGAATCCCTTCCCTTAGGATTCCCCTGGGAAGGATTTTTTTAAAGTTTATGTAGATTTAATTTTAAGAAAGATCAAAAAGCTCATAGTCGGAGAGATTATGCACAGACATGCCAGCAGGTGTGCTGATAGGTATGAAAATGACCCTGGGCCAGATAACGTTGTGGGACCCTAGGGTCTGCAGAGCCTGGCATCTGTCATCTGGAGGGTACAGGGAGTCCACGGTGCGGAAGGGAGAGTTTCCTTGTTCCCCAAGGTGACCAGGGCACGTTTTGTGGCTTGGTGCTGTGCTCCTAGGAGAAACGAAGTCAGCACTCTGATGCAGGTGTTTTCTAAGGCGATCTCGAAAGAAGCCGTGGACAGGGGTTCATTGACAGGGAGTCTGGATACTTCCTGCTTCAAGGCCTCTGGGCCAAGAAAGAGTGCAGAGTGCCCCCACTGAGGGGCGCACCTTGCTGGGCTCGTTCGTTTGTTTGGGTTCTCTCCCCAGCCACTCCTGATTCCCCCCTGTGTGTTCCCTCAGGGCCAGCTGCTGACGCACCAGTGAGGAGCACCAGGCTGGGGTGGGTCCGGGGGAAGCAAGCCACTGTGCTGGGAAGCACCATGCCTGTGAACGTGTTCCTCGGGATCCCCTATGCTGTGCCCCCTCTAGGACCCCTGCGATTTAAGAAACCAAAGCCTGCCTTGCCCTGGAATGACTTCCGAGATGCCACGTCCTACCCTAAATTGTAAGAGCAGTCTCAGTCCCATGGTGGAATGAGACCTGGGCGTGGGGGCGTGAAGGGGAAGAAAGCTCGCGCAGCTCCCTGGGAAAGGTGGGGGCACCAAGGAGGAGGAGGAGGAGGGTTGCGGAAGCGGACAAGGGCTTTAGTAATCCCACAGCGCCCCAGCTGGCTGATGAGCGGGACCACTGGTGGTGGTGTTCACAGCATGTGGATTCCTTGGTCTCCCCTCTTGGACTTCCTGACTCAGAGTCTCCAGAACTGGGCCCAGGAAACTGGTTCCACTGAAGGGTGTCTAGGGATTTGAGGACCCATCAGATTTGGGAACCACTGTGACGGACTTACTGAGTCTTGGCCCAGGTGTTTCCACGTCACCCCCCACCCAGGCTTAGTCTCCAAGGTCCGGACTGGCTGAGGACTTTGGGGTGAAGAACCACCCGAGAGTGATCTCCGCTCTAGTGCTCTGTGCCCGATACAGGGAAATCCACAAGCACCTGTGCGGTAGATGCAAGTGTCCTGGGTCGGGAGCCCCCCGTCACCGCCAGTGTTCGAGCTGAGGGGGGGTGAATCGCGATGAGGACTTGAGCAGAGGTCGGAAGGGGAGATTTGAAAATCCCAGCCATCTTCTGATGCTCAGATTCTGTCACGTCCTCAGGTTGGGCCACACTGGTTCTTGGTTCTTGGCCTTGGGGTCCCAGGCAGAAGGAGTACCTTGGTGCCAGGAAGCTCCCTAAGCCACAGAAGAAGACCGCATGGGGTCCAGGGACCAAAGACACTAAGCTGAAACTCATTGGTTCCTTCTTTCTTTCATGTATTCATTCAGCTAATATCCATTGAGAACCAACTCAGTAATTGCGTCTCTGGAAGGTCTGGGGGGACACACAGCGGGCTGGTCACAGCTGCCCTGAAGGAACTTATAGACTGGTGGGGATGCTAGGGGCGTAAATGATAACAACGATTAAAATATAAAGTGATGAGGGCAATGTTTTAGGGAATCAGAGAAGGATGCTGAGAAGGAACCACTCACCTAGCCTCACCTTTCGGGGAGCTCAGGGATGGCTTTGCCGAAACCAGTGAGGACTTGATTTCTCATAAACAATATACAAAGGGGCAAAAAAGGTGTAAGTACTTACCGGGAGTAAATTTGCAGTGATGGTTTCCTACTGCCTAAGCTGTACGCTCTTCTATTTAAAAAATTAGCAGTAACTGGGCACTAAGGATGTCAGGAATCATTTATTGGTCTCACTCAATCTTACTGTGTCATAGGCTCAGTGCTGGGGACTGTGAGGTACCAAGGTGGCCAAAACAGCTTTTAGCTGCTCACATTTGAGTGGAGGAAGATGGTAACACTCATGTGCAAGCCGAGGAGAACTTCAAGGAAAGAACACAATGTATATAGGTGGTTCTAAAGAGCTGTGCTCTCAAGGGCTGTGGAGAAATCTCAGAAGGCTTCCTGGAGGAGGTGGCACTTGTACCGAATCTGAAGAACATGAGCAAATAGATATGAGCAGAGAGCAGTCTGGGCATAGGGACCAGCTTGAGCAAAAGCTTGGATACAGGAATCTCCCTGCACAACTACCTCCATTGGTTCCTGGTGGAGACGCCTAGAGATGTCCTTTTGTTCTGGGGGCAGAAAAGGGAGCTACTAGAACAAAGCCCTTGATATGTAACCCAGTGTCGTACCCTCTAGTTCGGGGAATTATTGAGCCTTGTTGAATCTTGCTGTATGTGTGTCTGGATTGTGGTAGTGGCTGTAGGCATGGGTGGGTGCTGGAGGTTAATGAGACAATTATTCTGCACAACTTGCTTTCCTCCCCCAAAACCATATCAAAGTGAATTCTCGCATGTTTCTCTGTTTGTGCCACCACGGCGGGGGCTGGGGCGATGATTAGATTTTTGTACCGATAGCTCCCATAGGCCTCTTCCGCTCAGACACGGGAGGCCACCAGGCCTCTCTGCTGTGACAAGACCTGGCCCCTCCCGGGCAAGTTTGCTGACAGCAACCCTGCGGATTTCTCCTCCCTTCCTCCAAGGTGCCTCCAGAACTCCGAGTGGCTGCTCTCAGACCAACGCCTTCTCAGGGTGCGTTACCCCAAGCTGGAAGTGTCCGAAGACTGCCTGTACCTTAACATCTATGTGCCAGCCCATGCGGACGCCGGCGCCAAGCTCCCGGTAAGGCTGCCTGCCCTGCCAGGGGCTCCAGGGACCCAGGCAGAGTGGCTGGGCGTCTAGAATCAAACCTACCCCCTGTTGGGTAAAAGGGAAATGTAATCACTTGACGCGACGACGACTCTTAGAAAGTCATTTAATGACAGATGCACCTTACTTTCCTTTCTGATTGCTTCTTTGTTGGCAGTGGCTTGACTTGAACTTTGATTTTTATTTTGTTTTGTTTTTCCCCCTCTGTTGAGTATTTAGTGAACATTTAGAAAGACGCTGCTTAAAAGGACCCTGATTTTCTGTTTGCTTGTTTGTCTGGGAAATCCTCTTTTATTTATTTTTTTATTTTTTGATATTTTATTTATTTATTTGACAGAGAGACAGCGAGAAAGGGGACACAACAAGCAGGGGGTGAGGGAGAAGCAGACTTCTTGCTGAGCAGGGAGCCCAAGGCGGGGCTCCATCCCAGCACCTGGGATCGTGACCTGAGCCAAAGGCAGATGCTTAACAACTGAGCCACCCAGGTGCCCCTGGGAAATCCTTTTTTAAGGAGGATAGTTCATCCTCCAGTTTTTCTGTTTGCAGTGAGGACGGGTAATAATATTAAGTATTTCATTTAAGAATGCGCAGTATCTCTATAAGTGAGTGGGAACGGTACTAATTTTTAACCACACCCTTCTCTCTCCCCTCTCCCCTTTGCCAGGGGAGTGGAAGACTCCCTCTATTAGATCCTAACAATATATATTGAGCACTGACTATGTGCCAGACACAGTACATTATCTCATTTAACCCCCACAGTAACCCGAGAGTAAGGATTATTGGACCCATTGTACAGATTAAGAAGGTGAGGCACAGGGATGGCATAAGTGACTTATTCCACGTTGTACACACAGTAAGTGGCAGGTCTGGTGCCAAAGCCAGAGCTTTGTCTGGTCCTTCTTTTTCCTCCGTGGCTTTATTCTCTTTTCTGCCCCAAGAGTTCGAGTCCCTAATATGACTTTAAAAAAGAGAAAGGCGGGGCACCTGGGTGGCATAGTCGGTGAAGCGTTGGACTCTTGGTTTCTGCTCAGGTCGTGATCTCAGGGTCATGAGCTCGGGCCCCGTGCTCAGTGAGGAGTCTCCTTAAGACTCTCTCCATCTGCCTCTACCCACGTGCATGCTCTCTCTCTCTAAAATAAATAAATCTTTTTTAAAAAGAGAGAATGGGGGAGCGCTTGGGTGACTCAGTCAGTGGGCATCTGCCTTCAGCTCAGGTCATGATCCCAGAGTACTGGGATCGAGCCCAGCGTTGGGTCCCCTGCTTGTCAGAAAGCCTGCTTCTCCCTCTCCCACTCCCTTTGCCTGTGTTCCCTCTCTTGCTATGTCTCTCTCTGTCAAATAAATAAATAAAATATTTTTTAAAAAAGCAAGAGAATGGAAAGGATTTATTAATATGTATATCAATCCCGATAGTACCAGTGTGAATGTTCTATGTTCCCCAGTCCCAGTTTTTCTAATCAATATAGTAAAGTTTTCACACTTCTCCTCCCTGTCATGTCTCCTTGCTTCTCTTCTCTCTGGAGGTAGGGGAAGGAGTTAATAGCTTAAGTGGTTTTACTCATGGCTTACAGTGATTTCCATCTTCCTGTGGGTCACAAGTTCAGTGATATTTAGTTAATACTTTCTGAGCACTTGAAATTGTTCTGAGAACTTTAGATGTAGGATCTTGTTTAAGGGGCGCCTGGGTAGTTCAGTGGGTTAGGGCCTCTGCCTTCGGCTCAGGTCATGATCGTAGGGTCCTGGGATTGAGCCCCGCGTTGGGCTCTCTGCTCAGCGGGGAGCCTGCTTCCCCCTCTCTCTCTGCCTGCCTCTCTGCCTACTTGTGATCTCTCTCTCTGTCAAATAAAAAAAAAAAAATCTTAAAAAAAAAAAAGATCTTGTTTAAATCTCATGATAACCTCTCGGTGAGATGCTTTCATTCTTCATGCTTACAGATGAGAAAAATAAGCCTCAGAGAGGTTAAGTAATCTGCCCAACATCACACAGCTTGTCCGTGGCAGAGCTGGGAATCCAACCCAGGCACTCAGGTGCCAGAATCCACAAGCTTACCCATGGGCCTTCTTCAAAAGACAAAACCTCTGATGCTACTTAGCAAGGAAAGCGAGATGCTTATATTTCCCTAAAGAAAGTCCCAAAATGCACGGGGAGGGGATGTGAGCGCCTGGCAGCTTGACTGGAGAGGTCTTCTCCCTTCCGCAGGTCATGGTGTGGCTCCCCGGGGGCGCCTTCGAGACTGGCTCAGCCTCCATCTTCGACGGGTCCGCCCTGGCTGCCTACGAGGACGTGCTGATTGTGACCACCCAGTACCGGCTAGGAATATTGGGTTTCTTCAAGTGAGTGTCCCCACGCAACCGACATGGCGGGTCCCTGACAGCCACAGGGGATTCAGGGCCCAGCCGCCTAAGGCGGAATGAGCCTTCAGTGATGTTGATGAACAAATGTGACCCAGAGGAGTTAGGTAATTTTTGCTGCTGTAACAGATAAACCCCCAAGTCTTGATCGCTTAAAACAAAAACAAAAACAAAAACAAAATCTCTTTCTCCCTCAAGTAAGGTCCAGCTGAGTGATCCTGACTGACACAGTCTTTCCATGTGGTCCACCCGGGACTGGGGTCCTTCCATCTCGTGGCTCTGCCCTCCTTCAGGGCCCAGACCCTCTGCATTTGACCGGCAGATGGACAAACAGCCGAGATCATACAAGGGAGTTCTTTCCGGGTCAGCCTGGAGGCGGCGCTCGCCACTCTTGCTCGTATATCATTGGCAGAGCTCAGCCACGAGGGCTCACCGGACCACCCAGGAGGTGGAGGAGTGTAGCCCCGAGGCGTGGCTGAAATTTGAGGAGGCAGGGAGGCTAAGCGGTTCTAGGGCCTCACATCCGGCCCCCTCAGATGCTCTCCCGGGAGCATCACTCCTTCCCTGTCCACAGGAGCGGCCACCACGCATCACAGCGCTGCGCACTTGCCATACGGGGCTTCAGCTCACCCCCAGAGTAATCCTACGGGAAACGTATTGTCGTCGTTCCCATCCTGCAGTGAAAGGTGGAGGCACAGAGAGGGGAAGCAACTTCCCAGGGTTCACAGAGCAGAGCTGGGCCACTTCTGTTACCCTGCTTAGAACACAGCAGACCCTCAGCCCTGGCCGGGGTGCAGGGAGAGGCCGCCAGCCGGTACTTCGGGGAAGGTGGCAGTGAGCCGAGCGTGATCCCACCCTTTGGGGACTCTCAGTGTTGTGGGGGAGATAACACGGGCACACGCATATCCGTGCCACCAGGCAGGGTGTGATTAAGGCCCGGAGGGTGCCAGGTGGGAGGGCAGTCCGCACGGGAGGGAGCTGCGAGGAAATCAGGGCGGTGTCGTGAGAGGCGGCATTGGAATCGCACCTCCAAGACGACGCAGGGTTTGAGAGGAGAGGCCCGGGAAGAGTACACCTGGCAAAGGAGCTGCCCGAGCGAAAGCTGGGAAGCTGGAAGGAAATGGGCTCGCACAGGGGCTGGGAACGATATTTGCAAGCTGTGCTTGGGGCCCATGGTGCTGGGCTGAGGCTCCAGGGCTGCCGTGGGGACGGGAGGGGCTGAGAGGAACCGGAGCAATTACACTTTCAGCTGCTCTGTACATGGGGATTCCTCAGGCGGAAAGGGTTCCCAAGGTTGTTCGTGAGATCTGGGTTCTGGTAGGCAGGTAGATAAGGGTGTGGCGGGAGATGGGTGTGGAAAGGCCTGGAAGGTCAGGCCATGCATGGGGGCTGAGGGACCCAGCCGTGCCCTTCTCAGAGCAGCCTATCAGGATGGTCACTCCAGAGCAGGTGGGGGACAGGAGTCTGGTCGGCCGTGGGGACAAAGTGGGGTATAATGAGTGATCGTGAACACGTACCCAGCGCTTACTGGGGGCCTGCACAGTCAGGCTTCATAACCACATGAGACACGGATGCCACCACTAGCCCTGTTTTAGACCTGAAAACATCGACGGAAGCAGGTTAAGTGACTTGCCCAGGGTCACCCAGATAGTGAGTGATCAGACTGTGAACCTGGATAAAGGGAAGTAGAGGAATGGGAACCCGTGTGGGAGCCACAGTGGGTTGGAGGCGAAATCACCAGGGCTTGGCACCTGACCAGATGTGGGCGTGGTGGGAGACAGGAGGCAGGGGCCGTGGACAGGCACAGGGAACCAGCAGGAGGAGCCGTGAGGGGCTGGAGAATGGAGGGGAGTAGAATGCGATCCCAGGGCTACTCTTGTATGGTATGGACCACATGGATATTTTGATCTAGGTGTTCTGCTCTTAGTACCAGTATTATTCATGTAGTCATTCCCTGGAACCTCTGTGCCCAGGACGTCTAGCTCCTTGGTGCAGACCAACTCTCGGGAATAGGACCTTTCTGGGATCCATGGATCCATGGATTCAGGGGAGCCTATGGATACCCTCAAATTGTACTTACGAGAGTAACATTTTTCTGGGGTACGTAACTTTCGTCAGATTGTCAAAAAAAACAAAAACGAAACCAAATCCCAGCAGGATGAGAACCAAGCGCAGTTTTCCCTACTGCCCTGTGCCTCCCGCCTCCCACCCTTCACCATCAGCCGGAGTGGCGATGCCCTGACACCTCCCCCTCAAGCCTCCACCTCGAACTCCTTGGGCTTTGGGAAGCAGATTGACATCCACTGAGTACTCTCACCTTGCCTCTTGCCCCAGCACAGGGGACCGGCATGCTCCGGGGAACTGGGCCTTCCTGGACCAGATGGCTGCCTTAACCTGGGTCCAGGAGAACATCGAGTTCTTCGGTGGAGACCCACACTCCGTGACCCTCTTTGGCGAGTCAGCGGGAGCCATAAGTGTTTCCAGCCTCGTGAGTTCTTTTCTTTGGAGGCCTTGAATGATCCTCGGTGGGGAAGGTCACAGAAATTAGGACCATGGATCACTCGTAGCTGATTGGTGCTTTCGTGCTGAGTGGACACTTTGTCTCCCTCAAGCCTTCCATCGTGAGTTAGGGGCTCAGTCTCCTTCTGTGGACAAGAGCTGTCATCAGGAAGAGTTTAAATGACCTGCCCAAGATCACCTAGTGAGTCACAGCTTGAAGAAAAATCCCTTACTTATATTTATAGGGTCAGTGCCCTGGTATTGAATTAGCAGGACAGGTAATTACCCATTTAATAGAAAATTTCAGCTAAAACGTAAAGCAACAAAGGACGCATGTAACATTTTTTTATAAGATTTTATTTTATTTATTCGACAGAGAGAGAGAAGTCACAAGTAGGCAGAGAGGCAGTCAGAGAGAGAGGGGGAAACAGGCTCCCTCCTGAGCAGAGAGCCTGATGCGGGGCTCGATCCCAGGACTCTGAGATCATGAACTGAGCCGAAGGCAGAGGCTTAACCCACTGAGCCACCCAGGCGCCCCCACATGTAACGTTTTATTTGAACTTCCAACATAAAAGTATGCATCTCTCCACCAGTGGTTTGATACGGTGTCGTATCTTTTCAGGGTTGGTCTGGGATCCACCGTGGGCTCTGGGCATTACCCCTGCCCCCGGATTCATTGTCCTCTAACAGCTGCTTTAGCTTCTTTATAGCGAGCACGAACTTGAGGTGCCTGCATTATAGTCCGTGAATGAGCTCATAGACTCTTCCGCTGCCTCCCCACATATCTTACACTCTTACCTTGTTTACGCCAAATTAATCTGACGGCAGTATTTCCCAGCTACTTGCTTTCGTCAAAGTTTCTGTCCCCAAACGTAATTTTGTTTTCTTTCTACATGCGCACTTCACTGTTTCCCACGATATTTCTCCGATGAGGTCATTACAGTAGCAAGTGTAACTGACAAAAGCAAATTTGGGAGCAAATGCACCTGACTCTTGGCCAGACACTGGTGGGAATAGGAACGTGTGTGGCGCTAGAAAACAGCCCACTGGCTCCAAGTGGTCGGCATCTCCGGGGCCTCGGCTAACAGGTTAATCACAGAAGGCAGTTAACGTGAGAGTGAGTTAAGTGCTGCGTAGCACTTAACCATATACAAGATGCTTTTCTATCTTCAAGGTAACTGGATAAGGTGAATTAGAATAGACCAACTTTTCCGTATATGATAACAGCCACCGTCTCCTGAGTGTGCGGTGTTTGGTCAGGCATATGCGAAGCCTTCTGTATTTGTTTTTCTGCTCGCACAACAGTCCTGTGAGATGGGCTCCATTTTTCCTTCCAGTTTTATAGGGAGTAAATTGATACTCAGAAATATATAAAAGAACTTCCCTGAGCTTCTCCCGCCAGGAAGCGAAGGAGCTAGCACTCACACACCAGAATGTTTGACCTCAAAGTCCCTGAGGAGCCCGGGGCCCAGAGAGGTTAAATAAGTTGCCCAAACCTTCGTGGCTCATCCTTGAATTCCCAAACCAGGGCTTTTTTTTTTTTTTTTTTTTTTCCCCTGTGTGTGTAGAGCTTTTAGAGAGACTTCCTGGGAAGGTTTTGTTAATGAAGGGTGGGCAGTGTGTGTGATGGATGGGGAGTCCCCTTCATAACTTTTCCTGGTTTCCTGTGTTTTCTTTCCAGATTCTATCCCCCATGGCCAATGGCTTATTTCACAAAGCCATCATGGAGAGTGGGGTGGCCATCATCCCTTTCCTCAGGGCCCCCGATGATGAGAGGAATGAAGATGTAGGTATCTTGTTAACACCCTTCTAGCTTCCTCTGCTTGGTCAAGGGAGAACGTGGGCAGGTGTTGATAGACCATGTGCTTGGCCGGCCTTACTGACCACGGCCAAAGAATCCGATGCTGGCCTAGGTGAACCTTCCTGCTCTGTGGAAGGCCTGGTTCAGGAAGCACATCTCCAGTGCAATACTGCTGGTGTGCACAAAAGCGTGTGTGTACATGAGTGTGTAGGTGATAGTTCTTACATCTTACTCATTGTTCTTCGCCTGGGATGTATAACTCAGTCCCCTGTGTTATCTACAACTCATCTCCTGTAACTACTCCATTCCACCTGGAGTACGATGTTAAGAAAGAGTCTGAGGCTGTTTCCAGTTCAGTGGGAAAGAACACTGTGACTGAAGCACGTTGCCTGGCGTGAGATTGTGAGAGGGCAGTGAGGCACATGCCCCGACTTTTGTCATCTGTCATCTTGTTTTAGTGCTCTCCCAAGCAGTGAGGACCTGGAGACCAGAGTTATATCTTTCACGTCCCAGCATAATGCCGAGTGTCTAGTAGGGGACTGTTGATGTTTGCCGAGTGAGTGAGTTAACAAATGAGCTGATTCAGTCAATGAATATTAGCACGGGGCTGTGGAGCCATCTCCTGGGGACTGTGCATTTTGGTGGTACATATGCTTAAACACCTTATAAGAAATAACTGTGTGCACCAAGAGCAGAGACCTAGACAGATGATATTGCGAACGTACCCTCGATACACAGGGAATATTGATTTGGAGGACACAATATATCAGCTTTCGGTTTGCACACATCCTTTTTCATTCAGCACACATATACTGAGTGTCCCTTGTCTCCCCAGCTCTACGATAGGAACTGCGGGTTTATAAATGGAGACAGGCCACACTGACTTGAGAAGACCATCATCTTTTTATGACAAGGGTTTTTAACCGGGAGTCCCGGAAAAGTCTGGATGGTGGTCCTTGAGCTCCTACAGTTGTAGGCAGGTTTTGTATGTTCGTGCATCTTCCCAAGGAGAGGGTTTGTAGCTTCCACTGGATTCTCAGAGCCTTGTGACTCCCAGACACTTAAGGGACCACCACTTGCAAGGGACAAGCGCCCAATGAAAGTTCAATGACCGGGCAAGACGGCGTTTAGGAAAAGGCTAGGAAGAAAAGGTGGGAATCCTTAAGGTGATGGGAAATTAGAGGAGGAAGGAGTTCATGGAAGGAGGAGGTGGGGAGGAGCGGAATTGGTGGGAGACAGAACGAGATGTTGGGGGTTTTCCGGGCTACGCTGGGGGTGAGGCTGAGACAGAGCCAGGGCCACGTCTCAGGACAGTCAAGTCACGCTCGCAAAGCTGCTCCGCACTCCTGGGGCTCCTGAGTTGGGCCTCTGGGCTCGGTGGGGCCTAGTGCCAATGGAGCCGACGTCGCAGCCCTGGTGTCCCTGTGACCAGGAAGCTTGACTCTGTCCCGTAGCCACGGACTGCCACACCCCGTCCCCCAGCTCCAGCGGTTGCTAAGGATGGCCAGGAGGGCCAGGCAGGAGCCTGTCCAGGGCCAGCCTGTCCTCTATGTGCACATTCCGTTGCACGATCTTGGGGGTGGGGAGGGGCCGCAGGCTTCACACATGAAGGACCAGCCAGGGAGTGGATCAAGGACTCTTTTCAACTGTCATTTTCTCGGCGGCTTTCAGGGCTGTGCTCTGACCCAGTCCTTCTCTGGAAATAGTTGCAGATGATCGCGCGTATCTGTAGGTGCAATGCGACAGACTCCGCGGCCTTGCTGCAGTGCCTGAGGGCAAAATCCCCCAAGGAGCTGTTGGACCTCAACAAGGTGAGGGGCAGGAGGCTCGGGGGCACGCAAATCCCACGACTCTCTTCTTTACTTTGATTTGGGACTTCGGAAAGATGGAGTAGTAATGGCTGTAGAAACACAAGCTAGAGTATATAGAACCCTGATAAGTAATTTAAGGAACCTGATGGGCCAGCGGTGCTGTTTAGCCTGAGAAGATCCAGCAAAATATGACAGTTGTCTCTAAGTCACTGGGAAGAGGGACCGCACCTGTTCCACATGCTGCCAGAAGTTAATTCAATGCCAAGAGCGGGAGTTCTGTTAGGAAGCCGTTTTGGCTTGATATAACCAAGAATTTTCTAAAAACTCAGTTGTCTGCCAAAGGCCAGCTCCTAGAAAAGGTAGTGAGACACCCACCTCTGTAGGTATGCAAGCAGAAGCTAGATGACAGCTGACAAATTTCAGTCACTGGATGATTCATCGGACCAGATGAGCTTTTATGTGCCTTCCAATCTTGAGAGCTTCTGATGGTCCTTGGAAGAGCGAGGTCATTATCTGTCAGATTCCAACATCTGTTAAGTAGTTATTTAGCCAGGATGAAGGGTCTGCTGTGAGCTCTGCTGGAATGTGGGAGCTGGTGACCAAGTCCTTGACCCGATGTTGGGTAAAAGGCCTTCTGTGTACTCCCTTCCCCCCCCCCTACTCCCAAACGGAGACCCCAGAAAATCACAGACAGAGCCAGGCATTGCTTCCTGAGACCCAAGAAATATCCAGCCAGATGGAAGGCAAAGACACACCCCCCCACCCCCACCGCCACCCCCCTGCCCACCCCCAGTCACCACTCTGCACATGGCATCTGGCCCTCGGTTCGCAAACTTGAGCGTGCATCCAAATCACCCGGAGGGCTTGTCAGAACAAGTTGGCTGGACCGCAACCTCAGTTTCATGTTCAATAGGCCTGCACTAGGGCCTACGAATTTGTTTTTAACAAGTTCCCAGGTGATATGCTATTGCTGCTGCTGTCCAGGACCCATACTTCGAGAACTACTGCCGTAGGCTCTTGTAGATACTAATTATTATCCTCATTTAGCAGACGAGGAATCCAAGGCAGGACGCTGAGTCCCTTTGCCCAAGTACGTGGCAGGGCTGGCCAGGCAGCACTCAGGCCTTGGGATGGGCCAAAGGTGGCTTATTTTTCCTTTCTTAGTGCAGTTTGACCACTGCTGGAGTGGGTTGCCACTGCTGGGCCAGGGATTTGGGGACAGCGGGTTTTATGAACAGAAAGAGCTGCTGATTTTTCTCTTCTCCCTTATTCCAGAAAACCAAGTCTTTCACTCGAGTGGTTGATGGTTTTTTCTTTCCTGATGAGCCTCTAGACCTATTGACTGAAAAAACATTTAATCCAATTCCTTCCGTCGTCGGAGTCAATAACCACGAGTGTGGCTTCCTGCTGCCTATGGTAAGAATCCCAGCTGTCCTCCGTGTCACTCCCGCAGCAGTGAGGCAGCTGCGTGCTTCCAAGCCGAGTGCTCCCGTCCATGACGTCAAGCACCATGAGGGAGCCCAGCGGCCAAGGACGCAGAGATGCCCCTTCCCCTCGCTGGGAGAGGGTAACTGAGGACTGGGGGCAGCCATAGCCGGTGTCCGCCCTGCTCCTCATAGAAGGCTTAGGGAGAGAAGAAGTAAGAAGTAAGGGAGGATGGGGTCCATGTGAGCTTTGTTCAAAACATTACAAATGATTGTTTCAAATTAGCAAGTTACTACTTCGAAGATGAAATTCACGCAGGTTTGGAGAATCTCAGGCCTTTCCGTTTTCATATCCAGCCTCGGTTCTGGCATCTTGACTTCCAAGAGGGCTCCCGAGGCTTGTCCAAGTTGCAAAATTTTTGAATCGCTTTAGTCATTCAGCAACATTGGCTACCAAAAACCAAGCATTCAGTAGTAAACAAGTCACCCGGCCCTAGCTTTCTGCAAGCTGCTATCCGAGTGGGGCGAGCAGGTGAAATGCAAGGTCAAATAGCTCGTTTCAGGAAGGGGCAAGTGCTACGAAGGACATAAGCTGGTAGGAGAAGGGCTTTAGGGAGGAGAAGGGGTAGAGAGGAAAGGCGTCTCTGGGAGGGACCGTCTGTGCTCAGGCCGAATGCTGAGAAGGAGCCGTGATTCTTTGACCGTGACATGTAAGAAGCCTGTCCTGATTTGAAATAAACTTTTCATCCGTCCTCAGAAGGGAGGAATGCTCAAATTCATAATATCACCATAGCTCAATTATAGAGCCCAACCTCCTCCTTTTAAGCTGAGGGAGATGAGATGATGAAATACAGAGCTTTGCCAAGGTTCAAGGCTAGTTGTTGCTGTTTAGAACCAGGGCCCTGAGTTCCCTAGGCTGTCAAAGGCACATTCTGCCACAATGAATTTGACCTACAGAGCAACGTTTTGGGGTAAGTGGTAGTGGGGACTTTCTCCTCATGTTGTAAATGAGGCAACTGAGTCACAGACTGTGGCTTAAGGAGGGCCCTTCAGTGCTTCCGGGTCTATGCCAGAAAGAAGACAGGTGCTCCTGATAACAGCCACCACCGCTGTAACCACTGTGACCAGTCTCGAGTGTCTTCCATGTGCAAGTGTGTGCCACTGGCGCAATAGCTTGCGAAGCAATACAAAGTATTGTTAGTCCTGCTTTTCAGTTAAAGAAACTTAGCCTCAGAAAGGGTAAAGTTCCTTCCGAAAGTCTCCCAGCTGGGGAGGAGACAGTGGTATATAATTTTTTTCATGCACTTAGGCTCTGTCACGAAATGTGGGGTTCTCTGTTGACTTGCTGTGTGACCTTAAGTGAACTGCCCAACCTCTCTGAGCCTTTATTCCTTTAATCTGTGAAATAGGGCTGCTCTTACCACCCGCTTCACGAGCACCCATCAAATAGCCCGGCCTATAGCAAGTGCTCAGTAAATGTTAGATATTGGAATTATTCAAGCAGCACCGTGGGATTTGGTGCCCAGGTCTGCATAGCTCAGGAGCCGGTGTTGGGGCTGTTAATTTCACGTGACCTTGCAATTGTATCCACTGCTGGCCATTGGTGACCATGGGTAATCCTCCAAAAACAATCAGCTCCTGAACATATGGAGAGGCTCTTAGTAGTTGAAATATACTTGTAGATCAACTGAGTAACCCTGGGGGTTCCCTCAGATGCCAGGAGACAGAGATGTTTAAATATTTACCCTGGTGATTTATTATCCCAAGGTTTTCAGCAGAAAATGTCGAATGGAAATTCCTTTGACAAGTGAAGAGTACTTGTACCCTCTCATGTGTTCAAGCCGTAGTACTGGCCAGGGAGGCATCAGTTAGCGAGTAATTACCCACAGCTCGTACTAGGTCCCAGGCAGAGTCTAGGGTCTTAACCCCCAGCCTTGCCGCCTCTCTGGCTTCTCAGAGGCCCTGGCTGCAAAGGTCTCGAGAAAGAGAATGGTGAATTCACTAGCTTCCAGATTTTCTGGCCTCTCTTCTGACTTGGTGCCAAAGCCAAGCTGTAGCCTGTACCAGTTTGCTGGGGTCACCAGAACAAAATACCACAGACCGGATGGTCTAAACAATAGAAACTTAGTTTCTCACAGTTCTGGAGGCTGGAAATCCAAGATCAAGGTGTCAGCAGGTCCAGTTTCTTCTGGGGCCTCCCGCCTTGGCTTGCACATGGTCACCTTCTCCCCGTGTCCCCACATGGTCTTCCTCTGTGTGCGCACATCCCTGGTGTCTCTCTCGTGTGTCAGGATTTCCTCTTTGCATAAGGCCACCAGTCAGACTGGATGAGGGCCCTGCTAACGTCCTCCCTCTCATTTCATCACTTCCTCATCAACCCTATCTCCATATTCTGAGGGAGTCAGGGTTAGGTCTTCAACATGGGAATTTGATGGGGGCGGGCATGTCAGCCCATAACATGGTCGTTCCACAGAGCAGCCGCTGGGGCCCCACAGACCACAGGTATGGCAGGGAATGGCTGCATTTTAGCAAATGTGGGAAGGAGAAACTTCATTGCTCTACCAACCCACTGAGGCTGTTCCTACATGTCGCCCCCTGGGGGCTGAACAGGTTCCTGCTCGCCCCAGCCTCTCTTCTAGAAGGCAGGCACTTTGGCCCTCAGAGAGAAGGCTTTCCCTTCTGGTGACCTGAGGTGCTCACGGAGGACGCCCTACTTCTCTCCACAGAAGGAATTTCCTGAGATCCTCGGGGGCTCCAACAAGTCTCTCGCCCTGCACTTGCTGCACACAATCCTGGTGAGTGAGCTCAGGCAACTGATTTTTCAGAGTCATCTATTTAACAAGCCTCCTTGGGCCACACTCAGGAGAAGGGGCTGGGGCTAGAGACGTTCCCCATTCGCTCATTCAGTGAATCTTTGCTAAGTAGGGTTCCACAGTCCTTTATTCAGCCTCCAAATCCAAGGAGCTCTGAAAACCAGCCCACAGGGCAGCCACATCTGGCCTAGGCAGTGTGTGGCCACCGGTCCTGATTGTTCCCATTCACTTCATTCCTCCCACGAATCACGTGCTTCTCTGTGGACATGATAATGCAGGGCCTGGGGTGCACCCCCCCAGGGCATGTGACATCATATGCCGCCTCGGTGCTGAATTATCTAGGCACAGTCCTAAAAGTTCTAAATTCCGAAGCACACCCGGGACTGGGGACCTGTATTCACTAGACGCCAGCCAGGCACCGTATTAGGTTCTAGCCAGACCAAGGACGACTACTCAATCATTTATTCGTTGACTCCTTGTGCAGATCTATCAGTATCAGGTCTTTAGCCAGACGCTAGATGGAGGGATGGATTCCTTTCTCTTCTTCCCTCTTTCTTGCCTTAAACGCTTCTCCAGCATGAACTCTGTGCCAGGTTCCTTTCCGTCACCTGCTCGGGGAATGGATGTTTGTTGAGAACCCACATGCCCCAGTGCTTCCCTATGCGCTGAGGAGCGGCGAGAAGCAGGCACTCCCTTTATGCTTGAAGAATCTGCAGACCATGGGGTGGATGGAGGGAGGAGGCCCTTCGGTACAGACTAGAGCAGAGGCGTGTCCGAGGCCCTCCAGGGCCCGCGGGAGGGAGCAGGGGGCTCTCTCGGGGAGACGGGCCTTAAATGAGTTCGGTTTGGCCGGCTCATGGAGGAGCAGGGGCCGGGGAGCCGGAGGACCCAGCATGAGCACTTAGGAGCAGAGGAGTGTGGTGAGGTCAGCTGCTGGGGCTGGCCGCTGCCAAGGGGGATGCTTGCAGCTTTTATCTGCTCCGAAAGGAATGTGAAGTCCATCCCAGGGGCTGGGAACACAAGAGTGGCGTGATTCGATTCCCATTTTGGAAAGAGCCGTCTGGACCCAGAGCGAGCCAGACTGGAAACGGGGGGGCCCACGGCTCGGAGGGGATGTTTGAGGAGTCTTGGCTGTCCAGTGATAAGAATCGGGACTAAGGTTTGAGAGATATTTAAAATATAAGCCAAACAGCGCGACCTCTCGGGCCGGATTGGAGATGGCCTCACGGAGGACGGCCTCACTGACCTGGGCCTCAGGAAAGGGGGACATTTGAGCAGCGGGCATTTCAAGAAGAGGAGGGAATCTAGAGCCGGGTGCCAGGAGGGGGGAGTAGGCTTCGTGGGGAGGTGCAGGAGGACGGGAAGGGTGTGCAGTCGCTCCTAGGTGGCAAAGCAAGAAGTACTTTTCGGAGGTTCAAGTTTAGTTTGCACCGGCCAGTATTTTCGCTTGGGGTGAGTTGAGAGGTGGAAGCCTGAGAGGCAGCCCTGTGCTGGGTCAGAAAAGCAGAGAATGGGAGCGCCTGGGTGGCTCAGTGGGTTAAAGCCTCTGCCTTCGGCTCAGGTCATGATCTCGGGGTCCTGGGATTGAGCCCCGCATCGGGCTCTCTGCTCGGCAGGGAGCCTGCTTCCCCCTCTCTCTCTCTGCCTGCCTCTCTGCCTACTTGTGATCTCTTTCTCTGTGTCAAATAAATAAATAAAATCTTAAAAAAAAAAAAAAAAAAGAAAAGCAGAGAATGTCCTGTTTGGGGATTTAGTAACGGGTCTCAGGGGGACTGACAGAACTGAAGATAGATGGGCTCAGGCCGGCCAGCACGTTTCTAGCCTCGTATCTCATGTCGTCCTCCAAACAACCCAGTTTTTATAGACGAGGGAACTCCAACAAGAGGCCAGTTCAAATCTAACAGCAAAGGACTGGAGGCAGCACTGCTTCCAGAAGCACGGTCCCAGCAGTAGTCACGAGAGATGGCCGTTTCTGGAACATCGCAGAGAGGCGTGCGCACGGGACTAGGAGCGCGCAGTCTGGCCGCAGACAGACTTGTGGAAAAATCGTGGCTGCACTAGTTTGGACAACCACTTACTCTCTCTAAGCCTCAGTTCCCTCATCTGTGCGATGGGGCTAATTCTGATATTTGCACCGTAGGGTCACTCTGTGGATTAGATGAGGCAGTGCACATAAAGACCCCAGAATACTGCCCGCCCACGCAAATGCTCAACATGTTGGCTGTTATTGACCTGTGACCATTATTTCTTACAGCACATCCCCAAACAGTATTTATACCTTGTGGCTGATCAGTACTTCTCCAACAAGCACTCCCCGGTTGAGATACGAGATAGTTTTCTGGACTTGCTTGGAGATGTGTTCTTTGTGGTCCCTGGGGTGGTCACAGCTCGATATCACAGAGGTGAGTCTCTGAGTACCCCCACCCCCTACCCTACAGCAGGGCCACAACCCAGCAAGGCCAGTGACTGCCGAGAGTCTTGTGGCCTGATGGCTGGCCACCTGCTCCCCTCTTTGCTTCGCTCAGTGACAGGGAGTTCCCAAGAATGTGTGGGGTACGACCTTGCACGCTGACCTTTCCAACTCCCCATAATCTGGGGGGACTCGTTTCCCAGACTCCTTTCTCTTTGGAAGTGTCTTCCCAAGCATTTTAGCTCTAAGGAGTAGTGGGGCAATCAGAAAAAGAGTATTATTTGTGGGGATACAAACCTTGTCTCCCTACTTCCCCTCCCTAATTCCTTCTCGCTCTTCTTTCTCCCTCTCTCTCTCTTTTTCTTCCATTCCCCTTTTCCTCCTCTTTCCACAATTTTTTATCAAGAGCCTACTATGTGCCTGACGGTGTCCTGGGCCCTAGAGATATGGCAGTGAACCATGCAAAGACCCTGCCTCCCCGAAACTCACATTCTAGCTGGGGAGACTGGTACCAAACAAGTCAAGATAGAATATATATGTGTTAGATGGTAATATAAGTAAGATAAACCCGGGCAGGGGAGAGCAGATGCAGGGAGCTCTGGGATTCTGTATCGTAAGGTCTACAGAGGAGACAAGGGAATGAGGACCAAGAATTGACTCTTGAATTTGGGAACACAGGGGTCACTGGTGACCTTGACGGGAACTGTTGTGATGGAATGATGTATGTAAAAGTCTGGTTAAAACGGATTCAAGAGAAAATGAGCAAACTGATCTTCAGAGAATACATCCCAATCTCAAAATCTCAGCAGTGGTTTCGGAAAAAGGAACCAACTGATTTTAAAACTTTACACGGACACATAAGGATAGCCAAAACAATCTTGAAAAAGAATGACGAAGTTAGGGGGCTTACAGGTTATCTGATTTCAAGTCTTATTTTCGAGACGCAGGAATTAAGAAAGACTGAAGGGTAGACGAATAGAGTGGAGAGTCCAGAAAATAATTAGCCAACTTTTGACAGAGGTGCTGAGATAATTCAGTGGAAAAAGGAAATTCTGTTAAACAGAGCTGGAATCACTGGGTATTTGTATAGAAAACGTGAACCTCAACCCCCTAACTCACACTATCTACACAAATCAGTGTGAACTGAGTTGTAGATCCAAATGTAAAAGCTAAAATTGTACTGAAGCGAAATTAATATATATTTTTTTGCTCATCAAAAAACACTGTTAACAATGTTAGCAAAAATGGTGGAGGAGGGAATTCCAAAAATCCGTTCCACCACGAAAGCAGTGAATAAACTGGTAAGTACTGTCAGAATCAATTTTATCAGAACCTGGAAACATATTGAGGATTTATAGCAAGCAAGCGAACATTTAATCAAGATAGAGATCCTTGGGTCTCAGAGAGTGTGGCATTTCAACCTACTCTGCACCCTTTCTTGCTACCAGCTAGGCAGGGGGCCTTAAAGGCAGCAGCCCACATTTATAGTATAGGCTCCTAGTACTGGAGGGAGAAAAAAGGACCTTATACTCAAAGAATTGCAGTTTGTGTTTTTTTTTTTGCTTTGATCTATCTAGTGGTTCCCTAAACAACTAAGCTCAAAGGGTTTGCTTTCATGTCACCTAACCCAGAACTCTCTCAGGCATTAGGCACCTACCTAGAGGGCATTTTTCATCAACATTTAAAGGTAAATGCATTTGCTGGGGCGCCTGGGTGGCTCAGTTGGTTAAGCGTCCAACTCTTGATTTCAGCTCAGGTTATGGTCTCCGGGTCGTGAGATCAAGCCCTGTGTCGGGTTCTGCACTGGGCACGGAGCCTGCTTAAGATTCTCTCTCTCCCTCTCCCTCTGAACCCACACTCACATGTGCACATGTGTGCATGCTCTCTCTCTAAAAAAAGAAATAAATGGATTTGCTGCTGCCACCAGAGGCAAGGGATAACAGTTGGATAAACAATAAATACAATAAACAATAAACAACACTTAGGAGGAAAAGCTGGGCAGTAGAATGTTCTGGGAATAAAGGCTTGAGAAGCTCCCTCATATCCCTGGGAATTTAGAAGGCCTCATGCATGTCCAGAGTGGGGAGCATGCTCAGAAAAGGCCCGAGATGGCCCTAAGCTGTTCTCTCTGGCTGACTCAAAGCCGCTTCTCATACAGAAAGTGGAAGCTAAGGGTTGTAAACTGTGTGGCCAAGTGCTGAGGGCAGGTTCCAACACACACACATGCTGCCCATCTTCAAAGATTGGGAGATTTTGCTTCTGTTTTAGGCATTTATGAAAATCTCAGCTGACCCATAAAATTATTAGTCGACCCCTAAGATAACAAGAGAAAAAAGACTTCAGTGGCCACACATGACGAACAGTCAAAATTAGTACAGAAACATTTCTAAACAAACCAAGAGAAATCAGTAAGAGTAAACCACGGCAAAGGGGTAGAATCTGATGTTCAGAGTTGCCACATTATAATCTTAAAAATCTTCACTGTCCAACAAGGCATGCAAAAAGATGGGAAAGTACGGCCCACAGACAGGGAAAAAAAGAAATTAATAGAAACTGTCCCTGAAGAACCCCAGACACTGGATTTATTAACCACTTTGAACCAACTATTAAATATACTCAAATAGCTATAAAGGAAACCACACATAAAAAATTAAAGGAAACCATGAAAATAATGTTTCACCACATAGAGGAGCAATAAAGAGAGAATTTATAAAATTATAAAAAGGACCAGATAGACATCCTGGCATTGCAAAATACAGCAACTGGAATGGAGAATTCACTAGAGGGACTCAGTGGCAGATCTGAGCATGGAGAAGAAAGAAACAGAGAACTTGAACATAATTCCATAGAGATTACCCAGTGTGAGGTTCAGAAAGATAAAAGAATGAAGAAAAATAGACAGAGCCCAAGAGACCTGTGGGACACCATAAAATATCCCAACATGTGCATGATAGGACTTCCAGAAGGAGAGGAAAGAGAAAAGAGGTAAAAATAATATGTAAAGAAATAATGATCAAAATGGCTCAAATTTGATGAAAGATGTAAATATTCATATCCATGAATTTCAGTGAATCCCAAGTAGGAAAAACTCAGAGATCCACGTAGAGACATATTATAATCAGTCAAACACCAAAAATGGAGAAATTCCTGAAAGCAGTTAAAGTGAATAGACTAATCAGATACAAAGTAGCTTCAATAACATTAACAGCTGATTTCTCCATAGAAACCACAAACCATTTCTCCGCAGAAACCAGGGGCAACAGAATAATATACCCAAAATGCAGGAAAAAAAAAAAAAGCCTGCCAACCAAGATTTCCATATCTGTCAAAACTATCTTCAAAAATGAAGGGATAATCAAGACATTTCCAGATAAACAAAAATTGAGAGAGTTCGTCACTAGTAAACCTGCCTGACAAATGTTAAACAGAGTCCTTAAGGCTGAAACAAAAGGACACTAGACAGTATCTCAAATCCACAGGAAGAAAAAAGAACACTACTAATGGTACTCACTCACTTTTGTTTACTTATAGAAGTCAGTATTGATTTATTTTTGGGTCACTAATGTCTTTTTGTTTTCCTATATGATTTAAAAAACTACTGTACAAAATAATAATTATAAATCTATGTGTTCACATACAATGCATCAAGGTGCAATTTGTGACAATAATAATATAAAGACACAGAGCTATAAAGGGGGAGAATTTTCGTATACTATTGAAATGAAGTTGGTAGTAATTTGAAATAGATTATTAAAAGTTAGGAAGTTAATTGTAATTCCCAGGGCAACCACATAGAAAATAATTAAAAATATGCACAGTAAAAGAAACCAGAGGGGATCAAAGTGGTACCCTGGAAAATATTATGGTAGTGGAAGAATTGAAGAATAAAAAAGATAAAAGACATATGGGGAACAAATAGTAAAATGGAAGAAATGAGTTCTTCATAGTCAGTAATTATACTAGATGTAAATGGACTGTCTCAAAAGGCAGAGATTGCAGAATGAGTGGATTATAAATACAGTCCAACTGTATGCTCTCTACAAGAGGTTCATTTTAGAACTAAAGACATAAATAGGTTGGAAGTGACAGTGGATTCTTAGATATAACAACAAAAGCATAATCAAAAAAGAAAAAACCAGATAAATTGGACTTCATTAAAATGAAAAACTAATGTACATCAAAGGGCAATATGAAGAAAGTAAAAAGACAACCCACTGAATGGGAAAAAATATTTGCAAATCATTTATATGATAGGGGTTCTGTTATTTGGAATATACAGAGGACCCTTATAACTCAGCAAAAAACCCAAACAAGTCAATTCAAAAATGGGCAAAGGAGTGAATGGGCATCTCTCCAAAGATAGATATTACAGATGACTAAGAATCACATGAAAAGGTAGCCAACATTATTAGCCATCAGAGAGATGCAAATCAAAACCACAGTGACATACCTCTTTATACCCACTGAAGTGGCTATTATAAAAAAAAAAAACAACCAAAAAACCAACCAACAAACAAAACCCAATAACAGTGTTATTGAGAATGTGGAGAAACTGGAGCTCTCATGGACTGCTGGTGGGACCGGTAAATGGTACATGCAATGCGGAAAATGCTTTGGCTGTTCCTTGAAAAATTAAACATAAAATCACCATTTATAACCCAGCAATTCCACTCCTAGGGATAGGCCTAAGATAATTGAATGCCAGATGGTCAAGCAAAAATTGTACATGAATGTTCATAGCAGCCTTATTTAGAGTCCAAAAAGTGGTAATAACCCAAAGATCCATCAGCTGATAAATGGATAAACAAAACGTGGTTTACACCTACGATAGGAAGAAATGAAATCCTGACACCTGCTACAACATGGTCGGACCATGAGAACATCATGCTAAGTGAAAGAAGCCAGACGCAAAAGGCCACGTGTGTGATTTCATTTATATGAAATGTCCAGAATAGGCAAATACACAGAGACGGAAAGTAGTTTCCAAAGGAGAGGAGGGAAGGTCAAATGGGGAGTGACTGCCTAATGGGTCCAGGGTTTCTGTTTGGGGAGCTGAAAATGTTCTGGGCCTCAATGGTGGTGACGGCTGTACAACATTCTGAATGTACTAAAAGCTACTGATTTTCCATACTTAGAAAAGGTTCAAGTGGTGAATTTTATGTTATATGTATTTTACCTAAAACAACCAACCAAACGAAAAAAACCCAATACTGCTACGAAAATGAGAAGGCAAGCCACAGACTGGGAGAAAATATTCACAACATAATTATCTGACAAAAAATTCATATCCAGCATATGAGAACTCTTACAATTCAGTAATGAAAAGACAAACAATCCAATTACAAACGGATAAAAGGCTTGAAAAGACACTTCACAAAACAAGATATAGGAAAGCCTTTTTTTTTTGGCTCATGAAAAAGGTTCTCAACATTATTAATCATCAGGGAAATGCAAAATAAACCCCAAACAAGGAAACCATGGACACCTACTAGAATGGCTAATACTGAAAACACAAAGCATACCCACCCATGCTACCAAGGATGTGGAACATTCAGAAGTATCGTGTACTTCTGGAAGGAATGTAAAATGGTACAACCATTCTGAAAAACTGTCAGTTTCATATAAAATTAAGTGCACACCTGCCCTATTACTCAACCATTCTACTCTGAGGCATTCACTGAAGAGAAGTGAAAGCCTATGTCCTTACTTGTGTATGGACAGCCATAGTGGCTTTGATCATAATAACACCAAACTAGAAAGAACCCGAAAGTCTTCATCAGATGAGTGGGTAAATACATTGTGGTATATCCATGCAATAGCATATTACTTGGTGACAAAAAGGAATCTACGACTGATACCTGAAATAACATGGATGAATCTCAAAAACACCACACCCAGGAAAAGAAGCCAGACACACAGAAGTGTGTGTGTGTGTGTGTGTGTGTGTGTGTGTGTGTGTGTATCTCATGTTATTTCATTTATGCAGAGATCAAGGGCAGGCAAAATTAATCTGTGGTGACGATCAATCAAAATGTAGATTGTCTCCTGGTAGAGTGACTACAAAGACACACAAAGGAATTTTCCAGGATGATGGATGTTCCGTTTACCCCGGCGTGGTGGTTACAGGAATGTATATACATTTGCAACAACTCATCAAACCATCTAATTAAAATCTGCAGTTTTTATTGTCCATAAGTGACACTTTAATTAAGAGAGAGAGAGGAGAGGGAGCAGAGATAATGAGTATTGTAGGGTCTTGCTGGAAGGGATTTAGAGATAAGCCAGTAGCCAGAGGGGAAGCTGCGACCAAGAGTATGTGTGTGTGTGTGTGTGTGTGTGTGTGTGTGTGTGTGTGTGTAAGCGCACATCTGTGTGTGTGCATATTAATGGGAAACTCTGTAAGCGTGTTGGTACTGATGGTCCAGGAGAGAAACGTGGATGATGCAGGGAAAGGTGGGGGTGGGAGGAATTAAAAGCAAAGACCTTTAGCGGAAGAGAGGAGAAGGAATGTTGGAAGCAGGGAATAACTTTGTTTGGTTTGTCTTGGGTCAGTTGAGCCAGGATCAGTGGGAGGAAGTCACAGGGAGGTAGCTCTTCGCTCAGGAGGCAAGGCTTATAGAGAAGTGAAGAGCTCTTGCCCTCTCCATCTGCCCTGAGGGGTAGTGAGCTCTTGTCACCAACGGGGGCAGGGGCTGCTGTGGCGGCAAGTGCTAGCCTCCAATAAGGAAGAGGGAAGTTAGCAGGGTTCAAGTCCCCTATTGTCTCTGAGCCGTCCCACCCACGGGTGTGGAGGGCCCTCTGGGCGGGGACTCGGGGCCAGCCCCTGCTCCACCGCGCTGTGCACTGGCCAGAGGCCCTCTCCCACCTCTGTGCAGATGCTGGCGCACCTGTCTACTTCTACGAGTTTCAACATGGGCCCCAGTGCTTAAAGGACAGAAGGCCGGCTTTCGTCAAAGCCGATCACTCTGATGAAATCCGCTTCGTCTTTGGAGGTGCCTTCCTGAAAGGCGACGTTGTCATGTTCGGTAAGGAGCGGGCTTCTGGGGGGCTTCTGTCCTCGTGGGGACTCGAGCTTGGGATGAGCTGGGGAGAAGCCCCTCCCCTGCCCGACATGATGCAAGAGCCCTGGGGTACTGGTGCGTTAGAATGTAATCTATGGTTTACAGACCCGACCGTTCCATGGAAAATGCCCCCAATTTTATTTTTAGAAACCAAGATGAAAAGGAGTTGCCAGCATTTGCTCGATGAGTGTTTCTCTTTGTGCTAAAGCCTAAAGGACTGGGCTGTTTTGGGGACCCTCATGCAATCTAATTTTATTTTTAATTGGAACCACTTTCTTCCTTCTCTCTGACCACTGGTCTTACCCTCCCTGCCCTTTCCAGAACTCACGATGAGACTACCACCCAGGGCTCTAAAAGGCAAAAAAGGCAAAACCCAACAACCCATGTTTTTCATAATTCCCGAAGTCCTCTGGACCCAGGTGATCTAATGTAGATGCTTGCGAAACGCTACTAGCAGAGTTAGCTCATCCACTCCCGAACGTAGGACCTGTTCAGGGCCTAAAATAAGAAAAGCTGATCAGATGAGGTTATCCACTGAAAAAAAAAATCATAGCAACTACACACGACAGCTATCGTTAAAATATTTCGTTGAAGAAATTGCACAGGCTCTTGACCAGGTCATGCTGGCTTCTTGGCGACAAGGACCGAGCCTCCGCATAAGTATGTTTGTGCACTGAGGTTTATTTGTTACGTCGTTTATTCCTGCCCATCCTTATAATGAAGAGAATAACACAGCATTCCTGCCTCTTAGTTTGTCATAAGGATCCAGTGAAACAGTTCTCACAAGGCACACAGTGAGTGCTTAAATCGACCTCACTCGACCTCGACTGAGGAAGCTTTTTTCATCTATCAAGGTTGGGAAGAGCAATGCATTTTACATAATGTATTTGAGCAGGTGTGGGGAGACAGACAACTTCATATATTAATGCAAAACTCCCCAATTTAAAATGCAGATAGTTTTTTCCCAAGCAATCCAACGCCTAGAATTTCTTTGTGAAATTATACTTGCACACAGGCAAAAGCATAGGCACACGCTGCTGCATTGCTTTTACCAGCAAAAGACAGAAAGTGTTGAAAAGATCCACCAAGAGAGTACTGGATGCATGAATTATATATGCACATATAATTGCATATATACATATTTATGCATTATACATGTAGAGAACAATAAATGACAATAAATGGGAGGTTTATAGGCGACAGTGTAGAACTATCTCCTAGATATGGTTTTGTAAAAGGAAAAAGACGCAGAATATGTGTTCATATCACACTGAATGTGCAAGAAGGTGTCCGCTCAAAACCTTGTACGTGTCTAGTCGGCCTTCGGAGGGCACTCGGGGAGCTGGTCGTGGGCCCTGGGGGTCTGGAGGAAAGGGATGGGAGGGAGACTTACTGTCATTAGATGCCCTTCCTGCATGTTGGATTTCGTACTTCGAGCAAGTATTACTTTCTCAAATAAAGAAATGCAATAATTAATGACTTCTTTGAGGCGGGGCGTGGTGGAAAGAGACAGAGAGGTGGTCTCTGTCCCCAGGGAGCTTGCAGCCTCGCAGGAATGGCTGGGAGAGCACTGACTAGACGGGGAAGCCGGGTGTTCAGCCTCCTTGAGCATTCGGAAGCCACGATTCCTGGGGCGAGCCCTGGCTGCTCGGGGCCTCAGTCTGTGCGGCTGCGAAATGAATGCACTGATCGGTGGGCTGGTGAGAGGATCGTGTGGGAAGGGAGTGGGAATGCGATTCAGCACGCCTGAGTCACCTTGGCCTTCTGGGGAATCCGTGTGAGAGCCGGATTTTGCGATTGTCTCCTTCAGAAGGAGCCACCGAGAAGGAGAAATTGCTGAGCAGGAAGATGATGAGGTACTGGGCCAACTTTGCTCGGACTGGGTAAGTGAGCCCCCAGCCGACTCCCCCGCCCCCAGCTTCCCCCACAGTCAGGGGTTGGAGGGTGGATACTCACCCCTGTCTCTGCCTTCACTTCCAGGGACCCAAACGGGGAAGGCCTGCCTCTGTGGCCAGCCTACAGGCAGAGCGAACAGTACCTGAAGCTGGATTTGGACGTGAGCGTGGGACAGAAACTGAAGGAGCAGGAGGTGGAGTTTTGGTCAGATACCCTCCCCCTGATCGTGTCCACTTCCCCAGCCCTCCCTGGTCCTCTTCCCCCCTTACTCTCCCTTTCTCCGCTCCTACCTTTCTTCTTCTCCGCTCCTTGAGAAATTGTGGGTGATTTTGGTTTTCCTTCTTCGGCAGTTTCCCCCACGATCACTAGCTCCATTTTTGTGTTTGGCTACTTTGTGAAATCAGCTGCTTTTACTGATGTTTTATGGACGTGGGGATGATCCCTAGGGGACTTCTTTTCAATATCAAACAAAGCTGCTTGCCTTGGAATGCTGCCAGATCTCTTCAATAAATCCGTAGGGGGGGCCGGCCTTTGGTTGGCATCATAATGATCTTCTCACTAAGAGGAAACAGAATCAAAACCTGAAATATGTATGGGGAGCAGAATTTAATTCTGTGCTCAAAACTCTCCCCCAACCTCCAGCATCCAAGGTGAAGTGTACTTCCTATCAGAGGTGTGTGTTACCTAAAATCTGAGTGCTCCAACCCCACAAGCCAAGCGTGGATGTGCTGAACCTCGATGGCTTGAACTGGCCCTTTTCTCCAGCTCAGGAATACATGGGGAGGAGAGGTGAAACGGCCAGAGAGCCGTCTTCTCAGCAATGGAAACCGGAGGTCCTCCAAGGTCAGGAGCCAAGGAGTCAGACCCCTGGTGGCAAAGGCAGGTCAGGGGGGACGCTGAGGAGAAAAGATGTTTGCCTGATGGGACGTAGACTAATCCAAGCGTCCCTAAACCTACACCGGGTGCCTGATGATGTGTGCCGGGCCTATCCCCACTGGGGCTGGAGTGTTGCACAAGCCACGCCCTCCACCAGGGGTAAGCAGACACGCAGTAGGCCAACATCCACACAAGTCAGGAGCTGGGGACATAAATTTGAAAAGCTCGCTTAGGGAGAATAAGGTGTATTATGAAAGTGTGACAGGGGGACCTAATTGAGATGCAAGTCTTAAGAGATTCTCTCTGGAGAAAGGATGAATTGAAGTTAACCAGATGATAGGTAGGGAGAGTATTATAATACCATCATTCAAAGGATGCACTTTTACTTTTTTTAAAAATAATTTGTATATATATATATTTGTTTTTTTAATTGAGAGAGACAGAGCATAGTGAGAGAGAGAGTGAGAGAGCTCAAGTAGGCAGAGCGGCAGGCAGAGGGAGAGGGACAAGCAGGTTCCCTGCTGAGCAAGGAGCCCAATGCTGGGCTCCATCCCAGGACCCTGAGATCATGACCGGAGCCGAAGGCAGATGCTTACCGGACTGAGCCACCCAAGTGTCCCGCACTTTTACTTTTTATATCATATTAAAATTTAATATTTAATTTAATGTTTATATAACTATCTTAATTATAATTTATATTTAACATGTCAATATGTTTAATATTTAACATAATCTCATATTTAATTAATTCATATGATAACTACATAATCCCTCTTCTATCCATGTAATTTACCAGGGTAATTAGTTTCTCTTTGTGATTGCTTCAGGATTACATGTGAAGTGCGTGGAGTAGGAGGGTTTCTGAAATGTCAGTGATGTCGGGTTTCTCTGGGTCAGAGATCTCTAACTCCTAGCCTCAATTTGGCCCCCAGAAATGTTTTGTTTAGCCCACAGATGTCAAAAACGTTTTGGAATTAGTTTCCAATTAATACGAAATCAGGGGAATTTCACTTTAGAAGGCATGTTTCCAGCCCCTCCAGAGAAAAAGAAGGAAAAGGGAAAGAGGAGGAAGGGGCGGGGGGGGGGGGGGTCGGGTGGAAGAAGAACTCTGGCAACATTGGAGCTGCGTTCCAGCATGGCAGCCAGGGATTCTGACAGCCCATCCATCACCTTTGTGCAAATTAGAAGGTATCCTTTCTTCAAAACCCTCTACAGGCATCTTCCAGGAAATCATCTCATCATTGATAAATATCTACCTCTGTGATGTGAACAGTACCTCCTCTAAAGTAGTGTTCTTGTGCAGTACACAACCTGCACAACTGTTCTCAGTGACCCTGATGGAACAACCTGTGGGAACTGAGTAGTGGCCACCCCTTTACCAAGGCATAAGCTCTCCATTTTCAGTCCTCACTATTCCCCTTTGTGAGAAAGATTTGGTTTGTCTCCAGAGTTTTGTTGCATTGGATTTGATTCAGTGATTCAGGTCTAAGATTGTAAGCGGGGGGGTGGGGGAGATTTTCTCTAAAAATGGAAGTTATTTAATTTGTCTCGTGCCTGGGTCCATTCCGCTCATTGATATTAGCTGACCCCCGAAGATGTTTGGGTTTGGACCCGCAGAGCAAAGGTTGGGACCTGCAGGCTTTTTTCTTTCCTAATTTTTGGGGTCTCTACCCCTGGCCTCTCATTTTACAGAAACCTATGGAGACTTGAAGGCGTTCACCCAAGATCACTCAGTGAATTAGCAACAAGTCAAAACCGGACCTCGAGTCTCTTGTCTTTCCAGATCAGGACTCTTTCTGCCGTGCTCCCTTCCTTGCTCAGCATAGGGTCCAAATCTGTTGGATCGTCTCTGGCTTGGTGGCTGTGGAAGGGGTGGATCCACAGTGCTTGGGGCATTTTCGGGCTCTGGGAAGAAGAACCAAGCCACACGCAAGCAAGCTGGAAATTCAGTTGCCTCTGCAGCTGCAGAAGGCTAATTTCTACACTGATATTTGGCTAAGCTAACAGCTAGAAAACACCACTCAACTCATTTTTTAAAATACTATCATATTAAATGACATTACACTTATTTATATACTGCGCACAGTCCCGGCATCCTCAAATACAGTTCTAATTTTGGGTAGGTGTCTTGCAAGAGGGAGCATATTTCCAACGCATCTAGATACAGGGCCCTCTTGCCTTACTCGTGCCCATGTGCCATCAGATGTTGTATTGAGTTAAAGCTGAAATATAAATGCTACTTGGCATCCTGCTTTTTTTTTCCCATTTAATTCAGGGTTTCCTATCAGAGGTGTAAGTAGAGGAATCACCCCAGAAGGCTTTTCCAAAATTCCACTGCCCAAGCCGCTCCCCAGTCCAGCCAAACCAGAAACTTCTTGGATGGGACCTGGAAAAGTATGTTTTCCCTTTTTAGGCCTTCGAGGCACCCCCTTGATTAAGAAGTGCTGAGTATTCACAGTGTGGTATATGTTGGTATATGTTTCCCAAGTTGCTAGAGGGTCTTCAATGAATCAGCTTTTCATATCTGTCTGATGTGGGTATAGCACCGTCTCTAGCCAAGAGCCTGCTCCCGGGACATTTATGGATATAATTTGCTGAGCAGCTTTGGGAATGAGTACTTTTACTTTGTAAAATTATTCCTGCTACCTGGATCTGCAGAAGATGGACCCAGTCACAGTCCATGTCCTTTTGAAATTGCTCTTTTAAAAAAAAAAAAACAACAACTTTATTTGGGAGAGAGGTGCACAGAGCAGGTGCACAGAGGAAGAGGGAGAAGCAGGCTCCCTGCTGAGCAGAGAGCAGGGCTCGATCCCAGGACTCCAAGATCATGACCTGAGCCGAAGGCGGATGCTTAACTGACTGAGCCACCCAGGTGCCCCTAAATTGCTCTTCTTATGTTCTACAAATTCACTTCCCCAAAGGGTACCTTCACTTCCTTCTCATCAGCAACACAGATGCATCCATTTCCCATTCACCTCTGCTTTCTCACCACTGTAAAAACAGAAAATACTTCATTACTTTCTTATTGTAAATTAAACAACTTTCTTTTTTCCATCCTTCTTTTTTTTTTTTTTTCTCCCCTTACAGTCTTGAATTACAACCTGAATCACTAAATCAAACTAAATTCAACAAAACTCTGGAGACAAACCAAATCTTTGCCTGTAAATTCCCTAACGTGCTGCAGAGGGCAGCATTATAAAAGGGGAAAAACTGCTCTCTTTCCTCCCAGGCTCCTGAGATGCCGGTGATGTGACATTGTACAACTTCGAAGGTTAAAAAACAACGACCAAAACAAACAAAATGGTTAAATTATAATCCAATACTATTTATCAACGTCCCTTTTCTCTGTGACACTTGGAAAAGGGAAAATCCCAACCCAGTACCTGAAAAGTCTGACTCCGATGACTACACTCATAGGCAGAGCAAAGGTTGGGACCCGCAGGCTTTTTTCTTTCCTAATTTTTGTACTTCCCCATCGAGATCTGAGAATCCTGCCTGAGATGGGCAGGAAAGGGTCCTCTCCCTTGAGGCTCCCGGTTACTGCTCCCCTCCCATCAAGGGCCATTTAGACTCGACCTTTCCGGCCAACCATAAAGCCCAACTCTCTGCCCTGTGGCCTTGGCTGCAGGTCCCAGGTGGGCAGAGGCGGGAGAGGGGGTGCATCCTCGTATGGTGTATCCACATAGCAGGCGGTGGTTATAGGTTTTTATCGCCTCCGTGTAGTCATTATTTGTGTGAAGATGCCGTAATCTAGCCATTCTACCGGTGCTGGGCATTTGGAGGGTTTCCAGTTTCAGGTTATTATGAAGAGTTGCCGCGAATATTTTAGAACATGTCTTTTAATGATTGCGTGCGTGCATTTCGCTTGGATATTTACCTAGGTGTGGCTTTGCTGGGTCACCAGCATATGTCAACTTCAGTAGGCACTCCAAAAGTTTTCTGAAGTGCTCGTGCATACTTGTCCTCCTGCCAGCAGAGTAAGAAATTTCCAGCTCTTCCATGTTGTTGTTGATACTTGGTGTTTTTCTAAAGGATGAGTTTCACTTTTATCCTTATTCATTACTGTATGTTTCCTTGCTTAGCTCTGCTATAATGTAACAATGGATTTACAAAAATTGCATTCCTGTGGACCACCGATGGTCAGGTAGTAATAGGAGGGCAGGGTTAGGTGACCAGGCATTGGCTTCACCAAGGGTCCCTGTGACTGCACAGTGCTGCACCATTTCCTCGAACCTCGGGGAACGCCTTCCTTTTGACACTGAGATCTCTGGACAGAAACCACACTATGTTGATATTACTAAGGCTCTTTGGAAGCTCGGTTGTAATCAAGTGATTGGATTCCCCAGATTCAGCCAGTTCTGGGACTAGCAGAGGCAGAGCACATGTGGGAACTTTGGGGCTAGATCTCAGAGGGGAGAGCTGCACTCCCATGTGCATAATTGGGGGGTAGCTGCACCCCACTTTCACAGATACCCCGTAGCTCTAAACCCAGAGGGTTTTCTGCTGCCTCCACTTTGAATGTGTTAGTCTGAGCTGGGGGGAGGGCGTCCCTCCTCATGCATAGATTTTCCCTCCCTCTGCTCTACAAGGTGTTGTCACTCCTCGGCCTCTAAAATACTGATGTCATTGTCATCTCCTCTTCCGTTCTGTGTGTACACATACCTGTGCCTTGAGAGACTTTATTTTATGGCCTTTTAGGTTAAAGTGGGAAGAGGGTGGAAATCAATGCAGTTTCTGATCCTTTTGTCACAGGAAGTGGCAAAAATGCTTTTTAAATGAACAAATGAAAAATATATGTGTTTCTATGTGTTTGACAGCAACGTAGTTTTCCATAGTCGGAATACTTGACGACTTAGTTAGCCAGTCACTATAGCTGGTCTGTCCAATTATGTCACAGTTTTTGCTGCTGTCGGTGTCACGGAGGCAGACGTTCTGACGCACACAACTTTGGGCTCATTCAGAATTACTCCTGGTTAGAGAATAGTGCGGACGGGGGCATGCCCCTTGGCAGCGTTTGGATGCATTCTGCCAAAATTGTCCCCAAGAAATCTTGTCCCAGTTTCTCACTCATAGCGATCGCTCCTGTTTTTCCACACTCTTGTCCACACTTGGCACAACCACGAACCCAGCAGTGGTAGAAACCCTTGCTATTTTGATCGTGGCCATTTGAGAGTCTGCCTGTAATTTGCATGTCTTGATGTTCGTGTCTCTTGGTATGCTGAAACGACATTTTACATGTGTGTGGCCTGAAAGGCCCTGGAACACGGGCGCTAGGATGAATGGAGTTGACTGGCTCCTCCTTCCCTCTACCACTCGCTGGTGCTCACCACCGGTTTGCTCCTGTTCTGCTTCCGTAGGAAGACGAGTAGCGCGGGGAGGACAGGGACTAGGGGATAGGGTTACGTCTCCCCACCCCCAGCTGGCAACCAGCTCGCTAGGCATTCTGAAGATTTCATGGCCCCTCAGGACCTTCTAAAGCGAGAACCGAGAGCCAGCCTTGATAGATCCTGGGATTGGGGCAAACCGTTTTAAGTTCAGCATTTCAGAGGCTGATGTCACTATTGTTGCTGAGGTCTGTGGGAGCCCACGGGGCAAGCTTTCTCATGCAGAGAACTTAGCTTTCTTTGGAGAGAATTCACCTGCCACCTCCCAGTGACTATTCAGGAGGAACCCTCTTGACCTCTCCAGTGGCTTGCCTGCTTCAGCCAGATTCTACTTTCAAAAACACCCTTTTTCTCTTGTCACTCCCAGGATTAAAGACTTTCGAGGGCTTTATCCAGGGTGAAAGCCAGCTCCCCTTAGATTGCCATTTAAGCCTTCTGTCCTCCATTTGCCCTTCTGGCTCAAATGACCGCCTCAAAAAGCCTCCGGAACTACCTTGCCCCAGTGCTAACACGCTCTCTTCTTTGCTACTGCAAATCGTGCTCGCCTCTTAATGCCTTGCCTAATCAGAAGTCATGGACGGTTTGGGCATTCATAGACATAAACTCTAACAATGCTCAGCGTAAGAACACACACAAAACACCTCTCTCGCTCAAGGTCACTGTGTCACCCAGATGTCTATAATACAATCTATAATAATAATTTGAGTTTGCTGGACCGTTTTCAGAATATAATTCAATCTTAACTTTCTGGGGCTTCCATTTCTATGTGTCTTTCTGATTCACCCTTTCTCCTTCTTTACTCTTAAGAGGCTGAAGGAAACCCTTATAGAGTAGCCCGAGCAAGCAGGAACTAGTTCTATAATCAGGCTGTCAGAATTTAAATAAAAGAAATACAGATCCTCATTGTTTACCAAAGTATAGTACACTTATTCCCGGAGTTCCACAAGACGATTTCAGATGGTGCACAAATAAACTTTAAAGCTTTATATAATGGTTATGTCTTTATTTTGCTATGTGTAAGAAAAAAAATCCCTGATATCAAATTGATGATTTAATGGATATTATTATCTGTGGTAGGAACTGCCATTAAAATCTGTCCAACCTCTTTTGGCACACAACCAGACCGTATCTCCTGGCCTTCCTTACAATTAGAGTGGCCGTGCGGCGCGGTTCTTTCCAGTGGACTGTGACTAGAGGTGAGGAGGGCCACATCCAGGCCTGGCCCAACCCCCACCCCCCCAACTCTCGTTCACTCCTCTGCGGTTCTCCTAATTCCAGCTGACTAGAATTGGCACCCAGGACAACATGAGAAACTATGAGTTAAAGATGGTAAAGCTGCCATATTCTAGATCAGGAGTCAGCACACTGGCCCGTGGGCCAAGTCTAGTCAGCTACCTGTTTTTCAAATAAAGTTTTATCGAAACACAGCCATGTCCATTTGCCTAGGTGTTATCAATGGCTGCTTTTTGCTGCAATAGCAGATTGAAGCACTCCCCTCCGGAAGCCCCCCCCCCCCCCCCAGGTCAAGCTTTCCCACAGGTGCTCTGCCTCAGTCAATCCTAGGACATGGGCTCGTATTTCTTTGGGGGCTTGTTCCAGTAGGTGCTCTCCGTGTGTCTGTGGAGGAATTTGTTGGGGAGACTTGAGGGGGATAACTTGGAGGCCTCGGAGGTGTCTTCTCCATTGAGATCTGTCTAAATGCTTGAGAGTTGAGGCCAGTTTCTAGGATTTTACCCTTCAGATGTCTAGCTCTACGTGAGAAACCTTAGGGAGTTCCCCAGGGGAAAAGCAATTATCCCAGTCAACTGCCACCGAAGCAAGAAGAGCTGTATTATTTATAGAGCTAATGGGAATGCAAGGAGACCATACACATAAAGCAAAACTGAGGTCTGGTGTAAGGCTTGGTGAGTCCCAGCCTCACCCACGCTCTGCGGAATCACCATGAGCCAGGAATGGGTTTCCAGGCTGGAGCCAGACATGGCAAGGTCTGGGAGTGGCTGCCTCTGTTTGCAGTATTGGCTAATGTCACAAGCAACCATATCATTAAATAGTGGGATCAGGAGAATAATCCCTCCCTCCTTTTATATTTTGCTAAGACAGCATTTTACAGTTTCCTTAAGGCTGAGAACCAGGGCTTTGTTCCCAGGCTGCAAAGGTGAGCTGGTCAGGGCAAAAGGTATAGTGATTATGCCTTAACACGTGTGTGTGTGTGTGTGTGTGTGTGTGTGTGTGTGTGTGTGTGGTGTGCTAAGTGGTTGGGAACAGTCTTCTCTGCTTAGGAAGACAAGCCAGATTGTCCCAGGTAGATAGAGATCGGGGGCCTCTTTCTTAGGGTAATCTTCATGACTCCTGTTTCTCTCCTGGATGAAAGGGAGGAGCCCCAGCGGTCACCTCTGGGGACTGACTTGAGCGCTGTCACAAAGACCTCACGCCATCCCAGTGCTCCCCTCACTGGCCTGCCACAGGGGCTACAATGAGTGCACATTACCATCCTTTGTTGAATTGGGGTCTCCAGGTTCATTTCGTTTCCTTTCAGCTCTAACCTATGGCCTTGGCCAAGAACCCATGAGCGTTTCTGAGCGTCCTGTGCTTGGTGGCTGCCAGCTGCCCAGTGCTCTCGGGTGTCGGCGTCAGTCTGACCCAGACAGGAGCAGGCTTGCCGAAGGGCCCTGGGACAGTAGTTCAGGCGTAGCGAAGGCGCAGCTGCCCCTTGACCGCACCAGCCTGGAGACCGGACGCACCACCCTGCTCCGTATCTGCTTCCTCTCCACTGGCAAGAACACATCACATGTCTCCGGTCAAAGGCAGGGGATTTTGGGGCGTGTCATTCCCGGCCGGACGGCGACTTCCCCGCCGCAAGTCCCTCTCCCCTGGGAGAGGGCCACCGCGATGACTGAGCCAGCAGCACGCCCGGTGTCTCCCTGTCCCAGGAACCCTAGCACTCCCGTTTCCATTCATCCTCCCAGGCAGCCCGAGGGTCCAGGAGGGGTCAGCAGGGTGGAGACCGAGAGGCTCCCGGCGGCGGGGAGAAAGCCCAGAAGCTCACTCACAGGCAATCAAGCATGCGTTTAGGGCACTGGCAAAGTCAGTTTGTCAACAAGGTAGAGACAGCACCGCAGAGAGGTTAAGAGCATGGTCTGGAATGTTACGCAGCTATGGTTCACTCCCAGCTCTTCCTGAACTTGACGTTCCTTGCCGTGCCGAGTCCCAGGAGATAGGGGTATCAATTCACTGGGTTCCTTTGAAAACCGAGTGAGGGGCTGCATACAAAGCACTCCGCCCCTTGTTTGCCACACAGTGAGCCCTCAATAAACATTTGTCACATGCGTGCCGGAAGGAATAGAAGTGGAAAATAGAAATAAGTAAAAACACAATGTGATAGCCAGAAAACGGCGGTTGTAATACAAATTAGATGTATAATCTCCCAGGATTTTTTTCTACACAAAGATATGTCTTTACTAAAATGAGATATTACATGACTGGATTTTTAAGTATTTATTTCATTGAAAGTTAATTCACGGGGCTCCTGGGGCGGGGGGGGGGGGGGCTCGGTCAGTTAATTGTCTGACTTTCAGTTTTGGCTCAGGTCCTGATCTCCGGGTCTTGGAGGTGAGGCCCCCATCAGGCTCCGCACTCAGGGCAGAGTCGGCTTGTCCCTCTCCTTCCCTCTCTGCTTCTCCCTCCACCAAATAAGTAAATAAAGAAATAAAATCTTAAATATAATGCACGTCCCGTAAATTCACTTTTTGAAGTGTACGCTTCACTGTTTTCTGTAGTATATTCACATAATCGTATAACCGTCAGTGCAATCTAAACCCAGCACATCTCATCGCTCCACAAGGAAACCTCCTGCCCTTTTATCGGTCATTTCTCATGCCTCCCTCCTGTGTCCCGAGCAGCCTCTCATCTTTTTGTCTCCATGCATTTGCTTATTCTGGACTTTTCATACAAATAGAATCCTATGACATGTGGCCTTCTGCATGTGGTTTCTCTCATTAGTGTACGCTTTTCCAGGTCCATCCACGTTGTAGCAAGTTTCCATACTTTGTTTCTTTCCATGGCGGAATAATATTCCGTTGTATGGCTAGGTCACACTTTATCCTTTCATCAGTTGATGGGCATTTGGGTTGTTCCCACTTTGGGGTATTGAAATAATGCTGTTATTTGTGTCTTGGTTTGTACAGCTCTGCTGTCACTTACTTGGTGTATACCCAAGAGCGGAATTGCTGGGAATATAGTAACTCTGTTTAATTTTTTGAGAAATCACTAAACATATCCTATAAAGCAACCACAAGTATTTTATTATTATTATTATTTTTTAAAGATTTTATTTATTTGACAGAGAGGAGAGAGATCACGAATAGGCAGAGAGGCAGGCAGAGAGAGAGGGAGAAGCAGGCTCCCCGCTGAGCAGAGAGCCCGATGCGGGGCTCGATCCCAGGACCCTGAGATCATGACCTGAGCCGCAGGCAGAGGCTTTAACCCTCTGAGCCACCCAGGCGCCCCATCAACCACGAGTATTTTATAACCTCCTTTTCCCCCTTCCCAAGACATCATAACTGTCTGTCCTTGTCAGTGAATGGGATGTTCATCACTAGTCTGCAGCCTATCTCCTTAGCCAGCTGTACCAACTGTACCAGACTGTGCTTAAGGAATTCCCTTCTGTTGGACATTCAGTGATTCTATGAAATAGGCTTTGAGCAGCTTCATCGTCCTTGTGCCCCCAGCAGACACATGGCATTTTCCCAGGTATACCCAGATCCCTCTTTTGGGGGGGCTTACGCATTGTGCAGAAGTCCACCAAACACACACACACCATGCGTCTCATCTACTACCTGGTGAGCTCCTGAAGGAGAAGGAAGATCCAGTGAATTCATCTCTAGGTACCCACACTACCTAGCATCTCGTCAGGCACTGGTAAATGGAGAATGAATGAATACATGGAATATTGACTAAGCAGAATGATGGATGGATGCGTAGAGCCAGAGACTGTGGCTAGAGCCCCACGTAGGGCTGGCAGTTGCTCTGTTTTTCAAGCTTGTTCTGAGAACCCCGGACCAAAGCCTCTCCCTCCCTAAAGGCATCTGTGAGCTCCTGGCTGCCTTGGGAAAGTCACAGTGCTCTCAAGTTAGAAGCCCTTATGTAACAGGCTGCTGGACTAGTCTGCGGCTCTCTGTAATCAGAGACTCCTTCCAGGCTTTGGAAAAAGAGGGTAAACTCTGGGTGGGCGTGGCCCAGAGCCGTGAGGGGGTGGCTGTGGGAGTGGGGCAATGGGGTGGGACCCGAACGGACTCTTTTAAGTGGCGGGGACAGCTTGAGGCCCTGGAGCTGCAATCCCTCCACGATGTGGCTTTTGGCTCTGGCCCTGACCTCCCTGGCTACTTCCATGGTTTGGGGTGAGTCCTTCCAAAATAAAATAGCGCGATGCATTTGGAAACCCTTGCCCAGGTGCGAGGTGTGGGAGAATGAGGTGGAGGAGATGTGTGGAGGGAAAGGGTACGGCAGGTCCAGTTCTGGGGCAGCCTGTGCCCTCCGGACTTCCCCCTCTTGGTGCCCAGCCAGTCCCTGTCACCCTGAGAGACGGAGGAGCACTAACACTCCCAGGCTGTGACTGTGTGCCCCGGGTGTAGGAGGGCGAACGGCTACCCTCATACCTCCCAGGTGGGGATTCCGGAGAGTTCAGTTTGTTTCCTGCCTGATTATTCATCTGTGTATGGCCAAATCATGGCATGTGGCTTAGCAGAATGTTAACGGGAGCGTCCTGGGCTTTCTGCAAGTGGCATCAGGCTTCTTCACCTTTACGGAGAGCCTACATTACTACAGCAATGGAAAAGCGAAAATCCTTGTGTTTCTTTGGGCTACAATAACAGGGGCTCGGGCACCTGGGTGGCTCAGTGGGTTGAAGCCTCTGCCTTCGGCTCAGGTCATGATCTCAGGGTCCTGGGATTGAGCCCTGCATCGGGCTTTCCGCTCGGCGGGGAGCCTGCTTCCCCCTCTCTCTGCCTGCCTTTCTGCCTACCTGTGATCTCTCTCTCTCTGTCAAAAATAATAATAATAAGGGGCACCTGGGTGGCTCAGTGGGTTAAGGCCTCTGCCTTCGGCTCAGGTCGTGATCTCAGGGTCCTGGGATCGAGCCCCGCATCGGGCTCTCTGCTCAGCAGGGAGCCTGCTTCCCCCGCTCTCTCTGCCTGCATCTCTGCCTGCTTGTGATCTCTCTCTCTCTCTGTCAAATAAATAAATAAAATATAATAATAATAATAATAATAATAACAGGGACTAATAGAGGTCTTTTCTAAAAGCAAAATGGCTTGATGCAACTTGCAGAAAGCCCATCATACTTTGCTTTGTGCCACTTCGGCTTAGGAACAGTTTCATAGGCATGCTCTACGTTCGGATGGTAGGCAGGGGACCTGGACGGACTGTGGGCCCAGAGTGTATAGGTTTGAATCCCAGCTCAGCACTTATTAGCTCACAGTCCTTGGGCATCGTGCTTTAGTTTTCTGTACCTTGGTTTCCCCCGCTCTAACATGGGAATGACAGCAGTCGTCATTGGGCCGTTGTGAGGATAAAACAGGTTGTTTCTAAAGAGTGCCTAGTATGGAAAGTGCAAACCAAGGATTTATAAATAAAAGAGTTGTTTTAAAATGTAGTAGTAGAAAACTTGGTGTATGGTGAGGCCAACAGATCAGGAGCCAACGGCCATAACTTGTTACTCGCAGCTCCCAGGAGGAGGATGCACGCCCACCACCGTCTCGCACCCTGAGGTGATGCTCAGGTGGTTTAGAGGAAGAGGGAAGGGGGAGGAATTTTGGGCAAGAGTCCTTATTGTGGTTACCAGAGGAAGGAAGAGGTGCAGGTTTAGGACTGGCAAAATAAGCAATTTCAACGAGTTCAGGGGCACAAAGTCTTCTCACAGTTTCCAGGTCCCTGGCCCTGGAGTGATTAGGGCAGGATGGCAGTGGCTTGGCCTGGGGTGGCCTGATAAAAAAGGTGATTGGGGAACAGGCTCTGTACTGGAAGGGGAGTTGGTTTCTATCGCTGGAATCGGCTAACTCCAGGGTCAGCAGGGCCCCAGAAGTCACGCATCAGTGTGCACGAAATAAAACCCGTGATTACTACAGGGACGTAGCAGGGGGCCCCGGAGTGCATCCAGGCCAGGTTTCAGGCAGGGAAACGGACTCGAGAAGGAAATGGACTCGCCCAAGGTCCACTGGGAAATCATGCTCTGGAATCTGTCTGTGGCTTGTGAATGGAGAGCCAGGGCTGGGACCCTCAGAACCACTAGGGCCCAGGCCCCATCTGCACATCGCCTTCACTCTGATGGTGACGTTGTCGGAAACCTGGGGCTGAACGTGAGGGCAGCGTGGGAACCGAAGGAAGAGTGGAGTATTCCCTTACTGCCGCTTACCCCCCTGGCCAGCCCATCCCAGTTCCCTCTGCAGAAGGTCCATGCTGGCTGTCTCCATTTCCTCAGCTTCCTCATGCAGAAAACGGGCATCTTGTGAAGACAAATTTAAGTGAACCGGAATGCAGATCTGGCTCATCGTAAGCGCGCAGCGTACAAGGCTTCCCTGTGCGCGTGTCAGGTTGTACAACCATCACGTGTGCACTTAGGTAACACGGCTAGTGCACACTGCTCCTGTTACCGGAACTGTTCTGCCTCTTGCCCCAGCCGCCCACTTCCTCGCCCCTGCCCGCTGGGCTTCTATCCGCCTCGCCTCTCTCGCAGCTTACCATTGGATAGCCTTCTGTAAGCTCCAATCTGGATCGCCCTTTCTTGTTCTGCCCACACCCTTTGGGGGAGAGGTTGCCCTTTGGTCTGTGTCTCCAGGGGAGCAGCTGGAATGAAGCCAGGCTCGAAACCATTTCAGATAAGGAAACAGACACCCAGAGGCTGCTGAGGCAGGACGAGGGCAGACTTGGAGGAGGGCCATGATCGGGAGTCTGAGGGCCCACCCGCACGTGCAAGTTCAGGCAGGTCCACAGCATTGGAACCAGGACTAGGGGAAGGGCCCGGGAGACAGGGGTGGCTCAGTGGGGAAGGACCGCCTGCCCCGAAGGACAGCACAGGTAGGAATCAGAACCCCCAGGCTCTCTTCCCCTCTGGACGACCCTGCTCGGAGCCACCAGAAGAATCCCCTGTGAGATGGTGCCAGTCAGTCTTGCTGCTCGTGTACCCCCTAAATAAAGCCCCAAACCTTAGCCTGGTACTGAGGCTTGAACCTCTCCCACAATACAGGCTGCTGTCTGCCCCCGCCCCCGACTCCCTCTGGCTCACACGGCCCCTCTGTTCTTCCTCAAGCCAGCCTTGCATTTTGCTCTCAGAGCCTAGCCTCTGCTCTGCCTTACACCTTTATCCCCCTCTTCTACCTCCTGCTGTCTGCTCCCCTGTCCCTCACTGCCAGTCCCAGCCCCAAGGGCACTGCCTCCACCATGCCACCAATGAGGAGGCCTCCCTGCCTCTTCTGACCCCCGTAGGACCTTCCTGCTACCTCTCTCAGGACTCCGGCCCCTTCTTTCCCACCGAGTAGGGGCAAGTGTGTTTGTAGCTCATGCTCCCTACACGGTTCAGAAATTCTGAGAGGAGAGATGGCCTCTTGTTCATGCTCCTTGCCTGCAGTTCAGCGCCTGGGGCCTACTGGCCAATTATTTCCAGAAGCTTCAAAGAGTGGCAACCAAATGGCCTGTTCCCCTCAGCACGTCTCCTTCTTGCATTTCTCTTTTACTTGATGCTATTATACCTCCAATTCCAATTTGCTCATCTAGATAGCCCCAGGGTAGGAATGGCAGTCAACCTCAAGGTTAACTGAGGCCCCAAGGGTTTGGGTGACTCATTCAAGGTCACCTGCTCAAGGTGGAAAGCCCCCAGGAGTCCAGGTCAGACCTATCGCCGCTGATGTGTCCTCTTTCCTCTGGATGTCCAGGAGGGGGCTCGTCCTCGCCGCCTGTGGTGGACACCGTCCAAGGCCAAGTCCTGGGCAAGTACGTCCACTTAGAAGGATTTGCACAGCCTGTGGCCGTCTTCCTGGGAGTCCCTTTTGCCAGGCCTCCTCTGGGATCCCTGAGGTTTGCTCCGCCACAGCCCGCAGAGCCATGGAACTTTGTGAAGAATACCACCTCTTACCCTCCCATGTAAGTTGGCGTCTCTCAGTGGGCACATCTCTCAGCTGGCCTCAGAGTGATGCCGGAAGGAGCCAAGGCAACACGCTGAGTGGCTTTGTTCCGAAATTTCCAAGCTGTTGTAAATCTTTTAATACCTTCCAGAACACACAGCATTCTAGCACTCTTTATTCAACAAACGTTTATTGAGCACGTTCTAGGTTTCCTAGGATCCATGAACGAACAGAAGAGTATCCCTACATTCATGGGATTGCATTCTAGCAGGGAGAAGGATGGCCAAGAAAAAATAGGCAAATCAATCAAGAGATTATGCAATACATTAGACTATGATAAGTGGGGGGAAATTAGAAGTTGAGCAAGTGAGGGAGACAGAAGTAACGATTCTCCCGTCTTGACCTTTGCCAAAGTGGGGGAGCAGGGATAGACCAAGAGTTATCCTTGAAAGTTCTTAGCTCCCAGTTGCGTCTAAGTACCCAGTCATGAGCAGAGCAATGGCTGGTGTGACCAAGCTGGGCAAAGAAGCCAACAGCTGACCTCCTCAGGGCACCTCGGAAGCCTGTATGTATCCATTATCACCTTATTCACCTCAGCAAGGCATTCTGAACATTTCCAGGGCCCTGCTCCTGGCTCCTTTCCTACTTCTCTTCTCCTCCCTTCTTGCCTTCCTTTTGTTTTAAAAAATAGCATTTGCTCTTTTGATTTCCTGATTGCCAATGTAATACATACGTATTACAGAAAAGGGAGGGAGTACTGGTAAGGAGAGATAAGAAAATGAAAAGCACATACAATTCCTCCACCAACAGAGAGAGCGGCTGTTCATATTTTAGATTCTGTTTTTCCAGTCTTTTATCTGTTGCGTATTTTCTCCCTTAAAAAATAGAATCCATGAGATTTTGCACTCGATTTCAATGTGTGGGTTCCCCACCCCCCACCCCCCACCCCCACCCCCACCACCAAGAAAAAAATCTCCGACACCAGCTGCGTGTCCTACAATTCAACTAATTCTTACACTGCCCTGCCTGGAGAGTGTCAGATCCCACAGGTTAAGGACTCCGCCCCACAAGACACTTTCTGCTTCCAATGCCAATCACAAGTCCAAGTTGCTATGTATGCTTATGACTTTGGCTATACATCAAAGGTTCCTATGACTCCCTCTTTGGGTTCCATTAATTTGCTGAGTCACAGAACTTGCGAAACTGGTTTATTCACTACCATCAACCAGTTCATTACAAAGGTTATTGGGGCATATGAAGCAAGAACCAGATGAGGAGATACATGGGATGAGGTCCCGAATAAAGGAGCTTCTGTCCTTCTGGATTTGGGGGTCCGGCACAGTGGTCATGAAAGTTTTCTGGCTCACCAACTTGGAAACTCTCGGCATCCTATCCTATGGTTTTCTTTTAAGGAGCCTTGGTTATGTAGCTGTGATTAATGAAACCGGTGGCATTGGCCACCATTCAACCCCCAGCCCCATCTGGCTCCCCAGAGGTCAGGGAGGCAGAACTGAAAGGTCACTGGGTGGTTCATGTGGCAACCGGCCCCCAGCCTGAAGTGTGATCAAAAGTCATCTTGTTAACATAATAAAGATAACTTTATTGTTTCCTTCACAGAGGAAATTCCACGGGTTTTAGGGAGCCTGTGGCCAAAATGGAATGGAGGGTGAATATGTATTTATTATAAATCGCGATATCACATCACACGATACAGATAGTTTGGATGCCTGCTTTGCTCATTTATAGACAGCAGGAACGTTATTCCATATCCTTAAATATCACAGCTGGACTTGCAATGGCTGTATTACGTTGAATCGTGGATCATAATTTTTTTACCTCGTCTCTTGTTTGGGGTCATGAAATTCTTGATGTTTTTGATAGTGCAAATACACTCTGTTGAATATCCTGCAGCTAAGTCTTTATGTACAACCATGAGTATTTTTGGGTAAGTTTGAAGAAATGTCAGAGTATGCACCTTCTGTTTACATTTCCCTCCCGAAATGTTCCAACGACGTTTGAAATGTCGTTGGGACATTTCGATATGATATATGAAAACCTCCTGATATATGATCGGAAAGCCTGATACTCACCAGATCTTTGGCAATGCTTGGGGTTATTTTAAAAATGCTTTTTGGCTATTAGATAGGGAACACAGTAATTATTATCATTATAATTATATGTAATTTTGCTATTTATTCTACATGTATTTGAACACTAGTGACCTTGTGCTCTTTTTCCCTTTTTTGACATTTGATTTTTTTTCTTCTTTTATGACTCTTAGGCTCCTTGCTCTGGTGATCAGGGGAAAGTTCCCTTAGGATGGAAATTAAGGAGTCATTACTGGGGGCTCTGATTCAGTAGAGTGACTCGGGGACCTCATTTACAAACTGGGGTGGTAATACCTGCATTCTGGTACCTTGAGATCTGGAAATGTTCCTTATAATGTCCTTAGAAATATCATGCACTACATAGTACAGATCTTTCTGGCTGTGTGACCTTGGGTAGGTTCTCTAACGTCTCTGTGCCTCAGTGTTCTCAACTGTAAAATGGGGATAATTATAGATTTTGTGTTAGGGGCCTCGCCATGGGAGGATTAAGTAAGTTAGTACCTCAGGAGTACTTAAAACCATGGTGGCATGCTGGGAGGTTCATAAACCTTACCAGTTTTAATCTGTGTTGGGTCTTTAAGATCTGTTATTAGGGAAACCAATAGTGTTTGCCTGGGATGGGTAGATTCTCGGCATGTCAGGACCACATGCAGACCCTTATAAAAATCACTTCCCTCACACTGACCTGGCAGATTCAAGCTAAAGCAGGCAAGGAAGTCACCGAGGTCAGCCGGAAGACCTGTAACACAGTTCTCCTGATCCCGCTCCATATAGTAGTTCATCCCTGGCCTTTTGAGGGCCTAACGGTCTGCCATTTGAGTGACTTCCCAGGGTTACGTAAGTGTGCCAGGTACTGGAACATGGTGACCTGACGGAGGACACATGTGCCTGGAACAGAGAGTTGGCATGCAGCCCGGGTGTGCAGGAGATAGCCCTCTCCTCCGGGCGGCCGGCTTATGGGCGGCCTCCTCCCCGTGCCCCAGGGGGTCCCAAACTGGGAAGGGGGGAGAGGTCCCACGCCTTCTTACTGTCTAGACACGGTGGTCGTGGGAGACCTTAGCCTCAGGGTACCCCCGCCAAACGCCCAAGGAGCCTCCCGACATCCCAGTGTCTCCGTCCTTCAGAACAACTCTGCTCACCAGCCTCGACCTGCCAGTCCAACCTGCCAGACGCCTGACCGCAGGAGGCGTCTTGCTCAGCCCTGAGCGGAGCTCAGAACCTCTTCTTCCTCCTCCCCCGCCCCCAGGTGCTCCCAGGACGCAGAGATGGGGCAGGTGCTCTCAGGGCTCTTTACCAACAGAAAGGAGAACGTTGCCCTCCAGTTTTCTGAAGACTGCCTTTATCTCAATATTTACACTCCCGCTGACTTGACGGTGAAAAGCCGGCTGCCGGTAAGTAGAAGGTTCCAGCGCTGCGGGCCTTCTGGTGTAGACCGGAAGAGGGGGAAGGCAGCTTGGGTGAGGGTCATTTCAGAGACCCCAGCGCTTCCTGTTCCCACCACAGCCAGCCCTTAGGACCACAAGAAACGCAACCTTTCCGTACCTCAGTTTCCCCTGGGGACAGACCTCTGGGGAGATTTACTGTACCTGGCATGCACACTGTGATTTTCCCAAATCGTTTCTTGATAATAGGAGGACCGAAATGATGACCCTTGGAGATAAGCCATCCTCCCCTTACGGGTAGAGAGACCGAGGCCCAGAAGGGGGAGGTGACATCACAGGTTGGCAGGACCAGAGCAGAGGCCTTCCGAGTTTCAGACCAGCGCTCTTTGACAGGGACTAGAAGCCAGCCAGCGGGAGGCCTTGCCTCAGCACAATAGATGCCTCTCTAACAACCTCCAGGGTCACCTGAGAGGTGTTAGGGGTAGAGCCTGGGGTAATCCAAGAAGTTCATTCTTTTGTCTCTGGCCCAATACCTGGGATTTATTGTAGCTAATTTCCTCCCCTGATTGTCTTTGGCCACTGATGACCCCAGGAGTCAGCATTTCTAGAATAAAGGAAGCCCGGAGAAGGGGCAGCTTCCAGACTCAGGCTGGGGCTTGGAGGAGATGTCCTGGAAAAGGAGGTGATCCCCGGGGTGGAGGAGTGGGGGGATGTTCGCACCCAGCCATCTCCTGACAGGATGCCCGGGAGTGGGGGAGGGCATCTGGGAACCTGGGAGCAGAAGCTAGCCCTACACGTGCTTGGCTCATCGAGACGGGACTGAGTTCCACTCAGTCCTCCCTTCACACATTCTTCTGTTACGTACTCCGTGCCCCCCTGTGCAGAGCTGTTGGGGGTCAGGGCAAAGGAGGGACCAAAAAAAAAAAAAAAACCCCATCACCAGACACCCATGGCTTTGGAGGGTCCTACCGTCTGGGATGCTTCTGCAGGGGATCACTGCTGACCAGCCCTGTCTCAGGCTTCGCTCACACGACTGCTGACAAGGTCCTTCCAGCCAGACGTAGGCAGGGATCAGAGGCGGAGGAGGAACAAGGGGAGAACCTCTCCATATGGACGCAGGCACTCGAACTGCAGAGTCTGGGCTTACGTCCTGGTTCTGCCTTTTGCTAGCAGAGGGGCCTGGTCCTGTTTCCAGAACTGGGCTAATGGCGCGTGAGTACCAGTGATGTGTACCAGGCTTTGTCCCCACGGCTGGCAAGGGCACAAGGCAAGCACTCCCGAGGCGTGCGTTAGAGTCGAAGGGAAGATCTTACTCCTCTCCTAACAGCAGGCCCGCTGCACCCTGGCCAGCGGCTGCAGTGGGCTGGGGGCCTCAACGGGAGGACACCAGAGCCAGATCGCGTGGGTTCAAGGCCTGCTTCTGCGGCTTATCCGCTGCGTGACCTCAGGCAGGTTTCCTGTCTGTTAATGGGACCGTCTTAGTCCCTACGGCCTTGAATGGCACTTGGCACATAGTTTGTGTTACAAATTCTTTTTTTTTTTTATAAATAAAATGATTACAACATAATTATTTTAGCCACTCTTCCTTCCTGGCTACATGAGCTCCTACGACACCAGAGCCAAGTGCGATGAATTCCTATATCTCCCCCTCATCCTTGATTTTTTACCACCGTCCCTGGCATAGAGTAGGTCCTCAGATCCTATTAGTGAGATGACTGACGACTCACTGGAGGAAGTGGCTTTTAGGCTGGGCTTTGGAGGACGGGTGGGATTTGGGGATGCGGAAGAGGCAAAAAGGATGGCATATTCGAAAGAGATCCCACTGGGGGCACGTGTGCTTCTTGAGAGAGTTCCTCGGGCAGGTGAGCAGTTCAGTTCACTGCACAAGGCGTCACTAAGATGGAGCCAAAGCACAGGGCTGTGCGGGCGGAGGAGGCCGGCCTGGGAGAGGCCCAGGCACGAGGGCAATGGGAGTGTTGGGGAAGAGATGACGCTCTTAGCCGTGACTGTTCCCATGATGTAGTTCTGAAGCATGAACTTCACTGGCACTGGGGCTGGGGACACAGGCAGGGGCAGCCAGGGGGTCCTGGCTGGGGTGGTGGCCTGGGCCCCAGTTGGGAGGAGAGTGGGGGGGAGAGCAAATGCCTGCTCCAACTTTGCTGGGGACCGGTGGGCTTCTGGGAATGGCCTTCTTGGGTCCCGGCCAAGAGGTCGGCGACCAAACCAGACGGCCCCTTGAGGTTCTGCCCAGCGCTGCTTCCTCTCACTAGTACCGTTGCTTCCGTCCTAACCAGGTAATGGTGTGGATCCACGGAGGGGGTCTGTTGTTGGGCGGAGCGTCAACCTATGATGGGCTGGCCCTCTCTGCCCATGAAAACGTGGTGGTGGTGATCATTCAATACCGCCTGGGCATCTGGGGATTCTTCAGGTAAGATTCTGCACCATCCTCACAGCACATTGCCCCCTCCCCCCAGTCCCCACCCCAAAGCGAGGGTGCTCGGTATTCAGCTCCCGCCAGGTCAACCCTCAAAGGGATCTTTGCCAGGTTCCCTAGGAGAGCACCCAAGCCCCTTCATCACTGGGCTCTACTTACCTTCTCGATCCCCAGCCACACTGGGCCACTTGCTTCTGTGAGCTTGTGAAGGTACTCTTCCCTCTACCTGGAATGCCCATTCTACCTGACGAACTCCTATGCATTCTGCAAAGCCCAACCCAAATGTTGCCCCCTCTGAAACGCTCCCATCTTTTTCACTTGTGCTGTCCCAGCACATTGCACACCTCTGTCGAGACAAGCTATAGCGCAGCACTTAGAGGCTCGCGCACCTGACTTGGCAGGAAGGGAAGCAAGGAGCATACTCGTAGCAGGAGCTTGGTGCATTTTTGTGGGTAAAACACCCATGTAACTGGGTGTCTGGAGCTAAGGACTGTCAGAGCATCCGACCCCAGCGGACGGGCCTCCTGGAAAGCAGGTCAGGCCCACGCATCCCATTTTCTTTGGGGAATTTGGCACATGCTCGAGGGAAGGCAAACCATCTCCTGCCGTGAGTGTCCACGGGGCAGGAACCAGCGTTCCCGACATACAGTTACTGCGACCCTGAGGTGGCTGCTGGGTGGACTGCGGGAGGGGTGCACTTCTCACAGGAAAGACCCCCCCCCCCGCCCCGGGGCCAGAAGAGTCCTGTCCCGGGGTGTATCGCCTTCGTAGAGACTCCCCTTCTCTCCCACCCGTGACCCGTCTCTGTGTTCCCCGTTAAGATCAGAATGCTACGTGGGTGCTTCCTGCGGCTCCTGCTCCCAGTTTGTCCTCTGCCCAGTGACCCCACAGCCTTTGGGCCAACCTTGGGAGCAGCCACACCCGGTTCCTCACACTGATCCTCTGGCCTCTGTGTGCATCTTTCTCCGCCTCCACTGGTTCCCTGGGCCATCTCAGGAGCCACACTCCAAGCTCCCTATTTCAGCCCCTGCTTCTCCTTTGAAACCCAGTTGTGCCTCATTAACTACCACCCTGCACCTGTTGCCACCTCCACCGGACATCTGAAGGGCACCTCACCCTCCGCAGGGACAGACTGAACCCCTGACTCCCACTGCTCCTTCCCCCACACTTTCCTACTTTGCCCGCAGCGCCTCCTGCCGGCTGCTGGCAGACCGCTCCCACCCACTTCCGACTGCTCGGGATAGACTTGTGGTCAGCCTCGACTTCTTTTCCTCACCTCATCACATCGGGGTCAGCAAATCCTCCTGGTTCCACCTTTAAAATACATTCAGAATCCAACCACTTTTCACCTCCTCCCTTATGCCCCTTAATCAAAGCCCTCGGTGCCTCTCCCAGATGATTGTAAAAACCACCTGCTTTTATCACTTGCTACTTTGATTCTGTGTCTCATCTACACAGTAGCCAGAGTGACCATTTAAGACATAAATGGGATTTTGTCGTTGGCCCTGAAATGGCTTCCCACGTTACTAACAACGACATCAAAGTTCTTACCAAGGCCCACAGAGTCGTTTAGCTGCTGTACTACACTCACACTTTTGTCCCCTGGACCCCAGGACCTTTGCACTGGCTGTTTCTCCAGCCTGGAATTCCCTTCTTCAGATATTTACAAGGCCCATGTGCTCATTCGTTCAGGTCTCTATTCAAATGCTCCCACGTCAAAGAGACCTTTCTTGGTCCTGTGATCTGAAACAGGACCCTAGTCTTTTCCCTTACCTCATTTTACCTTCATTTTATTTTCCCAGGAAGTGCTTTCACTACCTGATATTGTTTCCTGTATTTATCCATTTGTTTGTGATCTGTAGTGTGAGCTCTGTGTAGTTGGAGATTTGGTGTGTTTTGTTCTCAGATGTGCTCCTAGCTCTTAGACCAGTGTTTTGCACACAGTAGACGCTCAGTAAGTAGATGCCGATGGAGTAAACGTAGAACCCTACAACAAAACAGTGCTACCGGAGTGGACGACAGGAGGAGACCCTTGTGTCAGGGCTGTGGAAGGCTGGTCTTTTTCTAGGAGGCTCACCTAGAGCCCCCAGCCCCATTCGTGGCCCCGAGAGGCCTGCCACGTGGTCTGTGCTCCCAGCCCTGCCTGGTTCTTCCAGCACAGGGGATGAACACTGCCGAGGAAACTGGGGTCACCTGGACCAGCTGGCTGCACTCCGCTGGGTCCAGGAGAACATCGCCAGCTTTGGAGGGAATCCAGATTCCGTAACCATCTTCGGAGAATCAGCAGGAAGTGAAAGCGTCTCTGTTCTTGTAAGTGTTCCTGGCCCTGATTCGGCTGTTGATGAGACCCCTTGCAGCCTTTGGACCAACTGCCAGCTTGACTTACAAGACCTGGACTCAGGGCTGACCCGACTCTGCACAACATCAGTTGGTGGAGAGCTGACGGCGGACCTCTCCTTGGCCCCTGGGAGGCTCAGAGCCCGGGCCAGCACCCTGGGGCCTTGAGAATCTCCGGCCACAGCTACAGCCATGATACTTGCCCTCTAACGTGGTTGAGCGTTCTCTCTCTCTCTCTCTCTCTCTCTCTCCCCTTCCTACTCGTGTTAGCATTAGGACTCGCTTCACTTCTCCTGGCAAGTAGAGGTGGATATAGATTATGAGAAAGAGTTGGACAAAGTGTCATTGTTCAGCCGGAAGCCAGGTCTGCAAGTCAAGGGACGTCGGCACCAAGAACGGGTCGGGGGCCTCCTGTGAGGACATCCGCCTCTGGGACTGAGACGTGGAGCCGGGCTTGGGGAGGCATGGGACAGTGGCGGCGATGGGAGCCCCTGGGGCTCCTAAGGGCCTGGGGTGGGGAGTGGGGCTGGGGGCCCACTGAGGGCAGCAGGGATGGAGACCAGATGAGAAAGTGCTAGGAGCCAGAAAGCCCGCTCCAGCCCCCTCACCCTTGAGCTGAGGGTCGGTGCAATTACTGGGATTTTAACATATGTATTGGTTTCCGTGTCCAATACTCAGAGAGAAAAGTTTTTATATTTTATCAAGTGGAGAAAAAGGGAAAACACAGATAAGCCCAAAGAAAAAAAGAGTCCTCCATAGTCCCATTACCCAGGGAAGCTCACCATTTGGAGACTTATTTGGAGACTTATTTTTCTAGTGTTTTCCCCATGACTCACTCCTGTCTATTTATCCATCTGTCATCTGTCTACCTGTCTTAAGATCTGTCATCTGTCTACCTGTCTTAAGGATTTTATTTATTTGAGAGAGAGTGAGCGAGAACATGAGAGCGGGGTGAGGGATAGAGGGAGAAGCAGGCTCCCCACTGAGCAGGAAGCCCGATGCAGGGCTCGATCCCAGGACTCTAGGATCATGACCTAAGCCAAAGGCAGAGCCTTTAGTCAGAGCTTAACGACTGAGCCACCCAGGCACCCTACTGTCTTAAGATTCTTTTAAAAACCTTCCTTAGCATATCCCATAACAGAAACATTTCCCTAAACATTACTCTTCCATTAATATAATTTTGTTGTGGATTCCATGGTCGTCGGTGGTATAGATCTGCATAATATTCCACAGTAAAAATGAAAAATCATTTGTTTCCTCAATCTCGTAATATTGGAACCTTGGGTTATTTCTAATTATATTGTAAACATTGTGAGCATTCTTGGAAATCATCGTGCACCTCCATGATCACTCTTCTTAGGATAAATCCTGAGTAGTGGAGATGGGGAATCAGAACTGTGTCTTTAAAATGTGGCTCAGAGTTGCCGCCCTGCCTTTAGAGCCTTCTGATCGTTACAGTCAGCTCATGCGCCTCGCTTCCTGTCCTTCCCTCGCTCGGTGCCGCTGGCTCCCTTCTGCCCAGCTTCTTTTAGAGGAACTGGGCCCCAGCAGTCAGCCTGGGAAGGGCGAGGCCAGGCGAGGACCTGCCACTTCCTGGGTGCCCGGGTCTCCAGGGGGATGGGCCAGGCCAGAGCTAAGGATGAGGTGGCTCCTGAAACCCCTCCCCATGAGCATAAACTCTCTTCCTGTCCACTGTCCTGCCAGGTGCTGTCTCCCCTGGGCAAGAACCTCTTCCACCGGGCCATCTCTGAGAGTGGCGTGGCCCTCATGGCTGCCCTGGTTAAGAAAGACATGAAGGGCATAGCTCAGGTACGTCTCACGGAGACTGCCGCCACGCCCTGGGCTCTGCTGTCCCGGAATCTTCAGGGGCCTTTCCTGCTGTGGGAGCCGGCGGGCATCCTCAAGGAATCATGGAAGTGAGAGCAGTTGAGTGGAAGGGCAAGGAGACACCTCAGCCAGCCTCCTGGTTTTACCAGAGCTGGGGCTCGAACACATGACTGGACTGCCGGCGCAGTGCACTGTCCCCTGAGCACTCTTCCCAAAGTGTGCCAGGGTCGGGCGCCAGGCTGTCACCGCATCTGGTCTCTCTCAGGGTCTGAGTTCTGGTCAACCCACCTACAGCATGTGGGGCCTCCCTTAGTGCCTCATGGCTGGGGTGGGTTCCTGGGGAACTCATTCATTCATTCATTCATTCATTCATCACGTAATTTTGATATAGCCAGACATCTAGTAGCCTCATGAAGTTTGCATTCCATTGAAGGAGACAAATTACTGATTTCATAATCACACAGATTATAAAATCTCAACTGATAAAGCAATAAAGCAGAGGTACCTGATGTCGTAATGGAATCCAAAAGGAGCATCTAATCCAGTGTGCGGGATGAGATTATCACAAAGGCTTCCTGAAGAGAAATTTGCAACCAGGCAGTGTGATTCTGGATTCCGTGCCCCCTCCCTTTGGACTCACTCAGCTCTGAGGTCATTTTGCGCATTTGGGCAGAGAAAAGGTAACGGAGACAGAGCTTGTTTAATTGGCACGACTAGGACCCAGGACCGTCCCCTGCTGGTCTAGAGTGTGTTCCGCTCTCCTCCACTGCCCTTAGAAGTGAAGGTTGGGGTAGATCGCCTCTTTATTGATCGAGGGAAGGGACGTGGCTCTTGAGTCCTGCTGTTGTTTCTGATCTCTGCAGCGGATTGCGGACCTTGCTGGGTGTAAAGCCACCACTTCGGCTGTCCTTGTTCACTGCCTGCGCCAGAAGACGGAAAATGAGCTGTTGGAAGTGTCGGCGAAGATGGTAGGCATAGCCACTCTCGTGACCGCACAACCCCCGGCCCTGTGCGCTTGGGCCCAGGCTTCATTATTTCAGCTGTCCCCTTGCCCCTGCCCTAGAAAACTGCCTGGGGCAGTGTTTCTGGCCCCCAGGGAGAGGGGATCCCAGAGCCTCTGGATCTGAATGGGAATTTCTTTTTTTCTTTCTTAATACAAAGTATCTCAAACACTTGCAAAGTTGAAAAACAACACAATGAACAAATAGTATAATAATCCCTCACCTCAACCAAAACTTAACTATTTTCCCATTCTTGTTTCCAAGTGTATTTTAAAGAAATTAAGCATTACATATTCCCAGAGGCAACTACTGTTCTGAATTTTGAGGACGGGATATTAAGAACAAAGATTTTAAGGAAGAGTGTCACAACGTATCTTGCTTAATTTAGAAACTACCTCAATTATAACCCAGTGGTGGTCCAATTTTCTATCTTTTCTGAGACTCTGGCTCAGTTGTGGTTCTAGAATAACCATACATGCACCCACCCATCCATCCATCCATCCATCCATTCATCCTCTTATTATCCATCTATTCATCTGCCAATCTATTCAGTTTATCAACATTCTTTCATCAGTTTAATATCCATCCATCCATAACTTTCATTCATCCATAACTTCCATTCATTTCCATCGTCTGTGCATCATCCAACTACCATATATCTTCACCCCATCATTCAACCGTCCAGAATCAATGATCCATCCATCACCTAGTCAGCTAGTTATTATTCATCTATCTACTAATCCATCCAGTTCATCCACACCCCCATGTACTGACCAACTCCATGCATCATCTAGCCATCCACCCATCCATCCATCCATCCATCCCTCCATCCATCCCTCTATCCCTTCATCCCTCCCTCCTTCCCTCCCTCCATCCTTCCATCCCTCCATCCATCCACCCATCCATCCATCCGTCCATCCATCCATCCATCCATCCCTCCCTCCATCCATCCCTCTATCCCTTCATCCCTCCCTCCATCCTTCCCTCCCTCCATCCTTCCCTCCCTCTATCCTTCCATCCCTCCTTCTATCCCTCCCTTCACCGCTCCCTTCATCCCTCCCTCCATCCCTCCATCCATCTGTCCATCCATCCATCCATCCATCCTAGGTGTAACTGGGGGGAGGTTGATGGAGACATCAATCAGATACAGTCTCTGCTGATGAGGAAGTATTCAAGGAGAAACACACTCATACACTTCGTGGGTTAAGGGTAGCGGGAGTATATAGAGAGAAAATCCTCGTAATAATCAGCAGGAATGCTTCACAGAGGTGACATTTGAGGACTGATGGATGGCTATGACAGTGTGTCATCACAAGGACACCCAGAGAATACAGCAGGAAGGCCTAATGAGAACTATTCCTTCTGTGGGGGAAGGGTGTGAATGTGAGTTCAGACATATCCTGAGCCCTGGACTCTCTGTCAGGGCCCTCGGCTCCTGTGGAGACTCCTGGACCCCAGAGCCAGGCCTCTGGCGCTAGCCTCTGCTCTATTTACTGGTTGGATTCCAGTGTGGACTTGGGGCTTGGATCTTGTTTTCTCAGGCTCAAGTAAGGTGATCAGTGCATTCAAAGAATGAAAACACAACCATGTCTGAGTCCTTGAGAGAAGCAGGTTTATTTCGGCAATTCTCCATTGGCTTAAGAGGACTCAGCTTAGAAGAGTTGGTGATTTTGAGGAAACCCAGAGGACTTAAGGGCCCATGTTATCCTTGTGAAATTTTCTAAGATCCTGTAGAGCATTTCCCTGATTATCTACTCTCCCCAACACACACACACACACACACACACACACCTCTGATGGGCAGGGCCACAACCCATAATATACAGTGCCTGACTGGTCCCTGGCTGCATACTGGCCAGACACAGCAACCACAGTGTAGCATTACAATCCAGTGCGGTCTTTAGCGGATGTATAACAAAGAGAAGCACGGGATCGGGTGATTTTTAGTGAGCTCGTATAAGTCAGGACTTTCTGAGGCAGGATGAGGAAACTCATCTCAAAGTACCTTGAGGAGAAAAAGAAATGTAACAAAATCTTTAGGTAACTAACTGAAAATGAAACTATGGTTCAGGAGATCAGGGCTTCAGGCATGGCTGGATCCAGGCACACATATGATATTATTAAGAATGTATCTGCTCCAACCCTCAGCTTTTTTGTCCCCCCCTCTCAGTGTTGGCTTCACTCTTAGGCAAGTTTGTTCCCTAGGGAGGTTAAAGTCAGCGACAGCATCTAGACTTACCTCCTATCTGTTTAGACACCATTCACAATCATTCCAGCAAAAGTTTTGGGGTAAAGTCTATTGGATTGATGTGGGTATGTGCCAATACCTGAACTAACCCCCTGTGGTCAGGGAGATGGGACACTACAGGTCACATAGAAATGCCTGGATTTGTGAGTGGGGGGGAGGGAGGTCCCCCAAAGGATGACTCGGATAGTGTCACCCAGGGGGACAAGAAGGGGAAACGGACGGAGGGCAGTGCAGGCAGGAGCAGCAGACAGACGGCTTCTCCAGCACCTCCACCTGTGCCCCTGCCCAGGGGAGCCAGTATCCTGCCCACTTCCTCTTGGCCCAGCCAGGGTGGCACCGGGAGAGAGACCCTGACGCTTTGGCACTCCGCTCACAAAGACGGGCTTTTGTCCCTGGAATTGTTCTCACATGCACCCTCTGCCTTTGTCTTCACAGAAATTTTTTAAACTTGATATGTTTGGAGACCCCAGAGAGGTAAGGACATTGGGTTTCTTGATTATACGTTTTAAGTCTTGACACATTTAAGCGCCTGTTAAATATAAATGAAAAAAGTCTTCCATTGGGGCTCGTGGTGACTCTTTGTGTTTGTGATGCTGCGGCCCAGGGAGGGCCGGCGACTGGCCGGGATAACACAGCCAGAGGGACCAGACGTGAGACTGGAACGGGTTCCCTTGACTCCCAGCCCGGGGCTTCTGGTTATCAACTCTGTGTCCCCTGGGCCCAGCCTACCCCCTACTTCTTTACATTTCCTGCTCCCAAAAATGTCCCTCAGGAGAGGACTGGACTAGAAACTTCCACTGTGGGGTGGTGGAGGTAGTTGATGAGGAGTGTCTTCAGGAACCGTCCCTGAGGAGCTTTCCCGGGAGGCTGCGGAGTTGATGAGCTGTGCAAGCTCCATGATTTGCAGGGCCCTCCAGAAGGGGCTGAGAGTCTCAGTCCTAAGGACACTGTCCTCCCAGGCACACCCTGGGCTCCAGGAGCCTCCCCGTCTCCTTCCTCCTCCCCTCGCGCCTTCTAGCACCTTTACAGGCTCTGAGCCGTTATCTCTGCCACACCTTGCAGTTCTGTGCTCCCTGCTCTCTCCCGGGGATACTGGCACCTGCCTTAAAAGGCGTCGTGAGGATTCACTGAGATTCATTCAGCAAAGATGTCATTAGCACCTGTCATTAGTGGGGACCTGATTCAGAAGCTGGGGGAATAGCAACAACATAGGCAAAACAAAGATAATGCCCTGGCCTCTCGGCGTGAAGGGAGGGTACAGTGACAAGCGAACAAGATACACCGTGCGCTTGGTGATAGTCCTCGCTACGGGGAAAAAGAAAGGAATGGGGATAGGGTTTGCAGTGATTTGGATTTGCATAGCGGGGTCAGGGAATGGCTCAATAAGAAGGGGACACTGGGGCCAAGTTCTGGAAGCCAGGAGGAAGGGAACTGTTAGGAAAACTGGAGGAAGAGTGTTCCAGAGAGAGGGAATAGCAGTTGCAAACGTCCTGTGGCGGGAGGTCAGTGTGGCTGGTGTGGAGGGGGTCGGGGGGGGGAACAGGCTTGGGGCCAAAAAGGAAAGAAAGGCGTGGGCGGTCCCTTTAATGGACTCAGAGTTTGATTTCAAGTGAAGTGGAGAGTCTTGGGAGGCTTTTGAACAGAGGAGGGAGCTGACAGTGGGTTTATAATAGGGCTTTTTGACTGCTGCATGAGATCGAAGGTGGGGCAGGGTAGGGCAGCCCCCGGGAGACCAGCTGGGAGGCCCCTGAGCTGCTGCAGGCCAGATGGGCCATGGCAGCCTGGGCCGGGCCCGTAGCTAGGGGGATGGTGAGACGAGGCCAGAATCTGGGTAATCCTGGAGACAAGGCTAAGGGGGTTTGCTAATGGACAGGATGTGGGGTGGAAGAGAAAGGGGAGGATGAAGCATGCCCCTGGGGTTTTGACTTCAGCCTGGTGGTGCCGAGGCCCCCCCAGGGCAGCCCCTCACAAGCACTGTGGAAGGCAGCCGTGGTGTTACTCTGCATCTCACGGGAGCCAAGCCAGCCCCGCTGGGTCAGATGGGTCCCGTGGTCACGCTCCTGCAGACTCTTGCACCTCTCTTCTCCTCCCACTCTCCCGGTCTTGCCCCACGATGCTGCCAGACTGACCCTTGTAAACATAGCTCGGGGCATGTCACCTCCGCGAAAGGCTGGCCTTCCCCACGAGACCAGTGCCCTTGCCCCCGTGGAGTCATTGCTTCAGAGCCTCGCCGTGCGGCTGCTGTGGGCAGGCATTGTACAGGACTGTCCCGCACCGCCGGGCCCCCCCGACCACGCCCAGACCGGAGGAGGCTTTCGACCCCTGTCCTTCCGAGTCAGAGTCACTTGACAGAGCCTCTCCTGTGGCCGCCAGAAACGGCCCGGCATTCACTGGCCCTCGCCGACCAGATGCACGTTGCTGGAGCCACGGGGGCTCAAAGCTTGGGGGTCGTCCCATTCCACCTGCCATCCGACGGCGGCAAATAAGGCACACGGTGCGTGGAGCTGGAGACACGGCTCACGGAGCCAGTGTCTCCATGAGGGCTGGGCGGCACTGCCCGCGGGTCCCATCTGATGCGTATGGGGCGACCTCCGGAGCCCAGGTACTGGGCTGAGCGTTCTCTGCGGGTCCAGGCCCTTCATCCCCACAACAACCCGCCTTACAGATGACGAAACCGAAGTACAAACAGGGGACGTAAGTGTCCCAAGTTATCAGCTAGTCAGTGGCAGAGCCAGGATTCAAGTCCAGATAGTCCGGCTCCCGAACCAATGCTCTTACTAACTACGCGAGTGGCCCGGTACGCAGTGTAACCACAGCCCAGAGCCAGCCTCGCGGACGGCGTCACGGGAGTGAGGTGCCACCGACTCCGGCCCATGTGAGAACTTTTCATCAGAGGTAACACCAAAAATGAAGGCTTTTTCAGTGCAATGTAAGCCCGTCCCTGACACTTTAATTCATCCTCTCTAATAGGGAGTTGGGTCTTTGTGTAAGCACCTTGAGTGACGGGGAGCTCACTACTTCCTCAATGCAAACTGTTTATCAGTAGCAGCTTATGTTTAAAGATTTTATTTATGTATTTATTTATTTATTTATTTGAGAGAGAGAGCGAGCGCAGGGGAAGGAGCAGAGGGAGAGGGACCAGCAGACTCCATGCTGAGTGTGGAGCCTGATGTGGGGGCTCAATCCCAGGACCCTGAGATCATGACCTGAGCTGAAATTGAAAGTCGGATGCTTAACCCGCTGCGCCACCCGGGTGCCGCCAGGAGCAGCTTCTGTTTAAATAGAGACAGCTAAATACAGTCGATCCTTGTTAATGGTGAATTCTGCATTTGTGAATTCGACTCACTTCAATGTGTGTGTAAGCCCAAAATCAGTGCTCACGGCACCTTCGCCATCATTCATGGACACGCAGGGAGTGACAAAAAGCTCGAGGGGCCATGCGTAGGCTCTCGCTCGAGATCCAACACGGCCACCCTCTGTCATCTTGTCTCACGTCTCGCACTAGTAAGCCGTGTCGTTTTCATGGTTTATGCAGGGCCCGCGTTTTTGCGCTTTCCCTTGATGGTTTCACTGTTGAGGATGGCCCTTGGGCACAGCGCTGAGGTGCCGTGTGCTCCGAAGGGCAACAAGGCTGTGATGCGCCTTGTGGAGAGGAGAAAAGACACGTGGTGGATCAGCCTCGTTCGGGGTGGCTCACAGGGCTTGTGGGCCGTGAGCTCAATGGTACTGGATCAGTGAGGCCGCCATGCAGGAAAAGGAAGGGGCGGCTTGCTGATCTGTCTGAGGCCGCTCTAGCAAGCGGTAGAGTAACACCTAGTGTGTGAGGAAGCGGCGGGAGATCGGCTGCATTTGGGGCTTGGGGAGATGACGGGATCACGGATAATATGGTCGCGAGGCTGAAGGTCAAGGAAACTCCGGGCACATTACCCGGGGCCCCGGAAAATGGTGAGCCCTTCTCAGCTGGCGTCTTATAAACAAACACTGCACAGAACTCATTATTTGGGAGCAATGCATGTTACATCAGGTGTCTTTAAACATGCGGAACACAGGATTGACCAGATGCTTGCAGGAACCTAATGTGGTACGTCCCCCGGGAGCCGTGGCTCAGCACCGGCTCGTTCAGAGTTCACGGTGGCTTTTATAGAAATGAACTAGCACGGATGCCAGAGCTGACTGTAGATAGAGATCATATAGGCAAATTGTACTTCAAATTGAGATATAGAAATATGTACATATATGTATTTTATGTGTTTATATCAAAACATAAAATGTATGTTTGTAAGTTTTAATACTAAAATATATACATACAATTATTTTATATATTTGTAACTAATACATTTATATTTAACTTAATGTATACTCGTATACATACAAATATATGAAAATGGAGCACCTGGGTGGCTCAGTCATTAAGCAAGCGTCTGCCTTTGGCTCGGGTCATGACCCAGGATCCTGGAATTGAGCCCTGCATCGGGCTCCCTGCTCAGTGGGGAGTCTGGTTCTCCCTCTTTCTCCCTCTGCTGCCCCCCCTGCTTGTGTACTTTCTTAAATAAATAAATAGATAAATAAATAAAATCTTTAAAAAAATATATGTATATATATAATTATATATGTGTATATAAATATATGAAAATATGGAAGGTGGTGGGAAGCGGCAGAAGGAGAGAGAGAAAGAAAGAATCTTAAGCAGGCTCCATGCCCAACACAGAGCCCAATGCAGGGCTTGATCTCACAACCCTGAGATCATGACCTGAGCCGAAATCGAGAGTCTGATGCCCAATACACCAAGCCACCCAGACCCCCCTGTGTATTTCAGTTTGAGTTTTGCCCCCATCACCTTACCGCTGCTCGTTCCTGAGTCAAGGTTCTGCCCCCTGGGGTCACGTGCCCTTGGCCCCCTTTGTCCGGGAGCCAGAGTTCTGTGGCCACCGCCCATGGCCCGAGGTCTGGGGTGCTGGCTTCCGGCTCAGACCCTCAGACCATGGAGAGAGGGGGACATGAGCGTGGCCCCTGGAGGGGAAGCCCAGACACCATGACGCCCTCCTCCGCAGAGCTGCCCCTTCCTGCCCACGGTCGTTGACGGTGTGCTGCTGCCAAAGATGCCTAGAGAGATTCTGGCTGAGAGGAAATTCAACTCTGTCCCCTACATCATCGGAATCAACAAGCAAGAGTTTGGCTGGCTTCTTCCCCTGGTGAGAATACGGGGTCCCCTTTGCTCTCCTCCCCCAACCATCGCGTCTCCCCCTCATCTCTGGTTGCAGGGCTCCTCCTTCTCCGGACCCCCTCTGAATCCAGAGCAGCTGTCCCCTTCATGTGAGAGGACATTTCCACGGGGAGCTTCTCTAGGATGGCCCAAGTGTCACCTGGGGAGCCCTGCCCCCACACACTCTATTGCCTTCCTGTCTACGAGCCCTGACGCTTGGGTGCGGGGGTGCCCAGGGGGTGATCACTGGGCAGACGCATTTCTGTCTCTGTGATCAGGGGCGGTGGGACAGGCTGCAGCACGGTGACCCCCGAAGTCAGGCTTCCCCGCTCCCACAGAGCCTGGGAGAGGCTTCCTGGCTGAATGTCTGCATTTCAAGCAGTGGCTCTCAGGTCCTGGAGGAAACGGTTTTGGGTGGCAGATCCACATCTCAGAGGGCAAAGGAGGTTCTATAATTGTAAGCTCTCTAAAGTAGCTGCTTAGGAGGGGACTCGGGGACCTATGAACCTATCACCAGGTTTTGGCCAGAACAAACAGTAAATTCCCCTGGCCCCAGGAGCTTTCTCAGGCAAGCATTTACAGGGCCTGGGACAGCCTCCCCGTGCATCCTAAGGACAAGGCCTTAAGCCTCTGGCAGCCAAGCTAGTGTTTGGTCAGGTACCTTACTGTGGAGGTTTGGATGGGGCATCTTGTGCAGAGTCCTGCTGTCCTCACGTCACAGAGTTTCAGAGGCCACTGTTCGACCAAAGCCATATGGCAGGATTTGGGGCTTCCTGGGTCATCTGAGACAGGTGCGAGTATTTGTTAGGTCTGTGTTCTTTGCCCCAGAGCCCTCTGCTTCAACATTAGCCAGGCTCAAACCTTTCCTGGGTGGTGCCGTGTCCAGGATGGGGATTCTTGCCTGATACACACGTGCGCGCGCACACACACACACACACGTGCACGTGCATGCGCACACGCACACACACACACGCACTGCAAAGGCCTGGGACAGCTTCTCTTTACATTGACTGTATCCTTTTGCATGGCTTGAGTTTCTTGATAAAATAAGCCCATTTGTTTCATTGATTTTGCCCAACCCATCAAGGACCCATGCTTGTCTAAGTCATGACGAAGTGACCTTCAGCCTACATCGGTCTGATCGGTTGGTAAGCCTGGTTCTTTCTGCTAGTTCTTGATGAATCACAATTGTGTCACTGTTGTTCTAACAGATGATGAGTTACCCCCTCCCTGAGGGCAAGCTGGATGAGAAGATGGCTGCATCACTCTTGTGGAAGTCCTACTGCATTGCTGTAAGAGGCTAGGGAACCACAGGGACTGGCTGAGACCCAAAGAGGGACAGAGACTGGCCCCAAACCACCGAGCAATTAAATGGCAGGGTGAAGCCCAGAGATGGAGGGTTCTGTCCCCACTTTTCTGCCCCCCCCTTCACCACACAGCGTGGGGGTGGTTTCCTAGGGCTGGAGAGAGTCACCGTTCACACAGGCCACCTCAGGCTCTAGAAGCTGCATCATTCATGGCAGGGGGGGGCAGGAGCAGAGGGGTAGGGGGACTGGGGTGGGGAGGGGGTCACTTTTACTTCTGCTCCATTTCAGGAAATCCCTGAAGAACTCACTCCCCTGACCATTGAGAAGTATTTAGGAGGGACAGATGACCTTGTCAAAAAGAAGGACCTGTTCTTGAACCTGATAGGAAATTTGTTTTTTGGTATCCCATCTGTGATTGTCGCCCGTCACCACAGAGGTGAGTCCCAGAGGTTGGGCAGGAGAGAGACACCGACCCCCACAGCTTCTCTGTTTGTCCCACCCACTTCTCAGCATAGACAGATACGTGGAAGCCACCAAGGGTCAGGCTTCCAGGGCTGGTCCCCTGCGGCCGGGGACAGGGGCTCCATATCACTTTGGGCCCACCAGAAGGCGACTCTGAGAAGAGGGCTTGCATACACATAGCTTACTTGGGAGGGGACCCCAGGCACACCAGCAGAGCAGGGGAGAAATGGCACAGCAAGGGGAAGGAAGCCAACCAGAGCTGCAGGGTAAGCAGGTGTGCGTGTGGACACCTGGGGCTGCCATGTCCCCCGTCATGTCTCACGGAGATTCCGTACAAGGGGCAAGGGAGCTGGGGTACTTAGCCTCCACTCCCGGGAGTCTTGGGTTGAAGCCTGTTCCCAAGGGGCTTTTAATTCCCGGGAGCTCTGACTTGCCGCACACATGGGCAGAATGGTCACTCGGTGGCCAAAGACCTCAGGCAAAGAGCTGCGGACGCCAGAGGTGGAAGTCCGGCCAGGGCATCCAGGGGTTGGGGGAGGTGATGAGGGACCAGCCAGCAGCATCCATCACGGGGGCTCCTCCCCTCACGTTACTGTGGTCTGTGGGGCCAGAGGGCAAGTCTTAGAAGATACGTCTTGGAAGGTCTCCAAGATCAGGGCTAGGGGCCAACTTCAACTCTGGGGGCAGCTGGTGGAGCTGGGGGTAGACTGAAGCCAAGCATAAAATCAGGCTGGTCCAGACCTAAAAACAAAACAAAACAAAACAAAAGAAGCGAGCAGCGGGAAGTGTGGAGGCATGTGTTCTGCTAGAGAGTGCATGTCTACTGATGGCTCCTGTCCATCCTGGGGTGTGGTGGGTCTGCCACGGGACCGACCAACATCGATCCAAGGCAGTGTAGGAGGACTATGAGGTCAAGGATGGATAAGCTCATCTAGAGAGGGTGCATCCCTTTTGAGCATCTTTTTGAGGTCCTCACAAGACCCCTCCTTCACCTGGTCTGCAGGCTAGGAAGTGGTTCTTGGTACAGACAACCATGCTGGGAGGGTCTTGAGGTTCAGGACTTTCCAGGCATGAGAAAAAGCAGCTGAGCTGACCTCTTCTGCTCGCAGGCCCTCAGTATAGTGAGAACAGGTGCTCCTTCCTCCTCCCAAGCGTCCTGACGACACTCGGCAGCCAGGGGCCACCGGGGTTCATATTTGCTCTTTCATAAACTTGGTCTTGCCTCTGGATACATGTCTGACCTGTGGTATCTTACTCTGCTTTGTCTGCTGGCCCAGCCATCCTTGGCCTTGTGTTTTTTTAATCTGGTATCCTGTGACTTTGAATTCAGTCTTTTCCCAGGACTGCACAGATTTTACCAATAGTATTCTTCTTTCTGTATTTGTGTCACTTTCTTTTTGAAAGAACTTTTCTGAATACAAAATTAATATCCTACACTGGGATATTATGTGGGAACGCATGAAGAAGGAATTCGGTACTACTCTGAATTCCTCTGCCAAGAAACATCTGCTCTAAATTTTTGATATATTTTTTGAATAATCTTTCCACGTCTTATATATAACTTAGAAATTAATGTTATAGCATGTGTTCAATAATCATGTGTTCGATATATCAATAGTGTTCACAAAACACTATATTGCAAGCCTTTGTTCGATGTCAATGAAAAGTCTTCAAAAACACCCACTATTTCATGGAATGATGCATCAAAATTTACTCCAGCACTCCTGTCCTATTGGCTATTTAGGCTAGCCAGATCTGTATTCTAATGCAAGAAAAAAGAGTATGCTCAGCCTTATGTGCATAAATCTTGGTTAAAGTCTCTAAAAATTTTCTTAGAATTGGTTATTAGAAGTGAAATTCCCAGGCGGGGCCCTAAGAGCATGTTAAAATTCTTGGTACATGTGAAATTTCTTTCCAGTGTATGAATAGGATTTCTAGATTCTCTCACTTGGGAAACTCGGGTTTAAAAGTAAAGATAATGCTGCCGATTTCATAAGCTTTTCCTTGAAAAAAAAAGAAGAAAAGGAAAGGAAAAGAAAGAAAGAGGAAAAAACCCAAAAGCCCATCCCCAAGTTTTCAATGGCGTACTTAGATAACTAACTCTGTCCTCTCTGCTTCTTCTGTTTTCCCATTATCCTAATCTGTGCCCTACTTTCCTTTGGACACTTGTGTTGTGCTTGTAGGAATTTTATGCATCTCCATAATTTTAGGCAGAAAGCTAAAAAAAAAAAAAAAAAAGAAAAAAAAGGGGAATTATCTTTTGTGCAGGGCACTACCCAAAGACATTCTCTCCTACATGAAAGGTCGAGGAGCTCCTTCCTAAAACTTCTGAGTGGTAGAGGCGAAGTTACAGCCCCTTCTCTCAGTGAGTTCTGCTTAACCCTGAAGTAGCCACTAACAGGTAGATTTCAGACCCATAGATGGTTGCTTCTTCCAGATAAGCAAGACCTCTTGCTAAATCAAGGGCACGTTGACGGGGGTGAGGGAGGCAACTCAATAAATTATCCTATGTCCTCATGTGGGGATGGCACATATGGTTAAGTCATTTTTGGACAAATATTTAATGATATGGAGAAATGATTATCGTCTATTTCAAAATGATACATACAACATCATCCCATTTTCATATCATAGAAGGGATATAGGCTAAAATATGAACACGTGTGTCTTCGAGTGGTGGCGTTGTAGGTGGTCTTTTTGTTCATCCATTGTGTCTGCACCTTCCAAGTTCGTTCTTGTACGCAAGGGGGGGGAAAGCTGTACAACGTTACAACGTCCCCTCCACCTCCACGGGGGCCCGGCCGTTCCCCCGTCACAGCCACTCCGCTCTGGGTGTTAGGGTCCACGCGAAGCGCTGAGCTCCCCGGGGGGGGGGGTGGCTCCCAACCCAGCCCTGAAGGAGTGGGTGAAATGACTCTGCCTGAAGCCATCTGAAGGAAAGCTGACCCCCTCTGGGGGCTCAGAGAGGAGATTCCGGGAGTGGGAGGGGGAAAGCAAGAGAGAGCCACCTTTGTCCTCCCTCAGAGACCCCCTTCTTCTCTGCTGCCACCCCCTTCTCTGCTGTCACCACCCTGGGCCTATCAGGAAGCAAGGTAAGAGGTGATGGAGAAATAGAAAATGCTGGGGTTTTGGATTCCTGAGATGCAAGAGACAGCTCGTGCCCTTTCCCTGTGTTTGTATTTAAGTATCTGAGCTGTCCGACCAGCAACTCGGATTAGCGTCACTCCTCCCGAAAAATTAGGTGACAAAAACACTGTCCAAACTGGGTGGAATAGAAGGCCCCCGCTGGGCCGCAGAGAGCCAGTGAGGGAGTCGGAGCCAGGCTGTTTGCCGCGGAACGCGGCCGAGTCGGCGGGATATGCACAGAGGTCGTGTGGAGGCAGCAGCGTCTGTGGGGACTGACCCACGCCCCTGTGACGATGGGCGTTCCGGACGGGCCTGCGTCCCCGGGCTCAGCGTGGACTCATTCCACCTGCGTTCGTCAAGTCATTCGATACCTGGCTCAAAACCTCTGCCACCTCCACCCACGGTGTGTCTTCAAGCAAATACGGACCTTTCCCCAAGCTCTAGTTCCCCAAAGTGCCGGTGACTGGGGTCTTTCCGCAGGTCCACACGGTGTCGAGGGCACAGCTGGCCCTGACACTGGGCATTTGCGACTGATGTTGCTGGTGTTCGTGCCCAGGACCCGGGTGGCCCTCCTGGTCCCTGAGCGCTCAGGGCGCCCGGAGACCGCGGCGCCACCCAGGCGGGCGTCTGGCGAGATGAACTGTGTGTGACTCCATCTCTCCCCAGATGCCGGAGCCCCCACCTACATGTATGAGTTCCAGTACCGCCCAAGCTTCTCGTCAGACCTGAAACCCAACACGGTGGTAGGGGACCACGGCGATGACCTCTTCTCCGTCTTCGGGGCCCCATTTTTGAAAGGTGATGGCCCTTTGGTGACTATAAACTTGGAGTTCGAGTCTCGGTTTGGGGGTGGCCTTGGGCAGGTTCCCCTCTCTCTCTAGTTCTTACCCGAATACACCAGAGTAGGGCTGAGCTGCAAAGATTTCCAACCTTTCTCTGGCTCCGACACACATGACAGGGAAGGTGTAGCCATGGGTCCCCGTTGGTAGCGTCTCTGAGAATCGGGGCCCGGGTGGGTGTCCGTAAGACAGCTGGCAGGTCACCTGCGGGCCCCGGCCAAGGGCCAGAAAGCCACCACGCGCCGCCCACTCGCAAGAGCATATCAGAAAGGGAGTGAGAACAAGGTCCGAATGGCTGTTGACCTTGAATCAGGGCTAGTGTGCGTCTGTGTGTCTGTCCATTCAGCCGTCTCTCTACCTAAACCTCGTGTTTCTAAACCTAATATATTTAATAATATAATACTTTAAACAGGACGTCTCACCAGTACCTCCAGTGTCCTAAGTGGCAGCAATTACAGATGACGAGCTGCGACCCGCCTCAGGGCTGTTAGTGACATTACCAGCTCCTCTGGGCGTTAACCACTGGGTTATTTTTCAGATTCTGTGCAAACGCGGTTTGGGGAAGGAGACTGAGCAGAGACCCCCAAGGAGCACAGTCCCGAGGTGGGGTCACTGTGGAGGCCCCCCTGCATGTGGCACCGGGACCTCAACAGGTGGGGGGCAGGATATATAGGCACAGATGACAAAGATGGCCGGCTGATGAGCTGACCACGGCCCTCCCCTTGCATCCTCCATCAGGATCTCCTGAGCTTAGGAGATCCTGAGCTACTGACTCTCCACTAGGAGATCCAAACCACCCACATCTTCTTGAAATGCAGGTTTTGACGCAGTAGGCCTGGAGTAAGGACTCAGATTCTGAATTTCCCACAAGCTGTCCGGGGCTGTTGACCATGAACCACACTTGGGAGTAGTGAAGGCTTTTTCTCTTCCCCACAGGCGGTGCCTCAAAAGAGGAGGTCATGCTCAGCAAAATGGTGATGAAATTCTGGGCCAACTTCGCCCGCACTGGGTGAGCCGGGTGGCAAAGTATGGTTGGGGGAGGGCCGGGCATGTTGACTGGGACAGGTAGCTCAAAGCCCTGTGACCCTGACCGTGAGAGTTCTCTGAGACTGGGCGGGCTGCCTAGCATCCGGTGAGCTCCCTGCCTCTGGGGCTGAAGGAGCCTCCTGGCGGAAATGGAACCCAGAGGTCTTGCAGATCTCCTGGTGTTGTTGGGGGATCCCACATAGCTTTGGGTAATTCTTACTTGATTCTGTTCCTAGGAACCCCAATGGGGAGGGGCTGCCCTCTTGGCCGGCCTATGATGAGAAGGAAGGGTACCTGCAGATTGGGGTCACCACTCAGCCAGCCCAGAAGCTGAAAGAAAAGGAAGTGGCCATCTGGATGGAGCTCCTGGCCAAGGGGGTGGCAGAAAGGCCACCTCACACAAAACACGGGGAGCTGTGAATGGGAGGCCGGGCTGGCTTCAGGGCCCGGGGAGCCCAGCCCGGGGTATTCTACACAAGGTGTTTATGAGTCAAAGAGGGATCTTACCATGGGCCCTGGGTTTCGTCTGGTGGAGCAGGTTGGAGGTCAGGGAGGGGGAAGTGTGGCATTTGGGGAATAAATTCTTTCCGAGACCAAGTCAGTGTCGGTGTCTTGGGCTCAGAGAACACGGTGGGTGCCATTGTGTGGAAACTGCCTCTTGTGGGGACGGCTTGGTCTTGGGAGCCGCCAAGGGGGACTCGGCCTCCGCTCCGTGTCTCTGGGCCCTCATCAGCTTCCAACAACCAGATGCGGGCGGCCAGAGTGCCGTGTCCCTCCCTTCCACACAGAGCTACCTGGAGGGAGGGAAGGGGCCCCGTCTGCGTGTGCACTTGCGGTGGCGTCAAGGTGGCGGCACGGTGACCCTGGGGCGCTGTGAGGTGGCCCTTACTGACTCTTCCCCAGGCCCAGAGCTTTTCTTCGAAGTACACAGCAGCCTGCTGGGCCCTTCCCTGAGGCCGTTCCTTCCAGCAACTTGTCTGGGCCCTTTCTGTAGCCCGGACCCCTTCAGGATTTATCCTGAGCCTATCTGGGCTGGCTGCCCGTCAGAGTCACCTTTGCAGCTTTTCAACAACGCTATTGCACAGGCCCCATCCTGATTCTCCTTCCTTTGGCCCAGGGAAGGGCCTGGGAATTGGGATTTTTGTGAATCTCCCTATGTTTAGTTGGTGTGTAGCCAGCGTTGAGAACCACTGACCTGGTCCGTGAGTTCCTGAAGGCAGGGACCCTTTCTATAGGTCTCGGGGACTCCGGGGCCCCACACGGTGTGTGAGCTGAATATGGACGGATGGTGGAATGCATGACCAAGGGAGTAAAGTTGAGTTGCCAGGTTCCTGGAGATTGCAAAAACTCTAGGCCTTCACAGGTGATGAGACTAGATGGACAGACTGATAGATGGTGGGCAGACGGAACTTCACAAGGTCAAAGTGGTCATCGGCCTTCAGTGACCCGTTGATTATACCTGTGAATTCTCTACTAAGAGCAGTAACTAAGAGTTACCGAATATTTTCTAAGTGTCTTCATAATAAAGTAGGTTTCCTATTCATATCGTCGTCACAGCAGCACTTGGAGGCGGGTACTCGCTCTCAGCCTCGTGAACGTTAACACGGGGCCCAAGAAACCTTAACAAGGAAGTGGCAGATGGGGCCAAGTACATAATTTTCTGTGCAAGATAAAAATAAGCCTTTATTTTATTTTATTAAAAGATTTTATTTATTTGACAGAGAGAGGGAACGCAAGCAGGGGGAGTGGGAGAGGGAGAAGAAGGCTTCCTGCCGAGCAGAGAGCCCGATGCGGGGCTCGATCCCCGGACCCCGAGGTCATGACCTGAGCCGAAGGCAGAGGCTTAATGACTGAGCCACCCAGGCGCCTCTGAAATAAGCCTTTATCTTAAAAAAAAAATGATTAGGAATTTTAAGATGGCGACAGCGCAGCCTTAAAGCAACCGTGAGCCTGGGCTTTAACCCACAGAGCTGGGCTGTAAACCTCAGCAGTCTGGATCTAGAACTTGAGCCCGCAGAGCAACCCTTCCTTCCTGAACAGGACACTTTAAAAATCCTGGTCTCCTGAGTCATCTGCTTCCTGCCAAAGGCACCCATTTGACTGACGGTTCTCTGCTGCCCTCTAGTGGGAAGTGTCCATATAGCCGCTCCGGCTTCAGGGCTGGATCCAAGACCATCTACCCAGGCAGAGACCCTAGCAATAACTGGGAGGGGGTGGGGGGCTGTGACTGTGCCTAAGCTGACACTTCCAGGGGGCAGCATTCAGACTGGTCTCTTGCAGCCTCCAGACTCCTAACCATGCAGGGGCGGCTTGGGTAGGCGCTTCCCAAGTCTTCCTCCTACTTCATCCCGAGATGAAGTGTCTTCTGGCCCTGATGGGCTCCCCAGCCTCCAACAGGACTAATCCAGTTCTGGGCACCTCAGAAGCGCTCAGGAAACCCCACTCATGTAGCACTTCTCTGCAGAGGATCTGCCCTTTGCCTCCCACCCGGGCTGGTGAAAGATTCCCAATTGGTCTGCCTTCCCCTTATCCTCTGTGCCGCGGAGTCAGAGTGACCCATCCCAACGGCCACCCTCCTGTCCACTTTCCTAGAGACGCACCCTTTGCCATCTGATTTTGAAACTCCACTCCTTCAGAGTCTGGGCTGGCCTCTTCACATGCTTTGCCACTAAAATACGGCAGAAGTGATGCAGTGCTTCTAGAGCCCATGCCCATGTGCACGCACGCTCTTGAACCCCCGCGACTGCCATGGGAAAGAGCCCGGGCCAGCCTGCCGGGAATGAGACATCCCACGGAGGGGAGCCAGGCCGGCAGAGGCCGACAAGGACCAGCCCGCCTCCAGATGTCCCACGGCTGCCGACACGAGGGTGAGCCCGATCAGGATCAGCTGAGGCCGCCCCCTAGATCGGCGGGACTTCCCAGGTGGTCCACAGACCCAGCAGCCAGATACATGGCTGTTGTTTTACGTTTTAGGGGTGGTTTGCCACACGGCAGTCACCTCCGGCCACACCACGTAACACCCAAGTATGATCGCATCACTCCAACAACCTAAAACTTATATTTTTTAAAGATTTTATTTTTATTTATTTGACAGAGAGAGCTAGATCACAAGTAGACAGAGAGAGGCGGGAAGCGGGCTCCCCGCTGAGCAGAGAACCCGAGGCGGGGCTCGATCCCAGGACCCTGAGATCATGACTTAAGCCGAAGGCAGAGGCTTTAACCCACTGAGCCACCCAGGCGCCCCCGACCTAAAACTTTTTAATGGCTCCTCATTGCCCTCTGGAAAAAGTTTCATCTCCCTCTCCCAGCTTGAGAGGCCCCTCATCACCTGGATTTTACTTTTCTCTGTGGCCCTTCCACATGGAAATTTCCACTGCAAATCTCTTCAGCTCCTTCAGTTCCTCGTGCTCCCTGGAGTTCTCCATGCGTCCACACTGTCACTTTTTGCTAGTCTCATGACCTGGAATTCCCCCCGACTCAGCTCAAGTATCGCCTGTTGTGAGAGCCCCTCTCTGATCTCCCAGGTGGGGTTCTGTGCATGATTTCTCTGCTGGGTTTTGAGATGGCGTCTTCTCACTCCCCTAGTAAACCCGACCATCTCCTGGAGGACCAGCCATGCGCCAGAAACTAGACACAGCAGAGAGAAATAGTAGTGATCGATGCCTTCTGTCCCCAAAGCCGCTGGTCCCCTGAAAGATCATTTCAACACATTGTGGCAAGTTTGGTGAGACGGGTAGGTTAGGAAAGGCTTTCTTTTCTTTCTTTCTTTCTTTCTTTCTTTCTTTCTTTCTTTCTTTCTTTCTTTCTTTCTTTCTTTCTTTCTTTTAGGGATAACATCATGAGGGACAGATAGAGTCAGCCGGTTTCAGAGAGATGGGGAAAGGCCAAGGGATGGGGCCCAGGGGTGAGGCCCAGGGGCACAGGGTGTCCTTGGGGACACATCTGCTAGTGGAGCAGAGAGGGGGCATGAAATGAAGAAGGAGTCTGGATTTCCTTTGAAGGTCCTAGGGAGACATCCGTGGGTTACAAATAAAACAAAAAGCATGCAGTAAGTGCTCAATATATGTTTCCTTATCAGCATACCATCTGCGCCCTCCATCAGACTAAGAGTTCTTCGATGACAAGAGTTACTCCTTCTTCGTCCACCCCAGTTCCTTTCTGGTACGTCTTAGGACTAGGTATGGTTCTCGTCAATGAATGAGTGAATGAATGAGTAAATACATCCACCCAAGATGTAACAAAACAAACCAAAGGGATCTTTTCATCCAGACAAGAATGACTTTTCAGTCCCCGGGTTGGGGGAGGTCTTGAGGCTTCCCACAGGCTCTGAGGAGGGTCCTGAGAACAAAGACCACCAGTCCTCCCCCTTCCCTCAGCCTCAGGAGTGTGCGTTGGCGCCATCTGGTGGCCACGGCCATATTCGGCATTAATCAGCCGCTCCCGTTGCTAAGGTGCAGTCAGGCCCGAGAAGGGGAGAGGGAAGCTGCAGTGGGCAGAAACGTTCTGCTCAGCAAACATACATCCCCACTCGCTCAGCCAGCTTCGAGGGGTCTCTGTGGATGCCAGCCCAGGTCTGCCTGTCCTCACCCTGCAAGAACTGAGCCCTGAGTACCATCCCACCCCCACGATAGGGACAGATCTCAGCCTATGGGACAGAGAAGCCCTTATCCACGGCTGCTCAGATCAAGGTGCTTTCCACAAGGGACCCCGCCATTCTCAGCAGATGGTGGATTAGCCCCAATGTTGGGCTGACCGTGGCCTCCAGGTCTGCACCCGACTTACTGTGGCCGGGGCTGGGCTTGCTTCAGGACCCCCCCCCCCCCGCCACCCGCCCCTCTGATTCCGAGTCGGCCCACCCTCAGCTGGTCGTCTGGACTGCAGCCTGAAGCTACAGTGGGGGGTGGGGGCTGTCCCCCATATGAAGACATGCTCTGCTCACCAACAATCCATTTGTAGCTCCCGGGTATGTTCAGGCAATGGACTTGGCTTGGGCCTCCTCTGGAGACAGAGGCGGTCTTCCTTGATTTCCTGCAGCCTTCTGGCCCTGGTTGGTCTGGCCCAGCGCAGCCCCTCCCAGGCTTGAGGCCGACCTGGCCAGGAGCTGATAAGCCGGACACCAGAAGCCACTTAGTGGCCAGACCTTCCGGGAGTCTCTGGTCGCTGCACCCCTCTCTGCTCCTCCTCTGGGTGGGAGCTGAGGTCAAGGCCTGCCTGAGTTGCTGCCCAGCTGGGGGAGCTTCTCCCGCGCCGCAGCCTAATGGGGGCTGACAGTGGAGGGGTTGTGGGGCAGGCGGGTCCAGCAGAAAGCTGGCTGTTGCCTGGCAAAGCCTGTGGGCCCTGATATTTCCCGAAGCTTGAACTTGAACTCTGTATTTATTGACTTATGGCCCAAGATTCTTCAACAGGGGCCTCCGCAGTCACAACAAGAAGCTCTCAATCTTGACTTCCAGCGAGGGCATAAGAAGAGACTCAAACCATAAACAGAAACCCCAAACAGATGCCACTAACTTAACCAAACCACGAATCCCTTCTGGGAAGGAGCCGAAACTCACCGCCACCACCACCAGAGGGCGCCATGCGCGAACGTGTATTTCCCGAAGCTTGAACTTCCCGCCCAGGTGGTCAAGTGCGCCCGCGCGCAGGGAGACTGGGATTTGGGTACCCAGACCCCAGTTCAAACCTCAGCGGCACCAGCCGAAGGAGGGGACAAGGGAACAGAGACACTGTTTGGGCTGCAGGAAAACACAGCGATGACCGGGCTGCCTTTGAAACGGGCAGAGGTGGGGAGGGGGAGGAGATGGACATTTGTCACTGAGCTGATTTGCTCTAAACACAACAAACCGCGGCGGAACAGGCACTGTTCTGAACACAATGTGAACATTTAGTCCTCCCCGCGGCCCCAGCACTCGTCCTTCAGTGGCTGGGCGTCCTCAAGTGGGTCGCCTGTCAAGCCCCGCCCTCAACTTCCTCATCCGTCCAGTGGGCGCACAGCGGTTGTGGCCACCTCCCTCGTGGGGTCGCTGTCGGGAACACCAAGGACATGTTGGATGCGGGATGGATTCAGTGAACACTTGACATGAATGGGGTGACAGACATTTAGAAATAAGCTCTCTTGTCATCCTCGTTTGGTTGGGGTTGGAGAACGGAGACCGACACTGTGGATCACTGGTAGAGAGAGGCCCCCAAAGGCTATATATGTATCAAACATCTGAGAATCTGATGAACGTATGCATTCTCTCTCCCAAAGAAGTAGACACAGACTCATCAGAGACAAATTCAAAAAGTTCCGCAAGTCTCTGAAGTCCATTCATAAATAGTTTCCATAACCCCTGACCCATTATACGGATGAACAAATTGAGGCCCAAAGAGAGAGCCTCACACCCATTGGTGCCTACGGAAGGAGACAGAAACGAAGCTCTAGCCCCCACAGATAGGCCAGGGGTGTGATTCAATGCGGGAACAGGGAAAAGCCTGCCGGTCGCCTCCGGCGAGGCTCGCCTGTGCGGGCTTCTCCAGCCACGTTTGTCAGCGGAGGGCACAGGGCAGCAGCCAGGGTTGCCAGGCGCCCTGTCATCCCCAGAAGAGCTGCCCTTTCTGCTTCTGGCCCAGCCTCCCTCCGCTACGCCCGCGGGGCGCCTTACTCATTAAATGTCAGCACACACAAAGGGAAGGCTGGAAACCGGGCTGCCTTTTGTTTGATCCATTTTAATAAACCCTAACTCCAATTTTGGACTTCAAACAGGACTATCGGAATCCTAATACCCTCCCTGGGATGTCTGCCCAATGGCAACTCGACAGTCCACATCACTCCGCACCCCAAGATCCTTGGCACGAGTGAATCTGTCTCTCCGAGGCTGCCTCACGAGGTTGGGCTCATGATTCCCCATAGAGGAGCTCCATGGAAAGGACTTCAGAGGTTGTACAACCTCTCTCCCCTACCCCTGTGGGACACTGTGTCCCCTCTATGAACTACCCAAGAGACAACGTCTGCTAACTGCTTGCATATCTCCAGTGATGGGAAGCTCACCACTTCCAGTCTCTTCTCTGTTCTGGTCTAATCTTGTCAGCTCTCTTCTTGGACTTCCTGTTATTGATTTCAATTCAGCCCTTGGATTCACCACCCGGTTCCTGATAGCAATACCTCATTTATATTGATGTCACTTTAAAAATAATTAAAAGTTAAAACTAATAACAATAAAAATAATAACAATAGTCATTAAAAATAATACTAGTACTTAGCAACAAGGACCTATGTGTTAATATATCCTTCTCTCCCCAGAAAAATGCACACATGCATAACACACAATTAATTAATTGCGCACTGAATGTAATCAAACTGAAGGTTTTTTTTTCCAACTGGAGGTTCTAATCCCCTTGAAATTCAGCCCCAGAAATGAAAAAGTGAAAGGTTACTTGTAATCCATTTTCTATTTAAATAATATTACATCTTAAGAAATAAAATCAACGTAGCTATTTTAGTAAGTAGCTTGAATTTTAAAAAATAAACAAATAAAAAAAATTTTTTTTAATGTGTCATTCTCAGAGCTGGGATTACAGATTTCACCCCTTCCAGTGTCCTGTTTCATGGGTTATACAAAGAGGTCTTTGGGTGAGAGGTGGACCACTATGACCAGAAGCTTTTCTTCACCACCTGGAGGTTGGTCACAGTCACCCTCCTTTGCCTTATGTAATTCATAGCATTTTACCTTAGTGACAGAAAGAACCCAACCACCAGATACGTGGCACAGGAAATATCCTTTATTACTCTGCACACTTATTTTTCCACGAAGAGAACAGCTTTTGAAATAAATCCACACCAGAGAGAGAAACCTGCATGACATTGGAACAGTCCATGACACAGAGAGGGCACCACTGGAACAATCCTTATTTACACAGAAGTGGAGAAGCAGAGGGATGAGGGCGGGTACCCCGAAAGCAACTGCACATTCACCAGTGTCTTTGGTCGCAGTAAGGACGCTGACGCCCGCAGAGCTGCAGATCGCGGGGCTCACAAGGGCGTGACAGGTCACCCTCGACATCCTCAAAACGAAATGGTTGGATTTTTTTTTTTTCAAATACCCAGTGTTTCTGGCACCTGTTGAAGACCTACCAGAGAAGGAGGAACTACCGAATGTCCAGAAAAATCCAAGTTCTGGAGGCCAGACATCGGACATCGCTCTACTCCTCAGGTTACGGGTTGCCAGATGGTTCTGGAAAGTCCTACAGTAAACAGCGTGCTTCACGGTACATTTAACACAAGAACATTGTCATGGAGACAGGAACATTTCCTAACTGGATGGGACCTTTGATTATGGGATCCAACCCTTGCTTGCAGACAAAGAAGCCTGAAGCCTGGAGAGATAAAGTCCCCCCTCCCCAGGAGCCCAGCGAGGCGGCTGCAGACCCAGGTCCGTGAGGCTCGAAATGCCGAACGGCACCCACTTTTCTCTGTTCTTCCCCATCTGGCTTCCAAAGGAAATAAATGAGTGAAATGAGCTCAGTGGGCTTCTCTACTAAGAAATGACATCTTTGGCGAGAACGTTTGGTCTTCACATCACCGGGGCCACGAAACGGGTCCTCCGCCCAGAGCCAACCACCCCCTGCCCTCCCGCCATGGGCGGGGCCGCCGGCCGAGAATTAAGGCAGCTTTGGGGACTTGTATTCGGCAGGACTTTTGGCAAGAGTTGGCAGCTCCCCTTCCTCCTTTGTCTCTTTTGCATCTAGAATGAGGACCCCCCCCCACAGGCGGACACGGGACCACTGGACACGGAGAAGATGCTAACGTGGGGGCTAGTAAACAGATAGTTGACATTTCGTGGAAAATAATAATCCTTTACAAATCTGGGAAAAGGCAAAAGCATCCTATACAGTGCACAGGAGGACCCTCACGTCGGGGAGCCTCTGCTATCAAAAAAAGGCCACGAAAAAGGAGTCCAACACGTCTCAGGAGAAAGGACCAACTCCCCCCTCCCTTAGCGTGGGTGGAAGGTGAGCCCAGAGCGTCTGCCCGCACCTCCACACGAACTTCCAGGGGCTTCCTGGGTGCCCCCCAAGACCCCGCCCCCCGGGAGGCCCCCCATCCCCCCGCCCTAGACTCAGAGGCCACTCCTGCCACCAGGGCGCACCATGGCTTTGGTCTGGCGTTGGGTCAGCCGGCACATCTCCGTCTCACCCTCGCGACCAGCATCCGGAGGCAGAAGGGCCGCGTGCGGCTGGCAGGTTCCCTCTGTAGGGTGTCCCAGTTCTGATGCGCACAGGCTCTCCTGCACACCCCATTCCAGCCAGCCCGCCTCAGCTGTCACCCCCGCTGTTCCCCAGGGCCACTACGGTCGTCAGGAAGGACGCAGCTCCATGATCTCCTCCGCCGACGACCAGCTAGATGAGAACGGGTGACACCCTCTCCCCTCTCCCTCCTTCCAGCTCGCTGTTGTCTGGCTACAAGACCCTCTCCGGTTGCTCAACTGGGTTTTGTTTATTTTTCATGACAGCCCTGGGTGGGGGAGACCCTAGTGTGCAGGGCGTTTTGGAGAGCTCTGGGCTCAGAGTCAGGGGATCTGACCCGAGGTTCTGACTGGACCCCTTCGTAGCTGACGACACTTGAACCAGAGCGCCCGAAATGCTGGGCCTTGGTGTTCCCATCTGGGATATGGGGACAGAGACCGGCCCTGCGCACCTCGCCGGGAGGAGGGGAGATGACGGGGACGCATGCGCTCTGTGGCGAACGAGCGTAACCCCGAGGGAGGAATTACCCCTTCACGGGACCAGATCCCACCCGTGATGGGTCGTCCTGCCCACATCTCCCAGACCCCCCACCTTACTGTTCCACTCCGTTGGATGCTCCACTCCCAGTATGAGTGTCTTCCTACACTCCCAGTATGAGTGGCCTCTGTATCTATGGACTTATGGCCCAAGATTCTTCAACACAGGCTTCTGCAGTCACAAGGAGCTCTGAATCTCGACTTCCAGCGAGGGCATAAGAAGAGACTCAAACCATAAACAGAAACCCCAAACAGATTCCACCAACTTAACCAAACTACGAATCCGTTCCCTGAAGGAGCTGAAACTCACCATCACCACCACCAGAGGGTGCCACGCCGAACCGTGTAACAGAACTCAACGCTGGACATTAAAACCACCACCGACCGAGGGCTCCGTCAACTCAGAATATTCTCCCTTCGACTTGAATAACTCGGTTGCTCTGCACTTGGTCCCACCCTGCCCTCAGGTGCCAAGTCCAGACCATGAAGAGAGACAAGAGGGGTTTTCGGGGCCAACCCCCCACCACTTGAAGAGCCCGGGACCGTGCTGGGTGGGATTCTCCAAGAAGAATGTTCCGGAACACACACACATCAGACTCAGTGTAGCCAGAGTGAAGACTAACCGTGACAGTTTCTGCTCACAAGCCCATGAAGCATCTATCCACAGACCCAAGACGGAGACAAACCAACCCAAGCTTCCCTGACCAAAGTTCAGACATGGCGCAGACCGGGGGACAAGAGGAAGAGGATCCCCTGCCCCAGACCGGGCTGGGCTCTTTGTTTGTGTTTGGTTTTATGGCGTCTGACCAAAAGGAACATCCCCTCTCTGATGTGGCCGACAGGATTTCTTCCGGGACCCAAAGTACAAGCGAGCGTGGCGGGGAATTCTGCCCGAGCCACGGAGCTCGGCTTGGGCCAGATCCCAAACTGCGTGAGACCTTCCCCAAACAAAAGAGGTTCAACAGAAGTCATTCTTCCTGTTCCCTCCCCTCCTCTTCTCCCTCGATGCTTTCCAGTCCACACTCAGAGCCCTCCGGGGCCAGATGAACAGAAGGTGAATAAAAACCATTTGCAACTAAACCATTTGTCACTAAACCATTTGTAACTGGGAAAAGAGGAAGAGGGATGGAAAGACATATCTTCCAGGAGAGGATTTTCAAGACTGTGTCCGGGGTGGTAGCGAAGCCTTGGACCTGGACGTGGGCCCGGCGGGGCTCCTCCCTGGGGCCGGGATCAGATGGCCAGCCAGTGCTTCAGCTGCGGAGGAAGACGACAGGTGCTTAGGCCGGGGGCGGGGGCGGGGACCGAGGGGACCAAGGGCCAGCCAGGAAGGAAGCAGGAAGCACAGGGAGGGCAGAGAACACACCCCTCCCTTCAGACCCCGGAGAACAGGCAGGCTGATTACCTGCTTGTCCCTTAGGCCCAGAAAGGGCAAAGAAGCCTCCCAAAGTCACACAGCAAGTCTGAAAACAGGGGGCCCACCAGGACCCTCCCCACACCCCAACCCCCAGAATTTTCAGGGAAAAGGACTTAGGTCAACGTGGTATGGATGCACCTGCCGCTTCTCCTCCCCGAGCCTAGTGTGACAACCCCTCAGAGAGAAGGAGAGAGACTAGAGCTTAGGGAAGACGGGATATTCGGCTTCCCAGGACCAAGGAGCAGAGGTCGCAGAGGAGAGGCCCCTCTCCTCCCTTCCTGACACCATAGCCCCGGGCCTCCAGCCCACAGCTGCCTGGGGCTCTGTGGCGTGTGTGGGCCCCCGCCCGGAATGTTCCAGCCTGCACCTACTTGGAACTGCCTGACGTCCCTCTGGGCCACCAGGTGGTGCTCGTTCTCCGGGGTGATGCCATAGGCCAGTCTCTGCGAGAAGACGGACACGGGGGAGGGGGCCTCAGCCAGGCCTGGGGCGACCAGCCCAGCCCCGCAGCCACCCCCAGCTACAGGCCCCCTGCTGGTTGGCCCTAACATCCCACCAAAACGGCGTGTGAGGTCCATACAAGACACCGCCCCATTCTTCTTTGTGGAGCGGGTCCGTCCACCTGGAGCCATCTGGCCAGTCGGTGTGTACCGGGCTGACTGCTGCCGTCAGACCCTCGGGCAGGCCCTGTGGGCTGCAGACTCGGGGCAGGGACTCGCATCATTACTCGCACTGGGGGCCATGATGCATCGCCACATGGCGGGCAGCCCTCGCTGCTCCCTAAGTGTGAAAAATGAAAAGCTCCAAGACGATCCAGGATGAGCTCACCGAACAGAGGTCCTCCCGGTGACCCAGAGCCTCTGGGATGTGGGATTCCAAGGACAGGAAATGTGCCACAAGGAGCTGGGAAGGGGGCGGGCACAGCCCAGCCTGGGACCCTCTTCCCTAAGCCCTTGTATGGCTCACTTCCTGCCGCCCTCACCTGTCTGTCTGTCTGTCTCCAGGTTAGAATGTGGGCTCTGGAGAGTTCCGTCTCACGCCCAGCAGCCCACCGGCTTCCTCACAGCGAGGAAGCCAGGCCATGGCGGGGGGGGGGGGGATGAAGGAATGGAAGCTTCATCTCATAAAGGACATGAGGCAAAGGCTGTCACCATGATGTATAAAGGAAGGGGCCTTTGAATGACCAAAGAAGACAGACATCATTTCAGAGGAAAGGCCCTGTTTCCTAAACCCCTCTCCATGTATCGGCACACACAATGCACACCAGTAAAAGAAGATGTATTCTGGAAATCTCTGATTTCGACTGGTGGGCGTCAGGTTTGGGAAAGAGGCAGGTAAAAGCGGAGATGGCCAGGTCACGGTGAGCGCAGACTGGGAGATGGGGACATCTGGGGCGGCACAGACCTCAGAAGGGGACGTGAGGGTCGAGGGTCATGAGGGTCGCTTGTAATAACAGCAGGGGCCGCAGGAGCCTAGACGCCTGCCGCCTACAACCTGACACCAGGGGGCGCGCGCGGACCGCCTCCTCGCTGCCTGGGACCACGCTAAGCACTCCCTTTACCTTTCCAACCAAGGTCCAAATTGTTCAACGAGAAAACGCGGGCTGGGGTCTGGTCATGACTTGGCCATCTCAGTGGCTCTGGTGTCCCCGCCCTCGTGTCTATCCTCTCTTGGCCCATCAGGGATGCCTGCAGACGCCTCCCATCTCCCTTCCTGGCCCTCCCTGCACCCCTAGTCCTCCCCCCACACCGCCCCCACTGCCAGCGGGGCCCGCACCCCAAGCTCACCTCCCGCAGGGAGCCCCGTATGCTGAAGAACTTGTAGATGCTGTAGGCAGGCACGAGCACCATGGAGGAGAGTGCGATACCCCACCCGACCCAGTTGGCCCAGAGTGGGAAGACGTAGTCGTCGTAATTGAGCGGCTTGAAGTTGAAGACACTCACCACCACCACAAACTGAGGGGACAGCACGGGGGTGGGGGGGCGGTGGGAAGGGAGGGAGGGGAGCAGGTGGGAGGGGAGCAGTGGCAGACCCGCGGGAAGAGGGGGTCACAGGGAATACAGGAGAGAAGGAAAGAGAGCAAAAAAGAGAAGAGAAGGTTGAGAGGGAGGAAGCATTCAAGAAGCAAACGATGACAAAGAGTAGACAGAGGGAGCAAGAGACAGAAGAGGCATGGGAATGTGGCACACAGCCCCCTGGGCACCCGCCGCGGAGGAAGCCTCCCGTGCTCTGAACAGAGCTGGGCATCCCAGCATCCGTCTGCCTGAGCCCGTGCCCCCCAGCCCGGACCCAGCCCCCCGGCCCCCGGAAGCCGCACTGTACACACCAGGAGGAAGGCGGGGCTGACAAACTTCCAGCACAGTCTCCAGTAGAGGCCTGGCTTGAACCCCATCATCTGCTGGATGTCGTTGCTGAACCTGTCCACACCTGGGCACACACAGGGCAGGCCGGTCACACTGCCCACCCCCGCCCCCCGAAGAGCCCCAGGCCGCCCCTTGCAGCCCTCCCCTGAGAGTCAGGCCCCAGGAGCGGGGGGAGGGTGGGCAGTGAGGCAAGACGCGGGCACCGTGGCACTTGGTTGGTGCCGAAGACACCCCCAGCAGGTGCCGTGTGTGACGACACGGGCGGACCCAGGGGGCACGGAGCTCAGGGAAGTCCGGCAGTCTCAGAGAGACAAATTTCGCTTCACTCATCGGCCGGGTCTCAGAAAACAAACCCAGGGAACAAAGAAAAAAGAGACAAACGAAAAACCAGACTCTTCGAGACACAGAAAATACGGGCGGTGACCAGAGGGGAGCCGGGCGGGGGGCTGCGGGAGACGGAGAAAGGGGGGTGAGAGGTAGACGCTTCCAGCTTGTAAGTAAATCGGTCATGGAGCATAGGGACGATGGGGAACAATAATACTGTAGGAACGGTGATCAGTGACCGGTGGCGAGGACACCGTGGTGGTGGGCACCGAGGAAGGTACCGAGGGTCCAATCACCATGTCCTATGCCTGAAGCTAAAATGACACTGTACATCCGCTACACGTCAAAGAAAAAAATATATATATATATATATATATACAGTATCGCCTTATACGCCACTCCGATTTATTTTTGCAGAGGGAAAGCCGTGCTCCGGGAGCAGAGGGGACGTGCCCCAGGTGACACAGCCGGGCGGCCGGGATCCTAGAACAGTGACGTCCCTATGCGGAAGAGTCCAGCCTCACACCGATCGGCTCTTTGATGTGACTCGTGGGGAAAGAAAGGAACAGTCGGAACATGTGACCATTTGTGACACCTTCTCCCCGTTCGGCTCCAGAATAAGGCTGCCAGGGGGAACACGAGCTGCCTGGTTCCATCTGGGTTTCAGAGACACAACGGGAACGATTTTAGTTGAACTTACAATTGCACCCGAGTTTGGGACGTACTTTTACTGAAACTACGACTCATCGTTGATTTGAAAGTCCAGTGTAAGCGGGTACCCTGTTTTCTGTTTGCTAAATGGGGCCACCCTACTCTAGGAGGAATTTTATGGCTTGGAGGACCTGCATTCCTTGCTAATTAAAAGCTGGTACTGGAGGGTCCTTGGGGGGTCCTTGCAGCTTTCTGTCCAAAGGCAAAGATGAGCCGGGGGGCCGGGAGGGCTGTGCCCAAGAAGCCGCCCGCTCTGCTCTGGAATCAGCAGCGGCTGCCCCGGAGATGGAGAGGCCCTTGCACGGTCCCGTGCGCCCCGGGCCCCCCATGTACCGTAGAACCAGGAGACGCCGATGGCCTCCATGAGCACAGCGAACAGAATGGACGTCCCCGCCGCGAAGGTGTCCAGGAGGGTCAGCACGTACATCCCACCCTGGGCGTGGAGGGAGAAAGTTTGAGGCCATCCGGCCCAGAAATGGCCACCAACTCTCACATCTGTCCCCGCCGTCCTGTCCCCCGTCCCCCTGGCTCAGAATCCTGTTTGCAAAGGCGGGTGTCGGTGTCCCCGGGGGCTTGCTGTCCCGATGTCGCATATTTGCCTTCTGCCCAAGGGCTGAGGGCGGGCCTTGGAGCCGGGAACAAGGGAGGGGGCTTCCAAAGGGACTCTGGCTTCGCCTCAAACAAGTCAGCAGTTTGAAAGAGTCGCCTGGAGTCCCTCAGGCTCAGAGGTAGGAGACAGAGGAACAGGGGTGTCGCCATGGGGAGATCAGGCCGCAGGGCTGAAGATGCTGGTCCCACTGCGGTTCCCCCGAGCTCACCCGGGTCCCCGCACCCCCACCCGGCCCCAGCTCCAAGGCTGGGAATCCCTGACCCGACTGGATTGAAATGCAGCCTTGCGAGCTCCAGGTGACCCCCCCCCTCACCTTGGTGATGCAAAATAGGGCCAGAAGGAAGGTTCCAAAGGTGACACCAAATGTGAAGAGTTTCCGGTGTCTCTTGAGGACCTGGAAGTCGTCAGCCAGGCCCGTGATGACGGCCTCCATGCCTCCCATCTGGACAGAGCCGGCAGAGTGAGGGGCAGGTAGGAGGGACAGCCCGCCGTGGAGGCTCAGGCCCCAGGCTCCCTCGGACCTCCTGAAGCCTGCGGGGGAGGGGTGGGACACTCGGGCCCCCTGGTGTGACAGCCTTGCCTTCCTCCTCATCCTCACCCCTCTCTGCCCTGCTCTCTACCTGCCTCAGAACTCAGGACTACGTGGGAGAAGCTGAAGAGAAATCTGTGTCCCTCTGGTCAGCAGGCCCGTCTGCCGTCCCACACGCTCGCCTGAGCGGGGACCCAGGAGCCCAGGACGGTGCAGGGGGTGAGACGCCAAGGTGCCCACGCGTGTCACCTATGTGCGTAGAAGGAAAAGGCTTTCTGGAAACAACTCTCAGAGGAGAGCTGCGGGCGGTTGGAACTTCAGGCAGCAGTTTCTGACGAGGATTTTTGGCTGCCTTTCCGACCGTCAAGCAAGGGGTCACCCGGCACGCCAGCCTCTCACAGTCTGGAGGGTCCCCCATGCGTGCTAGTCGTGTGCTCACTGAAGTGACTCCCCGAGCCTGGGATGGCAGGCGGGAAGCACGCATGCCCCCCCCCCCCTATCTGTGACCCTGGGCCCCCCGCAGACTGTATTAGCCACGGTTGGGATTCCTTCCTATGCGTCTGGAAGCGGCCTCAGAATCCTTCTCAACACAACGCAGCAGGCCGATCTACCGACTGAAAGGAAGAGGCAGCAAGAGGACCCTCAGGGGCCAGCGCCACCCCGAGACTCTGGCAAACGTGTGGGCGTGATGGCCCAAAGGTGGGCGCGGACCTGCGGAGGTCTGCAAATCTAATCCTGCCTATGGGGAAAAGAAAAGGTTCTGAGAAACTAATGGGGGTCTGAGTGTTTATGGATTTCGGTGCCGCCCCTGGGGTTTCTGCTGGGCCTTAGCCTTATTCCTGGGCCTAGAGGAATTCACTTCCTGGGCTGCCTTTAATTAGGGCTTCTTGGAAACGACTAGCAATCAGGTGGGCCCTTCAGGCTGAGTGGCCGCGGGGTAGGGAGGGTCAGGCCCAGTGTGTCCCCTCCCCCCTTCCCCGCCCTGTGTGTGGGACGTGGTCTCCCGAGCAGGGTCACTCACTGAGCTGTCAATTCCCAGAGACAGGAGCATGAGGAAGAACACGACTGCCCAGAATGTGGATCCCGACAGGGTAGAAATGGCTTCTGGGTACAAGATGAAAACCAGGCCGGCTCCTGTAAGAAGCAGGGAGGGCCTCCTCAAGGGCTGGGCCTGCTGGTCTGAGATGCGGGTGGCGGGAGAGTAGTCGAGGCCCCCTTCGCCCGGCCGAGCCCACCGTGTGTGGCCGGTCGCCTGGGGCAGAGCCATCCCAGGCTCTGCGACGACAGGTCACGTGGGGCCCAGCTCGCCATCCGTTGTGCCCCGAGGGGGGCGGACCTGCAGCCTGGACAGCTGCAGGCCACGGGCCGCGGATCCCGTGCCCCGTACGCCCTCAGGGAGCCTCTTACTCTCAAGAGTCTGCAGTCCTCAGAGCCCCTGAGAGTTCCCTCCCAGGCCCCAGCTCCTGGCAGCAAGAATAGGAGCAGCAGGAGGCAGGGCAGGTTCGAGGTCAGACTGCTCAGGCCTCGAATGCTGGGTGACCTTGGAGCACTCCCGCGGCCTGAGTCTCTGCTCTCTCACCTTTAAAGGGGGTCAGTTAACACTTGCCTCACGATCCGTGAGGACTAGCGAGGGTACGTCAAGTGCTCAGCATAGGGCTTCCCAATGGGTCCCACCTAGCCCGACTCACGGGAAGGTTCTGCTGCATAGGCAGGAGCCAGGAGGGCCGGGAACGCCCACCGACGGCTCAGAGAAAGCCCGTGGCACGGACCCCGTGGAAGGTTCCGGGCCCAGCCCTCCCGGTCCCGCAGCCCCCCACGGGAAAGCCGCCACCGCCGCCGGCGGCCAGGGGCACGCTGGCTTTCTCAGCCCCTCCCGCGTCTGCCCACCCACCTTCAGTGGCCACGTCCTCAATGTTGACCTTGTGTTCATGGGCCATGTAACCGAGGATGGAGAAGATGGCGAACCCGGAGACGAAGCTGGTGACACAGTTGATGGTGCTGGTGAGCAGGGCGTCCCTGGGGGGGAGGAGCGCCGTGGGGTCAAGTGGCCGGACCCTCCCCCGCCCTGCTCCCCGAGCCCCTGCGCTGTCCGCGCGGCAGCTGCCTCCAGCGCCTCCCCTCCTGCTGCCGCGTGGACCCCGCGCCCCGCCGGCCCGGGACCCCTTGGAGATCAGGGGCTGGTGTCCAACCCTTGTGGGGGAGTCACACCACCAGCCTCCTTCAGCGAACTGCCCCAGCTCCCTAGCGCCTCTCAGCTTCTCACCCAGGCCTTCAAGAGCTTTGCTGAGATGACCCAACCTTCCTTCCATGACTCCCCAGCACGCAGTCTTGGAACAGTCTTGGAACATGCCCGATCGCCGGACCACGTCCCTGGCTCACTCGGGCTTCTCCCGCCGTGCGTGCTGGCTGCTCGGATCCACCCGTCCCACTCCCAGGGATCCTCCAAGGCTCCCCTCAAACTCCCCTCCCTGCTCTTGCCGCACCCCTGCGGGGGGCTGATCCCCCGCTTCCCCAGCCTGCCCCCCCTCCCCCGCATGTGTCCGTCCCCCTCTGTCTCCCTCTAGAGGGGGCGTGGTTCTGTCTGAAGCCTCCGAGGGAGCAGCGGGAGGGGCCCCAGGCGGCCCCGGTCTGTCTGTCGGCCTCACGGCCGCTGGGCCCACACTCGACAGTGTCACCTGCTCAGTGAGACCCGAGCTAGGAGGGATCTTCTGACTCTGCTGCCCTGTGCAGACCCCTCAGCCCACCCTGAGCTCTCCCCTCTGACCCTGCCAGGCCCTCACCTCTCGTGCGACCAGCCCTTCCTTGCCTGTCTGGGCATCAGATGGACAGACAGACAATGCGGTCTGCTCTCGAAAGCCACACAGCGCTCCTCTGTGCCAGTAGCCCGTCCCCATGACCTCCCAGCCAGCTCCAGTGGCCTCGACCTTTCCAGGTGAGGACCTCGCACGTTTAAGGGGTGTCGGGCACTGAGATGCATTCATTAGGAGCCCCCCACCCCCTGAGGCCATGTCAGAGTTCACACAACACGCCCTCTGGGGGTCCCAGAAGGTCCGCTCTGCCTCATTTCACAGAGGAAGAAAGCCAAGAAGAGTTGACTCGCCCCAGACCAGAACCCTCTCTCCCATCCCCCAGGGTCAGGCCCCAGGATCCAGAGCTTTCCAGAGACCTGACAAGGATCGTACTTACCTGTAGCAGTTGTTGTCAAATTTGTTGTAACTGGCAAATGCAATCAGGACTCCAAATCCAGCGCCCAGGGAAAAAAATATCTGAGTTGCCGCATCGATCCATACCTGAAACGGGAAGACAGGGGCCATCACCCTTTGCTTCCTAGAGATCTAGAGATCGGGAAGACTGCTCTGGGAAGGCAGGGGAGCCCCGGGGAGGTCTGAGATCTGAGGAAGTGAGGTCCGAACCGGCGATGGGCAGCCACGCAACACCTCCCCAAAGCCTGCTCGAAGCTTCGGTGGAGAGAGCCCGGGGCCCCTCTGGCAGCTCCTGGCTTTGGTGCCCAGGAATGAGCTCAGCCTGGACGTTTGTTCAGAGGCTCAGTCTGATGTCCCGATTTTCAAAGAAAGTTACTAAACTCAGGGTGCCAGGCTAGGATGTGGATGGAGAGAGGGCAAAGGGCAGGACCATCTCAGAGGAGTTACACAGACAGCAGCTTCAGAAAAGGGACAAGGATTCCTACCAGCTCCCACCAGCCCACAGACAGTGCTGACTCCTCGGGGGGGGGGGGGGGGCCACCGGGGTACTTATTCCATCTTCTGGGTGATGAAGGCACGTGTCTGAAGCCCGGAGATCCGAGCACTGCACCCCCCCCCACCCCCGCCACCGCCAATTTCTAGCCCTGGTCAATTTCACCTGCCCACGTGGACCACATTGGATTTTCCAGTTTTCCATCACCTCGCTCATGTTACCCTGGGCTGCCCTTACTCTGTGAGCAGAAGGTGGAAAAAGAGAAGCAATCCAATGGGGGAGGATGGGTCTGCCCCCCGAGACACCACGCAGGCTCAGTTTCTACTTGTCGGAAAGACAGGGTATTTGAATAGGTAGAGAAGAAACCGAACTCTGACTTGTTTCACGATTTATAAGACTAGGGCAAGTCCTGAGCTCTGCTGTCTTTCTGACCGCTCCTAAGGAGACGGGCTTTCCCCTTGGTTATTGGACGATAACACGGCGGCGTGCTGGGACATTGTAGCTACGGGAGGTGGGTACGGGGATGCCTCCCTCCTACGCCTATGTTGCTCCCGCCTGCGGGTTCAGAGAATGTGAAGAAGTCTTTGGGAAGAGTGAGGAGAAACACTGAGCTGCCGTCAGTGATGGCGGGCTTCAGGGAGGAGGCGGAAATGATCTCAGCCCTCGAGGCACCGGATACCTCCAAGGCTGTCTCTGATCCCTCCAAGGCTGTCTCCGATCCCAGCTTCATCCCGCTGCCTTGGGCTCCCCTCCACATTCACCCCGCCTGCGTTTCGTCTGTGTCTCTCACAGGACAGTGGGCTAGAGGGTGACACGGGGGTGTCGGCGGGGTCCAGATCGCCCTGTGGCGGCTGCCGCTGCTTCTGCCCACATCATGGGATGGCAGCAGAGGGCGAGGCTGGGACCAGACCCCGGAATTAGGGCTGGGGTGGCCGGGGTGAGGGGAACTAGGAGGCCATGGCAGACATCAGGACCCAGGACAGAGTACTGCTCCCCTTGGAAAGAGGGGTCTGCAAAGGACACCACGCGAGGCCACAAAATCCTGGGCCATCTGAGCGGGGAGACCATCAGGTGCAAATAAAATGGGCATCAGTCACAGAGACGCCGCGGCCCAGAAAGGGAATGGCTCTGCCCTCCGTCCCAGGCTCTGCCGCAGATTTGTGGCCGATCTGGGGCCAGAGTTCCTGCCACCGCTCGCCCCGAGGGCCCTCCCCAACCCCGGCCTGAAGGCAAGTGGCCCCTGGGCACTGACCGTGGCCTCTTTGAGGCGATAGAAGTCGATGTGCAGGTAGGCGTTGATGCCGTTGGAGGCGCCGGGCAGCGTGACGCCGTGGACCAGGAGCACAAAGAGCACGAGGTAGGGCAGCGTGGCTGTGATCCACACCACCTGGCGGTGGACAGGGGGCGGGGCCGTGGGGTCAGGTCCTTGCCCAGGGAGCCAGGCGTGCCCTCCCCAAGCCTCCCTTCACCCCATGCCCGTGCCCCAGGCTCCATCTCTTGGAGATGGAGCTCCCCCGGGCAGCCCGAAACAGGTGGGAGGGTCCGCACACGCGGGCAGCACTGCCCCACAAGTGTAGGGCCGGCCGCCAGGGCAGAGACGAGGCTCTCACGGCTCCCAACGCTTCCTCTTCCATGAACTGCCTCCACTAACCCTTCAGGTTGCCCCAGGCAGATCTAAGCACTCCCACCTCTGTGGTCTGCACCTGCCTTCCCTCTCCCCACCCACGTCCTCTGCCTTCAAACATCTCATTGCCCAAGAAGGGATTCATTGTCCTTCGTAGTGGGGCCTGTACTTTAGTAGGTTTTGAAAGCTACCCCCCTCCCTGGTGATGCAACTGGGCAGTCAAGGTCAAACATCGCTGCTCTAGGCGGCTGTAGCCATGGAGAGCCTTGCAGAAAGGAGACTGTGCCTCCAGCAAAAACTCTGCTCAGGGCTGGGTTAGCCAGTCCACAGAAGACTCAGCTAAAACAGAAGAGGACACATGACTTAAGGACCAGAGGGTCCTTCCTCCCTAAGTCCTGGCACCTAGGCAGCCCCTAGAATCTTCACACATCTGGGGAGAATATGGAAGCTCTGAAACATGACCACGGGTAAATTTCTTTGCTGGGCTACAAAGATGTGGGCTCAACACAAAAAATGAAATGTGAAAAACAAAGTTCTGGTTTCCATATTTACATGGAAGGACTGGGATTATCCTCCTTGTCTGTCTTTTGCATTAAACCAGGGGCTCCTTGGAAGCAAAATCCCAGTATTTTTCAAACTTGTATCACGCACATGGCATACCTGAGTGCTTAAAAAACATTTGTTGGATGGAGGGATAGATGATCGGACAACTGCATAGATGAATGATTGGATGGATGGATGGATGGATGGATGACTGGACAGTTGTATAGATGAATGATGGATGGAGGGATAATTGGACAGTTACATAGATGAATGATGAATGATGGATGGATGGATGGATAATTGGATAGATGCATAGATGAATGGTGGATGGATGGATGGATGATTGGACAATTGTATAGATAAATGATTGGATGGATGGATGATTGGATGGTTGGATATACAGTTGGGTAGATAGTTAAATGGTAGATGGAGGGTTGGGTAAGTAAATTGTTGAGTATGTGGATGGGTAGACACATGAGCGAGTCAGTGATAATTCTGAGGGTTAGTGGATTAGTCCAAGAACAAATGAAAGAATGAGCAAGTGAATGAATGAGCAAATGAGTCAGGGAGTAATTAAATGCATCAGTGGTTGGTCAGGTATTCTGAGGGAATCAGAAGAGGAATCAGGGTCAGAAAGCTGACCCTGATCCATCAGGGTCTTATGGAAAGTTCTCGGAATTGTTAGCAAACTCAAGCCAATGGCTGATAATCACAACAAAGAAGAGCTTCTTTAGAACTTTCTAATGAACAGAGCTCTCTGAAGGGAGAATGTGCTTCCTGGGGAGAGGGGGAGGTGGTGAGGTCCCCGTCACTGAAGGTGTGCAAATCTTGCCAGAGATTTGGCAAGAGATTAGGCAAAGGACTGCCTAGATCAAGGTGAGGTCCATGGACCGGAGACATCAGCATCACCCGGGAGCTTGTCAGAAAGGCAGACTCCCACTCCACCCCCACGGAGTCAGACTCTCAAGATGAGAACCGGCAGTCTTGAGTTTTGACAAGACCCTCCCTGTGACTCTTACATGCGTTAAAGGTTGTGAAGCACTGCTCGGGGTCACCACTAAGGTCTCCTCTGACGCAGGGATGATAAAAGTCCATGCTTTATCCCTACAAAACTGCATTGATCTAACCTCTAATGATTCAGAAGGTGCGATCCTCCAAACTGGGTTTTAGGGACATTTGCACAAGTAATGAAGACATATGAGATTTGTGGGGTGAGGGGTATATACTGATGTTTCATTTAAAAAAACCCACCAAGATGTCAATATTTTAGCCTCTTCACTATTCATAAGCAGACGATATGCCTCACTATAACTCCGTCTGATTCAGTCACTGAAGCAAGCAGACCCTCTTACCCTGAACCAACATTGGGAAGACTTGGGGAGAATTAGGACTTGAAACTCACGAGGAGCAAGATGACCTTTCTATTTAAAAATTCTAGAACTTGGGTTTTTTTTTTTTTAATTGGTCCAGCTTTCTCCCCAACCCCACCTCTCTTGGCCAGAATCTGAGGGGTGTTCTGCCTTTTCCCGTCCCCCCCAACAGCCCAGAGCCTGGCCGTGCGGCGGGCAACTGGTCTCTGTGTGCCTTCCAGTCTGACATGTAGGGGCTCGGGGACTGGGCTTATCATCTACGAGCCAAGTTCAGCCAAGGACTCCGGAGATGGGGGAGGCAGGCAGGACTCCAGGATTGCAAGCCTCAGTGTGCCTGCTGACTCCAACGGACTCCCTGGGGGCTAACTTCCCTCTCAGACCTCCGCCCTCTGCCCTGAGGTGGTCAGTGGGCCGAGGTCAGAGTGTGCGGTGTGGGGTCTGATCAGACTGCGCCCGGCCCCCCACCGGGCCAGCTGCCACCGTGGAGTCACATCTCCTCCCAGGCTCAGAACCGCCACTTGCCAAGATGGGAAGTGTGAACATTTGCAATTCATTTGGGGAGGCTGTGGAAGCCGGCTAAGAAAAGCTCCGTCCTATTCCAGATGTAGTCTGGGCAGAAAGAAGCGACACTCCTGAGTTTCTCATGAGCCAGTTTATAAAAACAATTCAAGACAAGGCACCACCGGAATGTCCTCAGTGAAGCTCCTCATTCTGGAAAGCTCCCTCCCCAGGGGCTGCCGGGGGGTGGGGGTGGGGGCGAGGGGGGGGCCCTTCCCTCTTCAGCCGCCAGAACGCTGGGACATTTACGCAAAATGTGGACCGTGGCTTCCTTTGGGGGGATTTACGGAAAATGTGGGCTGCGGCTGCAGTTTGCCATGTTTCCACCTGGTGGGGGGGTTTCCCAGGCAGCCCTCCCGCCGCCCGCCCCTCCCTACACTCCCAAGGGGAGGGCGTGACTCCTTGAAGGTGCCTTTGCACAGAGGAACCGAGCATGCTCAGCCCCGTGCCTACTTGTCGTCAGTCTCCCTGCGGACAACTATGGCTCTGCTCCGGCGGAAGGGGGCTACGCTCGGTGGAATATAGTATCAGGAGCTGTGGGGGCCTCACGCCCGGGGCCAGAAGCCCGAGGAAAGCTCATATTGCTTCTGCAATCCTGCCACCTGCTCCCGATACCGGGGAAAGGCGCAGAGGGGCTGGCCCAGGCTGGCCCGGGGCTTCGGCACCTCCGTGGCTTCACTCAGGCAGTTCCTCCCACTGAAGACCCCCTCCGTCTGCCTCGTCTCCATCTACTCCTGTCCTTAGAGACCTGGGCCAAATGCTACCTTCTCCGTGGTCTTTGTCTCCGAGAGCGAATGCTGACGTGGGATCTCTCGCTTTTCCCACCATGACCACTCACGGGAGTAAGCACCTAGCAAGCCGACACAAAACACACGCAAACACGTGGATTGCTGGAGCTATAAAACCCAGACTCCACAAGCCAGCTCTGCCGTGACTAGGTGCAGTGGGTTCCGATCTGTCTCCCGGTCAAAACATTGTGGCGAGCTGCTACATTGATTTAAGGACCGTTGAAACGCCCTGTGCTTCAGTTAAAATGCAGCCCGAGTGCCTGATATGAAATGATCCCTAAGGTAAAGTCAAAAACCTAAAAAAACAAAAACAAAAAACAAGCAAGACGTAGAAGAGTGTGTGGACAGCTTGTGACCATTACTGTCTATTTTGAGGGAGACACACGTGTCTCTGGATGAAGACTCAAGAAACTAGTCCCACTGGGTGACCCATGCCTGTCTGTAATGTCCAGAAGAGGACAAGCAATTGAAGGACCCTGTCTCGTTTATTCCTATGTCACTAGTACTAGCATCAAGCCTGGCACGTAGTAGGTGTCCATAAAGGCTTAATAGGTTGTGCTGAATTCGAAAGAACGCTCAGCGAGGCTCCCCAGCTTGTGGATACACCCACCTTTTTCCTTTCTTCCTACCTTCCCTCCTTTCTTCACGAATCCTTCACTAAATACTTATTGAAGACCTACTACGTGCCAGGTGGTGGGATGGTAGCGGTCCTCACCTAGTTTTGCCCTATCCCAGAATTGCTCGCAGCTTTGGTCTTCACTTTTTCGGGGGGTTCCTCCTTGGGGCAGACACTGTCTTCAACATGCCGAGAGGAAGTTCCACGTCAAGCCTTTCTTGACTGATTTCAGCCCCACTGGCTGCCGGTCCCCTGCCACTATCTTTGCTCTCAACGGCATGACCAAGGGCTCTCGGAATACCGGAGAACACCCTGACGCAGGCCACTTGCCCCATTGCTGGTCTAAGGAGGCTTCTCACAAAGTCACACCTGCCTCATTATGGTAGACGACTGCCTCGTGACCCCCAGTGAACCCGCGCCAGGGTTAGTCCCCTCCCACACTGACTCTGGGCTTTACCACAAGATTTGGCTTGGCCGTTGGGCCGACAGCAAGTATGACGCAAGCAGAGACGGGAAGAGCTACTTGCACACTGGGGCTTGTCTGCTTGGAACTGCTCCCGGAAGTCGGCCGCCATGCTGTGAGAAGCCCAAGCCACTTGGCGAGGTTTTGTGGAAATGACCCAAGACGCTCTGGTTGACGACTCCTGCCGGGTTCCCGGCCAGTACCAGCTACCATCCCTGAGGGTGCACCGTCTCGGACATTCCAGCTCAGCCAAGCCCCCAGAATTGGCGCCAGGCCACGCCACGTGGACCAGGAGACCCACCCGTCAGATCTCAGTCAAGCCACAGCATCACGAGAGCAAACAAAATGGTTCTTTTACATCGCTACGTCTCGGGCTGTTTTGTTACACGGCAGTAGCTACTCATAGCACTGGAAAGAGCATTTCTCAACTATAGTCTCTTGAGGACAATCAAGCCCCCTATGGATCCCATAGGGTCCAAATGGGGTTGTTCTGATGTTCCCGGGCTCAGAATCAATACGGGTCATGAGATGCACGTACTTCCCCCCTGAGAGGAGGAATCCAGGGGCAGGGAGCAGTGTCACCCAGGTCAGAATGCTGACTCTGGTGGCCTTCCTCCCCCCCGTGCCCTTCTCCCCAGGAAACCTAGACCCTCACGGTCACTCAGAACTGTGCCGGCTGAAGCACCCATATTTGATAGTGAAGGAAATGGTTATATCCCAGAGAAGGATGCAAACGTGCATCAAACTTTAGACCGGAATTTGTGATTTATCAAACACATGTCAGTAAGTCGCTTTAGGCTTTTCCCCAAGACCCTTGGGGTGTCCCAATCGCCAGGAGCTCAGGGGGAGAAGTGTGGAACCCTGCCGCACCCCCTCCCCCACTGCTGGGGAGCCTTGGGCTTCGGGAAGGGAGGGGACTTGTCGCAGGCCTCCCAGTCAGCCAGTGGCAGAGCAGGGAGGGGGCGGCGGGGTGGGGGGCAACCCCAGGCTCGGTACCTCCCCTCCCGCCCTGGCTTTTTGCCGACCACCCAGTGACAGCTAGGAAAAAAAAGATCTGTTTCAGGCCGACGTCCCAACTTAAATAGAAACAAAGACCTTACCTTTCCCGATGTCTTCACGCCTTTCCAGAGGCTGAAAAACAGGATGATCACGACGACCATCAGACAAAGCGAGAGCTGCCACTGGGGCAGGCCCAGGTCATGGATCCCGCTGCTTTCATGCAGGTGCAGGACGCCACGCCTGCCCGGAGGAGAGAGGAGGGGCCGGGGGAGACGGCGGCGTCAGGCAGGGTGACCCAGGTTGTGGCCGCTGGCCAGTCCCCGGGAGCACCCGCTGATGGAGACTGGCCTTGGGCTGCCGCAGCCATCGCCCCACATCGTGTGGGGCTGCCCTGCACGGTGGTGCCCAGCGGCGGCGGTGGCGGGGACGGGCCTGCCCTGGGCCAGCAGATCATCTGGCAAATTCTTCCCACTCCCGTCTGTTTTCAAAACAGTAACGCCAATCTCTAGAGCACCACCACCATGCTGGTCCTGGGGAGATGGTGGGAAATAACAGGAAAATCCTGGCCCTTCAAGCGCTCACATCCTAGAGCGGAGGTTCTCAACAGGAGCGATGGGGTAATTTTGACCTTCCCCCCAACCCGGGGGACAATGGAACATTCGGCAAGGTGTGGAGACCTCTCTGATGGTCACGAACTAGGGAGGGAGGCTTGCTCCCGGCATCTGGAGGATCGTGACCGAGGACATCCTACAAGGCACAGGACAGCCTCTAACAGCAAAGAACCATCCAGTCCCAAATGTTCATGTCGTTGAGTTTATACATCCTTGTCTAGGGACTAAGACGAGAATAAACGTTTCTTCTCTTTGGGAAGAGTCACAAAGCTAAAGGGAGGCATATCCTGTGCCCTGGCAATTCCATTCCTGGCTATCTCCTCAACGGGAATGTGTACATATGTTCACCAAGACGCATGTTCTAGAATGTTCACAGCAGCATCAATCACAATAACCTCGAACTGAAAAAATACTCAAATATCCATCAACAGTAGAGTGGATAAATCATGATACATTCATAAAACGGAACATCATGAAGCAACCAGTTCTCCACGGAAGGATCTCTCACACAAAATTCTACGAGAAAAAAGTCAAAACCAAACCCAAAGAAGTAGGTGCTTTCTGTCTAATTCTACTCATATAAACTACAACAGGCAAAACTAACCCCAGGGGTTAGAAGTCAGGAAGGGCAGGTGCTCCCTCGGTGAGGACAGGGGTACATAATGGGAGGGGACACTACAGGAATTTCTGGGACACTAGTCAGTTATGCTTTTTGATCTGGGCACTGGTAATATGGCTACGATCCATTTGTGACATTCCAGAACCATCCCTCAGTGATGTGCACTTCTTTATAATACGGTACCCTTCAATAAGAAGCGGGATATTTGAAAGTAAGGAAAACAAACAACTAGAAGAAAAATGAGCTTGGAGACTACTGGGATTCCTCATTCAATCTACAGTGAAGAAACGATCATTAGAATCGCACAGAAAATGACCAGTTGCTAATTAGAATCTAATCTATGTCATTAGGATCTACCTGAAGGTCAAATAAGACCAACTGAAAAAACAGCTGACCAGGTCTCAGGGGAGGAAGGGAGGAAGGGCCCCCCCCCCCATAATTCCACATCCTTGCAAGACTAGCAAAGCAGAACCGTTTCCGTGGAAGACGGGACAGCTTGGGAAGGTGTTTCCCCTGCACCTAGATCATTCGTCCCTCAGTAAGGGCCCTCTGGGAGCAGGCTCATCCTGGGCCTCACGGGCACACGATGCCTTGGTGGGGGGCGGGGGCGGGGGGGAACTTACGTTCCAGTACCAGCGACAGCATTACGAGCACAGTCACAATAAAATGTGACAGGGCGGAGAGCTGAGAGAGCTTCAAGGGCACCCAGTAATTGTCCCCGCCGTCCTCCACTGCACCCCACACTCAAGCGGCTACAAACTATCAATACCCTTCAAGGCCCCGCTCCAACGTCACCTCCTCTGGGAGGCCTCCATGATCACTCCTGGCATGGCTCTTTCAACCCTTCCAGTTCCCGTGGCTCTTGGCTCATTTCCCAAGCCGCGCCTGCTCCTGCCGCAGGAGGGCTGGCTGCATACAAGGCTCTCCCTGGGGTAAGGAGGTGGAGGGGCCATCTCTGGGTCCCCAGTGCTAAACCCGGGCCTCACAGTTGGACCTGTCAGCTCAAAGCAGATTATGGGACCAAGAATGACGGCTCACAACCATTCTTGCTAAATCCAATCACCCATCTTCTAAAACATGAGACCCAGGACTCCCCCCAAGAGGAACCAGGAGCCCCGAGGGTCATCCTCCCCTCGCTTCTCTCAGCAGCTCCTTCCCCAACCTGGAGGGGTCCTCACCCTTCTGTCCAGGTCCCTCACACCATCCAGGGCCACTAGTGTTAAAAGCTCTAAGTATCTCGATATATTGTCCTTCCCTAGAGGAGTGCTTTAACTCAAAAGGACACATCATTGGCAAAAGTTTGTACGCTGACAGCGTGTGTGGGGGGGTAGTCAATTGCCTCTCTGCCTGTCTGCATCACTGTCTCTCTCTCCCCCCACCCCTCTTTCCTTCCCTCCTCTTCCTCCTCACCCACTCCCTCTAGAAGAGAAATTCACGGTATGGAGAATGTCCTTTGGAGGCCTAGCAACTTCTCACCTTGCACATTTGAATCAGGCAGAGATCTTTTTCACCGGTCCTGATGTCTGAGCCCTTCTCTCAACCAATTAACTTAGAATCCCTGGGGGAATGCGCCTGGGCACCAGTGTCTTTTAAATTCCCCCAGGAGATTCTCCCGGGCAGCCAAAGCTGAGACCTTCCCCCCCCACCACCACCCTGAACAAGAGGTCTGCCTAAATTATAGGTTTTCTTTAGAGCAAGCTTGAGTCTTCCAGAAACTGTCTTTACTTTCCTGGCAAGACAAAAGTGGTTTTCTGTGCCAAAGGCGGGGAGGAAAGGCTCAGAGAGGCTCATAAAATGTGGGCTTGGAATATTGTGTATGCTTGGGTGTCAGAGGGGCCCACAGAACCAGAAGCAGACGGCTGGGCTCGCTGGGACCAGTGCATTAGACTCTGAAGGTGGTCTAAGTGCAAAACATGTTGCACTTGTGGGGAAACTGCACCGAGTCTGGAAACTTCGTTAGCTTGTCCTTGGGCAGGTGACTCCATCTGAGAAGGTCGCCACGGCCCCTGTGCGTGAACTCACGCATTCGTTTATTCATCTGTTCCAAACTGATGTCTATTATTTGTAAGATCGTGCAAATAGAAGACCGGGGCCCAGAATGGGGGTCAGACACCCCAGGGCTGCTGCCCTGGTCCTGCCACCAGCGACGGGCGACCGGAAGCCTTCCTCTGATTGCGCAAACTCGTTCTGGGTGTCCACGGTGACGCAGGCAGTGTCGGGGGCTTGGGACACGGCTGTGGACAAGCAGGTGTCGGCCCCCGGCACGGGGAGCTCCTGCAGGCTTGGGGGGTGGACGCAGGAGCTGGTGCAAACGTTCCCCATCGTGAGCCCTTTCCCTTTCTCAGGAAAGTGCCTCTCACGAGGATGAAATCACAGAACCTGACACAGGGGTGCCCAGAACTCGGGAAATGCTCCACAGATGGTAACTCTCAGGAGCCGGTCCCAGCCCTCAAGGAGCAGCAAAGGAGCTAAGGAGTGCCTCCAAATTGACTGCGGGTGCTAGCTCCGGGGAGTCAGCCAGTGGGATCCCCCTGGGGGGGTGCTGGTTCCTTCTCTGCTGGGTGTGGGGGAGGGGGGAGCTGAGAGGAGGTGCGGGGCCGCGGCAGAGGGAGAGAGGGACAGCAGGGGACGTGGATGGGCGCACGTGCCTGCAGGCGAGCAAGTGTGATGAGTAGGCAGAGCTGTGCTCCCCACAAAGGCCCACGTACCCCCTCCCCGGATGGCCCCCATGCCCCAGGCCAGATGCTGTGGCTTTAAACTGCACCCCCCCCCACATCAGCTGCCCTATGCAATCAGCTTCGGTGTGTGGCCCCCTAATCCTGCCTCCTGGTCTGCTACCCACGCCCCCACCTTGCGGCCGTGTCCCGGCCAGACCCACATTCTCTTCCCCCTGGACTGGTACAGATGTCTCCCTGCTTCCCCATTACTCAGTCTCTCCGGGGTCCTTTAACTCTAGTCTGGGCTGCTATGGAACCATCGGTCAGACGTGTCCTTCTAATCCGTCACTCTCCCACCCCTGAGTCCTCAAAGGCTCCCTACCACTTCCAATAGCGGTTCTCGTGGTTTAGGCCTCGCCTCCCCAGCGCTGCTCGGCCCTGTCTGGGTTTTCCCGTCTGGAATGGAGGGAGATGTTGCTCCTGTCTCATGAGCGGAGGCCAGAGAGGTTACTAAGCATCCCAAGTGCCCAGGACCGCCTTGCCCCCACAGAGCATTTCCAAGCCCGTAATGCTACAAATGTGGAGGTTATGAAATCCTGGTCCAGAGGATAAAAACATAAGTCTTCCAGAACCGGAGGCCTTTCCTAACTGCCCCCTGCCCAGCGCGTCCCCCGTCTCACCACACCCTGCCCCGGGGCTCCCGGCCGTGGCCAGCCACCGTCATTTCTCTGCCATCTGAAGCTCTTGATGCTCGGGGCCTTGGAACTTTCTGTTCCCTTCTGTCTAGAACACACTTCCTGGCCCAATTTGTCTGCCTGGCTAGTGTCAGCTCAAAATGACGCCCTGACTTGGGCTCCTCTCCTATACCCTGAGAGAAAGACAGAGGGGCAGGAAGACAGGAGGAGGGGGAGGAGGAAGGGGAGGAGGAGTGGGGGGAGAGGAGGAGTGGGGGGGAGGAAGAGCAGGGGCAGGGGGAGGAAGAGGGAGCATAGAAGGAGGAGAGAGAAGGAGGAGGAGAAAAGGAAGGGACGGTGGGCCTATCCAAAAAGACAGAGAACCCAAATCAGGTGCTGAATCCATCCCGACTCTTCATTCTGCATCTTCATCATTTTATGGGCCGTGGGTTGAAGGGTGTCCCCAGCCATTTGGCCCATTTGACTATTAAAATGATGATAAAAGGCACCAGGCCAACTGTACTTGGCCTGAAACCTGCTAAAATGATGCCAGGGTCCAGCCGGAGGGTCGAAGGGCCCCCACGTGCACGTGAAATCCATGTTCAGGTTTTCGGGGCTTGTCTAGATATTTTGCCAGGGAAGAGGCCAGACTCCTGAGCTGATTCCCAGGACAAGATATGTGAACCCAGCCTCTCCCCAAGCCTCAGGGGTTAGCACAAGGAACTGGGGGTTTGTTGTGCTTTTCCAGCAGTTTAATGAACATGAATCATCATAAAGTATATGATCCAGGCTTTCTGAAGTCAGCGGGCCAAACGGGCTCAGTTTCGTCCTTGACATTGGAGCCCAGAGGGTTAGCACTGGGACGGAGGGGGACTTCTCTGCCCCACCAGGGACAGGCAGGGGGTACACGTTTTCTGTCTCCCAAGCATGCTCACCAAGAGTGCCCTTTTAGAGATAAAGTTAGAGCATCGGGCTTTCTTTTTAGCCACCGGCTGCTTGGCTTCAGGCCTGGGGCCTGGGGAGAATAGCGGTTTTGTTCCCTTGGATGGTGTTTTCAATCCATCAGCCTAAATGAGTACAAGATGGCAACAAAATCAGCCAGCAGGCTCTGGGGAAAGAGAAAAAAAGGACCTGGCCTCCTCGGGGTTGGCACTGGGAGTCCTCCTCGCTGCCTCCCCAGACTGAGACGGGCCAACTCTTTTCAAAGCAGAAACGCTGAGATAAAAGGGCCATGTGCCATGAAAAAAAAAAAAAAATCCACTAGCAGCTCCTGACTTAGTGACTTCGAAGCCCACAGAAGGCAGTTCAAGGTGAGAAAGAGGGGCATCAGAAGGGCTTCTGTCCACCCACAGAGACTTCTCACGGGGGTCCCAAGCGGATGGAGGAGGAAGGCAGGAGAGCCTCGGCCCAGACCTCCCAGGGTTGGGTTCCCAGCTCTGCCCCCTTCCCTAAAAACCTGACCCGCCACCTTCTTATCTGTGAGATGGGCGTAATTCCCACCTCCACCGTCTCTGCAGACTAAGTGGGGCTTGGGTGGGAAGAGAAGCGAGGAGTCTGGCACTCACGGTGCTGGGAAGTTTGCGGGGGCTGGGCCCGGGGGCCCTGCAGAGCCCAGAGTAGAAGAAGGCCCCGAGGCTGCTCCCCACTGCAGGTACCCCGTCCCCAGGCCCTGCTCGCGGGAGAGCGCCATCTTCCTCCGCGGCATCCTGCTCAAGGCTGAGCCAAGCCCAGAAGAAGTCTAGGGCTAGAGCCGAAGCGATCTGGGTCTCAAAACCCGACTGGCCTCTCTCTCCTGCTGGTGGGGGGCGGGGTGTGTGTGTGGGGGGGTCTCCACTGGGGCCGACCTGCTGGCCACTTACACGCCCGCAGAGGAACCAAATAATGACTAGACTAGAGCCCGCCGACACTATCGTCTTCCGTCTTCGTTTACAAAGACGAGGGTCGCCAAGAGCAAAAAGAAAATTCCTGCCTTTTTCTTTAGCGAGAGATGGTGAAGGGGAGACAAGGAGCCAATGGCCAGTATCAGCGGCACCCTTGGCCCATCCTCCTCAGCTGCCTCCTGGTCCAAACCGCACTCATAAACTACAGACGTCTAAAACCTCCGCCCGCGCAAGCTCCCTGAAGGTTCTAGAATTTTCTGAGGCCCCGCTCCTCAGAAAAAGGGCGAAGGAGGTTCTTGATTTCGCACGACAGGACACTGTTGGGATGCCAGCCTGAGGCAGGAAGAATCTTGCTCTGTCTGAGACAGGAGAGCAGAGAGGCTCTGATATCAGGAGGAGGTGTTCATGAATTCCCAGGCCCTGGCTGCACCCAGACCCACGAGATCAGGGCCTCTGGGTGCAGGGTGGAGCCATCTGTGTGTTTTAAAGCTCCCCGCGTGTCTCTGAATTGGCCCAGTGGGCGGGGAGCTTGGCCTTTCCTCCCAGACCGCCTGGGGTTCAAACCTACTTTGCAGGCCACCTCTAAATTGCACGACCCTGGACAAGTCATTTCCTGCGTGGGCCTGTTCCCTCATGCACAGAACAAGAATAATTCTAGACCACAGTGGTCAGGACGAAAAGCCACGGCACGCAAGGACGGGGACATAATCTAAGCCAGACAAATGTGAGTTGTGACTAGGACAACATTTCTGGATGATAATGACTGCTGATAGTGGCGAGAATGCAACACAAGTCAGCGGTTAGGAGGACGGCGGGCCCTGGATCTCACTGCCTGGTAAGGCAGGGGCTGGGGTGAGGATAGGGGGGCTCCTAGGGCCAAAATGGCCCAAATCTGGGCTCTGCACGGCACTGGCTGCGGGGGCCGTGGGCCAGCGCTTCGCGGTCTCATCTGCAAAGGAAGCTCATGTTCCCAGCCCCTTCGCGTGTGCACTGAGGGGAAGAGTCACAGAAACCCCCCGGGGTGGGTGTGAGGCTTCCAGTGAAGTCATGCACACAAGGAAGTGAGCAGAAAGCTGGATGTGCATGGGGAGCAATGAGCTATTCCCGGGACGTGAAGGGAGACAGGAAGGAAGTAACAGCAATGCTTTGAATCTGATGACAAGGATGGACCCTCTCCCCCCCAAATGCCGAAACCTATACGGTTTTGCGGGTCCCTGCTGGAAATTCATAGGAAACACAGAGGGAGGGAGGGGGACATGCAGGGCGGGGACCCTTAGCACATTCGCTGCGAGGGCTCACAGAGGGTCAGTTTGGGTCCTGAGCCCTTGAGGCCCCCGAGCCTCAGGAGGTAGCAGACTTTCCGGAGGCCCCTTTTAACCAAGCCGTGTCTCCTCGGCCCCCCCACCTCCCGTCCTGAGATGGCAGGGATGGAAAGTGGCCCAAAGGAACCCCAGTCTCCAGATTAATCGGGACTCACTCCCAGGTGCTTGGGGTAGGGAATCTGTCGGACTGACAGACGCTGGTCCTAGCCTTCTGTCTTTTACGAATCTGTCCTTTCTCATCCTCTGGACCTCAACTGCCCAAGGTGGTAGCCAACGGGCCTCATGCAGCTCTTTAAAGGTAAACTGATGAAAATTACATAACACTTAAAAATGTAACTCTTCGATCACACTGGCCACGTTTCCACCTCTCCACTGGCCACATGTGGCTCCCTCACTGAACTGCACAGATAGAGAACCTCTCTAGACCAAGGCTCAGCAAGCCACGGTCCCCAAGCCAAATCCAGGCCATGGCCTGTGAGTTAAGAATAGTTTTCATCTTTTGAGGGGCTAAAAGGAAACAAAGCAGAATAAGCAGCAGACATAGAAGGCCCTTCATAGCCCCAAGTATTTGCCCTCTGGTCTTTTATGGAGCAGTTTGCCACCCTGACTGCAGAGCATGTGCGCCTTGAAAGTGAGGTCTCAGAGGCATTTCCCCGTCCCGCGCCGTGGCTTGTAACTGGGCTTCCCGCCCACCTGCTGACTTTGGTGTCGAGATTCCTAAAGCTGGCCTCGCCCCCCTGGTCCCCAGCCCCCCGCTCAGGAATAAATACAGTCCATATGCTCCATTCGCAAGAGCCCGCCGTGCAAACACTCTCCACTGGGCGGCCGAAGACAGACTGACCATCACCCACCTCGAGACATGAAAGGATAGATTCGAGGAAAGCAGGATTCAAGGGCACCGCAAGATAGATGTGGGCGGTTCTGGATTGAAAGCCGCAGAATAACATAACCACCACGAGCCCGCGCAGACATGAATCAGTGAAGGAGGAAATGCAGCTCACACCTGCCGCGAGCTCGCAGAGCCTCACGCCTGCTAGAGTGACCGCCGTCCAAACACAAGGCATTCCAAGAGCTGGCGGGTCTGGGAAAAGGGGACCCCTCGTGCCCTGTGGGTGGGGATACAAACGGGCACAGCCACTGTGGGAAACAGTATGGAGGCTCCTCCAAAAGTTAAAAACAGGGGCGCCTGGGCGGCTCGGGTCGTGATTCGGGGTCCTGCATGGGGCTTCCCACTCGGCGGGAAGCTTCTCCCTCTGCACCTCCCTCCTGCTCATGCTCTCTCTCTCTCTGTCAAATAAATAAGATCTTTTTTTAAAAAAAAAAAAGCTAAAAAAAAAAAAAAAGCTAAAAATAGAACTACCCTATGATCCAGCAATTCCGCTGCTGGGTTACTTATCTGAAGGCAGTGGAAGCACTAAGTCAGAAAGGTATCTGAACCCCTATGTTCACTGCATCATTATCTATAATAATCCAGACGTAGAAACGAGACATCCGTGGATGCGTGAACGCATAAAAATGATGGAGTGTGTGTGTGTGTGTCCATGCGTGAGGGGGCGGGGAGAGAAAGTCACACACACACACATACCATGGTATGTGTATATATATATACATACGTGTGTATGTATATTCAGCTATAAAAAGGAAGGAAATCCTACCATTTGTGACAACACGGACAGAACTTGAGGGCATTCTGCTAAGTGAAATAAGTCAGACAGAGAAAAACAAATACTATATGATCCCACTTACATGTGGAACCTACACTTTAAAAAAAAAAAAACCCAAAGGGTGCCGGGTGGCTCCGTGGGTTAAAGCCTCTGCCTTCAGCTCAGGTCATGATCTCAGGGTCCTGGGATCGAGCCCCGCATCGGGCTCTCTGCTCAGCGGGGAGCCTGCTTCCCTCTCTCTCTCTGCCTACCTCTCTGCCTACTTGTGACCTCTCTCTGTCAAATAAATAAATAAATAAAATCCTAAAAAAAAAGAAAAACCAGCAAAAAACCCAAACTCATAAAGAAGACGAATTGGTGGTTGCCGGAGGTAGGGGGCAGGGAGGGGGGCACACAGGGTGAGGGGGGTTCAAAAGAGACAAAGTTCCAACTCCAAAATAAAGAAGTCCTGGGGATGCCACATAGAGCGTGGGGGTTCCAGTTAACAACACTGTCCAGTATATTTGAAAGTCGCTAAGAGAGTAGATCTTACAAGGTTCTCACCACAAGGGAAACAAAAATTAATTGTAATTATGTGGTGATGGATGTTCGCTGAACTTACTATGGTCATCGTTTTGCAATATATACGTGTTTCAAATCGCTATACGACCTGAGATTCACAGAATGGTGTATGTCTGTTGTGTCTCAAAAAAATGAACTCATGAGGGCGCCTGGGTGGCGCAGTTGGTTAAGCAACTGCCTTCGGCTCAGGTCATGATCCCGGAGTCCCGGGATCGAGTCCCACATCGGGCTCCCAGCTCCATGGGGAGTCCGCGTCTCACTCTGACCTTCTCCCTTCTCATGCTCTCTCTCACTCTCTCTCTTTCCTAATAAATAAATAAATAAATAAAATCTTTAAAAAAAAAATGAACTCATGAGTGATCAAATGGATGCATGAAGAGGAGGAAAGGGACAACTCTTCCTTACGGAAGAATTCCAATCCATTAATCTAGACGGAATGATGGGAACAGAAAAATCACCATTAGACTGTGGCTATCATAATCCTCTCGGCTTGCAAGAGCCGTTGAGGGGTGCTCCAGGATTGCGGGTCAGAGGATGATGAGAAACAAGATACTTGAATGACCTCAAGTGGCTCGGCCAAGGACACTTGTGAATGACAAAAGGAAGAATGGGGTCTCCACCCAGAAGGAAGCTGGCTGCCAGAAGCGGTCATGGTTAACGCTCCCCCCCTCCCCGTAAGAAGAGACCGGCATCATGTACCCCCCTACCACGAGCGCTGGGAAGGACACAGGACACCCTCTCCATGGGGTTCTTGTCCAAAATGCCCAAGCTCGGTCGAACCAGGAGAAAACAGCAAATCTACGCGGAGGGCCACTTTACAGAACAACTGGCCGGTACTCACAAGTGTCAAGGTCATGACACTCAAGGAAGGAGCAAAGAATTCCCACAGATCGCAGACTAAGAGGAAGTGGACCCTGCGCCGGAAAAGGACACGAGTGGGAAAACTGATGAATTTAAAAAAAAAAAAAAAGGTCTTTAGCAGGTTAATTAAGTGCACATGAACATTCATTTTCCGATTTCAATCCCTACATTCTGGTTCTATACGGCACCAGGGGGGTAGAGGGTATCCGAGAGTCCCATGGGTTACTTTTATAACTTTCTGTGTCTAAAATGATGTCGATATCAAAAGTGTCTTTTTAAAAAAGACGTTCTGTCTTCTACCACCAGCCGGTGACTGGTGACTCTCATGCACACACGGTCCAGACACTTGCCCCGGGCTGCAAGGAGGCGGCCTGCCTCCCGCCTCCCAGACCTCACTCATCAGCCCCAGCTCCTTGCCCCGCTGGAGTCCCCAGGCCTCAGCCTCGGGATCCGTTCCACTGGGGTTGAAGCTACAGCTCCATCGGCTGAGCCCCTTTAGATGTCGCCTTGGCGGGCTTCATCGGTTCTCATGTCACCTCCTCAGAGAAGCCCTCCCTGACCACGGGAGCAAATGTTCCTTCCCCCCTACCTCCCCAACCATCCCTTCCTACTACATACCTAGTTTTAGTTCCTTAAGAGCACTTACACTCCCGAAAATGCGTCTCATTTCCTGAAGGGCACGCCGACTCTCTAAAACCTTCCTGCTTTCCTACCTGCTGACCTGTGCCTTTCTCCCCAGCCCCGCTGTCCTGTGCCAGAATACGGGGTCTTCACTGCCCCGTCCGCGGCCAGATACTCAGCTCCTAGCAGGTGCCGGCTGCCCGGCGCATCCCACACACCACGGCTGAGGTGTTCCCTCCTCTCTTGGGGTGTTTCCTTAGCTGCGGGCCCAGGTCCAGGCCCAGCACGCTGTGCCTGTGTGAGTAGGACACGCGGCCGATGACTTACTCATAGAACTCCGCTGCGGGCGTGAACTTGTACTTGGAGTACTTGGTGTGGTTGCCCAGCACGGAGCCATTGAGGAGCTTGGGGTCGGTGCAGTTGGGGCTGTTCCAGGAATGGCCGCAGTCAGTCCAGGGCAGCTTGAGGGTGAAGGAGGAGAAGAGGTAGTAGAGCGACCAAGCGATGATGACATTGTAGTAGAAGCCAACGTAGATGGCGATGAGAATCACGGCGTAGCCCACTCCTGCGTGGGGGGCAGAGCGAGGTCAGGGGGGGCTGCCCCCGGCCCCACCCCGGAGCCACTCACGTCCCCTGGGGAGCCAGCTCCGACTGCGGCACAAGCCCCTCCTTCCCGGCAGCCCCACCCATAGACCCTGGGAACCCACCAGCCCTTCACCTGAGTGCTCCCTCTCGCCCCTGGAGCTCCTCGGCTCCCTCATCAGGCCGGCCACAAGTGCCAGGCCCTCACTGCCTCAAACAGCAGCCGGAGTGTAAGCACTGGAGGAGGGGACGGAGCACTGGAGTGTGAGTACCCCTGGGGTGCAGTAACAGTGAGGCCGGCTAATGCTCTCTCCCCGGGGGATGAGCCCCTGGTCTATGGTGGAATGGGCTTGATGACACACATTTTATTGGCGGACTCCCCTTCTCTGCGCCCTAACAGTCCTTCCTAGAATCACCTCCCAAAATAACTCCCCACACAAATCCTTGTCTCAGGGCCTGCTTCTGGGGGAACCCCAAACAAACTCTCCGATTAGCACTGGGCCCTACTTTCAACCATCTGCTCTGTGTGTGTGCCAATCCCATCTTCCTGATTATACTGGAAGCTCCTCTAGCTAGTTCTAGGCTTTTGCCTAGAGTAGACATATTTTTTTTTTTCCTGCCTGTGCAGCATTGCTTTAAGGAAGTAGCCTTATGCATTCTTAGCATGTGAGGTTTGGGTAAGGCTAATCCCTCACGTCCTTGACTTAGCTATAGGCACATGCCTCAGACCTGGCCACTCGGAGTTCTGCTAGCCCAGAGCCACAAGGATTGGTTGACAGATGGGCCTATGACTCCAGTAAAACCAATGAGAGTCCTCTCTGGGAGCCTTAAGGATGATAGAAGGTGTTTTTGATTCATTGTGTCACTGTTAAACTTGGTAGGCGGCCATCTTGTTGCTTATGGCCACTATTGCTGGTACCTGAGAAGAATATGCCTGAGATGGATGCTAACACTGACTTCAGAGGGAGAGAGGTGGAGAGAGATTCCATGTAACCTTATTCAAGCGCCTGGATCAAGCTGCACCTGAAGCTAGTCAGAAACTCTTGGACTTTACTGTGTCATAAGCCAATTAATCCTCTTCTACAGTAAAGCCACTTTAATTTCTGGGAAATTTCTGGAAATTAAACTAAACAATCCTAATAATACACATATCTTACAAGCCTCTTGTACCAGCCTGTGTCTACTACGGGGCTGAGTACAGAGAAGGTGGTCAGGAGACACATACAAGCTGAGAAGAGGTGCACAGGAATCATACGGGCCCTCAGTGTCATCTGGGCCCAGGTCACTAACCAGTGCTTGGGAGGCACTAATTCTGACTCCATGCCCTTCTCTTCGATGTACAGGGGCCAAGAAAGGCCAGTTGCTATGGCCACTTTCTCCAGATGTGCTCCAAGTCCCGAATGCAAGCAGGTTTCATCCCCTCTCCTAGCTGTGATCAGTCAGTGGTGGCTGCTGGATTAGACCGTGTGACAGATTTCTAGCTGAGCCGGGAAAGGCCCATGAGCAGTTTACCATGTCTCTGCCACGAGAGCCTGAGCAGGGAGGAGCCGGGTACTTCCCACACTTCCATAAATATTTCCCATGCGGGAAATAGACACCCTCTGGTCACTCAGCCGTTAGGAGCCGGTAGAAGTTGGTTCCCAGGAGTCTAGACGCTCTAGGCTAACCTGCTCCCGACATACCCAGGGCTCTCCCTATACCTCTGAACGGTGGGTGCTCTTGACGTCCCCCCTCCCTGCCCCAACAAGCTGGTCTACTTCCGATCCCAGATCTGGATCAGTTTCTCCAAGGGGCGCCGGGGCAATCTTGTGGACGCCCTTGGACTCTCCCAGACCCATGCTTTACCTTTGAAGAAGGGGCAGATCTTCCACACCGTGGCTGCTCCTTCTCGGTTGTACTGGCCCAGGGCCAGCTCCATGTAGAATAGAGGCATCCCGGCGATGATAAGGAACAGGGTATACGGGATCAGAAAGGCACCTGGAGGGCACAGAGGCAGCGCGTGACTCCCCCCCCCTCCAGCCCTGCTCAGCCTTGCACCTGCCCCTTAGGGCGCCTGGGTCCACATTTCCAGAACCTCAGTGTCCTCGTTCCCCGGCTCCCTGGCCACTTCCTGAGGGGTGCTTAAATAGAGTGACACAGAGCCACGAATACAGATCATTGCCACGCTGATAATAATTGTGGGGTTACCAAGAATAACCATCAGTCATGCTAATGAGGTTCTGGGGTCAGAGTAGTAAAATCTGGCTTCATCAAGGCTGAACGGGCTTGCTTCTCGAAGGACTCTTCCGGCCTTCGATGCCCAGGCACACACGGTGCCATGAGGACGCTAGCAGCTACAGCCTTCACCCAATTCCTGTGACCGCAGGGCATTTCCTTGCCCGAACTGTTACTCTGGGGGAGGCCAATCGTCCCAAAGCCTCCTTGGAGAGGTCAGGATATGGCGATCAGAGAGGGAGACGACAGACGTGCCCACCTATGACTGAGTTTCTAATTTTGCTTCTATTTGTCTCATTTTCAGGTCCCGGAGGGCTTTCCTAAACACAGTCTCACTGGATTCCTAGTTTCACTACAAGACATCATCAGGTAGGGTCACTATGTCCCTCGGAGGAAACCGAGGGCAGAGAAGGGAGTCGAAGCAGTCTTGTTTGTGCTTCTGGTAAGCGACAGAAGCGGGATTCGCATTCAGGTCTTCCGGACGCGCGTGAGGCTCACTCCCCCTGCGACAGGCAGCTGAGGGGAACCGAACCCCAGAGCAAGTCTCTGACCAGAGAAGGAGCCCACCCAGGGGCATGGCAGAAACCAGAGCGGGGGCGGGGGGGCCTGGCAAGGAAGGGGCAGCGACTCATCCCTGAGAGAGTTCCCGGTAGGATGAGCCATGGGCGAGTTTCGGAGATGACACTCCGCGGGCCCGGCAGCCCCGGGGTGAGCTTGCGGGGCTCTGACACGGGGAGGTGACTCACCGGGATGCGCGCCGTGGCAGCCCCGGCTACAAGCGGGACCGAAGCAAAATGCCAACTCCTCCTGACGCAGCTGGAGGCGGCGGGGCCAGAGGCACACTCGTCCCCACCTCTGGCCTTTGGCCGAGATGCCGTAACCTTGGAAACCAAATGCTAGGGCTCGGGGCCATGCACACCAGCGCGGTGCAGAAACTGGGAAATATCTCCCGACGGTAGCATGAGGATTGGAACGTCCTGGGCTGTGCTCCAGCCACTTTCCAGGCAAGGTCTCGTTCCAACGTCACGCCGGCTCTAAGCCGCAGAGATGATTACCATCTCGACTGTACAGAGGATTACGGCGAAGTCACATGGCACCTCGAGTCAAACCCGCCCCGCGACTCAGACGGTCCATCTCCACTTTCTTCCCAGGGCTTCTCCTCGGGAAGCCCGGGGCTCTTAGGGACAAAGCATGAAGTATTGTAGCAAGAGATGGACCAGCATGGTGGGCGTAGGAAAGAACCTGCCAGAAAGTGAGTACCTCCTATGGATCGAGTCGGCCCTGGGCACTGGGCATCTGGGATCCCATCTACCTTACCCAGAAAAATCCGAGGTTAACACCTGATAGACCCATTTTTCAGAGGAGGGAACTGAGGCTTGGGGAAATCAAGTGACTTGACCAAAGTCGCCCAGCCAGTCAGGGATGCATTTGGGGTTCAAGCCAAGGTCTGCCGGCCTCCAGAGCTCCAGAGCCATTCCCTGCATATTTCGTGGATTCCAGAACATTCCAGCCTCAGTGAAGGCCACGAGTCTGAACAGGGTCTTAGAGGGGAGGGTGCTCTGACCCTGGGGATCTGGAGCCAGCTTAGCCCATCCAGTCTGTGGGTCATACCCGGGCTCCACGCCTGACTTCCCTGCAGTGCCCAGATGCCCACCTCTCTGGTCCCCTCCTCAGTCCCTGCCATCAAACCCCGCCCCTGTCCCTCTCCCACACAGAGAGGGCCGATCTGCAACCTGAACCCACGTCTATCCACAGTAGGACAGCGATCCCAGTGGGGCCGGTGATGCTGATGGCCATAGTGGGTGACGCGGACACCGAGGAGCCCCTGTTATCTGCAAGCCACACACTAATTATTCAGGACGGTGAAACTGTCCCCGAGAGAGAGACTCACCATTCCTTTGGTCAGGTAGCTTGTGCAGACTAGGAAATATGCAGCTGGACTTTAATCCTGGATCTCTTTGAGCCCCATTCCACCCGTGGCCCCCCGCTACTGCCCTTGGGGAGGGGAAATAGAGCCAGTCGACGGTTCAACAGGCCTGAAGACCGAAGTCGGTGGCCCATGGGACGGCGGGGAAGGAAGAAGCCCGGAAGGCCGGCTCACACCTCGGCCCTGTGGTTTGATGCCAACAACAAGACCTTCTGTTCTACAAGGAAAGGGGATGAGCAATGCCAGCCAGACGACCAGATGTCTCACCTGGGCCAGTTTTCTCAACTCTGAAAGCTCCGGGTGGCACCTGCCAACAAGTACGTAGATTGCCCAGGCTGGGACATGTCTCCTCTTGTGCCTGGCCGGGAGTCCCAGCAAGGGAGAGGAGGAGGGGAGATGATGGGTCTGCCGGGCCCGAAGCTCTTCTCTGAATGTTTGGTGGGGGCCGGCCACCGTGTCGGGGGTGAACGGCCCTAGAACACTCCAGAATGAGGGAACAGCTGAGTGTGGCTAAAACCCAGAAAGCTGCCCGGTGGCTGGTGCCTTCTTCTCAAAGAAGACGTTGACCAGCTAGATGGCCCAAACCCCTTAGCAGAAGGATCTGGAGGAGGCTGGGGCAGAGCTGAAGAGCAGGAAAGGGATTTCCAGGGTGACCGAGGTCCGCTGAGGAGGCCTTTCTTAGCAACGGGCCTGCAGTAGCTCCTGGGAGATTGAGGCTGGATTGCAAGCTTTCTAGAAGTTACTGTCCTGCCAGGTCTATACCACCACACTCCCCCGGGCCTGCCACACGTTCATATGTGGTACTCCCAGCGGCAAGCAGCCTCGCACGAGGCCCCAAGAGCAGAGAACCTCAGGGGCCACAGCCCGTCATCCTGTCTTGATTCTGGAATGCTCTGGTTGTGCAGGTGCCGGTGGGTAGGCCTGAAGAAACGCCTACAGGGCACCCCTCCTGGGCCTTCAGCACACTTGCCCGTACACAGATGCACGCCTATGCACACTCACAAGCCTCCTGCACACTGACACACACAAATACACATATAAAGAAAAGGACCTTCGGTCGTAAAAAGGACTCCGACAAATGGCCTTCGGATGAATTTCGTAAGGAAAACATCTGTCCCGTCACCTCCAGCCCAGCGCACACTGCCTGACACTCCACCAGTACAGGGGATCCCTGCTGGTCACAGAGGGGCTCTGGAATCTTCTGTGCCGATGCTAAGTCCTCGGGAAGGGAAACCCCATGGTCACTAAGTTCCCAGGGGGAAGCACTGGGGCCGATGAGGAGGGCAAATGAACAGGAGCTCAGGAAAGGGGGCGAATGCCTCTAGGGGGCTCAGCTAGAGGCGGGAGGGCCCAGGCCTGCTGGGGATTTGGGGTGAGGAAGAGAGAGAGAGTGATCAGGGAGGGGCTGCAGGAAAGAGAGGAGGGCCCCCCGAGGCCTAGCTGAACCCGCTTCCCAGACTGCTGGGGGCGGGATTCCTCCACCTGTGCCTTCTGGCCACACCTTGATATATTGAGAAGTGAAAACCCACAAACCTATTTCCCGGGTGCCCGTAGCTCAGATAAGGACGGTCACCGCCCGTGGCTCTCACCAGAGCTGCAAGAAAACCCTGGTCCGCGCCGAGACGTAGCCAGATTTGTGCCCCCTTCCTGAACACCTCAGAGGCACAGGGTGCAAGAGAGGGTGAGATTTCTGTAGGAGACCGGGCCGCTCCCCGCAGCTGCACCGGTGGGGCTGGGAGCAAGAGTACACGTGGACGTCCACACCGCACGTTTTCAACACGAAATGTCAGGCCCCGCCTTTTATATCAAACACGCTCTGTCTTCTTACCTCCACAGCTAGACTTTCACGACGGTTCTATCATATGCTTCCCTCCCCTCCCATCGCTCTGCGCGGCAGTGTGATAACATAGGGGGAGCCCCATTTGCCCATGCCCTCAGCGTGCCCCCCTCAGCGCTGTCCAATGACATGTGAGGCCTTTTGCACATGCGTGTGGACTCTCGCATCCACGTGTCTAAGCTCTGTCCACACTCCTGCAGACCATGGGCCCCCGGCCTCCCCTGGGACCTGGGCCTGCACACCTACAGAAAGCCCACACGACAGGTGGGAGGTAGGAGGTCCACGCAGACCCAGAAGGGGGGTGAGATGTTTGCACAGGGAGATCCAGGGTCCGGGCACCTGGAGTGGTGGGAGGGGGGAGGCTCCCTTGGCCCTGGCCCCAGTGAGAAGGAGGGAAGGGCTGAACGGGGCTCCCTGAAGCACAAAGCCCAGGGCGCAACCCCTGTGACGCCATGTGATATAAAGATATTCGGTCTCTGCTCCGGGTTCCTGACACAACGCTGTTGAAAACCCTCACAATTTTCCGAGTGGGAATGATAGGAGTGTCTTACACAGAGCTCCTAAATCCCTTGGAATTTTTCTGGGCGATTGGAGGACCTTTCGTTCTCATGAGACAATTCTTGGTGAGCCCCTGGGTGGGGCCTGGTCCCCAGAAAGGCTAGACCCTGATTAGAAGCTTGCAACTCTCAGCCCCAGCCTCCGGCCTCCGGGACAGAAAGAGGGGCTGGAGATGAAGCTGATGCTTCACGTGACGAAGCTTCCATAAAAATCTCTGAACTACGGAACTCGGAAAACTTGCGGGTTGGTGAACACGCCCCCGGGCCAGGAAGGTGGCCCACCCCAACTCCGCGAGGGCGGAAACGCCTGGAAACTCTTCCAGACCTCGCCCCACGTACCTCCTCCCTGGGCTTCTCCCCGGCGTCTTTTCTCATGGCCTTTATAACAAGCTGGAGGATGTGCGTCAGTGCCTCCCTGAGTTCTGGGAGCTGCATAGCCGATGACCACACCGGACGAGGAGAGCCTGGAAACGCCTGACTCACAGCCGGGGGTCCGAAGCACAGGTGACAGCCGGATGCCTTGCTGGGCATCTGAAGTGGGCAGAGTCTTGCGGGACTGAGCCCTGAACCCGCGGGGTCTGCTAACTCCAGGTCGACCCCCAGCTGGGGTCTGGGGAGTGGCCCGTGTAGGGGAGCACGGAGGACAGGCTCCGCATCACGGGTTTGCTGTGATAACCGGCGATGATGGAGGAGAAGCAAGGCCCTGGCACTTAGGAGGTGCTCTGCACCTGGGAGTCGGGTCCTGCCATCACGCAGGAGAGCGCGCGCGCAATGCGCCTCTGCAAACCGGAACTCGCAAGTCGACCATTGCCCGTGGAGTTGAGGGTGGCTGGGTCCTTCCCAGAGCACAGCCTTGAACGCCTCCTGGAGGCTCGCCAGCACAGAGGGGCATTGAGGCAGTCCCTTGGGGCCTCGTGTCCCCGTCCCCAAGGAGACTGGCTACTCCCCTGGGGCCAAACAAGAGTGCGGTCCACAGGCAGGAACGGGGTCCAGGGTTCCCCAGGCCACCGCCAAGCCCATGACCGCAAAGGGCTCCCACAGTGCTGCCCAGAGGCCCCTCGGGAATGAGGGGCCTGCTCCCCCGCGGCGAGCACTGCTCGCCCTCAGCCGTCAGGCCCCTGGAAACGGCCTCAGCTGAAGACAGCCACTGCACCCAAGGCCACGTCCCCTTCCCAAGGCAGCTGTACCCACTGACCAACTGACATCGGGGTGTAGTCCTGGCCCCCTCGCCTCAGCTCGGGACAAGTCCGGGGTGGCCATCCCCGTCTCCGAGGTCGCCACGGTCAGCTGAGGCTTTGCTGAACCTGGCAGCCAACCTCTCCATCTGGCCAGCACTGCTTTTCCCCCCTTCCCTCAATCCCTCCCCCGCAGCCTCCCCTTTCCGCCTTCCTTCTGGCCTTAGGGCCACGGAGAACAAAACAGGCGGGTCTTGTCCGAAACGATGCTTTGCGCGCGCTGAGGTCAGCCGGAACATCCCCCCGCCCCGAGCCTTCGCCCGCTAAACGGCTGGCTTCGTTTTTTAGGGGAACCCTCCAGTTCTTATACTGAACCAAGCCCAGATCATTCAAATTCGTCCACACAGACACGGTCCAGGGTAGGGTATCAGAACCTCGGGGTGACGCCTCATGGTTCCTCCTCGCCCAGACTAATCGTCTCCTCTTTAAGGGGCCTCCAGGACCACTGTAGGCCCCTGCCCACTGGCCTCAGGATCCCCCCTGTGGAATCTTGCAGCCCTGGACTCCTGCCTTCCACGGAGACCGGCGGGCAGCACGGGTCGCACGCCTCTGCGGCCCTTCCTGCCACTCCGGGAGCCGCTCCCCACGGAGCGGTCTGCACATTCAGCTTAAGCGCTTCCAACTGACCGCTGAGCTGACCTTGGTTCTGAGAACAGGGAACTGAGGGTCAGGGGACACCCCCAGCGAGGAAACACCCCCACTGCCTGATAGATGAACACCCCAGGGCAGAAATTCGGGGAACCCGGAGTTGGGGCTACTCCTCCCTGAGTCACAACCCTCTGTCCCCTGTCAACTGTGCAGGGTCTGACTGGATTTTTATTCATGAAGCCGGGGCTTTCCCTAGCGCTCCTTGAAGGTTCGGGTTTCCCATCTCAGGCCTGTTCTCTTGAAAATGAACAAAAAGGAGGGTGTCCTGAATCCTTGGAACTACATTCGGGAAGGAAATGCTGCCCACAAAGAACAGCAGAACCTCATCTCCCTCATTCGGGATGTAAGACTTCCGATAACAGAATCCAGGAAGTGATTACGTTCACTTCTAGGATAGCTACCCAGAATGTGGGGAATTGCCTTGCGCTCATCTGCGTTCCCGGCATATGGTGGGCATGATGGAAATGCTTTCTCGTGCAGAGAGTGACTCATGCGGAGGGTGCAGCTAATGGAGGCCCCAGGGCCTTCCTCCACTTGTACTGTGACCTGGTCCTTACTTAGGCAGTTGGGCCTGGGACCACAGGAAAGGGTGTTAACATTTATCCCCATGAAATCCCGTCGTGCTGGAGAAAGCTTCTTTAGATCTTTCTGGCCAGCTCCCAGCAATGAGCTGCATTCGTGCGGGTGACCCCAGGTTCCAGACTCAGCTCTAGCCCCCGATGAGCACCAGCTCGTTCCTGCGAGCTCGTCCGCGGAGGGCCCCGTGCACCTGCGCTGTAAGCTCAGGGTGTAGACGGCCTCCTACAGGCAGGCTGGCGGTGAGGGCACTGAGCTCGCAAACCTCTGACCTTGGCACTGGCCACCACTTCACAGCCAGCCTTTGGAAGCCCAGATATTTTGGCTGAGAGGGTCCCTACCCCCATATAAACGGCGGGTACCTGAGACCCTCGGGGTACTAAGGAATGGAGAAGGACCCTATTCGGGACGGAACCACATGGCCTGGGCCCCTGTGCAGGAGTGTTAATGCCCATCTTGCAAGTGAGCAAAGAGCAGTGGCAGGAGGTTAGACTCAGAGCCCGGCTCCTGATTCTCGATTCCCGAGGCCGAGGTGTGCCTGCGGTCCAGCCTGACTCCCCATCCTTGATTTCCTCCTAGAATCAGCTCTGCTCCCTCCCAAGTCAGGGCCCCGCCGTTCTCCGGGGTCCAGCCTGTAGTTAAAAACCATCAAACACTGATAATACAAACAGGCCCATTTACTGAGCCCCTGCCGTGTGCCAGATACTATTCTGAGGGCTTTGTTTACGCCCTCGACATCATTGCCCTGCCGGAAGGTAGGCGCTTTCTCCTTCCCTGCTCAAGGAAACGGAGGCCCAGAGGGGAAGGGCTCCATTTCCAGCGTCAGGCTCGGATTCAAACCGGGGTGTGCCTGAGCCTGGAGACCATGTGCCTGAAGGCATGGGACTCATCTCAGACAGAAGCAGCCATTGCCGAGACCCCTTTCCTGGCAGGGGAAGGCCGACGTGGAGACCCGGGCGATCCGCCCACGCCTCCCCGGGGACCAGCCCAGGCCGGGCCCAAGACCACAGATGCAGGGGAGAGTCTAGCCCCCTGCAAATAGCGCCCATGGCCTGGCACTGCCTCTCTGAGAATTTCCAAGACTGGCCTTCCCCGCCACTAGCTTCCCGCACGTGTGTGTCCCAGCGGCTGGCCTCCGGGAAGATGTTCGGACAGGCGGATCGTTCCCAGGAATGGATTCAGAAAGCACTAGCCAGGGGCCCAAATTATTGGCACCTTTGTCATTTCACAACATACTCTGGTCTGTGCCAGCGTGCACGGCCAGACCGGGAGGTTATCATGTTCAAACTGGCACCAAGAGATCACCCGGGCTAGTAAATAACAGGGCGGGGGGTGTCCTGGCTTGGGCACAGTGCCGGGCCGGGCCGTCGCGAAAGGATAGCTCTTGGGGGTCATCGAAGCTCCTCTCCGGCTATAATGGGGGACTTGGGCCACGCCCAGAGACACGGAGCTGGGATTCAAACTTGGGTCTTCGGGCTGCTTCCATTTCCCACATCATCAAACTGTGGTTAAGGAAGAACAGTAGCTACCCTTACTGGGGGCCATACTCCCTGCCTGGCTCCCCATGCGCCTTATATCTCATGATCCCATCCTCACGCTCTGGGGCGAAAACCTTTCCATTGGACAGATGAGGACACTGAGGCAGGAGAGGCCGCCCAAAGTCCCGTTGGCAGAAGGTGGAACCAGGGACTCCAAGGCCAACAACCCTGGACCGCCAGCCTCCAGCCCTCCGGCCCCACCAGCACGAGCGCCCTCTCTTGGTCAGTTTCTGCCGGGGGTTCCCGCTGTCTGATCATTCCATTCATTGACTCGTTCAGTAGAAGTCTGCTGGGTACCTGCTACCACAGTCCTAGGATCTGGACCTCATTTTTGAGCCTTCGAAAGAGAGGCAGGAAAAAGCCAGTCTACGCTCTTGGTGTGCTGTCTGGGTAACCAATACCCAAACAGATAAATAACCCAACAGCTCGAGTGGGCGATATGCAGGGTCAGTGAACCAAGGAGAGGAAGCTTCCCGCCCAGTTTGCCTAAAAACTGGAACCTGTGACAAATCGATTGTGTCCGTGGACCCCCCCCACACACACACACACACTGCGTATCACTGTGCATGCAGCAGGCACTCACAGTTGGTGGCAATGGCCACGGGAGCACACAGTGTCAGTGAGAGTTCTAGAATATTCATCTAGCTGATGCCTCCAACTGGTCACCTGGGGTACTTTCAGTCTCAACCAACACTTATAACGGGAAATGGCATGTAGCGGGGTGACCCTTTAGGTGACTAAAGCTCCTGGCAGGCAGACGTGGTGATGAATACGTGTGGGGGGTCCCCGCGGAGCCTAGCACCGTGCCTCACACCAGGAGTAAGCCCAGAACCATGGCTGATGCATGAGACGGCCTCCTGCTGTCTAGGGACACACAGGCTCGGACGGCCCCTGGGGACATGCTGGATGGCGCATCTCGGGGTCTCGGTCCATCTTTCATTAGTCATCTCCCCACCCGCTAAAAATACATGGAATATGCCTCTCCTCCCTGCCTGGGTCCAAAGGGCCCGAATTCTCAAAGCCAACCAGAGACTCCGCAGCAGCCAGCTACCGAAGAGTGTCACCTCTTTCCCAGTTCTCCACCAGAGCGAGGGTCCAGTGCAAACGCTGAAGCCCACAGCTGGGTCCCAGACCCGATGGGACTGGTCACCAGCTTTCCCTTTACCTGGTTCCAAACCCTCTGCCTCTGACCACCCGGAGTCATGAGCCAGAGACACCGCCAGGCAGGAAGACCCAGTGGATAGAGAGAAGTTTCCAGAGCTCGGCCCCCCATGGTCAACTTCTTCCTCCCTATCGTTTTCCCAGGGGACCTCTGAACTCATTCTAGCAAGGGGCACAGGACTGGGGTGGTTTGGGCACCCAGGAACGAAGGCCCCCAAGAAGGAGCTAGGGTCTTAGGACGTTGTGTCCCGCCGCCTAGACCCCTTCTTCCAGGGCTCTGCCCTTGGACCGGGGCTGTCGTTGGTCTCTAGACTTGCCTCCCAGGGAGGTGTGTCATCTGTCACCGGGCTCGGGATGGGGAGAGAGCCTGGCTGCTTCCACTGGAGTTTTCTCCAGGCCGCTCTCCTACTCCATCCTGCATTGCGGTCGGGACCCCAGGAGGTAAAGGCTTCATCCCAATCAGCGGGGCCTCCTGCCTCCAGGATCAGGCAGCCCTACGTGGGCTGTGCACTCTCGCGCCCCCAGCAACACAAGCACCATCCTGAGAGAGGAGTTCCCTCTGACACTAGCTTCTCTATGTGTGTCTCTGTTCCAGAGTCTTTGTCCCCAAGAGTGCAGCACCCCTCCAGGGGCCTTCAGGGAGCCCACATCCTCTCTCCCCTTATGGCCCAGAGGTCCCTGCCCCAAGGCACAGAGTGCTGGAGTCAGGGTCCCTGCGTGCCTCGTTTTCACGCTGTGTGCACTTTTGGGGCCCCTTCCAGAGCTCTCCAGATCTTCCTGCGAACCATCAAAAGATCAGTGTTTCTCACCCAACTTAGGGCCCCAGATTCTGTCCTTCCACTCATGCGCCTATCATTGTCCAGGAGCAAGCCTCCACTTCCCTTTTCCACCCCGGACCGGTCTGCACTCCTTTTTCCATGAGCCCTGTCCAGACCCATCCTGCGCTCCAAGCTCACTCGCGTGCTTCCTCTTCTCCCAGGAGCGTCCGAGCTCCCCGTCCCCGCCCCCCCCTGTCCGGACCACCACCGCTGAGGACAGGTAGCCTCCCAAGTCCACACCCCCAGCCCATCAGGGGGCTCACCACCACCGTTCTTGTAGCAGAGGTAGGGGAAGCGCCACACGTTGGCGAGGTCCACCGCGAAGCCTATCACCGACAGCAGGAAGTCGATCTTCTTGCCCCAGGTCTCCCGGGGCTGCTCGTCGCCAGCGCGGGACGCCAGGAGACACTGGACGCCGTTGCGCTCTTTCACCACCAACAGCTCCGCGGCTTTGCGCCCTTGCCCGGGTCGCTCAGGCCCTGAGTCCGCCCCGCTGTTCTCGGGCTGCACCTGCGGCTTCATCCGCGCCAGAAGCATGGGTGCGGTTGGCGAGGTGGAACGTCAGCGGTACTGGGAGCACGCCGAGGCTCTGCGCGGATGAAAGGAAAAGATGCGGTCACTAGGCCATCCCGCCCCGCTTGCGCCTCCTGAGATCTCCCGGGAGCGCGGAGACACAGCGGCCAGCGCGCACTGGGCGGACCCGGGGTTCTCCAAAACAGGAGCGCGTCTGTTGGGAAAAAAAATTGGAAACAGTGGGAGTGGCGCGAGGAACTGAGACGGTACTGAGAGGTGGAGACCTACCCTGTCCGCCCCTTGGGTCCGGCCCGGGACGCCGCAGAGCTTCCCTCATTCGCCCGCTCCCTCTCGCCCCCAGATGGCGGGGTCGGGACACGCGGAGGCTGAGGTTTACCAGGGGCGGGGACCCTGCCAGTGCCGTTTGCTACCCCCGGCCCCCCCAGCTCGGATTGGTGCCGCCTCCGGCAGCCCCAGGAGCCTCCCCTCACTCACCTTTCTGCACTTCAAACTCTCGGGCGCTCTCGCTCTGCGCACGCAGCAGGGGCCTCCCCGGAACACCTCGGCCAGGCGGCGCTCAGGGCGCACTCACGTGTCCGGCAGCACCGCGATCCCGGGTGCCCCGCCTGGCCGCCTCGAGCTGTGGGGCGCGGGCCGGGGCTGGGCTCCGCCGCGTGGCGCTCGGGCGCGGCCCGAGGAGCGCGGGAGGCACGGGGCGGCCGGCGGGGCGCGGGCTGGCTGGTTCTGGCCGCGCCGGGCGGGGGCCGGGCTGGTAATGTAGCCTGCGCCCCAGGTAACGCGCCGATTGCATTAAGCCCGCGCCGGGGCCGCTCCGTCTGGAGCCTGTTAGCGCTAATGCGGACTGACAGCGCGGCCGGGGCTGGGCAGGGGCGGGGGCGCGGCGCGGGCTCCTCGGGGGCCGACTCCGGGACCCGGGCGCCCACTCCCTTGCAAGCACGCACAGGCGAGCCAGACGCAGCTCCCGGGGGCACCCGGCTCTGACTTCCCCAAACGGGAAGAGAGCAAGACGCCCAGAACTGGGGTCCGAGTCGCGTCTGAGAGGGGACCAGGAAAAGACCAAAGAGAGCAAATGACTGGAGTCCGTGCCAGCTCTGTTAAACGCCGCAGGCCACTTAAACTACCCTGCGGGGTTTCTCCATCAACAAAGTGGGTATGTTCTGCTGTGCCTACCTAGATCGGCAAACCTGCTGGCGGGCCGTTGCCTGGCTCAGGGTTGAAAGGTCACACCCCAGCCCTGACCTCTGTTACACAGATTTGCAGGTGTGACTCCTGTTCCAAGCGGCTGAGAACTTTTTTCATTTATCCACGCATCCCTTTACCTCTTCCTCATCTGTTCCTGCATATGCCTGCTGTGTGCCAGCCACTGCTCTAGGCTCTTAGGAGACATTCCGCACAACTTACTCAAAAATCCCTGCAGGGTGGACTTTCCATTCTGTCCGGGGGGGGGGGGGGGGGGGG
>CM052803.1:25148043-25160708 GCA_028533885.1 Nasua narica | reverse complement strand
GGTTGAGGGGTGGTGTGTTGGAGGGGAGAGGGGGAGGCAGTTTGGGAAGGGAATTTGAGAAGGCATTTAAGCAAGTAAAGGAGTGAGCCATTTGGACCTGGAATTCATGCATTCTTTCACTTGTTTGTCTGTTGGTTAATTTCTTCATTTGTCAAAGGATCACCTGCTGTGTGCCCAACAGTGCTGGCTCCTGGAGCCTGGGAGATAGTGTGTAAAGAATCCATCACAACCCAGTGTGGTCAGGATTGGTTGTAACTATAGGGGTATGGAAACTGGTTGGAGCTGAATCAGCAAGTAAAGGGTGGGGATGGAGAGGTACTCTAAGAAGGCATCACAGAGGTGACAATGGGTAAAGGGGATGGGCAGAAATTTTGACAAACCCAGGCACGCTGACCTTTCTGTTCTTTAAACAGTCTAAGTTCAAACCCACCCCAGGACCTTGACACTTGCTGGTTCCTCTGCCTGAGTCGTTCAGATCTTAGTTCAGTGGTCCCTTCCTGACCACTCAAATCTGAAATACACCTCCACTCTCTGACACATCACCCTATTTTATTCCCTTCGTTACCTCAGTATGCAAATGTATTTATTTGTTTATTATATGTCTCCTCTTGGGTAGCGTATGAGCTCCGTGAGTGCAGGGACCTTGACTGTCCTATACACCTCTGTGTCTCTAACACCTGGAACATACCGATTAGTATGGACACTGAATGCATTCATGGTGGTGCCCGGGGGCATCGAGAGCGTTTTTGCCAAAGGGACCAGCACGACAAATATCTTCTGTAAAGGATATAGAGAGGAAGGGAAAATTAGGAGACGGTGAGTCTGCCCTGGCCTTTTGGGGGCTGATGAGGAGAGGCAGAAGAAGGTCAGGGGGAGGATTGAGCCAAAGTTTCAGGAGAGCCTGGAGCCACGGATTCGCACCCATCAAGGTTGTCAATTTCCTTTAACCCCCGGGGCTATCTTGACAAGCCTGTGAAGAAAGCAGGAAAGAAATCAACTTTCTATTTCTCAGGTCAGGAAACTGTGGCTCTGAGGATTCGAGGGACCTGGGTGAGGTCCCACGGGGTGGAAATGACAAAGTTGAAATGAGAACCCCGGTCTCCCAGCTCCCGGCTCCTGTCCCTTCCACCAATCGGCAGGTCAGGATGCCCAGAATCTCTCTAGGGGTCATGTTTCCCTCCTCTGCTTTGCCCTCCCCCCATACCCCACCCAGCTGGTCCCAAGTCTCCCACCTCTGAACACTGCAGGAAGACCCAGCCTTCCCCCCCGCCCCACCTCACAGCACCCCAGCCCCTCACTGCAACAACTTTCCTCTCACGTCTAGTATCTTTCCAGCCGCGTGATGCTCACCAGCTGCCAGAGCTCTTTCTAAAACTCGAGACTGATCTCCTCACTCTTCTGCCTCCTCCTCTGTCTCCCCCAAGAGACAACACACTGACGTGATTTCATTAACCCTGGATTTAAGGTAATTTTATTTTCTTCTTTATACTTCTCTCTATCTGCCAACTTGTCTACAATGAGCATTTGATATTATGCAATCAGAAAAAGATAATGCACAATTTCTTAAAATCCTCCGATCTCTTCAAGATAATATCTAAACACTTTTAGCAGGGCCTGTCTATTCAATCACATCTCTTGCTCTTCTAATTCTTTCCTCATTCTCCCTACAAACCCTTTACTTGATCCAAAAATATACTTTATTCTCTAGCAACATGGGAGATACTCAACTACTGGATATCCTGGATATCTTGTGCCTTTTTACACCTCTGGATTTTTAACTATGCTGTCCCCATCTTTTTCTTGTTTACCCAGAGAACTCCTATTCATCCTTCAAAACCTCAGATGTCACCTCCACTGTAAAGCTTCCTGATAACCACCACCTCCCAACCACCTCCTTCTTTATACTGCTTCGTATATTTGTCTAGTATAGTTATCTGTGTAGGGATTTCCCTTCTAGGGACAAGGACAGTACCCGGTATATCCTGTCACATAGCTCATGCTCTAGAAATGTGTACAAAACAGAACTAGAAGAGATCTCAGTCATTGGTTGGGCTTGCTGTCTTTGGTTGGGGCTGTTTATGTTGGATTCCTCCAGAAGCCGAATCTGAAACAAAGATTTGAATTCAAGTAGTTTATTTAGGAAGCAATTCCTGGAAGCACTTATATAGGAGTGGGGACAGAAGGCGAGAAAGGAAGAGGAACCAACAGAGTGGATGTGAAGGAGCAGTTACAGTTGTGGGCAGCGGGTGTTCAGCCCTGCGGGGACCTCTGGAAGACTGCATAGAGCCTGCCTCTGTCATCCCATTCCCGAGCAAGGCGGTTGGAGTATTTATCCATTAAGTCTGTGCGGGGGGTGCTAACTTGCCAGCATTTCCAGCCTGCCTGGTGTGTGGGCTGAGCACGCTCCCGTTGCCAGGAAAAAGCTTCCAGCAGCATCCCAGGTACTGGCAGTAGGAGGCTCGTGGTGGGGCCCGCATTGGCAGGAACAGTGTGGGCGGGGCACTGGAAGCGGCTACGGGGATGGAGGGAGGCATTCCCCCACTCCTGCACGCCATCAGAGGGCCAATCAGCAAGCCCGGAGAGTTCCGCCGGGTGCTTTCCGGGGCTTCTGGGGGACAGCAGTGGAAACACCAGGCTGGTCCTGGGCTGAAGGGCAAGGCGTCTCTCTCCCTTTCTGGCCCAGACTCCCTGCACCTCACTCTAGGAGCCATGGGGCCATGTGGCTTCTCTCCATGCCCTGCATTCTGCCCTTCCAGGAGGCCTGAGGGCAAGTGGGGGGCGGCCGGCTGGAGTATTATCAGAACTAACTCGATCTCTGGGAAGGCGTCACTTCCACTTACCATGGCACTTGGTGACACAGGCCATGGGCACAAGGTGATGGCTGGTGTTGTCAGTCCAGCTCTGGATGTCTCCCGGCTGACGCCAAGACCCTGACAAAGGATACGCTGGGGGACATTTGGAATCCAAGGGGCTGGGTACTGGAGGCATCTTAAGGGTACTCTCAGAACCTGTGCCTTCATTGCCCTGATGGGGGGACTAAGGCCAGAGAAGAGGAAAGGTTTACCTGTAGATTTCCTCCCTCCCTCCCTTCCTTCCTCCCTTCCCTTCCCTTCCCTTTCCTTTCCTTCTTTTTTCATTCTTTCCAGGGTATTAGACCTATGTCCTTGCAACTGACCTGTTATAACTTATATTGCATTTACAAATAGCATAAAAGACCCTCAAAGGCTGAACACCCCCCGCAAAAGCCCCCTGGTCCTTGAGGCTTCCAACTTACCCAGAGGCGGCTCAGGCCTTGAAGTCTTCTCTGCTGAGCTCCTACCCCAACGGACCACAACCAGGCACAGCCCTGAAGAGCATCCAAGCATCATTGACCTGCACATTCACATCCTGGGTCCAAATACACACTGCACGTCTCTACACAGGTGATAAAAGGCACCTGGAACTTACTGTGTCCAAAATACAATTCTTAAGCTCCCCTTCCTGCCCTCCACACAAACATACTCCGCCTAGTTCTCCCTCATGCTTGCTGGGTGATGGCATCTTCTTCTTTCTAGCTCCTCAAGCCAAGCCTTGGAGTTGACCTCGACTCCTCTTTTTCATACTTCCACGTCCAATGCTACCGCAAACTCTGGGGGTCGGAGCCGCCTCACCTCTCCCCACCTCCACGGGGCCTGGCCTGCCACCATCTCTCACCTGGATGGCTGCGCAGTCTCCGAGGGGCCTCCCAAACTCCCCCCTTGCTTCTGAAGGTCACGCTTTAGGTAGCTATGTAGTTCCCCAGAATGTTGGATAACGAGTTCAGATCCTGTCCCTCTCTCGTGCTCCCGTCTCATTTAGCATAAAACCGAATACACCCGTCCTTTTGTGGACTGACTGACGCAAGCCTCGCCAAGCCCTGTGGCCCCCGGGGGTGGGATATCAGGCAAGGACAGAGGTGCTGGGTGAGAACGGGGGGGGGGGGGGGCAGGTGGTGTGGCTGACTCCCTGGGCCCCACTCTGCTGGTTTCAGGCTTTGGGATCATGGGCAAGTTCAATGGCAACATGGGGATGAATCCCAGGAAGAAGAAGGCAGTCAGGAGAGGAGCTGGGGAGGGAGAAAAGGAAGGAGGGTACAAGGCAAAGGAATTCAGCCTCTTGGGAGGAAAGGGGGCCGTCCCTCCACTGCAGGAGCACCTTAATAGTCCTTTGGTCACGTGAGGCATAGCGAGAGGGCACTCAGATAGTCTGTGTCTGTCTCCGGGGCAGAGGGCACTTGTGATCAGCTGACCAGGGGGAGCCACAGTCAGGTTGGCCCAAGGACTCCGCTCCTCTGGGGGATATCAGAGCAGGGGGAATTCTCTCTCCCCCCCCACAAACTTTTATGCCCGGGTGCCCTTTGTTAGAAGACCAGGCACTCCGTAGCTAAGCTGATGAAACGTGGATTCTCCCAGAAATAGGCATACACACGCAGCATTTTGAATTTAGTGTGAAATTTATCATGCTTGAAGAAAAGTACAGTAAGCAGATAGGACCAGTTTCCAGTTTAAATAATATTAATGACATGAATATGTACGAATCCACCTGGTGGGGTAAGAAATAGAGCATTTCCTGTACCCTGCCGGCCCCTGGGTCCCCCTCCCTGGAGACACCCCTTCACCGCTCTCCCCAACTCCGAGGTTACCACTACCCTGCATTCAGTAACTAATCATTTCTTCATCTTCCTTCACTACCTATCAATACTTCCCTAACAATACACGATTTCGTCCTTCTTGGGACTTTATATAAGAGGAATCACACTACAGGTAGTTTTGTGACTTCTTTGGCTGAATATAATGTTTTGGGGACCAAACCCATGATGGTGGCATTCGCTCATATTCATGGCTGCATATATTCTTTCTGTTTTATGAATAGTAACAAATGCGTGTATTCATGCCACTGTTGAACATTTCGATTATTCCCCGTTATTTTATATCTGAACTACACTGCCTAGAAAATTGCACACAGACAGTTCCTCTGCATGTAGGCAAGAGTTTCTATGCTTAGCAAATTGCTAGTTTGCAGGGTACGTGTTTGTTTAGCTTTATCAAGGGATGTCAAACAATTTTCTAAGACGGTCGTACCAATTAAAACTCTCCCAAGCAGAGTCATTTCTTCCATCTTCCCTAACCCTCGGTGTTTTTTAAACTTTTAATTTTTTGCCGCTCTTTTGGATGTGATTTTAACGTGCATTTTCCTGACTTCTCATGACGTGGAGTATCTTTTCATATATGTATTGGCCCCTTGTGTTTCTTTATCTCTTGTAAAATGATAGCGTGTTGTTTGTGTAATTTTTATTTGCTCGTATAATTTTCTATTGGCTTGTCTTTTATTTTTACGATTTTATTTATTTGAAAGGGGCAGAGAGAGAGAGCAGGAGCAAGGGGGAGGGGCAGAGGCAGAGGGAGAAGCAGACTCCCTGCTGAGCAAGGAGCCCGACGCGGGACTCGATCCCAGGACCCCGGGATCATGACCTGAGCCAAAGGCAGACGCTTAACCCACTGAGCCAGCCAGGTGCCCCTTGTTCGACTTTTCTTATTGGTGCACAGAAGTTCTTAATATTCTGGGCACGAATATTTGTCAGTTATATTGCAAACATCTTTATTTGGTCGTATTATGTCTTTTCTCTCTATATGGTGATTTTGATCAATAAAGATTATTAATTTTCATGTAATTTAATGTGATCTTACTTTAACTTTTATTTGGCTTATGTATTTACGCTTTCTTTAAGAAGTCCTTCCCTACCTGATATTATCCTAAATTACAATGCAAAATTTGACAGTTTTCCCTTCATAGTTCCCTTCAATGTTTTAATTAACATTGCTTTCTAGTTAGCAACTTTCAATTATTAGGTGAATAAGTTCTGGGGATCCAAAGTACAGAAGGGTGACTGTAGTTAACAACAGTGTATTACAGATTTGGAATTTGCTAAGGGAGTAGATCTTGCTCTCACCACACACAACACAAAAAAGAAACTTTATGTGAGGTGATGGATATGTTAATTAACCTAATTATGGTACCATATCGGGATGCCTACGTTTATCAAATGAACACATTATACACTTTAAGTATATACAATTTTATTTGTCTCTTATACCTCAGCAAAGCTGGGAAAACAAACAGAATTGATTAAAAATGTGTTTTTCTATCTGATGGGACAGATTCTCCAGCTCTTTTTCCTCAGGAGTGTCTTGGTGGGGCACCTTGGTGGCTTAGTGGTGGCTTGGTGGCTTTGCCTTCAGCTCAGGTCATGATCTCAGGGTCCTGGGATCGAGACCCACGTCGGGCTCTCTGCTCAGTGGGGAGTCTGCTTCTCCCTCTTCCCCACAGGTGCTGTCTCTCACTCTCTTTCTCTGAAATAAATACATACAATCGTAAAAAAAAAAAAAAGAGTGTCTTCATAATGCTATTCCTTACAAATTTCAGAATCAGCTTGCTGGGTTCCTTGAAAAATCCCACTGGAATTTCAGCTGCGATTACACTGAATCTACAGATCAGAGTGGGGAGAACTGACATTTCTACCGTATTCAGTCTTTCTATCCAAGAACACAGCACCTATCTCCCTGAATTTCCCACCTTTAATAGACAGAGCATTTTAAATAGAGCTTTGGGGGATTTGCTGATTCCCGCATGAAACCCATCCCAGAATTCCTTAACATTAATTACTGCCTGCTGGCCTGCATGCTCTCTTTCCCAGTAACACATACGGGCCCAATCTCCCTGCTACCTTCCACCTCCCTCCCGCTCTTCCTTCTGGCCCTCTGATATCCAGTCCTAGGAAACTGACCAAGTTCAGCTTTTTCAGCAGCCTGGAGATGCCGAATGGTGAACTCTCTAAACGCATAGATTTAGGAGCCACACAACATGAGCTTTAATCCTGGTTCCACCACTTACTGTCCTCGAGATCTTGGCTATGTTCTCCCGCTCCTGCGTGTGTCTCAGTTTCTTCATCTGTAAAATGGGCATGATGGTGCTGTCGACAGTGCCCACTCACAGAATCGTCAAGGAGATTCAAGGAATAAATACATGCAGAGCACTTAGAACAGTGCCTGGCACTGCACGGCAGGTTACCTCTTCTTGCCCTTGTTTCAAAAGTTTAATTTCTCTATGTCTGTGGGAGGTAGGCTTCTTCTCCAGAATTTTAAGCCTATCAGACTTCCCATTCTGGGACTGGGAGGGCGTAGCAGACCTAGGTTGGTATAACAGTTATGAGTACGGAATGAGAAATTGTTTTTAGAAAGAGTTGGGTGGGTTCAAAGCCTGGCTTCGTAGGCTAAGGGGCCTTGGTTTCTGGGCCTCAGTTTTCCTATCTGTAAAACGGGGGTAACACGCCTGCTCAGTAAGAGAACTGACGCCAAGGACTTCGAGAACGCTCTAGGAAGAGACTGGTTTCTCAGGCCTCCGTGACGCCAGCGGCGGCCAGGTCCCCGAAGGTCACTGCTTCTTCCTAGAGGCTGGTCTCTTCTCCCCTTTCCCAGATCGCAGATCACACTAGCCTAGCCGATTGCTTAAAGGGCAGATTCCTTGGTCCCATGCCAGCAATTTGGATTCAGTCCGTCTGCAGCGGGGACTCGGGACCTGCATGTTTATAGCATGTTTAATTCCTGCTCTGTAAAAAAAAAAAAAAATAGAATTCCAGCGTCAGCGGTATGTTTCATGACCACTGTCCCAGGCTGAGCGTGACCAGAGCCATCCACACGGAATTTGGCTGGCCCGAGTGCCTTCCTTCTCTCACACTGCTACGCCTTCCTTTTGCTCTGGCCACACTTAGCAAAAAGCACACAGCTGCTTCCTGGCGAGGCTGAAGGCTCCCCGGCAGGGGTGCACGGGTGCCCTCTAGGGCACGGAAGGGAGAAAAGCTGCTTCATGCTCAACGTTGGGGCGACAGCCGAGGAAGTCCCAGGAGCGGCCATGAAGCCCCCAGAGCAGGTGGGCGGGGGATGGGCAAGGAGACGGAGGTGGGCGCTGCACCCTCATCACGGTGATCACCTTGAGGTCTCAGCGTGGGGTCATTCGCAACGAAGCTAAGGGCTGGGGATGCTGCCTCTGGCTGGTCCTTCCCTGCATTTGTGCCCAGGAACCTGAAGGCAGGTAGTGATGGCAGTGCCGACCCGTAGTTCACACACAGAGCACGCCTGTCCTCCTCCTTCCCCACCCTCTACCCCCAAGGTGAAAGCCGATCGCTGTTAGGGCAAGGGCAGGGCTACTACGGAGCTGGGCTCAGGGCGGTGATTTTCTTCCCCTCTCCATGGTAAACGCCGTCGCTGTCCCCTCCTAGCTTTTCTTTTTTAAACAACTTATTTACTTATTTCAGAGGGAGCGCACCCACGAGCCAGGGAGGGGCAGGGGCAGAGGGACAAGCAGACGCCCTCAGTCCCAGGACACCTGAGATCATGACCTGAGCTCAAACAACTGAGCCGCCTAAGGGCCCCACCTTCTAGGTTTTTAAAACAAGGCCAATCCCTGGCCTCCGTAATATGAGAAGCGAGCGCAGGTGGCACTCAACTTTCACACTAACTGAGTGGGGCTTCAAATCCCGGCCCTGTCACCCCCTAGCTGTGTCCCCTTGGCTGACGTGCCCCTGTCTTCTCTTCCATACAATGGGGCCCATCGTAGTATTTACCCCACAGGGTAGTTAACTGGCATGAAAGCATCAGGTCGGTGAAGTCCTTTAGCAGCTGTTTCTGGAACAGACTAGAGACTGTCTAGACTGAATTTGCTCCATTTCTGACAGTCTTCCCTTTCCTGAGCACCACATACTAGTTCGTATAATACTCGCCATCATAGGGGCGCCTGGGTGGCTCAGTGGGTTGAAGCCTCTGCCTTCGGCTCAGGTCATGGTCTCGGGGTCCTGGGATCGATCCCCGAATCGGGCTCTCTGCTCAGCAGGGAGCCTGCTTCCCCCTCTCCCTCTGCCTGCCTCTCTGCCTACTTGTGATCTCTCTCTCTGTGTGTCAAATAAATACATAAAATCTTAAAAAAAAACCCTCACCATCGTTATCCCCCTTTTACAGCTTAAAGACTTAATGTCCACAGTGGTTAGATGTCTTGTCCACGGTCTCATGGTGAGGATGGGACAGAAAGTGGGGTTTGAACCCAGATCTGGGCTGGCTCCGAGGCACACGTTCTTGATCACTGTTCTTTCTGGTGGCTCAGCATCTCCCTCTCTGGTCCCCCACCTTCTTCGTCCTCCCGCCTCCTGACTGCCCTCTTCCCATGCGAGCTCCGCATCTCGGCAGGGCCTCGCCCCCTTCCAGACGCAGTCTGAACCCCAGCACTGTCTATCGGTAGCCCCTGTCTTCTCCAGTCCTTCCTCCCCAAGGCCCCCTTCCTCCCACCCCCGTCCGGATGCCCACCCCGCGCACCACCCTGTCTCTGTACTGTTTTGCTTCTCTCCTCCCCTGCCCCACATCCTTGCCACCTGTCCAGGCCTCCCCTCCTTAGCGCGTAGGTTGCTCACCTCCTCTCCTCCCGAGGCTCAAAGAAGAACCCTCCCTTCGCTGCCTCCACGCCCCCTCCCACCTCCCAAGTCACACAGGTTGGTGGCAGAACAAGATCCCAGGCCCAGGGCTCTTCTCACAGCCCACAGCCCCTCTGTGGAGCGTTTGTGAGACCAGGCACACCCTGGGAGCTTGCGACACGGGAGCTGAGATAGGGACGCTGGCAAGGAAGGTCCAGACGGGCCGGATCCGGGTGCTGACAGAGTCCAAGAGAGGTCAGCATCAGGCGGTTCCTGCTTGTTCCGAGGGGCACAGAAACACCCCCGCTAACCCTACCCCATGCGCCTCTCCCCGGTCGGGTGGCTCCGCGGCGCGTCCACACTGTCCACGGGTTCGTTCAGCCCCGACTCTGCGCCGCCCATCCGTGTGTGCTGGGGGCGAGCCCAGGTGACGGGGAGGGGACTTGGAGGGGCTGAGCCGCTGGCCCCAAGCGGGGGACACGCCATGGGAGAGGGAAGGCTGTACTTCTCTTCCGTGTGGCTCAGGGGCGGGGCGGAGCCCAAAACACCTGCTGCGGGGCCCCAAAGTGCGGCTCCCAGGGGCACAGGCGGGAGTGTGGAAGGCGGTGTCAGAGACGGACCCCTCCGAGGCCCGCGCCAGTGCTACCCTGGCCTGTGGCAACAAATCCCAGCGCACGGCCTGGCTGCCTGACAACTTTGCAGGCAGTCACGAGGCTGGGCAAGGGGCCACGGGAGCGGAGGACGCTCTTCCTCGAGGTTTTCCAAATTCCGCCAATCACGGCTAATCATTTAGCTAATAATAGCTCCTCCTGTTTTTTTCTCCCTGTCCTCCCCCCTCCCACTCCTAATAGGACCTCCCCCCCTCCCCAGCTCCCCAAAACACTTAGAGGCTGGGGTGGCCAGAGCTTAGAGGGGCCTCCCCACTCCTTCCCGAAGCCCAGCGGAGGGGCTGGTGCTTGAGAGGGCCCCGCTTTAAGGGACCTGGAATCAGAGGGGGGGAAGAGTCTGCCCGCATTTCCCGGTCCCTTCAACCTTGACTGTTGAAGAAGCAAGTTTCAGTCCGGTCTCATAGGTCTGATCCCCCTTTCGCCAGAGGGAAGCCGAGCTTGTGGGGGGGGGTGGTCACCCTCCTGCCCAAACTGGTGTCCAATACAATGGAAGGACAGCATTTTCTTCTCAGTTTATTCTTACATTTACCATCTACTGACATTGGTTTTCCATTTATGACAGTGATGTCAAGTTTCTCGCATTATTTATGACTTTTAACTCGAAGATTTTCAAAACCGTGGAATAGCTCAGACTTTCATAAAAAGATAGACATCGCCTAAGAAACGGCTCGCTAGCTTAAAAAACAGAAACGTGAGCAGTATGACGGAGGTCCCCGTGCAATCCTTCCCAGGGGCGTCCCTTTCCTCCCTCCTCCCTGGCCAACCACTGTCCTTAGGTAGTGCTGACGGATCTACGCTTTCACTGGGTAGACAGACAGACAGACAGATACAGAGATATATATGGGGGTATACACAAGGAGAGAAATACAGCCCTAAAATTTTAAGTGTGCGTTCCTAAAATGATTGCATCTTGGTAGCTGACCCTCTAACAATACAAATTTGTATTACCAGGTCCACTTACCTGCAGATTTTTTATAGTACAGTTCTATGAATATGTTTTTTTTCTTCCTTAGGATTTTCTTAATAATGCTTTCTTTCCTCTAGCTTACTTTATTGTAAGAATACAGTGTAGAATACATATGGCACGCCAAATATGTGTTAGTCGACTACTGATGGGATCGGTAATGCTTCTGATCATGGTAGGCTCTTAGTGTTGATCAAGGGTTAACTGTCTTTCTATGTGTGCCTGCGAGGCTTAATACACCCAGAAAAGTGCATTAATCCTCGTAAATACGTCCATAAAATCACCACTCAGGCTGCTACAAAAAGTGACCAGCACCCCAGAAGTCCCCCTGTCCCCCTCCTACTTAATATCTACCTGCTCTATCCTCCTTCCCCAAAGGTAACTGCTCCCTTGACCTCTAATTGCATAGATTCCCTGTGCCTGCCTAAACAATAGAAAATTTCATTTTGTGCATGTTTCACGTTTACACAAATGGCATCATTCTGCACGAATCTTTCTGCAAATGTTCTTGAGATTTTTCCATGTTGATGCTGGAGCTTCCTTTTAAAAACAAATGTATTTAATTAAGAAGAGTGAGTTGATTTCAAGGAAAACACTGAGGGCGTACTAGGACAAGCCGAGCATGGGGTGTCAGAGTTGAGAAAACGTTGATTCTGACTCCACTCTCTTCCCCTTTTACAGGTGTGAAAAGTGAGGTCGGGGAGCTAAGAGCCGGGCCCCCCCCCCCCAGGTCACTCTGCAAGTTCAGGTTCCAGCTGGGACAAGGGCCCTGGCTTCAAACTGCCTGAGGCCAGAGATCTTTTCCACTACATCAAGCTGGCAAGAAACACCTCCCTCCACCCAACCCCACGGGGGACAGAGAGCAACTGTGTTTCCTAGCCAAGGTTAGTTCTTAACTTTGAATTGCAGAAAGTAAACTGTTTTCGTTGAATTGTTTCCGCATGAAGCCTGGGAGGGGGGCCGTATGGTGTTGCGGGGACAAGGCAGCCGTCCAGCCTTCAAAGTTATGGCAAGTCTTCCATTTGGCAGCCCACCTCGGTGACCTATATTTTAATATGTGCTATTAGATTATTGCTAATGAGACATTTTAAGGATAAAAGAATTATGCTCGCTGCCGGGGCCTCGGTAAAAGTACAATTGAATTAAGGGCTGAAATTGTTTAGGACTCTGCTAGACAACTTGTCCCCCAGGCTGGGCCTGAATGGAGAGATTAAGCTTTAGAAATTACACAGGAAAAATAAGTATAATTGATCTAAGGTAACTTCACTCGTCTAAATTAAATAATGTGATTGTTACAGGCAGAAAGGATCGAGATGAGGAGCTGGACGGAAAAGGCTCCCTATCTGCAAACAAAGTTAGAAGTAAAAGCCCTAGGGAAGTGACTTTTTCCTGACGAGGCTGAACACCCTCCTGATGGCTTTGAGAGTCCGCTGGAGCGTTTGCAGGAACCAGACCCAGTCTGAGTGTCCTAAAATCTGAGGTTTGGCAGGGACCGTGAGCACTGTCCCCACCAGCCTCTACCTGACATATGAGCCCTTCTAGTTCTTCCCAGCCCCCC
>CM052803.1:25051001-25147943 GCA_028533885.1 Nasua narica | reverse complement strand
ATCTCATGCCTTCAAGACCATAGTTAACCCTTTTTTAAAAAAATTCCGGTGAGTTAACATACAGTGTTATATTAGTTGCAGGTATAAAATAGAGTGAGTCAACACTTCGATACATGACTCAGTGCTCAGGATCATAAATGTCCTCTTAATCCCCATCACCCTCTGTGACCATCAGTTTGTTCTTTGTTCTTTTTGTGTTTTTTGTGGGTTTTTTTTTTTTTTGTCTCTTTTTTCTTTGTTCTCTTTCTTGAATTCCACATAAGAGTGAAATCACATGGTATTAGTCATTCTCTGACTTATTTTGCTTAGTGTAATACTCTCTAGCTCCATCCATTGTTGGTGCAAATGGCAAGATTTCATTCTTTTCCATGGCTGAGTCATATTCCGTGGTGTGTATGTACCACAACTTCTTTATCCATTCCTGTGTAGGGGATACTTGGGTTCCTTCTGCATCTTGTACATGCTGCTACAAACACAGGGGGGCATGTATCTCTCAAATTAGTGTTTTCATATCTGTTGGGTAAATACCCGGAAGTGGAATTACTGGACCCTAGGGTAATTCTATTTTTAACTCTTGGAGGAACCTCCATACTGTTTTCCAGAGCGGCTGTGCCAGTTTGCATTCCCACCAACCGTGCAAGAGAGTCCCCTTTCTCCACATCCTCGCCAACATCTGTTGTTTCTTGTGTCGTTGGTGTTGGCCATTCTGACGGGTGAGAGGTCTATTTCACTCTGGTTTTAATTTGCATTTCTCTGATAATGAGTGATGTTGAGCATCTTTTCATGTGTCTGTTGGCCGTCTGGATCTTTTCTTTGGAAAAATATTTATTGAGGTCCTCTGCCCACTTTTAAATTAGATTGGTTGGTTTTTTGGTGTTGAGTTGTATGACTTCTTTATATATTTTGGATACTAACCCCTTATAAGATATGTCATTTGCACATACTTTCTCCCATTCCATAGGCTGCCTTTTTGTATTACGGAAGGTTTCCTTCTTATCACCCACCAGGTGAGAATGTGTAGATACAAGAGACTTCCCTCCCACTGACCTTCCCTTTTTTTCTCCTCTCTACCTGCCTTCCTCCCTTCCTGAGGATTTACTATGTGTCAGGGACAGTGCTATGACACAGGACTATAGAGGTAAACAAGACAGTTAAGTCTCCTGCTTAAAATCCAGGAGAGGCCGAAGTCTAAAACAAACAACTAAGCAAATAAATTAGATATTGAGGGATCCTGACAAGGGCTTGAAAACCACACCAGAGTGTGGGCTAACTCAGAAAGCCTGGGGAGGGCCCTGGGCCAGCCAGGCACTCAGGGAAGCCTCTCCAGGGCCTCCCCAGTGGAGAGAACGGAGGACGAGACGGGCTCAGCCCTCCAGAGAGCAGGGAGGAGAGACAGGCTGAGAAAACGGGGGCAGGGGTTGGAGCAGGCTGAATGGGGGACGCACGATCAAAGGGGCTGTGCGGCCAGTGTGTGCAGAGTGGAGCGGGGACCTGGTCAGAAGTTCTGGAGACACCAGGGGAGATGAGGGTCTGTGAGGACCCTCCCAGGCAGGAGGAGGAGGACCGGCAGGAAAGAACAGGCTGGAGACATCTTCCAATCCTGAAAAAACATCAAGAGACCCTTAGAGAGTAAACTCTCTCTAGTTCCTTAGAGCCATGACTGTCCTGGCCCAGAGGACTGCCCACCTTGCCCAGTCCCGATGGGAAACCATCTCGGGGCCCCTCTCTGTCTTTCAAAGTGGGATAAGCAGGATCCGCTTCATAGGCTGCCGACCCTTGGGGCACCCGGTGGGGGAGGGGGATGCGGTGGGGAGAGCCCGTTCTTCGGATGGATCTGTGCACAGGGCAGAACAGATTTTGACCTCTCTTAAGTACATCATCCATCCACAAAAAGGTCACTTTCAGTTTGTGGAACAGGAGAGATCTCTGTTCCTCAAAAGCCTGTTACTGCCTGGGAGAGACTCCTGCATTATTCCTGGAGAAAAACGTCCTCTAAAGCAAAAGGACACGCTGGAACTTGAGCGGCCTGAACTTCTTTCTCCGTGAATTCAGGAAGGCAAATGAATGGACTCTTGCACACTCCAGTCCTCCCCATCGCACTTGGCACAGGGTCCATTCTTCAGGCCTCAGCTTTCCCTTCTGTATAATGGGTGAAATGATGGCCAATATTCACTTATGTCTGATGTCTCGGTGCGTACTGAGAAAGAGGGGTGTGGGGTGAACTTAGGGGCACGGAAACTGGAGCAAGTAGACAAATCTGAGCGCATGGTGAGCCCTCTGCCCATCTAATCGTGTCCTGGGATGGGGGGGCAGGGGGGAGGGGGGCTGCCCGGGGCCAGGAGAGAGTCAGATGAGCAGGGAGGGCCTGGGGCAGGATGGGCTGGCTGCCACAGAGAGCCCCATATTGGTCACCTGGGGTCTTTGCAAAGCTTTCATTATTTTTCCATTGCCTGCTTTTCTTTTTTCTTTTTCTTTCAATTTTCTTTTTTCCTGCTCAGACATTGAAATCAGCTCAGTGACTCAGCCATTTGACTTATGAATTCCAGGCTCCCATGTCCTATCTGCCCATTCTTCCTGCCTCTCAGGAGCCTGGCTTACTTACACTTTGGCCCTTCACGGGCTGAGAAGGCTGTCGATGACCCCCCTTCCCCTGGCCCCCTTCTTCTCCCAAGTCCCGTGGCTCTGCAGGTCGCCTCCCCCTTGTCACATTTCCCAGGCCGACGGCTCCAAGTCCCATTTCTAGAGTAGAAAGAAAATTCTGAAGTTGCTGTGGATTTTCTAAAATAACACGAAGACCTCCAAATGAAGCGAATCAGCTGAACCTCACAAGATAAATCACAAGAGTTCTAGGGGCGGGCGGGGGGTGGGGTGGGGCGGGACTCCAGAGCTCATCCAAAAGCAGCATTCCCTTTCCACTGTATCACCCCTAAGCACTGGGCGTGTAACGTGCTTGCTTGCCTCCCACGATGGAGTGCTTACTTCTTGCAAAGGCAACCAACTCGCCCTTCAGACCGCGCTGGTTCTTCAGGAGTCCTCTGGTTAAGCTCCTGACCCTGGGTTTAGTTTAGTCCATGGAACCACACAAAGGAAGGGGACTCCCTCCTTCTAGACAACAACCCAGCAGATGCTGGAGGACGGGGATAATGAGTCTCCCTCCCCGTCCCCAACACCACTGTCCCCCCAACCTTGGGTTCTCTGTTCTCAGGGCCACGCATCCAGCCTGGTTGCCTTTAAGTATTAAGAGACTTGATTCCAAATCCCAACCCCCAGAACCGCCCTTGGAATTCAGCGGCTGCCAGAGGCATCAAGGCTAATTGCCCAAGAGACGGTGGGGACATATCTCTTCCCCCTCGCCGGTCGTTGACTTTCTCAGGTCACGTTGATCCGGTTTGTATTGATTGCATCACAGTGAAACACAAACATTCGCACGGCTTCACGGCCCCCGGGGGGACCTGCCTGTCCTCTCGAGCCGGGGACAGGCTCTAACCACTTGTGTTCCCTCATGCAGGTGCCAAGGGTTGCTACAGCAGCTGTGGCCTTGAGCGGCCAGGTGGCGGGGTCCGTGGTGGAAGGAACGGCCTGTGCAGGGAGCTCTGTGTGGCCGCTCTCAGTTCCGCAGAGGGCGTGAGCTTTCCAATGGACACCAGACCCCTTCCTTCTTGTCGGCCCTGCTCACTTACCTTTTGGCTGAGTCTGCAGCACCCGTCCTGGCACTTCCGCCTCTCTGGCCCCCGGGTAGCCCTCATGGTGGAGGTCCTTTCCTCTGCAAGGGCACCCAGGGCTGTCCATGCGTACCCTCCTCCCTAGCCATTGCTGGCTCTGCATCGGCACTCCCGCCCCACGAGTGTCACCGTGTGCTTCCTTACCAGGCCAAGCGCCTTTGGCCTTCCTGGTCTTCGCACATGTCATGCCCTCTGCCTAACCCTCCCCTCCCGTCCTGTCCCCCCACTCCCACCCCGTTGTCTGCTAAACCCGCATCCACCTTGCACGGTCCGCTTTGAATGAGGTCCCTTTCTCTGAGTGCAGGCACCATGCCGACCCTCTCTCCTCCAAGCCCCCCTGGGCCAAGAGGTCGGTTCGAGTTTGCATTTCTCCCACGTGGAAAGCAAGAAAAAAAAATCACAGACTGAGCACGCAGCGGAACTTACCATCTACTTGCGATCCCAGATCCAAACCCGTGCAAGAAAGGAAATACGATCCGATAAAATCATCGTCATTGTTACCCTTGAAGGACTTGAGAGTTTCAACGTGTGTTTAATAGCCCGCGGGGGTAAACTGGAGAAGCAAATGAGAAAGAGGAAGGCAGACTGCAAAGCCCGGGTGAGACCCCAGAGTGACGCCCCTCGGGGAGGACTCCTGCCTGTCTCAAGGGCAGGCCCAGTATCCCGGGGAGGTGAAGGCAGACTGGGCTGACCCAGCCTGGCACACTCTGATTCCTAAAAAGCCTGGCCGGAGTCTGTCTGAAGACAGACTAACCGACTGAGCCACCCGGGCACCCCCACTTTGGCTATTCCTTTTTTTTTTTTTTAAATATTTTATTTATTTATTTGACAGAGAGAAGAGAGACCACAAGTAGGCAGAGAGGCAGGCAGAGAGGGGCGGGGAAGCAGGCTCCCTGCTGAGCAGAGAGCCCAATGCAGGGCTCGATCCCAGGACCCTGAGATCAGAGGCTTTAACCCACTGAGCCACCCAGGCGCCCCTCACTTTGGCTATTCCTAATCTTACAGATGCAAAGTAAGCCCCATTGTTCCTAGGATGACCCAGTGAAGAAATATAAACACAGAGGCTCAGGGCTGAGAGAGGTTCGCTGAAATGGGTGTAGCCCGACAAGATCTCGCCCCTAGACTGTTTTCCCCCTAAATACGAAAGAAGTGAAGTCGCTGACTCTTTTGCTTTCAGGCATTTTCTCGCAACAGATGACAAGAGCAGAAGGCTTCCCCGTCCAGCAGCCCCGTCTCCAAACACACACATCGAGGGTCTGCAGGCCATGTCTCGTCTCTCCCTTGTGCTGGAGGAGGGGCTCTGGAAGGAAGGGTACTCAGCTGGGAGCGGTGTTCTCCGACCTTCTCTTCTCCCAAACCTGGAAGAGTCAGGTTCGGCGTTCTCCGAACTTCTCTTCCCCCAAACCTGGGAGAGTCAGGCTCATGGGATGGTCTGGCCCAGCTGCGAGGGTGCGGGGAGAGGCACCCCCAAATGAGCCAGCTGCTCCCATCTGCAACCCCGGGTGACTTTCAGCTGGGGGGGGGAGTGCCCCTCTTCCCTCTGGGCTCCTGAAGACGATGCCTGGAGTTGCAGGACCCCCTCCGAGGGAGGGAACCAGCCCACCACGGCACCTGTGCCCAGAAAGGAGGTCGGTAAGTGCAGAAGGCCCTCCTGAGCTGAGAAGCCTGGACGGACGTCAGTTCTGAGTGTTGATTTTCTGCACTTGAATTCCCTCCTCCAAGTCTCAAGATCTCACCGGGTTTTGCCAAGCACTGCATCTCGGCGTGAAGCCTGCTTTGAGGAACCGAGGAATGGTGGTCCCCTCCGGGGCAAAGAGCCTAGAGAGGTAGCCCTGGGACGTGAAGAAGCGGGGTGGTGACCAGGAGGATAGATGGGGGGATATGTACCCCCCTCTTGGGGTTTCTCAGAAAGACCGTGGCTCGAACCTCACAAGGAACGTGGGTTTTTCATAGTTCCAGAAGATCAGTTCTTAAACTGCTGTCACGGTTTGCTTTCCTAGCCTGTGACGCAGATTCGGACCCAGGTGGTTACATCTGGGAGGTGACCGCAGGCAGCAGGAGTGAAGGAAGAGGACGAGCGACCCAGGGAAGGAAGAAGGGCCAACAGAAGGGGGGAGGGGCGTTCTCAGGGTTGTGCTGGGAGCAGTGAGGGCTCAATTCTCCAGTTCCTACCAGAAGGCAACCCTGAGCCCACCAAGAATGTTCTCCGTTGCCCCTGAGGCTGAAACCAGAGTTGGGTTCAGGGGCCCTGATGCTGAGCATCAAAGGTGTCCCCACCTGGCAACAAATACCAGAATCTCCTTCACTTCTAGGCTTTGCTGTCTCCCAGCTGATGGTCGAAGGATGATGTCAGTGAGACCTCAGTGACAAAATCAGTTGAGGTATTGCTACGAATGACCCAGTAACAGGGCTCCTCGGCCTACCCCGGTCCGGCCAGAGGTCCATGAAGGGGCCGATGTGGATGCGGTCTGGTGTTTCCTCATTCCACTCAGCCTGTATGCTGCTGTTCGAATGTACCATCTGGCCGGTAAGTGGTTGTGCCCCCAAACTGAGGACCCCGAGCGCTGCCATTTACTTTTTCTTCCCTTGAGAAGACTCGGCGTTGTGAGTTGTTCTAGAAGTAGGCTGGGGGCTTTCTGGGGGCTTTTCCCAACGCAGCTCAGATTCAGAACCGAGGACCTGTAGGAGTGTCCCCATTGGGACTATCGCTTTTTTCTCACGTGACACAACCTCAGCCTCAGACTAAATCCACTCAGTTCGAATACTATCTCGGCCTTCGGATTTTTTTCTCCCCTCGTATATGAGTTACAGAAAAAAAAAAACGAAAATGTGGATTCCTCCTGGAGTGGATTTATCAGTAGATGTTGGGGATAAGCAAGAAGCCGTAACTGAGCTTTCCTTTGAACTCAAGGGGAAAAGAAGTAATTGGTTTGATGCGAGCTTTAGAAAATGAGCTTGATTTTTTTTTATTTTCTCTGCTACAGTTCAGAGTTCTGGTTCATGTCACATTCCATCTGACGAGACCGAAAAACATGCTCGTTCTGAGGAAGGCGATTTATACCCCTCAGACATTGTCGACAGGGCGCCTGGCGTGTGGGGTAACCCCCTCCCCCACCCCCGCCCCTCATTCCACCCAGAGCCCTTGCTCGATGACACCTGGGCTCCATCAAAGTGTCCCTTCATCGAGTGTCTCCCAGGCTCCCGTGTGGAGGTGGTGAGAAGTCTGAGCTGCCTGTCTCTCCCAGCCTCCCTGGCCTTACTTCTGCCTCTCTCCACGTAGCTGTAAAATGGGTGTCTCAGGGGGTTAGAAGGACGCCCTAGACACCATCTCTGCTGAGCTCTGACGTCCTTGGGAGAAAAATATCAGGTTATATCCATGGGAGTCCCCTGATTCTCTGAAGCTCAGACAATAACGCCAGCTGTCAGGTTTGAATCGGCAGTGGAAAAGAGGAGCGAGGTTCCGCGGCTCACAAGGGAGTGAGGCCGGGAAGTCGCGCCTAGGGGTGGGGCTGAGGGGTTTTTAATTAGGGGTCTTAGGGTGTGGAGGGCTTGCTGGGTATCTGATTGGCTACGTTTACAAAATACACCAATCGTCAGCTCATTATACAGAAAAAGGGATGCAAAGTTGACCAGTCAGATTGTTCATCATCCTTGTGGGGTGATGAAGGTCTCTGAGACAGGAAGCCCCATGGCTAAAAGTCCTTGAGCCACCATCTTGTGAAACTCAGTGGCCATCTTGTCTACTCTCGGCATCCCTGGGCCCTCCAGCCTAACACCAGCTTTCAAAGAAATACTCTACTTAGGATGTTGTACTTTGAAAGGTTTTCTCTCATTCTCTCAGTTCTGTCTCTGTCTCTGTCTCTGTCACACACACACACACACGCACACAGATTTGGTCTGAACCCACTCACTAAAGCTCGGTAACAACAACAGGTAGGTGAAGTAATATCCCCATTTAACGGATGAGGACACTGAGTCCTAGGAGGGCGAGGGATGTGGCAATAAGTCAGTGCATGAACACAGGGACTAGAACTGAAGTAACCCGACCCCGGCTTTCTTTTCCCTGCATTACTCGCCCACTTCGAAAACGGTGAGCTGAGGCAGACATGGAGGGCGGGACGGGAAGGCCTGAGCGCTACTGCAGGGGCCTCCCGGGCTGTGTTCCAGGCCACCATCCTCTGCGGCCTCTTGCCCTAAGCAGGTCTCCCCCTCCCTCAAACGTGTGCAGGAGCCCTGGCCCCACGCCTGGCGAGCAAGCTCTCTGGGAACAAACAAGGCTTTTCCTCCCAGCCCAGAACACTCAATCTCTCCTCTCATGCTGACCCCACCCTGGGGGAGCCATGCGTCATTGCTGTCAACACGCCGGGGGCTGCGTGACCGCAGCAGGAATTCACCCATAAACTCAGACAATGGCTGAGGAAGTGCAGGCCTTTCATGTGGCCCAGGGGCTGCCCTGGGGGCCATCTGAGCAAAGGGGGTCTCCCTCCCAGGTCAGATTACCACTCCCACCCTTCACGTGTGGCCTGTCTGAAGCCATCTTCCATGCGTCGTGTTTTCCATTTCCGCGGGGCCCCTGTGGCAGACAAAACCGAAATTAGGATTTCCTTGTAGAGACGCAGAGACCTGAGGCTGGGAGGGGCAGACTGAAGCGGCTTGGAGGGGGGGATTGTGGGGGACTCAGTGCTGACCTGGGGGTTAGGGGACTTGGAAGCCTAGTTCAGCTCTGCCCCTGAGAGTGGACCTGGCTGTGACCTCACCTCACAGGGTCTCAGCTTCCTCTTTTGCCAAAGTTGGCCATTGCTTCTTCTGAGACACTGCTTGAGTCCAAAGAGGTAGCTTCTTTTGACAGTACTTTGAGAGTGATTAAAAAAAACCCAAACATATATCACCCCTCACTTTTTGGCCCATTAGTCAAATGACCTATGCATCCCTGGCTGAGTGGAGACACAGCTGAGGTCGATTTGAGGCTATTCTGCGTGAGCTCGAGCTAAAAACACCATCATTCTCCAAAAATGTCCTCGGGGGATCAGAGAGCCATAGAACATTCCACGGGACCCATTATCTGGTTCCTTGTCTTCCGGGCCATTTATGGGTTAGGTCTAAATGTTCCCACAGCTCTTCTCCATTTGCCAAAGTTGTTCGCAGCGTCCATGACACAGGCCTGGCGGGGCGACGATGGGGCAAGAGGCAGTTCGGGCAGGTTTTAAAGGTGCCTTCCAGCAGGCTGGGTTCCTGTGTAGGTGCAGGTGAAAAAAAGAACCAATCTGTCACAAGGGAAGGTGATGGTGCTTCTCTCTTGGGATTTCTACGTTTTGTTATTTTTCACTAGGAAACTCTCCGGTTGAGAGTATTGGGCTCCTCGTGTGTCCAGAAACATCATGGCAGAGTGGAAGAGGGAACGCTAGGTCTCCATCCGCGATGGAATTTGGTTGGAGGGAAAATGTAGCCTGAACAGAAAAAGGCTGAGGGATCAGTGAACAAGTGTTGCATTTGATGCATTTTCTGAGACAACACCCGGGTTCAGGTAAATTAGCTCCATCAGAAAGCCCTCTTAGCCTTCCACGATTTTCCCCCGTCCATTTTATTTGAGCTCTGGCAAATCATTTGTCAGTCTATCGGTGTGAATATAGCCCAGAAGGGAGTGAAAAGTGACTTTGGTGGGGCCCATTAATGCCCTTCTCGGGCCTGCGTTTACCCTTCAAGGGAAACGGCTTTTTCCTGACAATGATGTGAAGCACAGAGATTTTGCTTCAATTAACTTAAATTAATTTGGAGCACCTTCTTCTACTTTTTTTTTTTTTTTAAGATTTTATTTATTTATTTGACAGAGATCACAAGTAGGCAGAGAGGCAGGCAAAGAGAGGGGGAAGCAGGCTCCCCACTGAGCAGAGAGCCTGATGCGGGGCTCGATCCCAGGACCTGAGATCATGACCTGAGCCGAAGGCAGAGGCCTTAACCCACTGAGCCACCCAGGCGCCCCTTGGAGCACCTTCTGACTGAAAACCCTGACAAGGAAATGACTGACCCCCAGAAATGTGGAAAAATATGCAAGTGTATGTTGTGAATGTTTTCTCATTGAAGAAAACTGAGTGTGTGTGTGTGTGTGTGTGTGTGTGTGTGTGTGAAATAAGTATTTAGGGGAAACTTCAGGCTGGTCGTCTGTCAACAGAAGAATGGATAAGGAAATTGAGGTAATTCTTATAACGGGAGATGAATCTCAATTACATTCTGCAAAAGGAACCGGAAGAACACATAATTTATGTACTTAAAGTATGTACCTTATAGGGGCCCCTGGGTGGTGCAGTTGGTTGAGCGACTGCCTTCGGCTCAGGTCATGATCCCGGAGTCCCGGGATCGAGTCCCACATCGGGCTCCCAGCTCCATGGGGAGTCTGCTTCTCACTCTGACCTGCTCTCTCTCACTCTCTCTCTTTCCTAATAAATAAATAAATAAAATCTTTAAAAAAAAAAAGTATGTACCTTATAAGTTCATTTATAGGATTTTTAGAACAAGCAGGCTAATCTGTAGTGATAGAAATTAAAATAGCGGTCATCTCTGTGGTGATGGGGATGACTGAACATAAAGGGATTTATGGGAACTTTCCAAGATAAGGGGATGGTTCACGTGAGTGTATCCAGTTAGATATGTATTTCAACGTCTGTGTATTTTATTTAAAATGACTAAAAAGGGACGCCTGGGTGGCTCAGTTGGTTAAGCGGCTATCTTTGGCTCAGGTCATGATCCCGGGATCCTGGGATTGAGCCCCAGATCGGGCTCCCTGCTCAGCTGGGAGTCTCCTCCCTCTCTCTGCTTTTCCCCCTTCCCTCTTTCTCTGACAAATAAATACATAAAATCTTTAAAAAAATAAAATAAAATAACTATAAAAATAGTTATTTTTATAGTTATAGATAAATATAACTATTTATATAGTTATAGATAACATACACGAACAAGTTTTCCTAAAGATTCAGATGTTTTATAATATTCCTTGTACTCTTTGCATTTCTATGTTACAAGTTTCTATGCATTTCTATGTTACAAGTTAAAGCTCAACAACCTTTTATTGATCATCTTCTACAATTCTCTTAATCTTTATGTGTGTCTTAGATCTTCTGTTTTGAATGTATTGAACAAAATGTATTATAAATGCTTCCTGCTATCAAATACAAAGGAAATTAGTATCAAATATAAAACTCACTGGAAATACATTTTAATAAGATGGGTAAGATTTCTCTCTACGTCTTGCTTCTGTTCACAAGTATGGCTTATTGCTACAAGCATTCATGGTTCCCCATCAGTACTATTCCCATTTTTCTTTGTACGGATGTTAGCCCTGCAAAGGCTTATTTGCATATATGTCAGAGGTAGGAATGGACGAATTTGTTATAGAGTAGTATTTGAATTACTTTCAAGTTATTTGCCAAAAATCACTTATCTACTATCAAAGATTATCTGTAATGATCCACCAACTTACAAGTGGGTCCTCCTTCAGTTTTGTTGGAAGCAAATAATGAAAACCATTGCTGTTAAATACGTACAGAAATGAGTTTAACACCATCAGGTATTTGTTAACCAATTCGTTTCCTGTTCACCTTTCTTAATGCCTCTATCCGTACTCCAACTGTTGCTTTCTTCCATGTCCAGGGTATTTTTACATCCCTGGAGTAAGGTAGGATTTTAAGATTCAGAAGAGGTGAAAGGCACGTCTTTTTTTCCCCCCTGTCAAGTATAGGGAATATACCTGAGGAAGAGGTCTCTTCGAAAGCAATGCAATTAATTGTAAGAGGTCAGTCTCCCCGGGATCTTTCCACCTCCCAAACAAACTAGATTTCTGATAATTCCATGAATAAGCCTAACTTTCCCCTGCACCTTTCGTTCTTGCTGGAAATAATTTTCTCCTCCACTCTTTAACTTCTGCTCCTCTTTCCTGCTACAGGGAGGACTTCCTCCGTCAATGTTAGGTACCGGGACCCTTTTGTATCTTCACAAACCAATTGTATTTTCTTGTTTTATAAGCCCATCACACGTTCGTTTCTACTTTTGAATGATCTGTCTCCACAAGACCGTATCCCAGGAGGACAAGGACTGTTTTGTTTACCATTGTATCCATGGCATCTGTATCAGGACCTGGCACTAATTACCTGCTTAATACCCAGTTATTACTGAATGTACATGAATGCAGAAGGGAAGACGAGTAAAGGAGAGATCTTTCTCCAGGCTTGTTATTATTACGTGGTCTAGTTTATAAGGGCACAGTTTCACTTCGCATTAATTACCACAGCTTTATAATCCTGTTTTATATCAGAGGTGGCAAGCCCCCATATCAAGCACATGTAATTTGGTTTCTATTTCTTCCGAACTTGACTCTTTGCACTTCTATCTACATTTTACAATAAGCTTTTTAGAATCAGCTTGTCTATTATACACACACAGATACACACTACATAGCACAGGAGGCTCTTGATTGTGATCGCTCAAATTTATAGAAATATTGGTGGAAAATACACATTTATCATATCAAGTTAGCCTGTATGTTTATTTAGATCTTCCTGTGCTTTCTACTTGGCCCTTGTTTAACATATTTTTACTCCTAGTTCATAATTTCATCCATAAAGTTCTTATAAATGTATTTTCCATTGATTTTCAGGTGTCTTCCTTTTCAGTATTTCCTTTTGGAATGGTTGATTACTCAGTGTTGAAATGTAATTTATGGTATCAGTGTCTCTTATTAATTCTTGTCATTTAATTCTAATTCTAGAATTAATTTGAATTAGTTAATTCTAATTCTAGACTCTAATTCTAGTCATTTATTTGTAGAGTCCCCTAAATTGTTTATACCTTACATTTTCCTTCTTTCATTCCTTGATCTTCTCCTCGTTTGGCTGTGCTTGCAAAGACCTCCACTACAACAGTAACTAGAAGCCATGATAGCAGACATTCTTGCTTCTTTCTAATTTTGAAAGAATGCTTTCATAATTCAGTGTCCTTTTTGCCAGAGGTTTCTGGTAGATAATCAGGTTAAAGAAGTTTCTTTCTGTTCCTAGATGGTCGCAAAGAGGAAAGGAAACAGCCCAGATGTCCATCAGTGTGTGAAGGGTGAAATACACTGTGGTACGCCCATGTCATGAACTAGAAAGGAACAAACTCTTGATAGAATCAGCAACTCGAATGAATCTCCAGAGAAATATGCTATGTGAAAAGAACTAGTCTCTCTAACATTACATACTGTATAATTCCCCACTGATACAACGTTCTTGAAATGACAGAATTACAGACAGGGTGAGTAGATGAGTGGTTATCAGAGGCTAAGGGGGGCAGGTGGGAATGGGAGGGAAAGGGCAGTGGCTACAAAGAGCAAAAGGAGGAATGCTTGTGGTGGTGGAAATGTTCTGTGTCTTGACTGTATCAATGTCATTATTCCGGCTGTGATATTCTACAGCAGTTAGAGTTGAGAGAAAATCATAATAAAATTTCTCAACACTAGTAGTAAAGAAAAAAATGTGAAAAAAAAATAGCCCGATGATAAAAATACATTATATAGGGGGCACCTGGGTGGCTCAGTGGTTAAAGCCTCTGCCTTCAGCTTATGATCTCAGGGTCATGATCTCAGGGTCATGTTCTCAGGTCATGATCTCAGGGTCCTGGGATCGAGCTCTGCATCGGGCTCTCTGCTCGGCAGAGAGCTTGCTTCCCCCTCTCTCTCTGCCTGCCTCTCTGCGTATTTGTGATCTGTCTCCTCTCTGTCAAATAAATAAAATATTTTTTAAAAATACATTATATACAAGAAAGTCATGAAGAGAATAATTTCTAACTTCTCATCGGACACAATGAAAACAAGAGAACAATGGAATCTTACAATGCTCACAGGAGAAAGGCAGTCAACACAGAATTCTGTATCTGGCAAAGATACGTCTTCAATGAAGGCAAAATAAAGACATATTTAGACAAAAGAAAGCAGAGAGAATTTATTGTCAGGAGTCTCATACTCTAAGAATTGTTCCAGGACATTCTTCAGGCTGAGGAAAAATGATGGACAGGTGAAATTATACGAAGAAATTGAAACAGAGAGAGTTGGAAATAGTAAATATGTAGATAAATAGAACTTTTTTTTTTTCTCAAATTTTTACTTGACTGTTGAGAACATTTATCATTTGATAAATATGTCCTGTGTGGTTGAAAACACATAGAAGATACATGATAATAGTACAAATGATAGAATGGGAGGAAACAGAAGCATACTGTAAGCTTTATTGTAAGTAAAAAAGCTTACTAGTATTTGAAAGTAGACAATATTAAGGGAAAGGTATAAATATTGTAAGCTCTGTAGCAACCACTAAAAGTAAATGAAATAAATATAACTAATAAGCCAAAAGAAGACATCAAGTCACAAAATACTAAAAAAAAGAAAAAAATTAGTTCAGAAGAAGTCAGAAAGGAGAAAAGATCAAAGAACAGATGGAACACAAAAAACAAAAAGCAAGATGTGGACACATCCAATCATATCGATAACTACATTAAATAGAAGTAGACCAAATGCTCCAATGAAAAGACAGAAATTGCCAGGTTAGATAAAAAGGTAGAGCCAAATGGACCACAAAATACTCATTTAAGAGCTCCATCGTAAGTATAAAGACACAGATGGGTTAAAAGAAGGAAGGAAGGGAAGAGATAAAGCAGGCAAACCCTCGTCCTCAGAAAGCTGGCAGGCTGAGCAGTCGCTTAATAACAGGACAAGTGGTATTACTGGAACGAAAGAGAAATATTCATAACAACAAAAGGATCAGTTAATCAAAATGACATAACAATCAAAAATGACTATGAGCCAAATGGCTGAGCTTTAGACAAACTGACAGTTGATACAACTACATCGTCCGAGATTTCCACATCCCTCATTCACGAACAGCTAGAACAAAGGGATAACAAATTCAGTAAGGTAGAAGAGGACTTCTCGAGTGATCAGCGAACCGGGTCTGACTTACATTTATGGGACATTATACCCAGCGAATGCAGAATGCTCGTTCTTTTTACAAGTGCCCATGAGACTCTTCACCAACATACACCGTGGGCTAGGCCATAAAATGAGTCTTAAAACATTGAAAAGAACGGACATGCAAAAAAATTTTTTAAAAGATCAGAGGGAAGGATTTTCACCCCCAGCCTAGAACGCAGGCCAAGACAGAAGCATTTCCTCCATTGCCAGAAGTTGAATGTTTCTGGCTTATCCCTTTCCTGAGATTGTAGCCCTTCCTATGTCTGTTTTTCTCCCGGGGGGGCTTGGTCCCAAATCCCCACCTCACACAAGAACCTTGAGTTTTGCCTTGTAGAGCTGCAAAACACGAGCCCCTCTGTTACTGAGACAAACGTCCACGTGTCCCTTGGAACTTTTATGCCTTCGCATGGTTCCGGTTTCCAACTCTCTTTTCGTTTGTGGCCGGGGAGGGGTTTCCCTGTGTGTTCTGTGTGTTAGCTGCGTGCTCAGCTAACATTTCAAATCTGTTTGTGACATTTTGCTCAGCATTCTATGGGTTTTGTGGCCATATCTAGTATCCATGTTTCTGGAAATTGAAACCTGTCATATAATATCCTTTAGTTATTTTATGGGTTCGAGTTACCTCAGCCTGATCAGAAGTCCCCTCATTGGAAGCCAGACAGCATTGGGTTTGAATTCCAGCCCTGGTACTCGCCGGTTATGTAACTCTGGCCCGAGTGCTAGAACCTCTCCCAATCCATTTCCCCATGAATGTTAGGGATGTCATAATGCCACGTTTCCAACTTTGTTGCAAAGATGATCTCTTCTCTCTTGCGATGCGAGGCACAAAGAAAACAGAATGTTGTCATTGTTCATTCACCAAATAGTGTTTGCTCCATGTCGGGGTGCACCTTCGAAGTGGTAGGAGTAACAGACGATAAATATATAAACAAATAATTTCCCAGGAGTGTAAGTCCAACCACAAGGATAATGGGACTGAGAATGTCTGAGACAGGATGGGCTGTTTTGATTGGACAGTGGGGGATTCCTGTTCGAGGACATGACCTTCGATTTCGAATCCGAATAAACACACACATTTTAAAAATCAGATGTGATGAGAGCGCAAGTCTGGGCACATTTTAAGAGGGTAAATTATATGATGTGGGAATCATCTCGATGAAGCTTTTTGTTTTGTTTTGATCTGAGTGAAGAAGAGAGAGGCAGGTGAGTAGCATTCCAACCGGAAGGAACAGCAGCTACTCAGAGACCCCTGAGGCTGGAAGGGGTTTTAGTCAGTGTGAGGAAAGGAAAGAGCGGATAGTGGGAGTTCAGTGAGGGAGAGACGGGAGCCGGTCGATTCTAGACCTCCACGGGGGGGCCAGACCATGCAGGGCCTTGTGGGCCATGTTGAATATTTGGGGTTGTATCCCAAGTCGCAATGGGTGACTTTTGAAAGCATCTAACTGGAGAAGTGGTAACTGGATTATGCTTTGGAACAATCACGGTTCTCTCTGTCTGGCAAGGGAATTTATAGGAGGGCAAAGGTGTAAGTGAGGAGAAGAGCAAAGAGGATGCTCCAGGACAATGAGAAGGAAGGTCTTAGGTACTCCTATTTTGGCTTAGTCTTCAGTTCCCTCAATCTTGACCTTATTGGTCATGTAACATTATTCTGAGAGCAGAGATTTGACTAAAAAGGGACCCACAACAGATGGATCCATAAGAAGGAAAGAACTCATGCTCCTTCACAATGCACAAAGGAAAAAGATGACCATAGGATCCTGAGGTTGACCTCTCCATTGATTTACACCAACTTGGATTATCCATATGAGAACGTTTCTGGATTTTCAGCTGCCCTAGCCTGGACCTTAGTTCACCCATCTTTTCCCATCTCAACCATTGCCCAGAGCCATTTGAAACCACCTCTGTCTCCCTTCCATTTAAGAACTCAGTCAAAATTCGATATCTGGGACCCACAAGTAGAAAAATATATAGCAGATATCAATCTATAAATTCTATAGATATGGCAATGGTGATGCTATATGTAAATAATTAGAAGCATGGCCTTTGTAGTCCAACAAAATTAGTTTTAATTCCAAGCTCTGCCATTTAATGAGTGACTTAAAGATAGTTCTAAATTTTGTTCAGTAAAACCAGGGATATCAGTACCAATGTTTCATTAAGTCTTTAAATGAATTGATACTTGTAAATCATTTAGCCCAATGCCGAATACATGGCAAGCCCTCCAGATTGGTGGCCATTGTTGTTATTACTTATTACACTAATTAGTAAGTCTGTTACTTTTATAAAGGGAAAAATAAATGTTTTTAAAAAGATGAAAGGTACTTACCTTTTTGGGGGTTGGGGGCAGAGGGACGGGGAAAGAGAGAACCTTAGGTAGCCCCCACACCCAGTACAGAGCCCAAGTGGGGCTCGATCCCACGACCCTGAGATCACGACCTGAGCTGAAGGCAGACATTTAACCCACTGAACCACCCAGGCGCCCCTGTACTTACCTTTAAAAGACATGAACTTGTGAACCCCTACATGATATTAAAATGACCATACTCTATGTAATCTGGGATAACAATATCAATTGTTTCCCTGTAATAAAATTAGCTTTAGACAAAATTTAATAATTATAAAACCTTTAGTGCATTCTTCATTTTTGGAATCTGGAAAGCATAAATAAGTCCGTCGGCAAACTATTCCTCATTAGGAACCATTATGGAGTGTTGGGTTGGATATTTGTAATATCCCTCAATGAAAAGGAAACTCACATGTTCCGTATGAGAAGAATATTACACGTATTATCTTCTAGCTATCTGAAGGAATATTAGGGACACTGAAAAATGTACATTTACAGGACATTTTAATGACCTTGTAAAAGGTGAAAAAGTAGAGTGTAAAGTATATAACGCTAATATATATATTATATTATATATTATTATGTAATATATATAACAATAATGCATATCATTATCTTGAGACTGTAAGAGTATTCAGAAAAAAGGGTGAAATGAAACATTGCAAAAAATTAGTAATTGTAGATTTGGGGTAGTGGATGTAACCATGATTTTTCTGTTTATTCTTTTCTTGGTTATCTTTTCTAATGCACCCAGGTTCCTTTATAAGCACGAGAAGAACATGATAAGGTTCACGTGTTAGAAAAAAGAGCAAGCTGCCATCCCAGTATAGGGGAGACACTTTTTAGAGCACGCTGCTGCTTACGCACACACTCCAGGAGTTTATTGATTACCTGGAAACAAGTGCTACATTAAATGGGCTAAAAGGGACACAAGCCCTTCAGGTTATTATCCTATTTATTCAGGCTTGTGAGGTATTACTGGCTATAGATCAAGAACTTTGTGAGGACTTTCACCTCTATCCGATCACAAGCAGACCGATTCAATGCTCTGCTGTAACACTTTTACAGCAAAAAAAAAAAAAAAAAAAAAAGGGAGTTTATCTAAGAGAACAGAAATGGGGTGGGAGGGGAGGGGGAGGAAGAGTCTAAGTATGTTCCTTTCCTAGGGAATGCTTTCTGGTTTTTTTTTTTAATCCTCTTTGGCGATTGCTGTATACAAACAAATATGCAAGGATTGAAAAATATATTATTTTATTTTATTTTATTTTATTTTATTTTATTTTATTTTATTTTATTTAAGAAAGAGCACATGAGCAGGGGGAGGGGCAGAGGGAGAATCTTAAGCGAACTGTGCCGAACACGGAACACAACCCGGGGCTCAGTGTCACGACCCTGAGATCAGGACCTGAGCCCAAATCAAGAGGCGGACGTTTAACCGACTGAGCCACCCAGGCGCCCCTACCCAAGGATTTTTCTGGTAGGGAGCCCTCCTGGAGTGCCAATTACCCACCTTGCATTTGCAATAGTGTGAAGGGGAGAGTTCCCCATACTGGGAATCCAATATTTGCACTGCTGTGCCTCCCGGAGACAGCAGCCCACCTGAATTCTAAAAGGGAGGCAGTCTCTTTTCTGTATCCGTGATGGTCCCACTGCTAGCATTCATAACCAGCCTCCCAAAACTCTAGAAACAGTAGCAGAGGAGTACAAAATACACATAATGCTAGCAGTTCGGTCCATAACACATGTAGCATGCCATTGTCCTGCAATAGGACCTTCTGATCGAAATTTTTATGGTTTATAGGATTTACGGTTTATAGGATCTACTATTTCTCATTTCAAAGAGTAACCTTTTTTTTTGTCTTGCCAAGTGATGATAGGAAACCACAGGGCACTGACCTGATTTAATGTAATTTAATTCCTTACTTCAAGTTCTCAGAGGAGAAAAGCCTCTTGGAAGGAAATCTAAAGGAGAGGCCGAGGCTCTAGGGACCCTGATGATCGTGACCGTGTTATCACACGCGCCCCACCAGCTGAAAGTCAGCTGCCTTAAGGATACTGACTGTTGCCACTTTGGCTAAAATTTGAGTTTTTCATTAGAGTAACATCATGCCTGACATTTCGTGAAGCTTAAATGCAAACAAGAATGATGAATCACAGTCATAAATATGCAAACACATTCAAACCACAATATTAAAAAGGTAATATTACCTTTGAGAAAAAAATGGCAAAACCAGAATTTTTTAATTGCCAAGAATTTTATGTAGCAAGTTTGTTTATTCAAGTCACATAATAAAATAGGAGTATTACATTGGCAGAAGTAGGCTTAAGGAGCATAAGATATTATTTTAAAATGGGGGAAGCAAGGGGATCATTTTCAAGAGCCTCATAGAAAAATTTCCATTTACAATGCTACTTTTTCATAATTAATAGAAGTAATGTGTGGCTTTTCTATGATAAAAAGCAATCAAGGTACCTGAGTAGTAGTACATCCTTTCCACTGGATATGCAGACACTATTATAAAGAGGTACTTTTTTAATTACTTAAGCAACTGTTTTCAGCTCATTCAAGCTCTATCCAGCTTTAAGACACAGAAAAAGCAAACAATCCTATACACTGAAGGGTAACACATTTTAGTAGTCAATTATCCAAATTCATTCATTACATTAGAACACTCGCAGCTTGATGTGTAAAACTAGTTTGAAATGATGGCTCCCCTCTCGTGATACACACCCCCCCTTCACAAATGGCTTTAAAAAAATGAGTTTGGGGGTAAATGGGCAATATATTCAGAAACACCACCAATACGAGGAGATCGAATTCAAAGACAGAATTCAGAAATGAACGAACTCTTTTTTTTTTGTACATGATATTACAGAAATTGGTTCTTTGTTCAAAATTTCAAATGCGGGTGACATCAACAATAGGTACGATGCGTGACATTCAGTGAAAATGGCACTTGGGGGAAATTACCGCGTCACCTGAAGGAAAGATGTCACTGCCTAGCTTCTTGCCAGGGGGTTAAGTTGCTGCCTCACCTTAGTCGGGAAGCCCTACCTTCCGTACCATCCAACTCAAACTAGACTCCGTGGCAAGCGATTCATGTCCCCATCAGGCAGTCAAGGTTACCTGCAATAAGGCCATTCCCACTTAGCCTTTGGCCATAGCCTTGCTCATCAACACAAAGTTCTAAACTGTAGATCATGCAAAACGATATAATTTCCTTAGCAGGTGGGTAAGGAAATCTGCGATAAAGAGAATCTGACTTCTAAGAAGTCTCACTGAATTAACGAGAGCTCTCCCTTCCAGTCCGTCATACTCAGTGATCCAAGAAATTGAACGGGAAATGAAAGAATCTGGGAAGTCAGAGGCATAAGATCCCACAGCGTTCTTATTTCCAGAATGGGAAGGGATTCGAGAAACACCATCACTTCGTGTCCTCGGAGGGAAGTAGATTAAAGAGTGTTTGCACTTTTTAAAATTCTCTGCAGCGTTGATTAATGCTCATCAGTAAATAAATGAGATCGTTTCATTCATTTGCATTTGCAAATTAAACGGGAAAATCCACAAAAACGTATTTATCACCGGGAAGCCCATCGGTACAGCATAATATAACATGAAACAAAGGGAATGTTACTTAATAATATACATATTAATAAAAGCATTTTAATAAGAAAATCTATCATTTTTATTTTTTTTAAAAAGCTCTTCATTTTAAATGTCATCATTACTCAGAAATCACTTTGAAAACACCATCAACAAATGCCTTTGCAATTTCAAGCAAAAGCCTTCCCTTATTGTGACTATTTGCCTTCAGTCCTCTTTTTTGTCTGAGGTACTCTCGTCGCAATTTTCGGGGCTGACTTTATTACTGGCGAACAAGGGAGTCGGCTGGACTTCCTTTGGTAATGAGAACACGTGGCACGTCTGGAGGTCTAGGTAGGTTGTAAATATTTTAGCATATTCTGGATGCTTTAGGGCAAAACTTTTAAATTCCTCTGAAAGGGAGAGAAAAAAAAAAACACAAACAAAATACAATAAATGGAGGCGAATCTTTTTTTGGCATCAGACAGATTCGCATACGACCTTAATAATACAATCACTGCCAAATTCTCCTATTCCACCCTTGGAAATCGACCAGCCACTTTGCAAGATGGTTTTTCCATTATCTAGGGAAGCTGAGGATTACATACTCCACGACCCGTCAATTCTATCCCGAAGTGTATGACCTGGAGACACGTGTGCCCGCTGTGATGGCCCGAGAACGTTCACGGCCCCGTTACTTATGGCAGGTGAGAAATGGAAACCACTCAGGTGCTTGGCAGAAATGGGGACTTGTAGCATTTTCGTGGGCCAGAGTGGCTCTGGGGCAATGAAGAGAAAGGAGCAACTGCGTTGGAACACGCTGGATGGATCTTAAAGCCATAAGGTCGAGTGAAAACAGCCAGACATCAAACAATATATATATAAGGAGTCCCTTATGCGAAGTTCAAAAACTCAGGCAAAACGACCACATAATCCTGAAAGACTCTGCGGGGACGTGCTGAAAAGTAAAGCAAGGTAGAGTAGTCCTTTAAAAGTCAGGTCAGCCAGGCCCCCCTTTAGGACAGAGGAAGGGGCTGTTGCTGGGCTTTATGGCTGGATGGCTTTTTTTTTTTTTTTAATACACAGTCTTGAAAAGCTGAGCCCTGACTTATGATCAATAAAGGCAAGTGGAGTGTACAATATATATAATAATCTTATCACAAGACCTCGGAGTAGTGGGCCTCTTTCTATCGTGGCTGTTTTAGATTTATTTAGATTTAATTTAGAATCGAGATAGAGGTGTAGAAGGCTAACTAAGTTAACCAGCAGAGTTTGAACATCAAGCCTCCGAAAACCTGGAGTTTCTGAAATGTGCTGCTCCCCTCTACCCTGAAATCCCTCTCTCTTCTTCTGTTTGGATGGAGCAACTTTATTGAGCTTATACAGCAAAAGGAGCCTAGATTTTGAATCCGCAACCTATTTGGCTCTCTGATAAAAGGATTTTTAACCCCATGTTCTATTTCTATTTATTTATTTTTTTAATTCTCTGATAACCCAGAGTCTGCCTCACAGCACGTTAGACTAACAGCTCTTTTTTTTTTTAGACTAACAGCTTTTGAAGACAGAAGTAGGTCTCAGTAATGAAGAAGTGAGACAGGACTGAGTCCGAATCATTCTTTGCAACTGCAACATTTTGCATTAATAGGCCATTTTAGGTTTCCGAGTCAGGCAAGCTATGAACATGGCCTTTAGATATTTTTTTCTTAACATCCAAAATAAAGGTTCATCTGGATGAGTCTGTCTCAGTGAAGGAGGCACAGAGGACGTTTATGGAAAGTAAACATGAGAGTCGATCTGACACCCAAGGTCTGTCTTTCAAGACTTGTGATCTGTTCAAAAGATCAAGGTCTCTGTCCTTTTTTGGGATGTCAGTGGCATGGAGAAGTAATTCATTTCCAAAAAAAAAAAAAAAAGTAACTCTTTTCTAGAAAAAGTGCTGTGAACTGGCTAATTTGTGGACTTGTGGAAATCAATTAATTTGGCCAAATGGAAAACTGAGAAGGAAAACAGTTTAGGTGGTCACATTCTGACACATTTCAATAGTTATTCTTTCATAAAATCATACTTACATACCCCTAAACATTCCTGCAAAAAAGGAAACTGGCATAATATCGGGGACAAGGGAGATGTCTTGTGTATTCTAAAAATAAAAAGACTGAACTCCAAAAAACAAAGCAGATTTCCCTAAAGATTTGTTAAAATTGACAGGTAAAGTTATGGCTCCCTGACAAATCATTTGTGGTATAACTTCCACTGAAATAGTTATTCCAAATAATTTTCCAAATTTGGCAGTTCAGAGCAATAGTCTTACTTGTGAAAGGAAAATGGTCAGAGAGTTAGTACACAGGGTGTTTATGACTCATACATTTTATCTCAGCGTGTACTTCCCATTTTCCCTCCTCTCCTCCCCTCCTCTCCTCTCCTTCCTTCCTTCCTTCCTTCCTTCCTTCCTTCCATGAACTCAATAGAGTAAGTGCCCTAGGTACTTAATTCCCTAAAATAGAATGAAGGGCAGGCAGAATGACAGTAACTAAAAACAGAGAGTAAGAGAAGTATGTGATCTAATTCCCCCATCCCATGAAAGGTAACAGCTGAAACTCTGAACACCATGAGGAAAGAGGCATTCCAGAGGAATCCCCCTGCAGCCTGCGGTGGGGGGAAGGCTGGGGGAAGAGAAGCTAGCCTGATGTGAGTGACCACGTCAAAGCTAAGACAGGGAAAGAGTCAGCGAAGGCGTCTCCACTCAGGTATGGTTTTCCCTACGACTGTATTGTGAAATGCATGGAAACTGATGTGTAGACTCGAGCCATCCCTGATCAAGAAAGCTTGATCGCTGTTGGATGGGGATCAAGCCGTGGGGTCTCCTTCTACCATGATGTAGAAGAAGGTCCGGACCTCACAGGGGTGCCATCCACAGAGCAGGAGAAAACGAGCCTACGTGAAAGCTTACGGAAGCTGCTAACGGCAAACTTGATGACAGACGGTTTAGCTGCTGTAGTTACCGCTGGTGCCCCAGTCTGCCCCCCTCTAGTGGAGTTACAACCACTCTAGTTAACTTGCTCAGTTTTGCTTGGCCATGGTGATAGCAAAAAGGAAAAGACCCTTCCAGAAGGGGCAGCAGATGAGAGATAAGGGGGGGGGGGTGGGAAACAGAGGCCCAGACTCTAAAACCAGACCCCCTTGGTTTTCGAATCCTGGCTGTGACATCCTCTAGCTGATGACCTTGGGTAAGCCAAATTCCACAAATTCAATAAAATAATATTAAGAGTGCTGATTAAATAAACTTGCCGTAAAGATTTAAAAATGTTTAGAAGAGTGCTTAGCATCCAAATCCTCAGTAAGTAGCTCCCCCTTATCCCGCTACCGCTGCAATTCCTGTCGTCATCCTCATTCCTCTTATTTCTGTTGTTAATTCAGGTAGCGGAGGAAACCACACTCCTGCGTGAGGGTCCATCCGTAGTCTGGCTGCCCTCCTGGCCAACTAAAGCAGAAACCAAACTGCCTACTCACCGTAGGACACAGAATCCCCCTGGGCTATCTCCTTGAAGAGACCAGAAACATCCAGGTCGGGCACCCCAAGGGCAGCCTGACAAATGGTGGTAAACTCTTCCTCGGTTATGTAGCCGTCCTCATCGAGATCGAAGAGCTGAAGGAAAGAGAACATAACATCTAAGGACGAGCAGAGCAATCTCGGAAAATAAAGTCCAGTGGTCTGCAGATCTACTGTGCGGGGCAGGGGGTGCGGGGGAGGGAGAAAGAAAGAGCCAGGGTGGGCTGCGGGGCTCTGGCTTGGGGCCCTGGGGGGAAATGGGGTCCACTCCCCAGAGCGGGAGATCGAAAGCTGGACCTGGAGAGGTTAGACTCGGGTCAGATGTGCCCGGGGGGTGGGGTACGAGAGGGAGCACCTCAGCTCAGGTGAGTGGTCGAGGCTCGAGCCGTGACTTCGGGTAAGTACCGCCAGCTCTGGAGGTGTTGGAGCTTATCTGCAGGGAAGGCCCAAAGCGATGTGAAGCCCGGGGAGCTGCAGGAGTTCAAGTGTGTGCAGGAAGGAGGAGCTGGCAAAAAAAGAGATTCAGAAGAAGTCCTCAGAGAGAACTAGAAAGGAGGATCGTGCCACTGGGAGCTCAGGAGGGCTTTCTGGAAACAAGTGGGACGCTCTGAGGGCGGTGGAGGCCCACTGAGTAAAACACCACAGGGAGGCCAGGCGAGAAGCAAAGAGGGCTGCTGGGACGGCAGTTAGGAGATCCGGATGTCTTGGGGAAACACGGCTTCGGGGGGAACGGGAGGCCAGGGGGTCCTGGGAAGCCAGGAACGGAGAGAGGTGAGCGGTGGAGACAACCAGTATGGGCTCCTGGAATACAGGAACGAGGGAAGCGGGGCATCGGCCAAGCACAGAAGGAGGCCGTCTTTAGGGAGAGTCTGAACGTGTTTATAGGCCGAAAGGAAAAGGCGGTAGGTGGGATGGATTGAAAATCAAGCAGCAAAACCGTGATCGTTGTTAGATCATTAATATCCCCTATTCAGAGTCTTCTTCTGGGCACTCATATTTTCAAAAGACGCAAGCTCTGATGCCCAGCGGGCCTCGACCAGAGGTGTTCAGGTCACTGTCCTTGTATCACCCGATTACACCAAGTCTTACGCCGGGGAGGTGCCGTCATCAGCACTGTCTTCCCGACAAGAAAGCTGAGGCACGAGATAGTCGGTCCCTTTCCCAAGGTGACGCGATGGGTCGACGGTGCAGCTGGCATCAAATCCAGGCAGGTGACATCTAGAACGCCCACCTTTAAGGCCTCTGCTTCTGACCAAACTCACTTTCAAAGCCAGGAAACCGAAAACCAGAGGCATCAGATAAGATGGGATCATCACGAAAAGAACCACAAGCACAAACTGCCTAGGGTTTGATCTGTCCATCAGGGTGGGAGAAAACACTAGCCCTTGACCTTGTTGATTCGCTGCCCCAGCTGAGAAAGCAGGGACTTGCTCATTTTTTGTCCCTCAGCCCCCGCGTGAGGGAGAAGACAGGTTTAGAGCGAAAAGCGGCTCAGTATTTGTTTGCACCAAGTGCTCTCTATGGGCCTTGGACTTCCAGCAGTAGCTGCCAGGAGATGTCCCCACAGGCGCTAAGCTTTCCTCAGAGGCCTTCCATTCCGACACAATCCTTGGCACTCCGTCTGTCACATCTGATGCTCTGGTGGCTCTCGCTTCTGTGGAAAGTCCCTTCGTGTGTCCATACTGGGTGCTTTTCTTTTCTCTCCCTTTGGCCTCGTCGTGACTGCCCCAGACTGGGCCCCTCACAGAAATGCTCACTTTCCCTCCGTTATGCATCACTCCCGATAGTCTCCCGGCTATAGGGTTCCCAGACCTAAGGTAAATCCCACGCTCTGAGCCCTGGTGGGAAGCTCTAGAGCCCAGTTCCCTTTGGGGGAATGAGATCTGTCCATTGCGTGGAATGCGGTAGGACTCTCAGCCCAGACATCCATCCTGTCTTTCAAGCAAGCACGGGGCTCCAGGCCCTCTGGACCCTGCCCGGAGCGTGACTGAGAGGAGATGCTTACACTCACAAGGGGGGCCTGTGGAATCTCTGGAGCTCCCTCCCAGCCTTACGACACATTTCTTGGCCACAGCGCATGCCCGCTGCTCACGGCTGAAGAACTCTAGCTAATCCTCTACCTCCACAGGTCTCTGTGACGATGAAATGAGCTCAGGGAGGGGGAGTTCACTGTGAAGGGCTTCCCACATAAAAGAAAGTGACAGGGTCACTCCACTGAAAAATACAAGTGTGCCAAAATATTTTCAAAAACATCCAACACCCCTGAAAGAGAACGTGGCAAAAAGAAGCAATGTAAAGCATGACCCTTGTCTTCCTGGAAAAAGAGCTAATTATAGTTTTGAGTCCCCCTTGCTTCCCTCCTCCACACCAAACCAACGTCTAGGCTAGAGAAAAATCTCACAACGTCTTTAAAAACAATAATTACTGGGCTCGAGGGCCAAATTTTCTATTGGATCTTTCATCGGTAAACCCAAACTGACCGTTAGCTCAGCTCAACTTATAATTACGTATACAATCCCAAAACAGAGACAGAAATATCTGGATTGGAATAAGTTAGCTACGTGGATAATTTTAGGTTTTATGATGAATAAGTCTGTAAAAGCCAAATGTTTTAAACTTGGAAAAAGTTCTGGCCCTTGCCTTATGACCATCTGCTAAGCATCAACCACTTAGGTTCTTTACGGGTCTCGCAGTTAACTCAGTTCAAACCACTCTGAAATAAAATGAAACCTTGGGGACTTCTCTGTCAATGACAGAATGCATGAACATTCCTGGGGCTGGCCCCAGCGGCCTCTAAAACATGTGAAAGGGCTCTTGGAGAAAGAGCGTCTTTCTAGACGATAGAGAGGAAAGAAAACCTGTCAGAATCATAGTGGGAGAGTCTCCTCAGAAACCAGGAAAAGAGGAGAGTAAGAAACAGGAAGAGAGAAGATCCTCAGGTGTCATGGTGGACGGAAGTGGAGAGACCGCCAAGTCAGGATGGGTTAGTGTATACAGCTCAGTACAAAGACAAGCAGGGAAATCAAGTCTTGTTTCACTTGAGAGCAGACTACACAACCTTAGGAACATCCTCCCTAAATACTAATTAGACAAAGCAACTTTTACCTCAGAAAAAGGAAAAACACACTCTGGGGATGTATTCTCCCCCCTTCTCTTGGGCATGGACGGGATAAACGGAGTCTGAGTCCTCACAGCTCAGCCCTCCACCAAGTCCCGCTAGGGATGGGTGTTATTCATCGGCCACCCCCTTCCCTGATGTCGCTGCGGAAATACACGTGATACTACGGGAAAACATACAGGTGGGGACCTGGGACGTGTATCAGGAGGCTCACCGGACCCCACCACCGCAACATAATCTCTACCCAGAAAAGTGCACTTAAAATATCTCTGGCACACAGAGTGAGAAAACCAGGATAGATGGGAACTTTCCAGATGGTGAATTAGGATGGCTGGTGACAGGTGGTGTTTATTTATAAACCGCACTTTGGGGCTTCAAAATGGAGAGGCTGGAAAGACATCATTTTTAAAGCTGATTTGTGAAGTCACCTGCTCTTCGGTCTCGATGACATTAACGAGGCTGCTCCCAAAGCCCTCCCTTGTGCTAACTGGATGCTCGTGTTTTCTTTATTCTCGGCAGCGACTGTCTTAATCACATTACCCCCGTGTACACGTCGCAGCGAATCTGTGAACTCAACTAACAGGTTTCACTGATTTTCAAATAATATGCTTCGAGTCAATGGTCGTTCATGAGGAAGACCAAGGGGCTTTGCGGGGGGGGGGGGGCTGACAATACCTTAAATGCCACCCGGATGATGTCCTCCGTGTTGGCAGGGTGGCACAAGACAGCCAGGCCGATCACGTACTCGCGGAAGTCGATACTGCCATCATGGTTCTGTGGAAGGAGGGGAGACATCAGTTGGCGGGCCCGCTAGTTGAATTACGGTTAATCAGAGCCCCAAAGCTGAAACCTAGGCGTGTCACATGGCCCAATGTCATCACGCACTGAGCCTGTTTGGAAACAACTCCGTGCTGAGAGGGAACAGCAAGCGAGGGGGCCGCCCGTTCTCAATTCAGAAGGAAGAAAAATATATTTCTGTTTAGAAATGAATAGAAGCATTTAATCACCGAGGCCGTTTAGCGGCTCTGTGGCCCCCAACATGGGTTCTTGAGCTCAGCCCCGGTGGACGCCTCCCTGAGAGGCAGGATCTAGAATCTTGGCGTGGCCCCGCCATGATGACCAACACCAACAGGTCATTAAATGGGGACTGGGGTCACTAAGCAACCCCCTACATGCAGACAATGGAAGGGAAGGGAAGGGGCAAATGGAGGCAGTGACAGCAGATAGATTCTTGCTTCCTTGCAGGCTTTCTCTGGGACAAACCAGGAGCCAAGGAGCGAACCTGAGCGGCGTCAGTGGCCGCCTGGTGATGGGAGGCCCCAGGAAGCCCTGAACTTCTAAGCTTCTAACTAGTATGATATGAGTACCTATCTATACACCTCGGGAGATAGTTCATGATGGCAACAGAAAAGAAGGCATTGATAATTCTAAGCCAGGCTGACTGGATGCAGGGTTTCCTACACACGAACTACTCGCCTGGACAGGAACCCTGAGGACGAAGTGGGGAGAGGGAAAGAGAACGGGAAACAAGCCCTGTGATGATAATCCCAGGTGTTAGAAGCCTTTCGGCAGCCAAATCTTCAAGTGACAAATTCCCAGATAAAGTGCGAACTAGAAACAGCGAAGCTAGTGCAGTACTTGACAGGTGAACAAACGATGTTTGGCGTTAATAAGAGCGTAATCTTTAACTGTGACTAAGGATCTACGTCTCGACCTTCAGGAGTTCCTTCAAGGCAAGGATTGCTTTCTTTGTGTGGCAGTGCATTTCCATTGCTTAGCACACTCAGGTAGGCGCTAAAATAAATACTACCTTTTTCTCTTTGACCTTTACCTATGACATTGGGTTCACTTTAAAACTAAGGCAAGTGTTCTTCACGGCGGTTTCATGGATGAACTCGGGGAAAGGGGAGGCCGTGAAGCCCCTGACAAGGTGTGCAGTCTTGGTGTGTACGTGTTTCTAGGGAAGAAAATTGCAGCTCTGACCTGCTCCTCAAAGCAACCAAGACTCAAAAGATCAAGAGTCACTTTTACCTTATTCCTTTATCTTACCGCACAGTGGGAACTAAAAGAAGGAGCAATTTAACTTCCCTTTCCTACCAGAGACCGTAGAAACAAAGAAATTTTAAAGATTTCCCTTCAGGAACAGGGTTTATTCCTGAAACAACAACTCAGGTCAACTGACTTCCATTTTTGTCTGGTTACCTATAAAGGAGCTGTTTTCTTCCTTTTCTTCCCCCCCCTTTTTTTTTAAATATTTATATGAGAGAGAGAGAAACAGGGAGAGAGAGGGAGACAGCACACAAGCAGGGGCAGGGGCAGAGGGAGAGGAGAGATCTCAAGCAGACTCCCCACTGAGCACAGAGCCCGAGGTAGGGCTGGATCCTACGGCCCTGAGATCATGACTGGAGCCGAAACTAAGAGTCAGACGCTTAACCCACTGACCCACTCAGGCACCCCTCTTTTCTTGAACCACTTTTTTGGGGAAAAAAAAAAGCTGATTTTTTTTTTAAATGTATCATTCACATCCAATGAAAAGCACCTATTTCCAGTGAACAGTTAATGTGTTTCGACAAATATATTCACCAGGGTGACCACCACCGCAATCAATAGCTACAACATTTTCACAACCCCAGAAATGTTAGAGACGGTGGAGTCTCAAGAGATGTCATTTCCCTCTTATGCCACCGTCATTCATTTCCTCACACACCACAGAGGGCTGTTGGACATCAGCCTTAGAGGCTGGGCAGCTTCCTGAACCACAGACCTGTTGCTTACTACCTCGGTACATTTGCACCTCCACTGGCTTCCTCTACGAAGCAACACTGAAGTCTTGAATGGAAGGTCTGAAGAACAGCTAGAAGAATGGGCAAGGGAGACATAATCATAGATTGTATGATTGGAGATACTCTTTTGAATTTATGTTGTCTCTTTATTGTGAGGCATCCAATTTCTATCTCTACCACTGAACCCCATGTATAACAGAGGTCAAGCACCGTAACTCATTTTGCAGATGGAGGAAGAGAAGCGTAAAGGGCCTTTCATATGACCACTCTTCATAAAACAAGGTAAGATTCTGGACCTCTAATACTCATTTACAGTCTTCTCTCTGAGTGGTTTTGGCTGACAAGAAGCTGACCCTTGATGATCGATCACACGAGAAACTATAGGTAAGTTTTCATCTAAGTAATGTGAAGGAAAAAAGCAGCCTGGAAATTATTCTCAGGTATTTTATTATTAGATCAATAAAACAATACATTGTTAAGGTTCCGAATTCAGAATAATAAAACTTTGAACTGGAAGGAATCTTAGAAATAATCCATTCAACTAATTCATTTTAAATGATAAATTAAATTATTCATTTAATAAAAGAAATGAGAACCCTATGACCCAGCAATTACACTGCTAGGTATTTTTTTTTTTCTACACTGCTAGGTATTTATCCAAAGGATACAAGCATAGTGATCTGAAGGGGCACCTGCACCCCAGTGTTTATAGCAGCAATGTCCACAATAGCCAAACTATGGGAGGAGCCCAGATGTCCATCAACAGATTAATCGATAAAGAAGATGTTGTATGTGTGCATATATTTATGCACACCTGCACACTGGAATATTATTCAGCCATCCAAAAAATGAAATCTTACCATTTGCAATGATTTGGATGGAACTAGAAGGTATTATGCTAAGAGAAATAAATGAGAGAAAGACAAATACCATATGATTTTACTCATATCTGGACTTTCAGAAACAAAACAGATGAACATAGGGGAAGGGAAGGAAAAATAAAATAAGACGAAATCAGAGAGGGAGACAAACCATAAGAGACTCTGAACCACAGGGAATAAACTGAGGGTTGCTGGGGTGGGGGGTAGGGGGGTGGATTAACTGGGTGACGGGCATTAAGGAGGGCACGTGATGGGATCAGCACTGGGTCTTATATGTAACCGATGACTAAACTCTACCTCTGAAACTAATAATACACCATATGTTAATTAATTGATGTTAAATTTTAAAAAATGAGTCATAAGCTTTATTTGCGGTCACAAAACATGCTATTACCATTAGCTCCAATGAAAATTTAGGTAATTGGACTCTGAGTCATTCAAATTAAAGCAAGTAGCTTAAATAAAAGACATTAAAAAAAACAGCTCACTTAAAAGGAGACAACAAAACACACACTCCTTTAATTTTTTAATTTCAAGTCAGTTCCGTGATAAAACTTATCCTTCAAATCCATGATTCTTTTCTTTAAAAACCTATTGAACTTCTCAGGAAGAGTTATAAACTTAAAAAAAAAAAACAAACTAGACTTGAAAATATTTCAGGGCCACATTTCAAAGGAGGAGCCCAGCTTTCTGGAAGACTAATCCCTCCGTAATCTGTCCTAATCTGGGGGCCAGGACAACCCCAAGTAGCAACTACGGATTTGTATTGATCAGGTCACTGCGAAGAGAAGGGATGACTGAGCCTGGCCAAAACTCCAGAAGGTGGGCCCTGTCCCTTCCTTGGTGGTCAGCAGGATCGGAAAAGCACGAAGTGAAGGCTAGGGGTCACCGTGACCTCCCAGTGCCCCAGCACCTTGCTATCCCCATAATCACATGACACTGGCTTCTCCGACCAGTGGGAGGGCAGACCACAGGTTCAGACCACCATGGCGGTCTGAACCATGGTCTGAATGGTGGTCCGAATGGACCACCATGGTCCATTTAAAATTCCAGATATGGAATTTTATGGAAATGGTGATATTCCTGTGTTTGATTCTCAGGTTCCATAAGTGCCCTAAGGCTTTTCCTAGTCGGATTTAGTCGCCATTTTCATTCCTACTGAACCAGATATATTTCACAACCTTTAAAGTCCAGCAACATTTAAGGATGCGGTTCTGAATCCATTGAGAGATGGATAAGGACTATATTGTCTTTGGTGTGTTATAATTGATATCATCCCCGCAAAGGAGAGAAAATCAATGCCATCAAAACAATTTAGGAATGTGTACATAAAAACAGAACTAATAACCCAGCAGCCAACAGAAAAAGGCTTTGAGTCTTTGAACATAACTTTACAAATCCAAAGGAGTACTATTATCAAAATAAAGTAAATTCTCAGTTTTCCAGAGGAGTCCGGGAAGAGGTATTCTGTTTACTCAAAAATGCTTATTAAGAGCCTATTTCCACCCACATACATAATTGTATTACCAATGTTCTTGAAATTAAATTGCTTTAATCCACTTAGCATTAAACACAGACACTTTAAAGAAGTAATTCTGAAAGCACCTCAAGATCAATAGACGTGTTAAATATCAGGGCCCTGCAGGTGTATCTGCGAATATTTTTTTAAGGCCCCAGCATGGGTTAGCTGTGCAATATTACTGAAGAAATCTCTGACTTAAAAAAAAAAAAATCAGTTCTTAAAAACACATGCACTGCTACTCAAGACATTTAAAATGTGACCTTTAAGATTAAGATTTGAATATTCTTGAAGGTCTGCTTTTCTTAGGTACACAGCATATACGTTCTGTTTCCTGCTGTTACAGGTTACGGAATCCTGTGGGTTACATCAGGATAAAGGTGCTTTTCGGAATCATATGGGGTATTTTGAAATTTAAAAAATGGAGATGGTGCAACCTCACATGCTTTTGAAAATCACTGCGTAGTATTTTCAATGTGCCTTGAAAATGTCAACTATTGGATAAAAACTGAGAAGTTCAGACGTTCGTCAGGCTCTCGGTTCTACGCGATGCCAAAGTTTTGAGTACTTGGCAAAGTCCGGAGTTTAGACTGGATTTTCTAGAATTTCCTCTAGTGACTGGGGTGACCTGTACAAATTTTATACAAATCCAGAAGAGAACAGAAGGGACATGTAGGTCACCTCAGGATGTTTTGCCCTGGGCCGGCAGGAAGGGAATCACAAGAGCAGATAATCCCTTGACCCGAGGGGCAAGAAAAATACTTACTACCACCCCCAGCAGGACATAACCGTCTTAACTTTCACAGAATATTTAGAAATGACTGAGGACAACAAGGGTAAGGCTCGGTTGCTCTTTCTACAGCCATCACGTGGAAAGGTTAAATAATAAACCTAATATTCTGAGACCTTAAAAGGCAACTTGGCAGCTTTCTCATTTCTTGGCTGGATGCCTATGCTCATGCCTGACCTATGAATGGGCTGATTCTAACATGGGGATCCTGATATTAACGTGTGGTTGCCGGCAGCAGCCGCATTCTGATAGGTGCATACCTGGCTAGACAGGCCTCCGGCGCCGGCTTACGCGGACAGGTCCCGAGAGGAAGGCGGATGGGGTCTCTGGGAATTGTGCGCACGTGGTGTCGTATAAATATTGTATGATGGTGACGATGGTGAGCGCGGAGGCCGAATGCCAACCTCTCCTAATCTGCTCTGGGGATTTCTCACCCGGAGCTGTGGGCTGTATACTGGAGGCTTCCATCAGTTCCAGAGTTAAACTTTCCTCGAAACGGGTTAAAAGAGGAAGGAAGAATTTGTCTTCAAACGCAGGAGGACCCTCTACGCTAGCCTTTGGAGGGAGAGGGATTGCACTGAGAGCCAGAGAAGCAGGAGGGGTGGGAACCAATTAAACAGCAGGGCAGGGGTGGGGCGGGGGAGGGGGCAGGTACTGGGCATTTGCACACACAGCCCCTCTGGCTCAGTCTGCTTGCCTGGGCATTCTGCATTCTGCCCGCCCGACCATCACCGCCTGAATCAAAATGATAGAGCCAAACCAAGGGCCATACGCAAGGAAGGGACGGCTGCTCAGGCTGGTGACCTTGGCTGCCTCTTGGAATCACCTGGGGAGCTTTAAAAATACTCGTCTCCAGGCCCCACCTCTAAAGATTGTTCTTTAAGGCATGTGGAGTGGGACTCACAGCCGTCAGTAATCTTAAAGAGCTCTCCCTGTGGTTCTGCGTCATAGCCCGGACTGAGAACCGCTGTAACACCCGACAAGCCTGGACTATCTTTCTATCTCTCGATACTCCTTTACGTACCAAATAACTGATCCCTGTATGCTTCCCTCCCCGCCTCTTTTTTTTTTTCTTCTTCTTTGCTTACGTTTCTTCTATCTGCAGTTTCCCAAGAGGAACAACAACAACGAAACATTCCTGGCTTTGAGGCTGGGCAAGACTCGACAAGAGCCGGCCAACACGCGTTGGGCATACCTGATTTTGTATGAAGCGCATGGAAAAATGATTGAAAGTGACATATTGGACTACGGGTCCACCCTTCATTCCCCAATGCCCGGACCCTCTTTACGAATACATCAAAACAAAACAAATTTGCTGCGTGCTTACTTCGCGCAGAATTCTGGAATTTTAGACAGCTGCTCCACCGCTAAAAACATATATATGTTTTCCTGACGTGAAATTGCTTCGTCTCCCATTTCTGAACCTGTTTCTATACACTTAAGGAGGTTTCCAGGAAAACACTTTCTCTCTCTCTCTTTTTTTTTCATAATGGAAAGACCAGACGTGAAACTAAGAGAAAAACAGATTCTGAACTTCCCTCCTCCTCCTCCTCCTCACCTTTTTAAAGGGAAAAATAGATCTCCGGAGGGCTTTCTTGATTTATTCCAGGATTTTTTTCAAGATTTCATTCTCAAGGACAACAAGTTTCCTGCTCCTTGGAATTTGCTCACCGAATAAGCAATGCCCTATTAAAATCTATTCCAAGGGGGCTCTTGCTCCCCACGCACCCCCCATCGCATATATATGTCCATACACATCCAGTATCTCAAAGAGCTGACATACAAACCACTCAGAATACTTCTGATTAAAAAGAAATCTGTTTTAATTCAGCGCTAAGGGCAGTCCCAGGTCAGAAGCGTGCAGGGGAGTGTACGAGCTCGCAGGAGATGACAGCTCTGGGGCAGGGTACCAGCCGCCGTGGGGACAGGAGGGCGGGGCTTTCAGGAGTCCTGTCCTCGGAGAGGGGGCTGGCTTCAGGAATACATGGTTAGCTGCAGCCAGTCTTGGAGGGACACTTGGACCAGGCCGTCTGCGTCTCCATCCAGGGATCTGAAGGCACGAAACATGGCATCCAGGCGGACCAGGCAGCTGATGAAGTTGTTGAAATCCATGCTGCCATCCTCATCGGCGTATCGGCGGACGATCATTTGGTAGAATTGCTCGTTTAGCTGGAAACCCGCTGCCTGCAGGGCCCCGCGCAGCTGAGAACTTCCCAGGGACCCAGAACGGTCCCTGTCATACTGCTTATAAACACACTGCCACTTCCTGATGTTGTTCCAGAGGTACTTAAATTCTTCGAAGCCCAGCTTGCCGTTCGCGTCATTGTCCATCACAGACACGATGCTCCGGCAGGTGTCAAGGCTAAAGCCGTCCGTCTTCAGGTCCTTGTGCTTAGAAAGGACTTTGTTGAGAATATTCATTAGGTCGGTGGCACCCACCTCCATGTCCGGTCCCGCCAGCTGTGCAAACTGCTGCCGAAACCGACGAACTTCCTCGCTTTCGTTGGCCTCCACGTTGGTGAAATGCTGCTGAGTGGGAGGGGGTTCTGGGATGTACTGAGCTGCTGCAGCCTCACTGATGAAATTCACAATTCCTCCAACTATCCCTCCGATATGGCTTCCTCCTCCGCCTCCTCCTCTTCTCTGACCGCCTCCTCCAAGAAGGCCTCCAAGAGCTTCTCCAAGACCTCGATCGGCCCCTTCCAGTAAAGCCTTTGCAAGAAACATGCTTTTCGTTTGACAAGCAAGTGTAAAAGCTGCTGAGGTCTCGGAGATGGTGTGGAGAGAGCCGAAATGGAGTCTCGTTAGCTTCCAAGTGGAAGAACTGGCTTTCCTGCACCTGCTTCCCTGGGGCCACGCCCCATGGTGCTATGTCTCCCCTCCTACTGAAAGCCTGACTCCCATTAGGTCCTAGCGCCTGCCCGTTTTTAGAGGGCCTCAACAAAATATTCGTGAGTTATTGTGTGTACGGCGAATTACAAGACATACTATTTTTAAATGTAATATATTAAAATACACATTTACACTTTTCTATACATCACTGATTTCTCGGCACCGGAAGGATGACATGCGTTTCCAAACCGGAGAAGCTAAATGACTCCAAGATAGCAAGAATCAAGAATTTCATTTCCAAGGAATATTTATTGTCAGCGCAGAACGGGATGCTTGGGTATTGGGAGGCTAATTCCCTGATCCCTTTCCTTTAGCAAAGATTCCTCAAATCCAATGCTCGTAAGAAAAACTTGGAAGGGAGGGTTTTAGGATGCAGGGTCCCCTGGTCCCATCCTCATAGAGTCTGACTCTATAGTAGTCTGCTGTCGGCCTAAGGGTCTACTTCTCTGGAATCTTTTTTAGAGTTTGACACATAGAAGACTGTACAAGTCACAGCTGGAGAGCTCGGAGAAGGTCACACACCGTACACACCCATGTCATAACCGTCAGATCAAGAGCTCTTGATACCCTAGAACCTCCTCCTACTTTCTAGTTACTCTTCCCGCCCCAGGGTAACCGTTATCCTGACATCGAACACCATCAGCTGATTGCCGTGCCCTAAACAAACGGAATCATCCAGTGTAGACTTCTTGCGTCTTGTTTTTAAATTTTGAATGAAAATGCCTAAAAATTGTGGTAAAGTACACATAACATGCAATTGACATCGTAACTATTTTTAAGAATTCAGTTCAGTGGCATTAGTACATTCACGTTACCACCGTCCATCCCCAGAAACTTTCATCTTCCCAAATTGAAGCTCTTTCCCCATTAAACAGTAACTCCCCATTCCCACCTCCCACCAGGCCCTGGCAACCCCCATTCCACTTTCTGTCTCTATGAATCTGGCTGCTCTAGGGACCTCACATCAGTGGAACTGCATGGGATGTGTCCCTTTGTGACAGGCTTATTTCACCTAACATAATGCATTCAGGGTCCGTCCGCGTTATAGCAGGTATGGGGATCTGTTTCCTTTTTCGGAGCTAAATAATATTCCACTGTATGTATAAGAAACATTGGGTTTATCCAAACTCGTCTGTTGGTGGATGCTTGGGTTACTTCTACCAGAACTGTCAGATCATAGAGTAATTTGGTTTTTAATTTTTTGGAGAACTGTGATACTGTTTTCCACCGTAGGTATACTATTTTATATTTCTACAGACAGTGCACAGGGATTCTGATTTCTCTACAGCCTGGCCAACACCCTTCCCTCCCTCCCTCCCTTCCTTCCTTCCTCCCTTTTTCCCTTCCCCCCTCTTCCTCCCTCCCTCTCTTCCTGACAGTTACCATCCTAATGGGTACAAGGTGGTAATATCTCATTATGCCTACTTCATAGTGATTCAATCTCACTTGTTAAGTATCAGGACTTGGATTCGGTGTTTAGGAGACAAAGGAGAATAAATCAGGATTGCTGAAGGATTGAGAACACCCACCAAAAACTAGTTGTAATTATAACCTAATGTCTATATTCATATTTCTACAATTTTTTCTAAGATTCTATCCATCCACTTGTCAGAGAGAGAGAGAGAGAAAGAACACAAGCAGGGGGGAGAAGCAGGCAGAGGGAGAAGCAGGCTCCCCACTGAGCAAGGACCCCAATGCAGGATTCAATCCCAGGACTCTGGGATCACGACCTGAGCCGAAGGCAGACATTTAACTCTCTGAGCCACCCAGGCATCCCTTGCATTTCTACTATTCATACTAAACTATTGCATTGGTATATAGTATTCTTTGGTATTGACGTTTCACAGAATTCCTCTGAAAGACAAAGTATTTGTGAGAAGGAAAGAAAAACTCAGGGAAGGTAAGCTACTGAGGAAAAGGAGTGCGCTATATTAGCGAGCACTGGGGGTGCCCAAAAAGGGAGCAATGGATTCTGCTGAGAACATTGACCTACACAAGAGATGACGTGGAGGCCTGGCTACGGGCCAAGCAGACAAGGGACACAAAGGGACAGCACAGCAAAAATACAGAGGAGCTTCAGGATGTGTGGTCTTGAAGAGACAGTGCGATGTGATAACGGTCCATTCTGGGCTCAGCTGCAGAGAGACGCAGATTGGCAGGACACACTCAGATTGGAAAGGGCTTTGAAAGAAATGCCATGTGATAGACGGACGGCCTCTCAGTGGGAACTCTCCAGGCTCCGATGTGAAGTCAAAAGGAGAGGAGAGGTGAAATCACGTTGTAAGTCGTACAATTTCTAGAACTGAACCACCCCTGTTGTAGCTACCGTTAGGGAGACAGCAGTAGCTGGGGGACCTTTGCTCGGTTCAGGGCGCGGGAGCCCTGTCTCCTTCTACCAGACCCAGTGGTTTGTGTAAAACTCTCCAGCCACTGGTTTTATGACACAATGGCTCCAATAACCGGTCTCCTGGGCACAATGAAGTGGCCGCTGTGAACACCAAAGGCCAAATGTCTTCCTTCACCACACAGAGGAAAGTGCCACAAGAGGACTGTCCTCCTTTGGGGGGACCACAGGGCCATCTGGCCTCAGACAGATGGACACCCGTTTATAGGAGCTTCTCTCGGAGGAAATGACATGTGCTTTGTTTTTATGATATTGCAAATTAACTTGATAGCAACCAATGCCACATAAAACAAGCCTCCTCGTGCCCAGCTGAAGTGGTTTTCCCTGAGGTTGAAATCCAATTCCTCTCCATTTATTTTCTACGAAGATGGAGGGCATTTGGCTAACAGTTTCTCATAAGCCGTCCTAGAATAAAAGACTCTGATTAGATTAACAAGCCTTTTCTTCTCTGGACCATTGAATCCCCCGAGGCTATTTATTAGAACATTAATAACAACTTTGGTTGCCATCTGGGGGAACTCTGCTGTCCAGATCGGGAGGGAAAAAGAGTAAGGGAAGAAGACACATCTGATGGAAAATGCAGCCTCCATTTGAGTGGGAAAAGTTCCTGAATATAAAAAAAAAAAGTAGGGCCCCTGGGTGGCGCAGTTGGTTGAGCGACTGCCTTCGGCTCAGGTCATGGTCCCGGAGTCCCGGGATCGAGTCCCACATTGGGCTCCCAGCTCCATGGGGAGTCCGCTTCTCACTCTGACCTGCTCTCTCTCACTCTCTCTCTTTCCTAATAAATAAATAAATAAATCTTTAAAAAAAAAAAAAAAGTAAACAGAGAAACATGAAAGCTAGTAGCCACATTATTCATAATGGCCTCAAGGTAGAAACAACCCGAATGTCCACCAACCGGTGAATAAACAAAATACAACGTGTCCATATAATGGAGGACTTTTCGGTGACCAAAGAGGACAAATTACTGATACATTCTACAGCAGGGGTGAACGGCAAAAACATCAGGCGGAGTCAGAATCAAGCCACAGGAGACCATCTATTGTACGATTCCATTACATGAAACGTCCAGAAAAGGCAAATCCGCAGAGGCAGAAAGTCTCTCTTCTAGACCCAGGCCTCGAATCACGGCAAAGGACTTCCAACTCTGCGGTGGTTGCCTAGGGCTGGGAGAAAGCTGGTGATAGGATCTAACACTTAATGCCACCAGGAGACTCAGCAGAGGGGGGGCGGGGGATGGAAATGTTCTCAAGCTGATCTATGGGGTGGGGGGATGCTTGCACAACTTGGCGAATTGACTCAAAAAATCATGGCTTGAAATGAGCGATAGGAAATGTAAAAAATGCCCTCAGAACATGTGTGTGTGTGTGTGGGTGTGTGTGTGTGTGTAAAGTCAACAGTGCAGTCTGAAATAAAAAGGATACTGACCAGCCATTTCAGTCTCAATCCTGCAACTAACCAGCTGGGTAGCTCTGAGCACTCACTTCCTCTCTCAGGCTGGCCGCCTTCCGCAAAATGAGGAAAGGGGGGCAGTTGGACATGAAAGGTCCCTTTAGCTCTAGAATTCGGGGAGTCTAGATCCTCACGTGTCCTGAAATGGTGGCCGCGGCATTTCCTCTCCTTCTCGGCCCCAAGTGTTCTCATGCTGTATGTTGAATTCATTTAACCCTCCTTTTCCGGGCGTCTGGTTCCACCCCTTTTAAGGACATACGCACCCTGACCACCGCTTTGACTTATGGTCTGGCTTTCACAAGTATTCCAGGTGCTACCCTATCAAGTATGGTGCTCCTCCAAACAGAATGCCGGGGGTGGGGGGCCGCTGAACCCAGAAACATACAGCTCCCCCTGGCAGAAAAGCCTTTCTGTCAAGGGGGATTTCGCCCAACTGTGGCATGATCTGGACCAGACCTTCCTAATTTTTTGATGAGGATGTCATGTTGGATGAAATCAAAAGCCTTTCTAGAGCCCATATAGATAATATCTATTTCTTCTTCTTTATCATCTTGGACCGTCACTCTGTCATAGGAGGAAATTAAATTGGTCTGACACAATTTGCTCTTTCCAAAGCTCTGTTCTTTACTTCCTTGTGCTCCTCGAGGAGGACAGACATTGCTTACTTGTGCTTATAAAAAAAAAAAAAAAAAGTTAAGCTTTAACTCGCGCAGCCTCCCTTCTGTTCCTTCTCAGCATCCGCAAGGTATGCCTCCACGGAGTCGCCAAAAATAAAGCATGGAATTCCCACCTCTAAATGGAGATTCCTAACGTAACAACACTCGGTGAGAGAAAATACTGTAATGGATTGAATGGAGGCGCTAAGTCCACCTGAGACGTGGACGGGGAGATGGTCAGACACATAGGACCACCAAACGTTTAGAACGGCTCGTACAACGGCACAGAAGGAAGGTTATAGCCTTTTTCTGTCGGTTGCGTCATATCAGTTATGGGTAGATTCCACAGAAGTCCTGATGGACTGAGATTGCAATCAATAGTTCTTTTCACATGAACTGTGAAATACTCGATTACAAATCAAGCCTGAACTGGAAACTTAAAGGACAGAAGGCTTCACTGTGGGTGAGTGTTCCCTTCTGCCTCTGAAGACAGAAAGCAGCCACAGGCAACACATAGACAAATGGGCACGGCTGTGTCTCAATAAAACTTTATTAACCGAACAGGCATCGGGCTGGATCTGGTCCAGTCTGCTGTAGTTTGCCGACTGCTGCTCTATTTCCTAAGCCGATGAAAACAAAGCATGTTGGTAAGGTTTAAGGACTGATGGATGGACTGCAGTCAGTCCTTAGAGTGACCACTGTTTAATTTGTAGGAAATCTCCCATCTGATTTAAAAGCGATCCTCTGAATCTTTATTCTTGTCTGCTCTGTCTGCCTCTCACTGATACCCTCCCTCGGTTCTACTGGGCTTATACTATTTGTCTTCACAGACTACACAGACTCATTTCTAACTCCTCAGCCATCCATCATCTAGCGCGAGCTCACGCCTTTTTTACCAATAACATTGGCAAAACAGACCATTACCCGATAAAGTTTAGATAGGTGGTTATTCTTTCCATTCTGTAAAATAATTTTCAAACCTTTCACGATTTTCCCTCTCTCGGCCTTCTAATGTGTGTACCTTCGTTCTTCTGGCATTTACTACGTCCTTTGTTTAACTATTGGGCAGGAAAAGTGTGTGTGTGCATTAGCCCTTTGACAATCCAGCATTTTTGGCTACCGTAAAGTTCTGTAGATCTTTTATTACCGCTTCGCATTATGTGGAATGAATGCGTCTCTTTAGCCTGAGTTCTTCCGTGCCTGCCTGGTTCTGGGCATTAGCTCCAGCATGAAATCCGGAGTGCCAGGAATAGTAAGCACGTTTGCTTGCCCCTTCCTGTTAGAGAGGGCAGGGTGCTCTAGCGTGCAGATTTTCTGCTCAGGCCGAGAGGTGGGACAGGGCACTTTCGTGGCTTAGGTGACTGCTTAGGGTAAACAGAGAAAGCTTTCTGAGTGGGCTAAGATGAACTTTTTTCTTCGGTTGCACAAGCTGCCCTGAAAGTTTCGGACCATACGTGCTATAAAGCAAAAAAGATTTCCTACCTGGCTCTTTATAGGAAGAGTCTGCTGACTCCCGAAATATGGCTTGGCCATCGGAGCATGGGCTGGGCGTACTATGGGGGGGATGGGTGTTGATGAAACGGTAGGCTGAGTCTACGAGGAGACATAGTTAGAGAAGATGGGACTCGCTGCTAGTAAGAGGTGAGAGGCAGTAACGTGGTGCCTAGTCGAGCCAGCACCAGGGGCAAGCTGCGTCCCGAAGCATTTGAGGGCTCTGTCTTACAGGTACTTGGGAGACTGGGGCTTGGGAACATGGCGCCGAGGGAGGGCGCAGGGAGCGGGCTTGTTGTCACGGACATCCTGAGACATGCTTAGAACTGGAAAAATGACTGTGTTAGAATGACTTCGCTTTAGCCAACGTTGCTTCTTAATCCCATTAAGGATGCTTCAATCCCTTCTGGAGTGCTGGCACAAAGTCTCGTATTTAAAACTGAATTAATAAATATAAAAAATGTCGAGATACCACTGTTTTAAACTGTTGTCTCAGCCTTCAGCTCTGACCCGTCTGGACACGTGACCCATCCAATGCAGTGAGTTCAGGATACGTTCGTAAAAAAACAAAGAAGCGAAATTCAGCGCAAAGATGAAAAAGTTCTTTTATCTTTTTCAGAGAGATAGGATCTCTCCAAGGGCAATGATCCTAAACCAGGGAACTACGCCATGAATGCCATGTTTCTGTCGGACCTCACCTTCTCATCAGGTCCCCTAAGAGTCTGAAAGGACATGTTAGGATGTTAGCAGGAGCTGAAGAGACAGTGTATTTTTGAGGGAGAAACTGAGACAAGACTATTATGAAGTCTTTATAGATCAGCCAAGAATGTACATGGGAAGAAAGAGGGAAATGTGGAGAGATTTTTCAGGTCTTTGTCCCATCCCCCAAATCCCAACACAACCTCATTAGACTCGGGGGAAGACAGAGAGACTGAGGGCAGCTGTCTTCACTGCAAAAATTTACTGTTGGAAGAGTCATAGGAACATCCTGCCCTTTCTCGTTCCCACCCTTCCTCCCCTGATCCCCCCCCCCACCCCTCATTAAGCATAGCGTTTAGCAAGATAAGCTACTCTGCTAGAAACAAACCGGCGTTACTGAACTTCTTGTCTTTCCCATGGAACATTCCCCAGCTAAATGACTTCAAGAGACGGAGAAAACAAGCCTAGCCTGGGAGTTGAGTGGTATGTCCCCGGGGCGTGGCAACAATTGCATAATTCGCCTTCTCAAAACAAAACAAATCTTCACAGGCGCAGACATGCACATATGTTAGAGAGGGAAAAGGAAAGACAGACAGACAGACAAAGACGGAAAGAGGAAAGAGGAAAAAAGAAGGAGAGAAACATAGTCCCATCTGTGAGTCCCTAATTCTCTGGGCTATTTTCTCTACTTTCCAGTATGTTGGAGATCAAAAGAAAAGTGCTGGAAAGACCATCTCACGGTCTCCAGCAAAAGCCAAGTCACACTACAAAGAAGTGACAAACACTCAGGGTTGTAAGTGACGTGTGAGCCAGTGGAAGCCGTCCATGCGGAAATGTGATTGGCCAACTTGGTTGCCAAGGCTCGCTGTATCCTCTAGTTTAGAATGAGTAAACCTGGCTAACTGGGGGTTATTTTAATCCTTGTACCCTCCCTTCCCCACTTCCAAATCTTCCCATCTTTAAGATTGCCAGAAACGACGGGGATCATCAGCCACCGAGAGGTAGAACGGGTATCCAAACGTTTCTGGAATGGCCAGCAATGACACCTTGTCACCTGAAAAGGGACGGCAACTTCCACAGATATTATGCCTAATTTTGATGGAAAATCTCTATGAGCCCAAAGTCTAAGATATGCTCTAAGTTTCCTCCTTGGCCCTTGTTTCATGTCCCATTTCCCCCATCTCCTGTCCTTGTTTGTCGATCCCTGCCATATTCCTTCCTGTCACCAAGTTCGTATTTATAGAAGCTTCATTTAAAATTACTTGCCTGGCTTCTGGAGCCAAAAAGGAAGATGCGATGACATAAAACTCACAGAGAGACCGGTAATAGTACAAGTAAGAAGTGCTTTTATTTTCCCAACTTGTGCGGTTCTAGCCAATAATTTACTTCTCCTTTCTCCTAAACCTTCGTTACGCTCCCTGGTAGTACGTCTGTGGTGACACACGATGGTTTCAGGGACAAGGGAAGATGATCTGGGCGCTGCAAGCAAGCCAAGAACAGGGGACTGGGCACGACAGAGAGAAGATTGCCTCCCTGCATCAGGCTGAAGGATGGTTCACCTCAGAGGTCGCAGAATGAGTCATTAGGATCACAAGTGTAGTCTGGGTGAAGAGGAGGACCCGTGTCCTGGTTTCTTTCATCAAGCTATAATTTCTTTGCAAAATATCCCTTCCCAGTGGTCCGTAGAGAACCGAGACTTGTGGAGCCAGCCAGGATGGAAAACGCCCAGGCGAGCCCATCTGGCCACCCGATTACAATTGGAAACTCTCATCAAAATACAAAAGGCAACCACCTCTGGAAAAAACGCCATGGGAGGAGGACTGGTGAGGAGAGCCCAAGCTAAAGAACAATCAGTAAGGCAGGATGACCAGTAAGGAGGACTGAAGGCAGCAGGAGCTCATCGCTAACCTGTTGAAAGGGAAGGACTCTCAAGTCAATTCTATTCACAACCAAAATATCCTTTAGGAATGAATGCAAAGTAAAGTCACTCTCAGATAAGACAAAACAAGATCACAACCCTAAGTCTGTACCCCAGTGAAATGAAAGCCTAGGTTTACACAAGAACCTACAGAGGAATATTCATAGTTTGTATTGATCCGCTGCCCCAAACTGGAAACAAAGCAAAATGCTCCTCAACTGGGGACTGGAAACTCCAAGAACGGGGCGTCCATACAATGGAAGGCCACTCAGCAAGAAAAGGGGACACGTTACTGACATATGGGACAACATGGCTGAATCTCAGACGTGTTATGCCAAGGGAAAGAAGCCAGGCTCAGAAAGATCTCTACTATGTGGTACCATTTATATGGCATCTAGAAAAGGCAGAGCTATAGAGAGGGAGTGACCACTGGGGTGAAGGGGAGGGCAAGGATTTGACTACAAAGGGGTGGCTACAGGGGTTGCTTTTTTGCACCTGTTCTGTAGCTTGAATAGAGTTACGTGCTTTAGTGCATCTATGAACACTCGCAATACTGTCACCAAAAGAGTAAACTTTACTGTCAACTTCATATGTTCAAAAAAACACATTAGAAATTGAGAACTTGAAATCTTGATACAGTTTTCCCAGGGAAACTTTCTGACAATCCAGTTATGTAGCTGCCCGTACTTACATATTCATAAGCAGAAAATCGTACCTCCAATACAATGGAGGTTGCTTTACTTGCAACCTTTGTCATAAAAGGTTACTTGAAAATAAAATCTACTTGGTCCTCACACGGTTTGGGGAAAGTCCAGAAGCCTTCAGGATAGAATAGTATCACCCCTGTCATCAATGAATGAATTTTGACATAAAGATTTAGGTTCTTGGGATGCCTGGGTGGCTCAGTTGGTTCAGCGGCTGCCTTCAGCTCAGGTCATGATCCCAGGGTCCTGGGATCGAGCCCCGCATCGGGCTCTCTGCTCAGCAGGGAGCCTGCTTCTCCGCTGCCTCTGCCTGCCTCTCTGCCTGCTTGTGCTCTCTCTCTGACAAATAAATAAATAAAATCTTTAAAAAAAAAAAAAAAAGATTTGGGTGCCTGAGTGGCTCAGTTGGTTAAGCGATGGCCTTCTGCTCGGGTCTTGGTCCCGGAGTCCTGGGATTGAGTCCCACATTGGGCTCCCGGCTCCGCGGGGAGTCGGTTTCTCCCTCTGACCTTCTCCCCTCTCATGCTCTCTCTCATTGTCTCTATCTCAAATAAATAAAATCTTTAAAAAAAAAAAAGATATAGGTTCTTGCCAGTTATAGGAGCCTTTCCAATTCTATATTACAAATGTGGTTATATGGTCACAATATTTATTTCTGACCTGGTGTTTAAAATAACTAGATACCATCATAACTGTTGCAACACACACACACACACACACACACACACACACACACACACACACAATTATATTACTACTACTACTACTTAAGGGGAAAAACCAGATCATGAAATTAAACTTGGGCTCGGTCCTGCTTCCTCCAATAGTCACCTGCCAAGTTTTCCTAATGACCTACTGATTTATGCTCCGTGGAGACCGGTGGAATAAAGATGTTTGTGTGCTAGAGACGACGTTCCAACGTACCCTGTCGAAGAGCGCGAAGAGTTGTCTCAGGACATCCGAAACGGGCAGCTTCAAATACTCTGCAAATTCTTCAATCCCGATTCTTCCTCCTTTTGAAGAACTTGCAATTACTGCGTATTCGTCCAACTGCTTACGAACACCATCCCAGTCTAACCTAAACAAACAAACGATCATGAACATGTGTCGTCAGCCCCTTCTCATCCACATGGACGTTTTACGAATGGCGTTTTAGTCATCGTCTGAGGGAACAATATCTTAAGCGTTACGTCCGAAAATGAGAATAAAGTGGGCATTTTCGAGTACTCAGGAATGTGTACACAGACTTCTGACTTTTTTGAAGGATATTAGTAAAGACTGTAGTTTTCCCAAATACCTGTAGATTTCCCAAAGAAAAGTCACTGAGAAGAGGAGCGGTGTGATAGAAGAAATGACTCGTGAAAATAAGAAATCATGTTTTAATCTAAATATTACTTAGTCAATCGTTCTTACTGGGTTGTTGAAAAAATATGCAATTCTTGCTTTTAAACGAGTTTCTAGGCTGATGATGAACTCGTGTTGCACAAAATGTTGTGATAGGCAGATTCGTTAGATGGTACGCACTTCCTCCAATATTAGTCATAAAATATTAAAACACCTAAACACCAGAAAATGTACCGTAGCCCACATCACACCTTGTCTTTGTCTTGTCCAATTAAAAAAGGTGACCTAATACGTGCTGCTTTCTTCTGTATCTGATTTCAGTAACTACCTAAACTTTTCAAATGAGTCAAATTACATGAATATTGTGAATATACTCTCGACTATGCCTGCTACTTCGAAGATATGAATCCTATTTGCTCTATCGGTTAGCAAAATAGTATCTTCAAATATTGACCTTTCATACCATAACCAGTTCCACAGCTCTCTCCTCGGGAGGACGCCAAAGCTTACTGAATGGATACGTTCTGCAAACCCCCAATGGGGCTGAAAACAGAATGAATGGTAATAAGAAGGGAATCAGGGCTGATACCTTTTTGTAGCACATGGTTCAAAGGGGTTGTTCAGAAAGGCACCAAGAAGGGTTTTGCCTTAAAAAAATTACGTACCCTGAAGAAAAAGATCTGGGGTAAGTATTTACAACTCTACGAGTCAATTCAGATTTCACACGAGAAGGCCTGACTGGACCTGTCAGGACTATCTGATTATGTCACTCTTTTTGCAAGGGGGGCAGCAGGACAAGGGCCCGAGACCCTTCGGAGAGAAGCAGCTCTGTGCTACTCCACACTGACTATCTCTCGGGCTCCTCCTGGGACCCGTACGCATGCTTCTGAGTTAACTGTTCTTGAAAAAAAAAAACACAACTAGGTGAACTAAATGGGAAAGGGAGTCACGGCCCTGGCTTCCTTGATAAACACCCTGTGGGTTCTAGAGCTGAGCCTTAATGAAACCAGAGAAAAGAAACACAGGAGGCGTCAGATCTCTGGGGGATGCCTTTCTGAAAGTGTAGTGATTTCAAAATATACTTACTTCAATTTCTGGCTAATTTTGGTAAATTCCACCAACCCAGCTTCCATAGGCAACGTTAGCTGTCCCGCTGAAATCATTAATCTGCAGTCTTCATAGGTATGGTCTGTCACTGGAATTCCCAAAGCTCTAAGAGGCATTTAAAAGCAAACAAATTCAATTTTTTTTTTTAAAGGTAATGAGTTTTTCATCAGGCCTGAACTGGTCGCAAACAACAGTAAATGGGAAAGTATTTACTGCTTTTCAAAGCGGTATTGCCATTTGACTTATTAGTGCCAAAGAGACATATTTCTCTTCTGCACAGACTTCCTGTGGCCGAGTTAATCCCCTTATGTCTGCACGCTTCCGTCAGCTGGTCATTTTGTGTTTTAACCGGGACCCTCAAACTGAAGCTGACTTCAGTCTCTGGGAAGGCAGTAGACTTGCGTTTCCTTCCAGGGGAGTCTTTTACCAGCTAGGGACTTTTCGGCTCTTCACCTAAGCCTCACTTTTGTCATCTGTACATAGGAATAATTACTTACTCCATTGCCTTCTTTATTGTAAAGACAAGTAAAAAGGCCTGTGGAAGTGCCATTTATACAGATACATGACCTCTGAATACAGTGTAAGGGAACAATCTATCCAAATCGCTAGCCATATGCGTTTTTCATCTCTCGAACCTGGAGATCACTTCTTGCTACGTTGCAGTCTTCCGAAAATACCCAAGAGAACTGAGAACAAACTCATTATTTCTTCCAAACCTAAACATTGTCCACGACCCCCACTAGCTCCCTCCTGCTCAGTGGTCCAATAGTGAACTAGATTTCAAAAAAACAGATATTAACAACAACTTGAAAAAACACTTGAGTACTGAGAAAAAAAAAAAAAAAACCTGTGCGGTACCTAAGATAATTTCCTGAAGTTTCCTCTTCACAGAACTTTTACTCACAGATATTCAGTGAGAATCATAAAGTTCTGTCTTCAACGGTATTTGATTTTGTGGAATCAGTTAAAAATGTCACATTTTCAACAGATGCAATAATACACTTTTTTTTCTATCTACAACTAGACTATTTTTGATTAATAAATATTTCGGTGTAAGAATATTTTTATTTGGGAAGATAAAAATTTTAAATATTTCGGGAATTTATCATTTAGAATCCTAGACAGTAGAGATGCCCGTTTAAGAGCTTGGGGATGGGCAAGAGGAAACATGGATTTGAGTCCCAGCCCAGACCCTCACTACCTGCTATGATCTTGGGCAAATAGCAAATAGTATCTCCCTCTGAATCTCACTTTCCTTGTTTGGCTCCAAGAATTGCTGTGAAGATGATGTTAACCTGAGTAAATGGCCCAGCACACTACTGGGTCACTATTCATTATGAGCCACATACCACTGCTAATCTGCATCTTTACCATTTTCGAATGCTTCTGTCATATACTCGTCCTCCGTGAGACTCACGATCACCAAAACCAGGAGAAAGGCAAGGCAGAGACTTTAACTCTGACTTTACACACTAGGAAAAGGAGCCACAGAAGGCCTTGTCCGTGGTTGTGCGGCCAATTGAGGTCTTTCTTACTTTTTATCCAAGGCCCTTATACCTCCACGTCTCCAAATTCAGAAAAAGTCAGCCTAATCAACCCGCTGCTCTGTTTTTAGGCACCTTTGGGGAAGCCAAAGTATCTGGTATGAATTCTCTCAGTTTTTAAAATTGATCTGAGTTCCTACCTTCTGGACATAAGCTTGTATGAAAACAGAATGAGAAAGGGAAGAAAAGCACCTCAAGGCAAGTTTTGTAGCCAGTCTACAGGCTGGGAAAATCAAGTACATGTAGGTAGGCATAGTAAAAAAGCTTTTGAGCATTTAAACACTTACGCTGTTGTGAACATGAAGTTATTCTGCTGTGAAATGTGAATCTATGTGTATATAATCTTGCTTATAAAGCCAAATTCAGCTTTGAAGCTAGATTCAGCTCTCTCATTTGAATTTCTACTAGGAATACATACTACTGGCCCATCCATGTCAAGTCCACTAACTGGAATGACCGAGGGGGGCCAGTGCCTGGGGTGCGGTGCACACTGGGAAGGCTCTAGGGCTGCCTGGGTGGGAGGACACTACCATACTCATTCTCTCGTTACAGGATGAGAGGTCATTTGTCTAATCAGAATCATGGCCAGTTAAAACTCCTGTAAGGGCCAGAAAATATTTGCTTTATGTTTACGATTTATGAATCCTAAATTTAGAGCTGTCCCTTAATGGGGGTGACTCCCCCCCCCCTTTTCTGTGCATCTATTGCTTTCCCTTGCAAACTCTCTCCTTTGTGTGGCTATAATCATTAATGCCTTTGAAATACCCGGCTCTGGCAGCTCTGTAGAGGCTGGGGCACAGAAGGTGAGCCACACTGTCACCTGTCACTGTGAAAGTGATAGATCGGCTTAGAAGAACCCACCCTGTGGAAGTCACTGGCTGTTCTCTTTTGCTTATTGAAGCCTCCCTGCTCCCCTTTCCGGCAAAGACCCATTTCCATGAGTGTGGGGCTGCATCTGGGGAAAACATTTATATATTGTCTTTCTGACCACATATCCCAGGCACGTTATTTTACTTACAAAAATGAGTTAGGGAATGAGGCCCTCAGAATGAAACACTTGATCTTAACCAAAAGGCCGAGAAGCGATCCTCAGGATGAAACAAAACAGAACAAAACAAAACAAAACACCCAAATCCTAAAACTACGTGAAATGCCATTGACCAATCATTTAAAAACTATTTGCTGATGGCGATCACATACAGACACTTACTCTGCCATTAAATTCCGGACTCTACCAGCAAAAAGGACAGGGTCGCTTTTTTCTTCATCATTCGGTACCTGAACAGGTAGAAACTGAAAGACAAACGTACCTTTCCATTACAGTGGTGAAGCCTAAGATGCTACATGCTACATAGATTAATTTATAAACTATCTATCATTAAATTAAGCCCCCCACCACCCTTCCGGCACATTGGTTATATGCTAGAGTGGAAGGGACACTGGGCTTGGATTCAGGGGATGTGCAGCCAAGCCCTGGGTCTTTCTGGGTGTTCACGAGGCTGTCCCTGAAGTTTTCTTCACTGTCGCCCAGACTCTGCTAAGAGGGCAATGACTGTCTTGTATCATTTGTTCAAAAGTCATGTGTTCAATGTCATGTTCAAATGTCAAATGTCATGTTTTGTCATTTCTTCGGCTTTCTTTTAACCCTTAGTGTGGGCTGTCTAGCTTTGGCCCAACACTGTGCTTTTGCTTTCTCGTCTTAAATTTTACTTTTTTCCCCCCTCTACTTGATATTCAGTGGTGCCTCATTGGTGCTGTCCTTGTTTTACTGATAGTTTTCTTCGAACATTAATGAGATTGCGGAGCCATATTTAAGTCACAACCTCGTTTTTGAGCACTTACTATTAACCCGGGCAAGATGAACAGGACTCTATTCCTGCTCCAAAAAAGATCCATATTTTAAAAGATAGACCAACACAGCATATGCTAAGTATCATTACCCTCAATGATAGGGCTTAGAAGCTTCGTTAAGTTAGCTTAGTGTTATACAGGTTGCATGGTCAGGACTCAGTCCAAGTTCTGTCGGATTCTAAAACCCTCGTTTTCCCCGCTAACCCATCCTTCCTGGAGTATGAGAGCGAGGGGTAAGAAATGATTGATTTGGCCAGGGGAGGGGCAGGGAAAAGCAGCCAAAGAGGCTTTACAGAAGAGCTAAGACCTGATCTTGGCTCTCTGAGGGTAAACATGATCTCGCCAATAGCTACTGTTCGCTGAATGCTAAGAACCAGGCACCGTGCTAGGTGGTTTACACGCCTTATTTCATTTCACCAATCCTCCTGATTTTTGTCCTTAGGATTGGGGTTCACAAAGATCAAATGACTTGCTCGAGTTTTCATGGCCCACTTAAGTTCAACAAATATCGTTTAGGCACCTACTGTATACCAGGCGCTGCACTAGGGCCCGAAGACATGACAAGGAAGCCCCTGCCATCAAGGGGCCCTCCAAAAATTATGACAGATGATTCAAGTCCACCAGTAAGAGCTATCATCCATTAGGCACCTACTGTGTGCTGGGTACTTTATAAGTTTAACTCATAAGAATGAGTTTAGCTTAGGGGTCAGCTCTACCATTTGCAGCTGATGAGGGGAGAAGGGAGCTTGAAGAAGCTACACAGTATAGCCAAGGCCACACCCCAGTGGCAGGATTGTGATTTGAAAGAAAAAGCAAGATCTGTATAAATAACACCACTTCTGGACTTGGGTGGGCCTGTTTTCAAATCTTGTTAAGACACCTTGGAGCAAGGGCGATTTGGGGATAAAGTTTGAGCAAGGGAATGTGGTGACCAAGGCCAAGCTTTTGAGTAGAAACCTTGGGGATAGGGAATGGCTGAGCCCAAGAGGAAAAGGCTAAGAGCAGGGAGAAGCCCGGGAGGCTACTGCAACCACTCTGTGAGAGAAGACAGGGAGGGAGTGAGGATGCAGAGGACAGCAAGGGGGCAAGTAGCATTTTAGGGGGACATGGATAGGAATCGTGGGAGAGCACACTCTGTGACACACACCGCCATTAACATTCTCTCCCACGCGTGCTGCAGAAAGAGCACTCAGCCTGGCTGTGGCCTTGGCTCTGCCGTGAGATTCTGGAACAGTCATTCAGCCCTGATGGGGTCAGGTCTGAGTCAGGTCTGCATCGCTGAGGTCACTCAGTGCCCTCTCTTGCTGGATGAAAAAGTCCGACTCGATGATTTCAAAGGCCCTCTCCAACTGGAATTCTGTGTCTAGCTTTCCACTTAGTATCTAGTTATTCTTCAAGATGGAAAAGCAAACTAAGCCACCAGAGGTCCCCACATCACTTCTCTATCCAGAGCAACACGGGATCCTTGCAAATCAGCATTTCTCAAAATTCCCTCCATCCTGTTCTAGATTTTCATCTTTTATGTTTGCTTCATATGAAATCCAAGGAAGAAAATGGCATGTTAACAATCAATGTTCGTAAAGTCTCGAGCAACGTAAAATGATAAAGTTTTAAGTTAATTCTTTATTTTTTAAAAAAAAGCCACATGATCATTTGTAACACACTTAAATTTGTGGGCTATAAAAGCACATCCAGAAAACCCTGGAAACGAAATTGCTGCTACAACTGTTAACCAATACAATGAACTGTGGGTTTAGTTCCTTCTAGTGCAGGTAATATATTCCATAAAATGATTTTTAATAACCCTCATATTGGCATGGCATTTCGTTCTCCAAGAAGAAAATTCCACTGAGAGTACAAAATAATTAAAAACCTGAATTTGACCCTCACGGGCCTTGGAGCCCCCCCCCCATGCCTCTTGAGAAGCAATACAATGGAAAATCTCATAAAAAGTCCCTCCTCCTCGGAGCAGACCTTGTCCTCTTTATCACATTTCTAGTTCATATGTAGTCATTCAAGGCTCCCCAAGACATCTTTTATCTGGGAAGGAAGATCGGCCGAAGTCGGGGAAACATGATTGCCACTGTCTACTACTGTCCCTGAACACACAGCTTGATACCCTAGAGACGTCAGGACCCCCAATTTTCCTTTCCACCTTCCTCTTCTCTCATTCTCCTGAGTATCCACACTGATGGCTCCTCTGGTATGTTGATCTCACAGCCTCTTCACCTGGCCACATGGGTTCTCGGCTGTGCCTTGGCCACAGCGACAATAACAATGACAACGACAATGACGGTCATCTTCTCTGATGAGTTCTTGTTCACTTCTCTAACCTGGTTCCGCACAGCTGTGAGAACCTGCTGGGCACCCTCAGGACCCTTCCTCTCTTCCTCCACTGCCCCCTGGCAACAGCTGGCTGCCTGTCTTCACCGGACTTCGTCAGATACTTCCCTGTGAACTTTCCATCACCTAGGATCTCCCCCTGCTGCCACGACCATGGCGCCGACTGCAAACTGGTGACCACCTCTCCTGCTCCTGCCTTCCCATTCCTGGGAGAGGCCACTCGGGGAGGCTAAAAGGAAGGGCCACAGTCTCGTGGGTTGAGTCTACTACAAATTCATGTTATGTTCCACAGGGTCCTCATGGCGGCCCGAAAGTTATGTTATTTTCCCAAGACGATCATACTGCCCCCAGATACAAAAGTAGTTCTGTTTGTTTTGCTGAAGGTCTTCCTTTACCCTTTCAATCACGCCAGCGTGTCCCCCCAAAGGGATCCTAATCCTGAGTCTGTTTCCTTTATGTCTCTGTGACCCGTAAGGATCGAGTGACTTATCCTGAACCTCGCTGCTGCTTGGGGTGTGCCTTTTGGACCTGCCGCTGTCGTATTTTAATGTTTCAGCCACGGTCCGTGCTTCTTAGGTTGCGATCCCCCTTTCCCCTCAATGGCACTTTACACTCAACTTTAGAAAGAAAGCAGTGAAGGAGTTCAGGACACGCTATCCCGCAATGTACCGCTTTGGTATGTTGATTATTTTGAGCTGGAGGCCCTTGAAAAATGGCAAGTGCAGGGAGAGGTTTTCTCTGAACTCCCCTTATCTGCCTTAGGTCAACTCCTCCAAAAGGAGCTCAGTTGTCATAAATTCCCCCCTGGGGAGTTTCATCAAACAGGGAGGATGGACTCTTATCCCAGGAGATGGGACTGGAAGGTGACGTCGTACCCAGACCATTTATCATGTGCTAGCATATCTCACGATCTATTCTTCCAGGACCCATTTGTCCTTCCTGAAGGCCACTGACTCTCCCCTGAGTGGCCTACATCTCCCTCCCTCTCCTCCCCACTCTTTGGGTCATGCACTTTCTATTCCCTGGGATGCCCTTGTGCACATATTAAAAGCGAATAAACCTGTGTACTTTTCTCCCACTAATCTGCCCATGGTGAGATTCTTTTACAGATCCGGCACTGGAACCTCGGTGGGTAGAGGGAAGGCTCTCCTTCTCCATAAAAGCCCATATGAATGTCTCCGATTCCTTTCCATTTCTCTGAGACTGGCTCCCAGTGCCTTTGCCCTCCTCACTTGAATGTGCTCCGTTCTCTGCCTGCCGGCTCGGCACCGTCCTGCCCCATATAAAGGGGTGGCAAATGGATACATTTCCCATAGGAACACTCCCTTTGCCCTTCTGGTCCCACAGTGCCCCACCATCTCTTGGGCTGTACGCACAAGATAAAGTCAGAATTCTTCAGCCTATTTTAAAGGTGCTCTGATATCCAGAGCCAATCCTTCATATGAATACTCGGGACCAGTAAAACTGCTTTATTCATTGTTTCCTGACCACATCGAGCACGCTCCTTTCAACCAAATAAATGCTTGTAAAAAAGGAGGACTGATGAGTGACGATACTACCAACAGCCTTTTCTTTTTCCAAGTAACAGAAAAGGACTTTCATGAGTCAGTCTCCACAGATGTGCAGTTCTGGTTCTTCCCATGATCCTTCTGTGATGGCTTCAAAAAGAGCAAATGCAAACGAAGCAAGGTATTTATGAACTCACATCTGCTGCTTTCTCCCCAAAAGAACAGAGCAATTTAGATGGTGAAGGAAATAAAAGTCCGTGCTTATTGAACACCTACCGCGTGCTCCCACTTAAGTCACCTTATTAAATGCTAGCCACCCTATAAAAGAGCTGTTATTATCCTCATTTTCCCAGAGAGAACACAGGCTAGGGGAGGCTTAAGTCATTTACTCAAGCGCATATAGGTCGGTAGCAGCAGAATTGGAACAAAACCCTAGCTAGTATTCTTTTTTTATAATGCTCCATTTCTTGGGGCGCCTGGGTGGCTCAGTCAGCTAAGCGTCCAACTCTTGATTTTGGCTCAGGTCATGATCTCAGGGTCGTAAGATTGAGCCCCGCATCCATGCGGATGTCTCAGACTCAGGCTCCAGCTCAGTGCGGAGTCTGCTTAGAATTCTCTCCCTCTCCCTCTGCCCCTCTCCCCCTACTCCAATCATACACTCTTTCTCTCTAAAAAAATTAAAAATAGGGGCGCCTGGGTGGCTCCGTGGGTTAAAGCCTCTGCCTTCGGCTCAGGTCATGGTCCCAGGGTCCTGATATCGAGCCCCACATCGGGCTCTCTGCTCGGCGGTGAGCCTCCTTCCCCCTCTCTCTCTGCCTGCCTCTCTGCCTACTTGTGATCTCTCTCCTCTCTGTCAAATAAATAAATAAAATATTTTTAAAAAAATAAAAAATAAATAAAAATAGATATAACACTCCATTTCTCTGCTACTACTTGGAAATTTCAGAATTCTACCAAGTTCCAGAAGAAATTAGTTTTGTTAGAACAAGTACATATATGGGGTGTGTGTGTGTGTGTGTGTGTGTGTGTGTGTTTGCATGTGTATTCATGTGATAGTGGTTTTCTAAAAGGTCCATTCATTTTAGATTCAAAACCATAAATCATTTGAGTGTGTTTGGAGATTTAAGTAATCCATATAAATCTATTTGAAGCTTCCCTGAGTAGTGAACTCTTTAGAGATTTGAAAAGTTGTTATCTACCTACAGGTGTTGATCATAACACTCATTATCACAATCACTTCCTAAATCAGAATTGTTTTTTTTTTAAATGAAAAACAATCCCTTTCTACTACTTATAGCAATCCATAAAGTATTGTAGGTCTAACGCTAGCCACTAGAAGCTCCTTTTAAGCTTTGCAAAGGAATTTTACTAAAACAAAATATGCCCCCAGACAAGTCATTTTTATGTGATGGCACTGAGTCATCACATGACTCCATCACAAACGGAGATACGGCCTAAGGAAGGAAGAAACAGACTGATGGTCACCATGAATGCCCTGTTCCCGTTCCTAAACCAGTTGCTGCTCATATAATGCCTGATAGTCTATAGCTTTGTAAGGATTCTCTCTCATGAGATACAACTAGCAGGCTGTTGATTTAGGCCACGTTTTGGGATGTTTCCTACTATCTTCTTCCTTATGCCCCTAAGCCATCTGCTTATAAAGGCATCCTTGTGAAGTCGCTGGCCAATAAAAGTAACCATTAAAGACCCTTTACACACACCCACTAGGCCACTCTGATCCAGAGGATAACTTTCAGTAGAACCTTCTGCATACACACATGGCCCCATTGTTCAAGGATGCCGAAGACCAATTACAGAGGGCATGCGGTTTTGAACTGATTATACTTTTAACATTCAAGAGTCAAGAAAATAATGGCCTTTTCAAAAAATAAGTCTCTGTTGAGGAAGCAGAGAGGGAGTGGGGGGAGGAGACAAGAAAATACCCCTCAATATCGCACTCCCTAGATTTTGGCTCTCCAGTGCTTCTGGTGACTACAGAGTTGGAGAACGGTCATCAGTGAGGGACGACTTGTAAAAGATGAAAGAATAAGGCCCTCCACATCCTGGGATGTACCCGTGACTCATCAGGGCAGAATGTCTAAATGCACACCAAATGATCCACTCCAAGTTCACTTTAAAAAAACCACAAAACTAAGACCATATTCTGGAATGACACCACATCTTCAACTAGGCTTACCTAATGAATATTCACAAAGTTCTAAAAACACGTGTGAAAAAATAATAACTAGGATTTCCATCAGTTTTATTTGTTTATTTAAGAAGGCTCCGTGCCCAGCGTGGAGCCCAATGTGGGGCTTGAACTCATGACCCCGAGATCAAGACCTGAGCTGAGGATCAAGAGTCAGATACTTAGCCAAATGAGTCACCTAGGCATCCTGGATTTCCAATGGTTTTAAAGAACGTAGAGGTCGTGGTGGGAAGGGGAGGGGGTTTCTGAGTAACGACGTCACCTGACGTTGGTGCAACTAAGTACGCTGAGCCTTCCACGTAACCTGCGTGTGTGGCAGCTCAGGCCGGGCCTTCTCGGACATGGTACAAAAGCTCGGAGGCCTTGCCCAGATCTCAAGAGTATTAAGCCCAGGTGGATACACCTAGCAGCTGACAGGCTGTGGGATACATTTTTCAGTTGAACCCAACCTGGGGGGAATTAAAATATTCAAAAGTCGTAAAGTAGCAAGGAGTGCTTAGAGTGAAAGGTTGCACCATAAATCTAAAATAAATATAATTAAACTAAGAAGACGGAACTTGAAGGCCACCCCTTCCCATCCTCCTGTCATGTGCCAGAATTCTAACACATTGAATCTCACCGATTCTGCTATTTTAGGCAGGCTGGTAGCCATTTTGCTGGTGAAGTTATCAAAGGATATTATTCTTTGCCAGGAAATATTATGCAGACTGGTCTAAGGACTGGCTGGAAAAAGCAAATATTGTAATGAGAGAGAGAGAGAGAGAAAGGAAGGAAGGAAGAGAGGGAGGGAGGGAGGGACGGAGGGAGAGAGAGAAGGAGAGAGAGAGAAAGAAAGAAAGAAAAGAGAGGAAGAAAGGAAGAAAGGAAGGAAAGAAGGAAAGAAGGAAAGAAAGAAAGAAAGAAAGAAAGAAAGAAAGAAAGAAAGAAAGAAAGAAAGAAAGAAAGAAAGAAAGAAAGAAGGAAGGAAAGGTAGGAAAGTAGGCGGGCCGGCCATGACACAGAAAGGAAATGTGGTAATAATGTTCGGGGCAAACAAAAGAGGACTTTGCCTACCTCTGTTGTAACAGTTTGACCACTGATACATGTAGACAAAAGAAGTACAGTTCTCTGTGCATTTCCGCATCTGTTGCTAGATCTTGCTTTAGCCGGGGAGGGGTAAATGGGAAAGGGGAGTCTATATACTGTATACACAATATCTTCCAAATTTGCACAGAAGATGGTGTGGCTATTTCAAGTATGAGTTTTCTTTTCTTTTCTTTTCTTTTTTAGAGAAAGAACACTGGGCGAGTCTATCTGACTAGCTGTTAGAGAAAGAAGAGTCTGTTTGGAGTACTTAGAAATAATACAATATTGCTTCCCGATAGGGTTCCCCAAAAATGTACCCTATGGAACACCAGTTTCAGGAGGTATCTGGAGAAAAAGGGGTACTGTGATCAAATCACCTCAAAGGCACTGACAGGTCTTGAAGGAAATCTGATTCATTTTGTTTACCCTAGTACTTTTTAAACTAATTGTTAGGGCACAAATTAGCGTTTTTCTCTAGAAACATCTATGCACATTCCAAGAATTAGTGTTTTTTGGTCGACCTGAGAGATACTGAGTTGGTTTTAAATTTGGGGAAGTGTGCCATATAATTAATAAACACAACTTTTCCTGGCAGGCAGGCAACCTGCAAGTCTCAAGAAAAATTTCAACCAAAGTGAGACTCATTTTGAAATATAATTTGCCCTCCTGTGCCATTTGGTATTGCTGGTAACCTCTACATGGCTAAATGCCTAAGTAAAACAAAGTAAAAAGACAGTACTCTCATAACTTAAATTCCATGTCCCATCACTTGGAACATGGACCCCCCACTCAGGATTCTGAATTACATATACAAACTTCATGTTCTCATCATACAATCTATGGATGCAACTGGAAAATGAAATTAAGAGTTCTGCCTCACTATTCTGACCCTCTCTCTTCAAAGGCTACCCGAGAGCATCACTAAAACCAACTCAATTCTGCACCGAAGCGTCCATTCCGCGCCATTCCTAGACTCTAAGAACGGTTCTGGAACCAACCTTCAGAGTGAAAAATCTGGTCAAAATTTTCAGAAAGATCGAATTACTCCCCCATCTCCTGTCTGCTGCTGCAACTCCAGCCAAAAGACTGCCCTGTGAATGATGATTTGAGCGGCCTCCCGGATAAGATTTCCCCAGGCCTTCCGTGTGCACAGTGATTCCAAAAGTGAGGGCTTCTGACCCGCCCTGCCTTTCCACGTTGACAGAACATATTCTGAACATATTCTTCCAGGAGCTCTAGGGCTCCATCAGCTACGGTAGCTCCTTTTGTGAGGAAGTGAGGCCTACCACCCCACTGGGCAGAGGCCAGCATTGAAAGGAGTAAGAGAGAGAGCAGTTGTGCCAATCTAGTCAGCCAAGGGTGGCTACAGGTGGAAGTTCCCAGAAGTTAGCGGTACTTCCTGGTACGATTCTGAGGGCTGGATCTGAGAGCCAGGAAAGACCAGGGTTTGTTTGAAAGAGGGTGGATTTGACTTCCAGCCTCTGTACAGCTGGGCTCTGCAGACTAGAAGTTCGAAAGCAAAGGGAAGGCCAAACGTCCCAGTACCGAGGCTACGTGTTGAAAGACTTACCTCAACTTCCACCTTTGTGAAGGGCTGGCAGAAAGTAAGCATACAAAGCTGAATGCTGAAGAGAAAAAAAGAGCAGGTCATCTTTATGTAGTAATACAAGTATCACCTAATATTATGACTCAACGATCCTTTCTTCATCCACAAGTACCACACTTCATATCGCGTCACACTTCGCCTATATTCCGCATTTATACGTGTCACCCGGGTTGCTGCAACACTCCTTGGGCTTGAACAAATATTCGTGATATTCCAAGGTTAAGTCACCAGATGCAATACCAAATACGTACTTTGAGTCAGAGCTGCAACTCAGCGCGCTAACCCCCAAATTCGAGGTCTCCTTGGCAACTCGGACTCGTAGGCCTAAGTCCCTAGAGAAACTACCGGGGCCACATTTTAAGGTACGTGAATGTGTTTACAGGACAACCCCTGAGTAGAACATTACATTTCTAAACTCTTTTCTGATAGGAAAACAACAACAACAACAATAAAAAAACAAAAGAACATCAGAGGGCCTTTCCGTAAGAGCAGAAACTTTATCATAATTGTCCCAATTAATAGTAAATGTTTTAGTTATGGCGAAATTTTCTTTCACTGTAAAACTACACAAAGGACAAAGCTTTTAAGGTGATTATAACCAACCCTCTCAAAGAACATTTTTGAGATCGTTGCCTCTATGTATGGCTTTCTAATACATATTTAGATTCTCTAGTTAGGATGTCAATGGGATTTTTATTTCGCCTCATTTAGACAAATGACCCAGAATTCTAGCAGAGTGGCTTCATCTACATGTTTAAGAAAACAACCAACCTGTTTTTGCTCTTAAGAAACTAAAATTGGGGGGGCGCCTGGGTGGCTCAGTTGGTTAAGCAACTGCCTTCAGCTCAGGTCATGATCCCGGAGTCCCGAGATCGAGTCCCACATCGGGCTCCCAGCTCCATAGGGAGTCCGCTTCTCACTCTGACCTTCTCCCTTCTCATGTTCTCTTTCACTCTCTCTCTTAAAAAAAGAAAAAAGAAAAAAGAAACTAAAAATTGGGGCACCTGGGTGACTCAGTTGGTGAAACATCTTACTCTTAATTTTGGCTCAGATCACGATCTCAGGTTCTTGAGACCAAGCCCTGTATCAGGCTCTACACTCAGCAGGGAGTCTGCTTGAGATTCTCTCTCTCCCTCTGCCCCTCCCCATTCTTGTGCTCTCTCTCTCTCTCAAAAAAAAAAAAGAAATTAAAATATGATTTATCTATAAAAAATTACTTAAGGACTTCCTTCAGACAAGAAGTTTAGAAATTTAAACAAAGAATTTAGTTAAAAGGAGGAATTTAGGTAGATGTGCCAATTTCATATATAAATATAAATTGTGAATGTAAGCATCAGTTCTCAAATTTTCCATCGGAGAAGAAAAAGATCTTTGACTATCCACCACAAGCAAACAAAATCAATCCACTTTATTTACCACAAAGTAAATTGTTCTTGAGTTATTTAAATTGAGCTTTGGAGTTTAGTGATTCAAATAGATAAATCTGTTCTGAAAATTCTGAATGCTGTAAGAAGGGAAGAAAGAGAGAAAGACAAAGACAGGGAGGGAGGGTGGGTGGGAGGGAGAGATGGGGGGAGGGATGGAGGAAGGAAGGAAGGAGCCAGGCATAAGATCTCATTAAACCTGTGTTGTCTACACTATACACAAACCAAACACCTCTTGGACCCACACAAAACAGCTTTTCCATAGCTTTCCCTTCTCTAAGTGTAATCCCTAAGTTTATTAACCCTCTCCCTTAAGCTATTTGCCTTAGTATAGACTCTCTTCCTTAGAATCTCAGTCTAGACTTACCCTTAGAACGAAGGCAACCGAGAAAACAGACTGAAAAGTAATACCACAGTGCTAAATACACCATGAAGCCCATCGGAAGATAAAAGTGGAAATGAGAGTCACCACGGGCAAGTACAATGTCGCATTTGGACAAAAGAAAATTGTGCCTTTTGAGGATTTTGTGTTTATGGGTCCTAAGAAATCCTCACCTCTGGAAAAATGTTTTCCCTCTCTTTTCTGATTCCCCTCTCTTATTTTCTTTTTCCTATTATCACAGACGTCCCAGGTTAGAAGGCTGAATTAATCCAACCACTCCATTTTCTATCCTGCTCCCCCTTCTGGGAAGGCCTTCCTGTACTTGACCTTCAGGCCCATCTGCACTATCGCACAAGTTACACAAGGTACACTGACCACGCAGGGAGCCTGCAGTCGCCGTCGCCCTAAGGACCTTAAACTGTAAAGGCCCCGACGATGACACACCGCAGGACACACAATGACGTTCTACACCCAGTTTTTAGGCACTCCCTTTTCTACAATGCTCTCGTACAATTTGTTTCTCCTCACTTGCCCTTGTATAAAAAGCTGAAAACCAGGAACTCAAGATCCACAGTGACATGAAACATGTATTCTAGCCAAAGGATAAACCGATTTCCTGAAGAGTTAAAGATCACAGAACACCGAGATGTCCTTCGCAATCGATGGTCTTTATTTCGAGTGTCATTTATTTTGACTACGAAGGACCCAAGTGTAATAGGAACATACGTGTCTCACCTGTTAACAACTACTAACACATGTAACTGGCCCATCAGTTACCTACTCTGATTTAAATTTATTATTTCAGTGCAATTCACATACACAAAAGGAAGAAAATTGGTATGCAGTATAAAAAAAAATCAGACTTTCATATGTTGTTGGGATGATCTAAGGCAGTCACAAGGTACTTGAAGGCAAATGAGAATTCCCCTTTAAATACGTCCAAATGGTTGTCTATGCATCAACAATGTTATGTGAACTCTCTGTGTTCAGTATCGAAATGCATTGCTGGGTAAGGCCCCAGGCAAAGCCCTCAAATCCAGGCATTTTATACGAGGCACTCACTGCAGTGTAAGATAAGTCTGGCTCGGACTTATCCAGGGGGAACTCCACAAAAGGTCTTGAGGGAAAGTAAGATTCTACATGTTTTGTTCTTTCTAAAGGCCTGTTTCACTTCAGCTGGCTTACTAGTGAGCTGTACTTCTCTCCTATCTTAAATGTTTATAGAAACTGCTGATCCCCATGCTTTTCGAATCCAAGAACGGAACTGAAAGCTTAGCTATTTTCTCAGCTCAAATCAGACATATCGAGGCTATTTCAGGCCCTATGACGCAATGGCTCTGGACTGTTTAAACCGATATAGTAAGACAACAATGGAGACACCAGCTCGTATGCTAAATCTGCAATGGAAATAAAATGACGAGATTAAAGCTAAGTAGGATGCAAACCAGGTCACTGGACTGGTTCTTAAGAATTGGTAGATACACACTTCAGACCCATAAGAACATGACAGCCAGAATTCTGCAGACGGGAGGGGCCGGGAGCTAACGGGCGAGAGAGTGATGCTCTCTACAGAGACTTCTCAGTGACGAGATTTTTAGGAGCTGATTAGAAAGCTTTACTTTTAGGGGCACCTGGATGGCTCAGTCGGTTGGGCGTCCGACTCTTGAGTTCAGCTCAGGTCCTGATCTCAGGGTCGTGAGATCGAGCCCCACATCGGGCTCAGGCTCTAGCTCAGTGGGCAGAGTCTACTGGTCCCTCTCCCTCCCCATGCGCCCCCGCCCCCTGCTTCCACACACACTCTCTCTTCAAATAAAAACATAAATAAATAAAATCTTTTAAAAAAGAGAAATCTTTACTTTTACAAAAACAAAACAAAACAAAACAAAAACAAAACCCAAGGCTTATTTAAAAAAAAAAAGGAATAAATGATCTTTTTTTTCTTCACTTGAATAAAATTCAAATAAACCAATAATAGAGGGAAGTGACTTACAATGTATATCCTTGCCACGTCCAAGTCACAGTATCCTACAATAACAGAAGTATTTAGACTGTTAGTTCAGTGAAAAAATGCCAAATAAAACCCACATTTTATTTTAATATTGTTATGCATAACTTTCCTTCTGAATTAAAAGCAGTATGTTGAAAAGTAAAACGAGCCTGTTATCAGCAGTGAATTGCTCCATGAATTCTCGGATTATAAATCGACATAGCAAAAATCTGTTTTCCCTATGTAACCACCTATCTTTTTATGGAATTAATTAAGTTGCTCTTAATTTTTAATAACACTGTGTGCATGGTTAGCTATCTTTCTCCTAATTTGAACATATCTAGGTAATTAATTTGCTAACAAAACCCAGAATATATCCGTTTTCGACCAAGGCGGGGGTGGGGGGGGTATTTGGAAGAAAAGATTAAAGTAGTGCATAGTGAAAGAATTTGAGTAAGTGTCAAATAGGCAGAAGTATAAGTAAATTATGATGGATTTTTTTTTTAAGATTTTATTTATTCATATAACAGAGAGAGAACACAAGCAGGCAGAGAAGCAGGCAGAGGCAGAGAGAGGAGCAGGCTCCCTGCGGAGCAAGGAGCCCGATGCGGGACTCGATCCCAAGACGCTGGGATCATGACCTGAGCCAAAGGCAGCTGCTCAACCACCTGAGCCACCCAGGCGTCCCAAATTATGATGGATTTTAATTGTTTTAACTACAGATGTCGAAAGTTTGAGAAGCCAGCCACCGAAAGAAAAGCTGACTTGAGCAAGAACTCTTGACCTTAAATAACATAGGTAATTAATTAGAGCCTGCCTTTTTATGTAAAGTTTCTAGTAGAGAAAGTTCCTCTAAGAACCAAAACAGACTCCAGAAAATCTTTCTTCAGGAAATAGGTGGCACCATCCATACCCAGAGGACAATGGTGTTATCTGGCTGGAGCAGAGACACTGTCTCCTAAGCCAACTACGCACTTTCTATAGGATGACAGATTCTTTCCCTATCTATCTTTGTATGTAAGTTACTAGCTAAGAGTTACACGGCTAGTAAGTATTGAGCCAGGAATGAAACACCAAGCCGATCCTAAATTTATCCTGCTACCCCCAGTTAACATCCCAGTGATAACCACTGAATCAGGAAAGGTCTCCTCGTGGGCTTAGTGAAAATCGCAAACTTTACGCAAGTTTTCTGCTCCCCAGTCTAAGAAGACCCTGAGTCCGAGACTTAATCGTACCATTACCGTAACAAGAGTAGGAGCTAAGGAAATGCTTTCCCGGAGCTTAGTAACAGCAAAGATAAAATATAATATTGGGGTCCCCAAGTACACGTGCCTATCTTGCAAACGTCTAAACGCTCCATGTGGGAGGGGAATGGGGTCTGCCATGTTCTTCCACCATGTGTCTATTCAGGGCTTTATTCAAAGATTAAAAGGGGTGCTAGAGAGTTTGTGCTGTTTGGAATGTCTGAGATTTTTTCCCACAGTAAAACACTATGCTTACCAGTTTATTTGGGTATCTGAGGAGGATCGGCTGTACCGGAACTCCGGGAATGAAGGCTCCTAGAACCACAGTGAAATATTATAGCACCTTCCTTATATGACTATAAGGTTTACAATGAAAAAAAATAATAATAAGCGGTATACCTATTCTTACTGGTTTAAGAGTACACATAAACTATTTGCTGAATGTCAGTAAGTCCCTGTGCTTACCAAAATGAGAGAGTTCTAAAATTCAGAGTTATGAAACCAAAATATTAAATGTTATGCCGAAGTTGCTGGAAGTATTTATTTACATCTCCACATGTTCTCATTTTCCAAATACTCATTATTCAAAAAAATAATACTCATTATTAAAAAAAAAAAGTAATGACAAAGACAAGACTAAGAGAAACTGAGAACAAATAAATAAATGAAATAAAAATAAAATTAAAAATAAATAAAAGCGAATACTTGGGAGCAAGGACTATCCCACTTGCTAGAAGTGAGTTCTAACTTGGGCGCTGGGCATTCTAGCAGCCAATACAAAAACATGTTAAAGCATTACCAGTTACTAAGAAATTATGGTATGAAATTACACATTACCATGAAATTATAGCGACTTTATAATATTTAAAAAAAAGAGGAGTGAAGCAGAGAAGGCATTTGAAGGTATTATAATGATCACTAAAATAGTTTTCTACTGGATAATGCAGGAACTGGAATGTCTATGAGGGTATCCTTGGAGGAAAAGAAAAATCTGCCAGTGGTTTCTGTGTGTGTGCACATGTGTGAATATACACGACTGGATACAATATCAAATATGGTTCACATGTTCGTACATGTACACACACACACACACACATATGCACGACAATCCAAGGAAGAAAGGGTTATGAAACCAAAACAGAAAGTACAGGAGGGAATTCTGCAGATTTGCAATATTAAAAATTTTCTATCAGGAAAGAAATGCCCAGGACAAACAAGCGGTTTTGTGTATTAGTATCAAATCATTTGAGAAATCATCCAGACTTTGTTATAGTACATAATTTAATTGATCTCACCTGGTTTAAAAGTAATCAAACAGGAACGATTAGTACAAGTACCTTCTGGGAAAACTAGTATCTTGGGAGAAAAGGAATACGTAGATTTAATATTTCAGCCTAATTAGTAGATTACCTCTTTAGTCATTCTTAGGACTTCACAAAGAGCTGCCAATTCTTACAAAACGAAAGTGAAATAAAAGGCTAATATTTGATGCTAACGAAAGCTAGAATCAGATTATCCAGTTTTCCTCTAAAAGAACTACCGTCTAACCATTGGGATAATTAGAAAATGGATTACAGCTCTGAATAGAAAATACACGTAGTAAATGTTTCTTAATGATGACGCTAACGATCTAGATGAACTGAAAAGAAGATGCAGACCCTACGACCTGGCCAAAGAGCACATTAAATTCTTTCCTCTCCTGCTTCCAAACCTCAACCGAATCATTCCTACTTCCTTGTTTCTGTTTTCTCCTACAACACACAGTTCAGGCATATTTGGAGGAGGGAAAAAGGAGAAAATACTTACAACATGCTTTATGCTTACTTGGGTTAGTAGACATATGGAATACAATTTAGTATTTTTTTTTGAGAAAGTGTTTTTAGCTTTTAACATAGTCCTTTCTGTTCTTCACGTGAAAGTCACGCGGTGCAGTTAGTTTCCCCATTAAGTGGACAAGCTGGATTTTCTGAAGCTTTTAGAATTTGGCAATGAGTCAATCGCTAAGTACATAAAATAAAAACAGAAAGTTCCTGTATCCATGGTAGTTAGTATGTGTAATTATTTGGTGTTTTTTTAAAATAATAATTAGAAAGGGAAAACATTATCAGGCGAAAGTGCCACCATGATGGGTTATTTATAAAATAAAAATGTTAAGTGTATGCAATTTCATCCCCCTATTTAAAAACAAAAACAGGTTTCCTATCACAACAAGGTACAATATCAGATATGCCTCATTCAATGGAAACTCTATAGCTACTCTATTAACAATATGTGGGTATAGAGTAAATCATAATATCTCAGACCTGGAAGGGGCATTAAAAGCCATCCAGCATGCTAATACTTGCATTCTTTCTACAATACGCACCCCCCCCCCGCCCCCCCAGGTGGTTGCTTAGTTGGTGCCTGAAAATTCTGGAAAAGGGTTTCAGATCAGATCATTCTATGTCTGGACAGAAAGTTCCTTGAGATGAGCAAGGTGGGCTGACATCTTACCAATTTGTTAACTTTTGCCTACCAGTCCTGGATAGAGTCCTGGGATCCAAAGAGGAAAACCGGACCCTTATTCCGAGTGCTGTTTCTTCCTGGTCACTTTTTAAATCATTCCTCACATGCTCTGGTTTCTAAACCTCCTGGTGGGTCATACTCCTCTCGGTATTTTAACATCTAGGCATCATCATGGGTGGCCAGATCCCTGCAGGGTCATGAGTCCTGCTAGAGGCCCCCTGCTTACACCTAGGATACGGCAGGGCGATACTGACCAGAATTACCCAGGAGGCTCCCTTTATCCAGAAAACGTTGCCCCTCCCTCACCTTCGAAAGGCATTCTAGGCGATCGGGCTAGCAAGATGGCAAAGTCTGAAAAAGTTCTATAAGTGATTCTGATGTACCCCCTGAAATGAAAAAAGTCCTGTCTAAATATACTTTGGACAAGATTAAGATGATAATCACTTTTTTTTTTTTTAAATAAACCTACCATATTGTTGAGTAGAACTGAGCTTTGATATTCTGTCTTTAGGATAATAAATAAATTCAGGGGTAGAGAATTACTTTTTATGACATAACGTAAAAATAGTTTCAGAGAGTTTGGAGAATAAGAGAGAATGACACATTTAATTCCATGGAGTATCTCAGAGGGAAGAGGACTTCGTAACCCTCACTCATTTGCTCTGTTTCTATTATGCCAAAGACACCCAGCACAGGTGTCCCCAGATGCTGCCCTCTGGGGATCCAAATGATTTCCACGTATGCAATAAGTAAGCTTGCAATATATCTAAATGGTAGATATAAACATGTCTCCTGTGTTTTACCTGAGGCCACTGCCCTCCTGATGTTGCTCGCCTTACTATTTCATTTATTGTGTTTTTTCGAGAGTCCGGATCCACCCGGGACACCAGCACTGGCTGCAGAGCTCGTAACAGTCCTTTAAGACAAAAAAAAAAAAAAAAAAAAAAGGTCAGAGCCAAGTCATTATTTATTTATTTATTTATTTTGGCTAACGTGCCCATAGCAATGATACTGGATAAATCATAAAACAATTTTTTTTCAAAGATTTTATTTATTTATTTGACAGAGAGAGAGAGAGAGAGAGAGAGAGAGATGACAAGTAGGCAGAGAGGCAGGCAGAGAGAGAGGGGGAAGCAGGTTCCCTGCTGAGCAGAGAGCCCGACACGGGGCTCGATCATGATCTGAGCCGAAGGCAGAGGCTTTAACCCCCTGAACCACCCACGCGCCCCTCATAAAACAATTTTTATGTAAAGTTAAAATATAGCAAAATCAAAGAGAACTTAAAAAAAAAAAACCTGCTCTAACTCACAGTTCATTAGAAGGATTTTTTTTTATACCTACAAAGATTTCATTGACATAAGAGAAGTTAGCAGCAAGAATATGAAAGGAAACGAATGCAATTTTCTCCCTGAAGGTTTTCTTCCTCAACTGACATTCAACCTTTGGAATATACACTACAAGATTATCTTGTTTTATTTTAGGAATATCCTGAAAACTGATTATGTGAATTCAGAGTACACATGGATAGGGAGCAATTACTAATTTTACTAACATTTTTAGCACGCCAGTCTTCTAAGGAGGGAGCTTCCTCACACATGCATAATAAACCTCAATTTACTGAAAATCTTTTTTTTTTTTTAGTTTTTATTTATTTATTTGGCACAAAGAGAGAGACAGCGAGAGAGGGGACACAAGCAGAGCGAGTAGGAAAAGGAGAAGCAGGGAGCCCACTGAGCAAGGAGCCCAATGCGGGGCTCGATCCCAGGACCCCGGGATCATGACCTGAGCCGAAGGCAGATGCTTAAAGACTGAGCCACCCAGGTGCCCCAATCTACTGAAAATCTATTGCTAAACAGTTTTTCACGAAAATGCCGTATTACACAAAGCAAGGCGGTTACACTGGGAAAAAAAAGAGGGAGAGAAAGAGTGTGTGTATGTGTGTTTTTCTTAGCTGAGTGCCAAAGCAGCAGGAACTATGCTATTTCTCCAGAGTGCCAAGGTAACATCAGGCAAATTCCACACCCACTCTCTCACCACTGGATGCTCGCAATAACCTCGGGACTACTGGGAGTGGTTGCTTAGAGACCCATACCCTAGGGAGGGACCAAAGCATCTGGTGGGATACACATCTCACTGGCTTCATTATTTTTTATGGCAGAAGGCACTTATCGTTCCACAGCATAATTTTCAAAGAGTTTCACGTTGGTCCCTTATGGAAACTCTGGGGCATTAATAAGAAAACACAGTTAAGAGGAAAGGCTTCACGTGCCTATCAGCCTAATACCCAAAGAGAAATTCGTGAAATTAGCATGTAACCAGTGTTTTCACAAATTCTTCAGTTAAATTCTCTCTCGAAAAAAAATCAAGCATGTTTGGGACTTGAAAGCCGGTCTTTCTAGCTAGATATATGAACACAAAGCAGTGATGGTATGGTGACAAAGATAAGAATTTGAAAGAATTCTAAGGGTACAGACAGGGAGGTCTCTAACCTTTATCATAAATTCCTTCCTTCCATATAGTTCCTCACTAGAAGTAAGGAAATTGTTTTGAAGTGTTTCATTATTCAAAAGCTTTTAAAAAGCCCACCAATAAACGATAGATTCTTTTTTTAAAGGCGAACCATGAGCATGAAAATATCTATGTTGTCTTACAAGTACTTACTGCCAATCAGAGGGACCTGTGCATTCTCGTTTCGAGAGACCATCGAAGGCAACCCGGCTACGACACAGGCAATCCCGTCGAAGAATGTTGAGTGGGGGGCAGCAACAAAAATCGGGGCCTCCGTGGGTCTCGCCACCTTTCCCTTCACAGTAACTATGAATCCCATTGAAAAGAACATGGCATGACCCAGAATCTTCAAAACTGGTTGAGTGATTTTCCTTTGGAAAGAAATATTAAAAAAAAAAAAGAAAGAAAGAAAGAAAGAAAGCAAAAAAGAAAAGAAAAGAAAAGACACAATTAGCCTTGCTAATCTCAGCTAACGACAGGGCTTTGTTCTAAAACAACACAAAAACCCAACCGTGTCAGAATACTTTATTTTAAAATATGAGCTAAGAATACACGATACACGTGTAATACAGTTACACGAAGCGTTCTTTCCGCTGGACACTATTCTAAGGACTTAACACTTCTTTAATCCTCAGCCCAATTTTATGAAATGGGTATTATTTATTAGCACCTTCATTGTGCAGCTGAGAAAACTGAGGCAGAGAGAAGCAAAATTTCCCGAGGACGTATGGCTAACAAGTGGCTCCGTTATTCTGCAACTAGAAAGGGATAAACATGAATTTTCAACACACGGCCCCCACTGGGAAACCCGAATAAGTACTGCCCTTCAGAGGAGTCACCTTGGGAATGTACGTTTGGGTAACAAAGATGCTGCTATCTCCCCCAAACGCTTTGAGAACTCTCATGCTGAATCTGTCCTCGAAGTAACTTTTCTTTTAAAGCCTTATTACCTAGACCATTATAGCTCTTGGACATCATCAAACATTTTAAAAGGTAAAGTCACCATCTCACTTCCCTCAAACATAGATGCCCTTAACCAATTTCAGATACTGAATCGCTTACTTTTTGTTTTTTTTTGTTTTTGTGGGCTTTTTTTTTTTTGATGAATTGCTTACTTTTTAAAAAGAATTTCTGTCATTAGAAAATAATTAACTCGTTGAATTCTGTCCGGGTGACCTGTGTTGCACACAGAAGACAAATGAGATCCAGTCTCTGTCCTTGAGAAGCTCAACTGAGTAGGGAGACAAGAAACCACTTCTAGAAACGCAAACACAGAATGGGCATCTGGGGTTGTGAATAAGCATACAGCTTTTCATGAAGAGCAAAACATGCGTATTTCCCATAAGACATCTAATGAGAGCTTTAAAAAACAGACTTCCTGTCTAATTCTCTCAACAGTCTTATCATAATGCAGTGAGGGGCTATGAAGCAACCAGCCCCTGAGGAAGTTTCTCTGACTTCTATTTCATAGTAAGGAGAAGTGAGACACAGAGAACCGAAGCACTTTTCCAGAGGGCCGGGGGAAATGACTGTATCTCTCCTTCTCACTCTTTCGAGTTCAGATGTCTATTTACCTAAGGATAAAAAGCTCACCCCGTTACTGAATTTCCTCACCTCCTATTTTTGATTTACAGTGATGTAAATTCTGACAACTGCATTCTAAAATATCCCATGTTTAGAGCTGTTGAACACTTGCATTCAAATGATTTCAAAAAGGCTAAAAGTTGGGTATTGCATAATTAACTTCAATGTTACCTGCTTGAGAGTAAGCAGAGATACTTGCTTAATTGGCAAAAAATAGCACTTTTCTTTTTCTAACATTTATTATATCTGTTTTCTGGATTCTTGGACTATTCCCTCCATCATTATAGGGCTCCATAAGCCATTAACCACAGAAACCAAAGGGGTAATTGAAAGGGATGGGCACATCAAGAAAAAACAAAAACAAAAACAACCACCTCTCATAAAGTATTTTTTAGTGACACACAACCTTGAGTTCTAAAACAAAGGAGTGTGATTTGCAAGGGCTGAGGTGGTATTAGTTTTTTGGAGACATTGCCATTTGTGGGTTCACTTGCCCTTCAAACCAGCCTTCGGTTGAACGTTGACATTTATTCACTAGAACATGAACTGGATAGCAAATTGCATATTTCCTTAAAAGTTTCTAGAACAGTGATTTTCAAAATTTTTGGAGGATATTCTCCTTTGAGATTTGGATGGAAGGAATGGACCCTGTGTACAAAGAAAAAAAAGGTAAAATGTGCGCAATTTTAGAAAGTTCGATAGTGCCCCAAAACTCAGCGATGGCTTCCCATTCCAAGGAATCTACATTTTAAAAGGCTTCGCTCTCAGGATAAACATATGGCAACAGCTTGGCTCTGCCCATTGGGAGTGAACTTTTACCAATAACTTTGTTAATTTGTGAGGAGTCTATTCTCTAATACCCACCCCCCCCATTAGATAATGCTTGAGAAGCAATTCCATTCGGCCTCCCTGCTGATGTTTTAAAAAAGCTAGGCTGTATCGATTAAGAATTAAACTGTGATTAATAATAATCACTAAAGTATTCGACACACTGTGGCTGATCTGCTTAATTATACTACTGCAGAAAATATGTAGTTACTACAGAGGGACGAAAGCAATTGTCAAGACTGAGGGAGAGCAAAGAAAGAAAGGTATTTTTCAACTGTAATGGTTTCAGGTATATTACATGGGTCTTCCAAAACCAGGGATCTATCACTTTTTAGCAATAACTCAGGAAACCATATTTTAGCATTAGGAAATTCCAGCCTCAACAGATTATCCTAAGGTGCTCGGGCAGCAATTTCTCCATATGATGAATTTAAGAACTGTTTCATCTGAGAAACAGAAATAAATGGCAAATATTGAGTCTACAGCAGCAGCTAAAACTATCGATCGATGACTAAACTATGGTAAACTCTGAATTTACCTAGGGTAAATGTTAATTTACCTAACATTTCGACATTATTCTTTCTTACCTCCTCCAACCAGTTATTGGATAGGTCAGCTTTTCGGGACAGCATGCTGTTGAAATGGCGGCAAATGGCCAGGCAAGTAATATAATTAATGTGACCAATAAGGCACGGATTGGAAGCAGGATAATTCCGAGAAAGAAAATCTGAAAGCCAAAGTTGATTAAAAAAAAAATAGATGAGTGGACATTATTTTAATGTTCTGGCTATCATCAGAAACATGGAGAAGAAAGTTTTATGTCATTCATGCGTTCACTAAAGGATGAATTGAACATTACTCTGCACTAGACATGAATCTAACCCCTCAAAGAAAAATAAGGTACTATATCCCGCTGCACAACACCTACGATGTAGCAAAAGCAACAGTGAAGGAAACCAGAGCATCTATTCTGTTTATAAGAAAAATAAGAGCACCTATTCTGTTTATCAAGGAAAGTGACTAGAGGTTGCTGGGGAAACGAAGTATCCGACTGAGTAGTCAGGGAAAGCTTCCTGGAGGAGTTGAAGGCTGAACGGTCTTGAAAGACAAGCAGAAGCTACCAAGGTAAGAGGGGCAATTACTTTGCGAGAGCTATCCGTAGAAGGAAGAGTGTTAATGAAGGTAGTAGAGTGCGAAAGAATAAATGTGTTATTTTATACACCTGCCAGTCCTTTATAACTAACAACAATAAGGAGATGGAGAAGGAAAGAATAAAATAAAAAAACAAGTAAGAATAAGAATGAAAATTAATAAGAATGGCCAATAATACATGTATGCTTATCATATGGCGGGCACGAGAAGCCCTCGGCATATAGTGACCTATTTGATTCTTACAACCTTAGTCTGTTTTACATACAGGAAAGGAATGGTACAGAGAAACTTAGGTGTCAAGGCTTAAGATCACACTAAATGGCAGGACCAAGGTTTGAACCCAGCTTGGTTACAAAGACTGCTCTTAATCCTATGCCATATCGACTTTTTTTCCTAAAAGATTTTAAAAATTTATTTGTCAGAGAGAGAGAGAGGGGAAGAGAGAGAGCACGCACAAGCAGAAGGGATCGGCAGGCAGAGGAAGAAGCAGGCTCCCTGCTGAACAAGGAGCCCCATTTGGGACTTGATCCCAGAACCCTGGGACCATGACCTGAGCCTAAGGCTTAACTGACTGAGCCACCCAGGCATCCCACCATCTTGACTTTTAAGTGAAATAAACTATCGTTATGCACACTAAATTATCTTTTTTCTATTAGCCAACTACACTACTCAGAGTTGTCCTTCTGCCTCTCCTGGGCCTTAATGTGAATCTGGGCATCATCAAATAATTTATGAGGAACACCAAAATAATTCTGCTTTTCTGCCAAATGATTTAGCATATAATTTGATCTCTGTCAAACTATGGGTGTGCATGTGTGCGAATTTGAAGTCAAATTACATATAAGGAAATGCACAGCTCCTGAGTAGATCGTTCAGCGAGTTTTGATAAGTGTGTACTCGTGTACCTACCACCCCAATCAAGACACAGAAGACCTCTGCCCTGCAGTCATCTTAGGCCTCTTTCTACCCTCTTAGGCAACTGATGCTAGACTTCTATCACCAGAGATTAGTTTTGTCATACGAACGAATCATACATTGTACATTCTTAGGTGTCTAAGCTTCCTTCGCTTAACATAATGTTTTCGCAGTTCAACTATGTGATTTTGTAACTAAGTAATTCATTATTTTTGATTGCAGAATATGATTCCACTGTCTGCCTATAGGACAAATTATTTAGTCTCCTGTTGATGCATCTTTGGGTTGTTTCCAGTCATGGGCTCTTATGACTGAAGAGCCTATGAACGTTCTTATACAAGCCTTTTTGTGGATATGTGTTTTCCTTTCTCATACTGGGCGTGGGATTGCTGGGTTATAGAGAGTTCAACTTGATAAGAAACTGCTCTCCACAGTGGTTGTAACATTTTTAAGTGTCACTGGCAATGAATGAGATTTTTGGTCACTTGCCAACATTTGGTCTTAGTATTCTTTTTAAAAAATCAACTTGATCAAGGCATAATTTACATAAAGTAAAATGCACCTACTTTAAGCGTGCAGATTATGAGTTTTTCGAATATATAGCCCTAAGCAAACACCATGACGATCAAGATATAGAACAGTCCGGTCATCCAAAAAAGTTCCTTTGTGCCACTCAGCAGTTGGTACATCCTCCCTGGCCCTTGGCAACTAGTGACAGGTTCCTTTTCACCCTAGTTTTGCCTGTTCTAGATTTTCACATAGAAATCACCTAGTATGTATTCTTTTGTGTCTGGCTTCTTTCCCTTCAAATATTTGAGATTCTCCCATGTCGTCGTTATGTACCAGCAAGGAAGCCTTTTCAATTGCAGAGTATTATTCCACTGTACGACTATACCATGATTCATTTATCCATTCTTCTTTGTATGGATATTTGGCCTATTATAAGTTTTTAGCTATTATGAATATATAGCTCTCACGGACATTAATGTTCAAGTCTCTGTGTGGACACAGATTTTGACTTCATCGGGAGTGAAACTGTTGGGTAAGGGTATGGTTAACTTTTTTTTTTTTTCAAGATTTTATTTATTTGAGAGAGAGAGAGAGCAAGAGCAGGAGGGGAGGCAGATGGAGAGAGAGAGAGCAGACTCCCCCGCTGAGCACAGAGTCTGATGTGGGGCTTGATCCCAGCATCCCGAGATCATGACCTGAGCCAAAGGCAGACGTGTGACCGACTGCGCCACCCAGGCAACCCGGGGTATGGTCAACTTTGTAAGACACTGCCCCACTGTTTTCCCCAGGGGTTGTATCATTTCACATCACCAGCGAAGTAGGAGAAGTTTTTATTGCTCCCCGTCCTCATCAACATTTGGCGTTGTCAGCCTTCGTAGCCATTCAAGTGGGTATAAAATAACATCTCATCGTGGTTTTCATGCACATTTCCTTGATTAACAATGGTGTGGCACACATTCTTCATGTGCTTGTTGGTCATTCCTTTAACTCTTTATGTTGCTAAGTGTCTGTTCAAGTCTTTGGCCCATTTTTACAGACTTGTTAGTTGTTCCCTTATTAATTTGTAGGAGTACTTTATATGTTCCACACAGGAGACCTTTGTCATTACACGTACTGAAATATTTTCTCCCAGTCCATGCCTTGCCTTTTCATTTTCTTAATGGTATGTCTTGGTGAGCAGAATTTTTAATTCTGATGGAGACTAACTTATCCATTTTTAGTTTTAGTTTTCTGTGTCCTTTCTAAGAAATCTTTACTTACCTCAAGGTCATGATGATATTTTATATTCTCTTCTTCTAGAAGCTGTATGGTGTTAGCTTTTGTTTCAGTCTATGATCCATCTTAAATTACTTTCTGTGTGTGGTATGCACTAGGGATCGAGGTTTGTTTTCATCCATAGCGCTATCTAGCTGTTCCAACACCATTTGTTGGAAAGGCTTGATATTCAAAAATGAATTTTCTTGACAACCTTGTCAAAAATCAATCAAACACATATGTGTGGGCTCTCCATTATGTTTCATTGCTTGGCTCATCTATTCTTTTTTTTTTTTTTTTTTTTAATAGTAAGTTTCAAAATCAGGTACTGTGTGTCCTGCAGCTTTTTCTTCTTCAAACTTTTTTTGGGCTACTCTCGTTCCTTTGCATTTCCACATATATTTCAGAATTAATTTGTCAGTTTCTACCCAAACAAAAAAAGTCTCTTGGGATTTTTATTAGGGTTTTAGTGAATCTATAGATCAATTTGGGAGGAATTATCACCATAATAATATTGACTCTTCAGTTTATAAACACAACACATCTCTCCACTTATGTAACGTTTCATTAATTTTTCACAACAGTGTTTAATTGTTTTCAGTATAGTGGTCTTACATGTTTTTGGTTAAATATATTCCTAATTGTTTAATGCTATTTTATTGCTATTATAAATAAGATAATTTAATTTTACTGGGGAATGGTTTGCTACTAGTGTATAGACATGCAACTGATTTTAAGTTTTAATCTCATGTCCTACAACCTGCCCAAGTTCACTTACTAGTTCTAGTTGTTAGCCATTTTGTAGATTCTTTAGGATGTTCTACATATACAAACATGACCTCTGTGAATAAATACCATTATAATTTTTCCTGTCTTTGCTTATTTTTAATTTTTTTAAGATTTTATTTTAAATTCCAGTTTAGTGAACATACAGTGTCCTACTAGTTTCAGATGTGCAATATAGTGATTCAACAATTCCATACATCACCCACTGCTCAAGATAAGTGCACTCCAAAAAAAAAAAAAAAAGAAAGAAAGAAAGACAAGTGCACTCCTTACTCCCCATATCACCCATCTTACCAATCCCCCCACCCACTTACCCTTTGGCAACTATCAGTTTGTTCTCTATGGTTATGAGTCTCTTTCTCGGGTGTGTCTCTTTCTTCCCCTTTGCTCATTTTGTTTGTTATTTGTCTTGTTTCTTAATTCCACATATGAGAGAAATCATATAGTATTTTATTTTCTCTGATGGAGAAAATTCACTTTCTTATCTAATCTCTCTGTCTTTTATTTTTTTCTCTTATTTTATTGCACTGGTGAGGACCCCCAGTTTGATGCTGAACAGAAATGTTGAGCAAGATATCTGTCTTGTTCTCAGCCTTTGGGGGAAGAGCTTCAATATTTCACCATTAGGATGCTAGCCAAAGGTGTTTCATAGATGCCCACTATTACACTGAGAGAGTTCCCTCTTATTCCTATTTTACTGAGAACTTTTTTTAAATGTCAGTGGATATTCAATTTTGTCAAATAAGTAACAAAATTTCTGCATCTGTTGAAATGATTAAATGCTTCTTATCATATATTTGGCTAATATGATAAATTACTTTGCAATATACATTTTTGTATGTTAAACCGACCTTACATTCCTGGGAGAAAGCCAACTTGGACGGGATATGTTATCTTTTCCACATATTGCTACATATTTGATGTGCTAACATTTTGTTAAGGGTTCTTATATCTGTGATCACGAGGGAAACTGGTCTATAATTTCCCTTTCTTATCACGTTTTTTTTCAGATTTTGTTATCAGGGTAATGCTAACCACACATGTTTTTGTATATTGTCTTCATTTTCATTCATCTCAAAGTATTTACAAATTTTTCTTATGATTTCTTCTTTGAATCACTGATTAATTTAATTTGCAGTAATTTAATTTCCACATATTTGTGAATTTCCTAAATTTCTTGTTATTTTTTTCTAGTTGCAATCCATTGTGGTTGGATAACATACACTATGTTATTGTAATCCTCTTACATTTATTGAAAGCTGTTTTATGGCCTACTATAATTGTCTTAGACAATTCCATGGGCACTTGGGAAAAAATGCGTTTTTTTTATATATTTCTTAGTTGAGTGTTGTTCAAGGCTTTTCCTTGTTTATATTTTGTTTCATTGTTCTACCACTACTGAAAGTGGGGAATTGAAGTTTCTAACTACTACTGTTGAATTGTGTATCTTCCTCTTCAATGTGTTTTGTTTTGTGTATTTGGTGCTCTGTTGTTAGGTGCATATATGGTTCTAATTGGTATGTTTTCTTGATAATGCAACCCTTTTATCATTGTAAAGTGTCTTCCTTTATCTATAGTAACAATGTCTGTCTTAAGGTCTATTTTATTTAATATCGATATAGCCCCTCCACTTCTCTCTTGGTTACTGTTTGCATGGGATATCTTTTCTACTTTCTTACTTTCAACCGGTTTGGGTCTTTGAACCTGAAGTATGTCTTTTTAGATAGCACAGAGTTGTATTATACATTGTTCTCAATTCTTTAATATCCGGCTTTTAATTACTGTGTTTAATCTATTTCTATTTAATGAAATCACCGATAAGATTTAGATCTGCTCTTTTGCTACTTGCTTTCTACATATCTATGCTTTTTTGTTTCTCTATTTCTCCGTTATTACCTTCTTTTATGTTGAGTAGATATTTCCTAGTGTACCATTTTAATTCCTTTGTCACTTCTTTTAAAAATCAGTTTTCTTAGTGGTTGCCCTAAGTGTTCCCAGCTTCATTTAAAATAACCTACTTTGGATTAATATCAATTTAATTATAATAGTATATAAAAATTGTGGTCTTATAGCTCTATTTCTTCCCTCCTCCTGTTTGCTATTTTTGTCATATAAATTACATCTTTAAACATTGTATGTCTATCAACACAGATTTCTAACCATTGCTTTATGTAGCTGTCTTTTTAAAAAAGATTTATTTATTTTAGAGAGAGAGCACACGTGCACACACAAGTGGGGAGAGGGGCAGAGGGAGAAGGATAGAAGCAGACTCCCCGCTGAGTGTGGAGCCTAACACAGAACTTGATCCCAGAACCCTGAGATCATGGCCTGAGTTGAAATCAAGAGTTGGATGCTTAATTGACTGAGACACCTAGGTGCCCTTATGCAGTTGTCTTTTAAATTAAATAGAAGACAAAAGATTTACAAATAAAAATTATATTCATGTTGTCTTTTATATTTATACATGTAGTTATCTTTACTAGTTTTTTTAATTTCTTCATGTGGATTGAAGTTACTCTCTAGTGTCATTTCAACCAAAGGTCTCCATGCAGTACCTCTTTCAGAGTGTGTGTCCTAGTGACAAATTCTCTGTTTTTGTCAATTTCTCCTCTATTTTTGAAGTTTTTTGACCATATAAATCCTGGTTGACAATATTCTTTGAGCATATCATCCTATTACCTTCTAGTGTCCATGATTCCTGATGAGCAATCAGACATTAATCTTATTCAGGATCCCTTTGTGTATGATGAATTATTTCTCTCTGCTTTCAAGAAAGAGAAATTTTTTATTTTTGCCTTTTAACAGTTTGATTATTATGTGTATAGGTATGGATATCTTTGAGTTTATTATACTTAAAAGTCATTAAGCTTTTTGAATGTGTTAATATTTCTCACCAAATTGGGCAAATTTTCAGCCATTTTTTCTTCAAATATTCTTTGCTTCTTCTGTGGCTCCCATTATGCTTATGTTGATAGACTTGATAATATCCTACAGGTCTCTGAGGTTATGTTCACTTTTCTTCATTCTTTTTTCTTTCTATTCCTCAGATTAATTAATCTCAATTGAACTATCTTTAAATTTGCTGATTCTCCTGTTTACTCAGGTCTGCTGTTGAGTCCCTCTACTGAATTTTTCATTTCAGTTATTGTACTTCTCTTCAGTTCCTTTTTAAATAATTACTATCTCTACTGATCAAGTAGGGTTTTTGGGTCTTTGAACCTGAAGTATTTCTTTTTAGATAGCACACACATAGACAGCTATTTGGTGATTCACTGTCTCATATTTTCCTTTAGTTCTTTTGACATGGTTTCCTTTAGTTATTTGAACATATTTAAAATATCTGATTTAAAGTTTTTGGGTAGTAGTTTTTTATTGACTGCTATTATGGGACATACTTTATTGTTTGTTGCATATTTTACAATTTTTTGTTGAAAACCAAACATTTTAAATAATGTAACAACTCTGAAAATCAGATTCTCTTCCATCACCAATGTGTATTGTCATTGCTATTTGTTGTTGTTATTTGTTCAGTGACTATTGTGATCTAATTCTATAAAGGATGTATTCTGTGTCATGTGTCATGTGTGGCTACTGAAGTCTCTGACCAATTAGTTTGGTAGTCAGCTAATATTAGATAAGATTTCCTTCAGTGCCTGGAATCAGTAAGTTCCTCAGTGTTCACAAAGAGTCTCTGTGTACATCTTGGAACACACCTTCAACACCCAGCCAAGTGGAAGTTCACAGCTCTGCCTTAGCATTTACCTCCTCTTTGTATAGAGCCTGATGGTTAGCTAGATGTGTGAGCTTAAGATAGTCTCATTTGTTGTTGTTGTTGTTGCTTTTCAGGTCACGTGCATAGCCCTGGGTATACACACAGACCTATACACGTGCATACACTTCTAGATTTCCATGAATATGTCAAAGCTCTTCAAAGTCCCCTATGGGCATCTCATTCCCTTGCTTCTTCTTGCAAGCTATTAGGTTAAGCCCATTGTTTGCTCCAATCATTAGTCACTGCTTCAGGTAGCTGTCATGTTAAGCAGTTGCCTCTGATTGTTTTGACAAACACCCCTGGAGAAAAGACTGTTTGCAGTGGGTGACCACCAAGGCAGGTCAAATAAGCCTTGCAAACAGCCTTGCAAATGACCTAGAAATAATCTTTACCACAAGAAAGGGGCATAGCTTAGATCCTGAAGATAGAGTTAGAATGAGATTATAGTATATTCATATAAGCTAATCACATTCACAATCTGAATTTGATAATTCAATTGTCAAATATTGGGGAAATTTTTGTGTGTGCCATTTCCAGGTCTGCACCAAATAATAGTATTTAACAATAAATAAACCAACTTTGATTAACTCTTTGACAAAGTAAGAGAATTCCCCATCATATTTCCATTTGGTAATACATCATCTTTGGAAGAAGGTCTTCTTTCGACACTCTGTTAACGTAATCTTCCTCTCTGGATTTTCTTCATAGCACTACTAAAACACGTAAATGCATATTTTTGTATTTGTCTCTTTAACTTTTTGCAGTGAAACATAAGCTTTAGATAGGCAGAGTTCTTATTTCTCTCATTCACTGTTGTATCTCCAGAAATTAGCATTGTGCCTGGTACATAAAGATATTCAACAAATACTTTTGGTATGATAAATGACCTACAACTACTACCAAACAGTTATTTCAATTCCACATTCTATTGAGGAAATGAAAGCTAGGCTACTTGTTTCCATGCCGCTAAGCAGCAAGACCTTAAATTGTCAAAAAGAGAAGGGGAAGGGCAAAGCTAAGTCCTACAATGAGATACAAAAATGACAACAGTCCTTAAGCAAGATATTGATCATTACTGAAGTTTAAATTTAGTCTGAATGGATCATAGTAAGACATACTTAAGTGAAAGTATATCGATCCTTTAAACTTAATACAGACAATACTGTTTTTCAGTCATGTCTGGTTAAATCTTCCCTTTACCTAGACTGTTCAAGCCATTGTTGTAGCCATCTCTGGTCTACATTTTTAATTTTAAAAAAAAACAACAAAAAACCAAAAAACCCCTAGACCTATTCAATTCCATTTAATACAAATTATAAATTTTAAGTACAGTATAAGATTTGTGGGCAACATAGCATAGCATAACTATCTATATTAAGATCACCAAACAATCTAGATTCTTTCACACATTATCTCACTTAATTTTAACCTTTCTTTGATGTAAGACTAATTCAATTTAATAAATGAGAAAAGTGAAGTTCGAAGAGGTTAAGTGACTTGGACAAAGTCATACAACTAACTGATAAACGGCATGGCCTGAGCAGGTTTTCTGACTAAGACTAGTGATCTTTCCATTATACTACAGCTCTTGTAAAGCTATTCAAAAGTGCTTTCCAAATAGTAATAGGCCTTGCTAGAAGGAGGAGGAGGAGGAGGAGAAAAAGAAAACCAACACCAACAATTAGTCTCTCTATAAATATGCCACTTTGGTCCTCTCTCCAAAATATGCAAATAGACATACTTACATTTAAGAATGACTGCTCTGAACAAATGAGACTAAAATTAATCTTGAGTGATAGTCAATGTATTTAGAAGTGTTTCAGAAGTTTTAAGATACAAAGGGAGCATCTGTCCATTTAAACCCATGAAGGTCAAATTTTTAAACGTTTACTTTCTTTACAAAGAGGTATTACTACATTAGCTTCCTCTTCCTCTCTCACACCCTTCTGCAACAGATAACCATTTACCATTACTCTACCCCACTGTGGAGGACAATGGTCTCAGTGCATATAAGTGGGCTATGCAAAAATAACACTATTTTCAATCTGAAGTAAAGAAACATGTGAGATGGACAGGAAAACATCAAAACCCTTTTTTCATGCAGAACACACAGAACAAATGTAGCTCGCACACTCTATCTTGTTCTTTGATCACTAACTTCACCAAAGAGGAAGTCCACAGAGCAAATTGTAACTGCTAATGGTAAAAGAGCATTTTACAAGAAAAAGGAAAGAAAAGGAAACTTCCTTTTTGTATTCAGCAGTTTTTAACAGTGGAAGAAAGTTTGGAGAAGTGTTGAATCTAGAAGTGTTTGAGTGATGACTGATTCAGGACCAAGTCAGGGCGAAGACTCCTGAACACCTTAAGCTGACCCACATTACCCCTTTTCCTAGATTCTGATTTCCTATCCTTGATGCCCCTTCTCAGCTAGATCATCCCAGCCTTACTTGTTCTAATTCCAGAACAGGGTTCTCTGCCTTCTCCCTCACTCTTCACTTCCTAGACTGACTCCCCTCCTTCCCTAAGGCAAAAGAAAAGAAGAAAAAAGAAAAGACTTCCCCAAGCCCACTCTCCTACAGATTGCCCACCCCTCCACTCTAACAACCTCAAGTTGAAGCTCTTGTCACAGGTTCATCTCCCTTCTCAGCATGGAATGTCTCCTCCGCCGCTGGCCTGCTCAGCTTTCTCCTCTTTAGGAGCTGCCTCTCAGATCCACATGTTCTTTGCATTTTCTCTTCCCACACACCCTCAGACCATCCTCCAAGTGCCCTCAATTCTCAGACCCACATCCTCCAAGTGCCCTCAATTCTCAGACCCACATCCTCCAAGTGCCCTCAATTCTCAGACCCACATCTCAGACTCAAGGTCCCTTCAAAAGCCCCTCACATCGCACCTTTGAAGGTCCCTTCAAAAGCCCCTCCACATCTCTTTATTCCTCAGAGTCTTTGCTTCTCAGACTGGCGCCCCCCACCTCTGATACCTCCCTATCATATCCACGCTCTGCTCAGACAACTGCCTCCCGAAGATCCAGGCCCCTCCCCTGATCTGCCTCCTCTCACCGACCCACATCCCTCCCTTTCTCACCTGGCTCTGCCTCCCCCGTCAGATCCACACCTCTCCCCTGGATCTGCCTCCTCTCTCAGACCCACATCCCTCCCCTGGATCTGCCACCTCTCTCCGACCCACGTCCCTCACCTCTCTCACCTGGCTCCGCCTCCCCTATCAGATCCACGCCTCTCCCCCGGATCTTCCTCCTCTTTCAGACCCACATCCCCTCTCAGGATCTGCCTCCTCTCACCTGCCTCTGCCTCCACCGTCAGACCCAAGCCTCTCCCCTGGTTCCGTCTCCTCTCTCGGGACCACGCCCTCACCTGGAGACACCTCGCGGCGCCCATCCGCGTCTGCTGCACGAAGGGGTTGGGCACAGGCGGCGGGAAGAAGGACGCCTGGCGGGGCACCATAGGCGGCCGCAGCCCGGCTTTCCCCATGCCCGCGCCCGGCACGGTGGCCGCCACCGCCGCCGCCTCCGCACACTGGCTCATGGCCCAGCCGGGCCGTCGGACCGGACCCAGCGACCGATGCGGAACGCGGGAGTAAGCGCCCGCGGAGACCCAGGGGGAGCTTCTCCGGAGTCCCAGCCGGCGGCGCTGCTGCGGGCCCTTCGCGCAGGCGCGAGTCACCTCGCCACAGTCCGCTCTCGCCCCGCCCCTCCGGCTCCCCTCCGGCCCCCGCTCTGGCTCCACCCTCTAAGCGCTAGCCACACCCCTTAGGTTATGGGCTCTTCCTCTTTGGTCATATAGCTTCGCCCCCTGGAGGTGACTTTTGCTCCCTCAGAGCAGGGCACCCCAGTGACAGTTTAGGCAGAGTTCTCTGCTTGAGGGTCGCGCCCACCTGGAGTACTAATCCCTTTCCCGGGCTTTGTGGCTGACCTTGGCTAATTCGATGTCTCCATGGGCCTCAGTTGGCCCCTTCTGTAAAATGGGGATACACAGAACTCACATTTACAGCTGAAAGAGTCCTGACACGGGAAAGATTGGTACCTGGGGCGGAGTCTTCCCCTCAAAACATGGACTGACCCTGGGTGATGACTGTCCAAAGGAAAACTGAGCTTCCTCAATGCTGTTACTAGAAAAAGGCACAAACGACTATTGCCCTCCACACTTAATGAGGAACCTGGCCCCGAAAAGGGAAATGATTTGGGTTGTGGCTCCATTTCACCCTGAGGAAGTTCAGGGGCCTGTCCTAACCCATATGGTGGGAGGGGGGGGGGGGCTGGGGAAGATAGGCCCTGAGGTCAGCTGGGCAAGCCCTGAGTGCTGAGAAGCAGAGGCGGAGGGGATGGGGGATGATTTACAATCACCGGTCAGCTGCCCACAGAAGGCTGGAAGGCACGGTGAGAATCCGAATGTGGGCCCTAGCTCAGTGGACACTTCATACTCGGCTACTGCAGAATCTCACAGTCTTCCAACCCCACCGGATAGACGTGCGGCTTGCAGCTCCTTGCTTAACCTCTCGGAGCCTGTAGTCTCATCTAAGAATGGCGAAAGATTAATTTCCACCCCATAGGGTTGCAGTAACAATTTTTTAAAAATGTGCCACGTTCATAGAAAAGCAGCGCAGAAACGGCATCATTCAGTGTTACGGCGTGGAACAGCTGAATGTTCTCCGTGAGATAGAGGTTAATCATCGTGTACTACAGTCATGATATAAGCCTTGGGGGTCTTCAAGTAGGGGCTGGCAGTCCCGTGTGGCTCTTTAGCCGGAAAATTGCACCGGTGTCTATTTCTTCAGGACCCTCGAGGACCTGAGCCATTGTGCAGGCCCCAGGGAGGAGAAAACATGACTCCCGGCCCACTAAGGTCACCTCCAGAGAGACGGGTCTACTCCTTGCCCCCTTCCCCACCAGCCCCACCAGCCCCACCATGAAAGGCCTGAAGGAGTAAGTCTCATCAGAGCCAGAAGGGGCCTCTGAAATAATCCCAGGCTTCAAATTTCCCAGCAGCTCCAGGATTTTCATAGAGAAGGGGATCATAGCGTCCCCCTCTTTAGGTTGTCGTAAAGGTTAAACCAAGTGAGGTCTATCGATGGAGGGGGTGTTACTGTTTTTCACCGTTGGTCGTAGTAGTGATAGAATTGGCGTTCTTGTCGGCGACGAAACGGAGACTCAAAAAGGAAGGGAGCCTTGAAGGAGACCCTGCCAGCAAAGTGACAGAAGCGCTATCTCAAGGCTCTTTCCATGGGACAGAGGGACTCCAGCTCCCCCACTTAGAGGGGCTCTTGCTATTTATTTTGGCAGCTCTGACCTTTGCAGCAAATGTCACCTGAGCCCCGGAGGGAGCAGAGATGTAAACTTTTTAAATTGTTTTTCTCCACTTGTGGCCACTCTCTAGGCTCTGCAAAACAAAAACAAACAAAAACAAAAACAAAAAAAACAGTCCACAGACACTGCCACGCGGTTGGTGTCTTTATTCGTCCTCGTTGACATTTCCCATGGGGAACTGTTGAGGGGAAGGGGGGGCGCGGCTGAGCGGGGAGCCATGGATGGTTTGGTTTTCCTCCAGCCAGTGGAGGAAGTGACGGGTGAGGGACGTACTAAACAGAATGAATGAGAGAACCATCCCGATGTGGGCTGAGATGCATCGTGGAGTGTCTTCAGACAACATGCGTCCTTCTGTCAAGAAAGTCAACGTCAAAGTGGAAAAATAAGAACTGAAAGAAAAGAACAAAGTGCATACAAAGCCAACTGCTAAGGTAGGAGAGTTTCCTAAGGCAGCTGGCAGTGAGAAGCCGGGGGTGCGGGGCGGCCGCGGGGCCATGTCCCCATCCCGCTGCCCCACTGCCAGGCCGGGCTGTCGGGCCACCAGTGCCCTCCTGAGACAGTCTCTGTCTGTTGGCTCTGAGGGTGCTATAAGCCACAGAAAGTCGTGGCGGGGGGAGAGCCTGCAGTGTGGGAGCACCAAGGCAGCCCAGTGCCGGGCTGCGTTGAGAACATCAAAGCATCTCTTTGGGGGTTGCTCTGGAGGGCTGGTGGGATACGGAGTGGGGAGGTGAGGGCGGCCGGGAGAGGGACGATCAGCACCGTTCATTCCTTAGGCACAGGGCAGAGCCACTCTCCAGAACCTTAAATTACCAGGGAGGGCTGAGCACGCTGACTAAGTACAGAGCTGAAGGCAGCCAGGCCCATCCGGTCCTTCCCTGGCTTCAGGGCTCGGGAGGCAGAAGACGACGGAGGGGCAGGGCCTGGGGGAGACACAGCCTGCTCAGCAGCCCAGCCAGTCAGATTTGATGCTTCCGAATTTCACACTCTTCAGACTTTGGTTCTCCAACTTCAGGTAATAGGCACCCTTGAAGAAGTAGCTGTGACCTAGGAGAAGAAAGCGGGGAGGCTGTCACCACTCCGTCATCAGACATGGAAGGTTCTCGGGAGCTTTGAGAGTCGCCTGCCATGGGGAACAAGCTTTTCAGCCAGAGAAGATCCCTTGGAGAGTGGAGGAAGGGGAACGGCTGGGCAAGTAAGCGCTCCGAATCCCTGTTTCTTCATCGTGAAGATGGGGCTAAAGATACCAAACCCTTAGAGCTTGTGGCGAGGATTACATCAGATAATATGTGCTATTATGAATATAAATAACAGCAATCCACTGAGCACAGACACAAACGAAGCACTTCCCATAGACCAGAGGTGGAAAACCAGGAGGCGTCTAGCCCTGACAGGCCTACGGATGGGTTGTATTTGGCTCACACAAAAGGTTTTTATTTTGTTTTGTTCTGAATTCTGAATAAGCGGCCAACCTGTAAACACTTGGAAATTTCACACAAAAATATACATTTCTCACCTCCTTTTAAAACAGCTAGAATATCTTAATGGTGTGGGCCTCCCCCAACCATCCCCCCCCCCCATTCTTGCAGCAACCATAAGAATGTAAATAAGCCACGTGCCTTCTGGTTCACCGCAGACCGCACCCCTCCCTCGTGTCTGCCTTGCCTGCCTCACTCATTTTCGCTATTGGCCTGGTCCCTATGGACTTAATATGTGACTCCTGACATACATGACTTCATTTACTTCCTTGAAAATCCCAGCACATAGTAGGTGCTCCCTAGATGTTAATTCGTGAAGATAATCCTTAACCTAGCCCTCTCTAGATGATACACGGCTCTTTCTTGGACATATGAGACCTTTCACCACCGGAAGCTAGGGCCATGGGCTTCGCATAGGAGAGGGGCTCAAAAGAAAGCTTTGCGGAATTTAATTGCAACCTCCTCTAAAAAGGCTGGACCTGGACCCCTTTCCAGGCTACTGCAAACCTTGCAAAAGCCTCCTCAGCTTTGAAGATGTTTTCCAAACTCCAAATGCTATCCCATGCTGATATTGGTTGTATTTTATTCAGTGAGGGACCAGGGGCGGACAGAGGTGAGTGGGAGATCTTTGCCACATCAGCAAAGGGGCACCACAAAGTCTGTCCTGTCTCAAAGGGAGCCATCCTTCTGCTAATGGGAGGCAGTCACAAGGCCTCCTGTGGAACCTGAAAGGGCCTGGCCCCAACCCCAGAATGAATCCAGGGCACAGAGCCCGTGTTCCTTGTTCCAGCAGGCCTCCTGCCCTCCCCTTCCCTGGCTCCAGGCCCTGCAGCTGTGAGGGGCCTTTCTGGGTCTTACTGCCTGGAGCCAGCTGAGTGAGCGGAGGTCAGGAGTCTGGATGCCTTCCCAGCACCGGCTGAAGGGGCTGGTTTGTTTTTCCCCCCCCGAGTGCCGCCTGCTTCCTTGCACAATGAGGGAGTGTGTGGTTGGGAGGAGCTGGGCCCTGGCTGGGGCCGGGGAGGCACGTCCTAGAGAGCGGACAGGGGCCGGGGCAGCTCACCGCCGCCCTGGAGGTCCACCACGGCGTCCAGGTTATCCGGGATGGCATTCCAGGCATCGGCGATGAGCTTGGGGAAGCCGGGATCCATCTTCTTCTTGACTTCATTGTATCTGCGAGCAAAGGGAGGGAGATGAGGAACCTGCAGGACCTCCCTAAAGGCCAGCCCTCCTCCAAATCTGTCTGGGAGGGCCCAGCTGCCAGCTCCCGGCTGAGCCTGGAAAACCAGACCTAGCCCTGCAGGGAGGCAGCTGGCTGCAGTGGAAGGCGAGGGACTCAGACTGGGCTCTGGATCCTGACTCCACTACTCATTAATTACATGACCTTCAACAGTCCTGTTAAAGCAATCTCGTGATTATTGCTAATGTGTGTTAACTGCTTCCCATACACTTTCTCAGTCGATTCTTATGACAGTCCCGGGACACCACTGTCACCCAAATTACCGTAATACCCATTTTACAGACCAGAGACTTCGAAAGGGCACCCAGCTTCCAAGCGGTAATCCAACCCAGGCCTCTCTGACTCCAGGGCTGTGACCGGCTCTCCGACCTCCACTTTACCAACTGTAAAATGGGGCTGTGTTTCATGTTTTAAATTAACGTAGAGAGGAAATGAGAGAACGTATGCAAAGTGCCTGTCTCCATATCTGGTAATTCGTGGGTATTTGGGAAATGTTAGTTCCTTTCCAAACTCTGATCCCCGCTGTGGGGTGAGGAGCACTGGACTAGGAGCCCAAGGACGGGTTCCGGCCTTATTATTCTTTCCCTGAGAGGCTGAGAGGCTTGGACAAACTGCTGCTTCTTTATCCATCAGGTGGAGGTGACGGTCCCCATCCCGGGAGATGATCTCACCTGGGACGGCCAGGTTATAGTGCAAGGTGGTTCGGGAACCTGGGTTCCTGGCCTCCCGCCACCCCCGTCCCTGCTGCAGCTACCAGGGTGAGTAGTTACGCTGGCCCGTGCCTTCGATCCAGCTAAATACCTGGAGTATTCGCTGGCATAGTCTTCTTCCTGGCCAGCAATGCTGCCACTTTTTTCATTTCGGGGAGAATTTTTTTAAATGCTGGGGTCCCTTTGATTCCTTTGCTTCTCCACTTACACTCAACCTATTCGCTGTTCCCTAAATATTTAATGAGCTTCCTCTCTGTCTGCCTGTGGTTACTGCATTAATCAAGATAAAGTCCTGCCCTCGTGGGGCTCATTTTCTAGACAGACGCATGTCTGGTGCTATTTCAGTGACAGCCAGGCTTTCCTTGGCTGTGCCTCAGGGTGGATCCTCGTCCCCGCGGCCAGCCCGACCATCCCAACCCGAGACACCACCACCAGCGTCCCCTGTATGTTCCCTTCTACAGGGGGCTTCGCTTCCCCCTTTCCCTATCACCCTGAGAGCTGCCAGAAAAAGCCTTCCTTGATCCCAGCTGCATCATAAGACTGCCTGCAAAACCCAACACGCTTCCTCGTGACCCGGCGTCCCAAAGCCGAGGGTGCAGCTCAGAGGCCCAGCACTTCGTCCACATCGCCTCCCCTGATGCCCCGCTCGGAGCTATGTGTCTTCTGTTAGTGTCCGATCTGCCCGCAGAGGGCGGGCAGGGCAGGAAGCAATCCCATTTTAGAGATGCAGAAACCAAGGCTCAGAGAGGTGAACTGATTTGGTTCCAAGTTCTTTTCCTCGGGGAAGAAGACGGCATCCCGGTATCAGAAGATGCAGGCTTTGCGGGGAGGGGCCTGAAGCTCTTCATTTAGCTTTCTGTTCCCAGGCTCCCACAGTGTTTCCCACTGGCTGTCTTTTAAAAGATTTCTTTCGGGGCATCTGGGTGGTTCAGTGGGCTAAGGGTCTGCCCTCAGCTCAGGTCACGATCTCAAGAGTCCCACACTGGGCTCCTTGCTCAGCGGGGAGCCTGGTTCTCCCTCTTCCTCTCCCCCCTGCTCGTGGTCTCACTCTCTCTCTTTCAAGTAAATAAATAAAATCTTTAAAAAAAAAGGGAGGGGGTTTCTTTCTCCATGACACCCTGTATTTCCCTGCAGTTGTGGAAATTGGCGGTGTAGAGCAGGTGGTAAGAACACAGACACTTGCATCCCAGCTTTTCCACCAGTGTGTATCCTTGAGACACTTCAGCCTCAGTTTCTACACCTGGAAAATGGGGCTAAGAATAGTATCTCCCTTAAATAAGAAATAAAGGTGAAATGCACACACGTCTATTTCCTGCATTCTCTCATAAGATCCACGAGTTAAAATGTGACCGTTTCTTGACCACTGCCTTCCGGCACCCGGCTAAGTGCCTGGCACGTAGGAGATGCTGAATATATATTGGTGGGTTTAGTGGAAGCTTCCAGAAGCAGAAGCTGAGTACTCCCCCTGGCATAAACTAGGAGATACCCGGCTGGAGGCAGATGCTTGTCTTCTGTCATCAGGGGGCTCTCTGTCTTCCTTCTGGGCCTCTGCAGACCCAGCCCCAGTAACAATGTCTCAATTCATTCAACCACCTCTACATCTGTCTCTTCTGGAAACCCAGTCCAGAGCTCCTGGTAAGGCCTTCAGCTCTGCTGCTTTTAAGTAAGTGTCGCTGACCTCCAGCAGGGCCTCCTGGACCCCAGCTTGGGAAGGTGATTGCAGAAAGGGGCTGGGAAACAGGTAACTCTGCCCGAAACCCAGCAGGGCACCCTTGTGCTCACACGTGACTACATCTGTCCTATGTGTCCTTCCAACGCCGTGAGTCGTAGTCACCAGTCCTTATGATCAGATTCTGAGATTCATGGTTGTGTGTGTCCGTGCGTCTCACTGTCCACATTCTAAGATTTGGAGATTCAGGGCGCCTGCCACGCGGAAAGGCCGTTTGTAGTTTGTGCTTGTGCCGAGGAGGCCGAGGAGTGTTCCGGAGCCCGCGGTCGGAAAGCCCGCTCTGAGGTTTCCTGGCTGACTGTGTTCTTTCTTGAGGCTTGAGATAGCCATCCGCTTGAGTCGCTAAGTGTCTTAGCAATATGTCGGGAATTCCTCCCTGACACAGGCAAAGAGCTTCTGAATGCAGGGCAGCTGGAGGCAGGGGTGGAGGGGCGCAGGGGAGGGGGAGAAGAGGCGGGGGTGGAGGGGCGCAGGGGAGGGGCGCCTGGGAGGGAAGCTGGACCGCTCCAGGGGTGGCAGTCAAAGGGCCCAGATGCAGCCGCAGGAGGAATGCAGGAACCCGGCCCTGCCCCCCACCCCTTCCCGAGGGTGCCGGGGAGGGGCGTGGGTTAGGAGACGGGGTTATCGTCTTGGCTCTGGGGTCAACACTCCTGCATTCAAGTAACGTAGACCACGTTATTTAATTTCTTTGGACCCCTGTTTCCTTGTCTTGGAAATATGAAGAATTATAATCAAACTCCAGAAGTCTGGGCGGATTTTCACTGACAGTTCTTGGATATTGGGCTCCCTGACCCTGGCCTCTTGGAATTGAACCCTTCCCTTTTGATGACCTAGAGCAGGGAGCTACCTGCTTCTGAATGGGCCCCCTTCCAAGGTGCGCCCACAGACACCGGGTTCAGGGTAGACACATCAGAGGGTGCCTGCTGCGTCCGGGGGACCCGATTTGGATGCTCCTGCGGGCAGTTGGTGCACCCATCTGTCTTCATCGTATCTTGTCCTCAGCACCCCTGCCTTCAACACCCCTATTTCCGGGGACCCTGCTATCTCAGCTACAGTACTGAACAGTGAAGAATAAGTAGCATGTTCTCTGGGAGCCAGAATTCCAAGGTTCAAATCCCGACCTGCCACGACATGGCTGTGTGACTTTAAGCTAGACACCTAACCTCTCTGAACTCCAGTTCCCTCATCTGCAAAATGGGAATAATAGTAACAATACCGATCTCATAAAGCCCTTGAAATAGTATCTGTCACATAGAGTCGGAAGTAGCAGCTCTTAGCTTAATTTTTATTATCCTCTTCTGCAGCGAGTCCCCCCCAAATGGGAGACTTCAGACACGGGCCTCATCAAAAGCCTTCGGAGAAGGACAGGAGGTTCTGACCAGCCCCATACCAGCAACGTGCACAAGGATGTTCGTCCTTCGGGGACCTCTCGGAGGGCCTGCAGCCCTGGCAGGTTAGAGGTCAGAGAGGGGGTATCTGTGGCCCCAAACCGCCGACACTAACGCAGGACACCGGAAGCCACAGAGCATCCTGTCCACATCCACATGACTGGCGGTGCTGCTCTCCCTTCTGCTGCCCCCCCCACCCGCCTCCGCACCCTCACCGCCCACCCCTTACCTCCAGAACTTGTCTCCAGCGAAGATGTAGGTCTTCTTGTTCTTGCTCCAATTAAAAGCTGCATCCACACGCTGAACATCAGGGGGCAGCCCCAGGCTGGTCAGCGGCTTGGGGTACCCTCGCTCCAGGGTGCTGGCCGAATAGACCCAGTATTCATTCCCTGGGGCGCAAGCAAAGGTTGTGTCAGTGGCCGGTAGCTGGAATCCCCCAGCCTGGCCTGTTCCTCCTGTCGTCTGTCTGCCGAGGGCCCCACCGTGGGCATTCTCAACGGGGACACGGGGTCCCGCTCACTTCCGGTTCAGTGCCCAGAATCAGGACTCCCATGTGTGGTTTTACAAACTGCTTATCTGGCTGAGGAGGTGAGTGGGGGCGGTGGATGCCTCCAGCCCTCGCTCACCCACCAAGCCACGTACCCTAAGTGCCACACCTGCCACAAAGACCTTCTACGTGGTCCCACGAAGGCCACGGGACTCTACTTCGACTGTTTTTACGGCATACAGGGACTTTCCGTACTATTATTTATTGCTAATTTGCTTTCAAGGAACTTATCTTAAAATCCATAGGAAGACATCTATTTTTTTGGAAATAAGTCCACTTTAAATGTTAAAAATGACATTGCCTTTTAAAAAGTTCCAGCTACAATTGCTGTCTGCCGAAGGCTCTGGCATTGGAAAAGTGTTAGAGACACTGGCACTGAACTGTAACTTTCCTTCTAGAAGAGGAATCAGAAGGGTGATGAAAATTACAAGGTGATGGAACATTCGGTCTGTGGGCTAGTGCTGTTTGATGCTGGGTGCCTGAACCCATCTCCCAGATGAAGTTGGAACTGATGGTTGAGAGAACAGATGCAGAAAGGCAAGGGAGCACGCACAGGTGCACAGGAACCCTGGTGCAGAGCCCTGGGAGCTGAGGGTGAGACGGAGCCCTTCCCACACACCTGCAAAGAACACAGCCTTCTCCTCCTGCGGGGCCTCGTACACGGCATCGATCTTCTCCGGGAGCTCAGGCCAGAATGTGGCTACCAGCAGGGGCCCCATGGGCTTGTTCCGTGGTGTCACTGTCCGCCAAATGAACCTGGGGTGGGGGACAGGGGACACAGGAAACCACACTTTCCGTCACTCTGCAGCTGTTCCCACGTACGCCTCCCCAAACCCACTCAAAAACTTCCCAGTGGTGACGTCTTCAGAGGGAGAGGCAAGGTCAAAGGCACATTGGAGAAGGACTGGAGAATGGGCAGAGCCCCCTCTGCAAGATGCCGGGGCTGAGAAGCCACATTTTTGCTTGCTGTCTTGCTCCCTCCTCCAGGAAGCCTTCCCTAACTACCTCTGTCTCTACCATAGTCTTCCTCCTCTGAGTATTTTTAACACGAAGCGCCTTGGAATAGTAGTTTGATTGTTTTTTAAAAGCTTTCTCACTAAATCAGAAGTCCACTGAAGCAGGAGCTGAGGGTACTCAAAGTATTTCCTGAATTGAAATGGAATGGACACGTGCGCTTTGGCAAGGGTGAGAGCTATTATTATTTATGGAGGGCCTACTAAGTGCCAAGCACTTTGTGTGTCGTGTAAAATGCAATCTTCACAACATCACAAGATAATATCCACTCTTGGTGGTCTACCAGCATCTAGGATACATTTATTTCCCTATTATCCTTTCTCACACTGCTCCTATATTTATGATCCAAGCTTGCCCCCCCTTTGGACCCCATCCCCATTCCGGTGAGCTTTAGCCACGGTCTCCAAGTATGATCCCCAGACCAGCAGCATGAGCATCGTCTGGGAACCGGGGAACACAACTTTGTTGGGTCCTCCTCGAGACCTATGCACCGGGCTTGGAGCCCAGCAAACTGTTTTAATAAGCCTTCCAGATGATTCTAACACATGTCACTGTTTAAGAACCACGGGTCTAAACCTACCAGCATTTCTTGGCAATTGGCATTGATTCAGTAGGGACTGTATAATTCGTGGGGGCCCACGAGATTGAACAAACTTGGAATTCACAGCTGGGGAACCTGTCACTCTCTCCTGCTGGGTGTGGCCGAGGAAGCCTGCCACTGCCTGCCCCCCGGCCCCTGGCAGTCACTGTGTGGCCACGAGGGACCCAGCCTTGAGGGGAAGTCAACGCAGAGGATAGCAGTGGGCAAAGACCACACCGAGTCACTGAACCTCTTTCTGCCCCCGGAGGCAGCCCTACCTCTGGACTTTATACCACGTGAGAGCAGTTTCTCTCTGCTGTGGAAGTTGGCCTGAGTTGGGGTTCCCTGTTACCGGCACCCTGATACTGCGGGAAGGTATTACCATCCTTATCTGGCAAACGACACTCAGATTATGCTATTGCCAGGATTCAAACCCAGATCTGATTCCAAGGTTTGCCTTTAATCATCTTGCAGTATTACCCTTCTCATCGCCCACCCCCCAACTCAGTGTCTACCCTACCCCCCATTTCTGCACATGGGTGCTGCCTTAAGTATTTCCTGGCTGATTCAACAAACCCATCAAACACTCACCCACTTCATTTTGAAATGACACTGTGTCAGGCCAGGGATGGTTCCAAACCCGGGCCTGGGCCCTGCACCCTTTCCCAGGTCCGCACGTCTCAGCTCTGAATGTGGTCAGGGCCCCCCGAGTGGGAAGGGCTTCAGGTTAAGGACAGTGCTGGGGAGGGGGGCCCGACGGTAGCCGACTTCTCACTGCATTTTGAGTCTCCTCTCTCTCTCTGCATTCTGGTCATCTCCCCATGGGCCAGAAGACTCTGGAAAAAGCAGGGGCACTTGCCCCCCAGCACCTAGCCCAGGGCCCGGACCAGAGGAGGAGGTCCTTCACGAAAGTTCACATCTTCCAGCCTCATCAGGCTCCCTCCGTCCCTCCCCCAAGCCAGGAACTGTCACATCTCTGTGGCTCCATTCCTGCAGGGCCCCCTGACCCAAACACCTCCCGACCTGTCAGTTCCTCACCCGCCCCCAACCCCGATGTGCTTCTCCTTTAAAGACCCGCTGAAGCGCTGCTTCCTTCACAGAGCCTTCCCTGACTCGCGGTTGTCCAGACAAGTATTTTCCAAATGCTTCTGCAATTCCATTCCTTTCATTCGGCTATGGACCGCTGTCACCTCTCCCTGCCTTTGTTTCCCAGACTTGACTGCTGCTACTTACACTTCAATGTGCCTAAGACTCACAGGGCAATTTGCGAAAATGCAGATGCTTAGGGCCCACTCCCAGAGATTTCAGCCAGAGGGCCTGGACGCAGGCGCAGTAACCCACACTCCTAACATTCACACCCCGGGGGCTCTGGCGTAGGAGGCCCGCGGACCTCTCTTTGAGAACACTGCACTCCAGGCATTAGGCGTCCCCTCTGCTCCCAGCATACCACCTCCCACCCCCAGTTCCTAAAGCAAAGTAGCAGGCACTGTAGATCCCAAGTAACTGTTTGCTGACAAGTGTAGCTAGTATGATGGCATACACTTACTCCATGCCAGGCATTATTCTGAGCATCTAAGCTTACAGCCTTGAATCCCAAAAACAGCCCCATGAAATAGGTGAGAATACCAGTCCCGTTTTGTAGGTGAAGAAATGGAGGTACAAAGGAGACACATAATTAACTTGCCTACAATCATGCAACCAGTAAACAGCAGGTCCTGGATTCCAACCCAGCCAATCTGGGTCCAGAGCCCATTCTATTAACTACCGCACAGGATGGATGAAGGGATGGATGGGTGGATAGATGATGGATGGATGGATGGATGGATGGGTGGATGAATGGATGGATGACGGATGGATGGGAGGGTGGGTGGGTGGATGAATGGATGGGTGGATGGATGACGGATGGATGGGAGGGTGGGTGGGTGGATGAATGGATGGATAGATGGGTGGATGAATGGATGGATGAAGGACAGATGGGTGGGTGGATGAATGGATGGGTGGATGGATGACGGATGGAT
>CM052803.1:25037134-25050501 GCA_028533885.1 Nasua narica | reverse complement strand
ATGGATGAAGGACAGATGGGTGGGTGGATGAATGGATGGGTGGATGGATGACGGATGGATGGGAGGGTGGGTGGGTGGATGAATGGATGGACAGATGGGTGGATGAATGGATGGATGAAGGACAGATGGGTGGGTGGATGAATGGATGCGTGGATGGATGACGGATGGATGGGAGGGTGGGTGGGTGGATGAATGGATGGATAGATGGGTGGATGAATGGATGGATGAAGGATGGATGGGTGGGTGAATGAATGGATGGGTGGATGGATGACGGATGGATGGATGGGAGGGTGGGTGGGTGGATGAATGGATGGGTGGATAAATGGATGGGTGATGGATGACGGATGGATGATGACAGACCAATGGATAATAGATGAAAAGATGATGGATGGATAGATGCTGGACACAAAGATGAAACATAGATGGATGGATGCGTGTATATAGTACAGATAGATGACGGACAGATGCCTTAATGCGGTCCTACATACTGTCTGCCATTCTCTGGGAGGGCTAGGGCAGCTGGGTGAGTCTCAGCTCTTGGTTGATTGAGTTGGGGCCTTTATCTCTTGCACAAAGGCTACCGCCTCCCCTGTGGTTACTTGCTCCCCCACCAAGGAATGATTCGGCTACCTGAGGTCAAGGCCATTCCAGGAAAAAGCCTGTGGGAGCCTGGACTATTGTTCCCAATTCTTCCCTTCACCCCTATTTCAGAATTCTACATCCATGTGCATTTGCCATGTGACCTCACGGCACCACCCTGTACAGCAGGCATTGGGCCTGGCCCTGTGATTTCCTTCAGTCAGTGGAATATTCTCCGACATGATGTGAGTGGAGGCTTTACGTGCGCTCATGTGGTTTGAGCTGGCCTCTTGGGCTTGCCATCTGCCACGAGCAGCTGCTAACCCCGGGGAGAATGAGTGACACGCCGAACATCCCCGAACCCAAACCACAGACTGAAGCCCAGACGACCAAGCAGACACACAGACTAGGAGAGAGCAAAAGAGTTGCCCGTAGCAGTAAGCCACTGACATCTGGAGGCTGTCTGAGGAGGCAGACACAGGACCAAGTGTCTCTACAGGCCATTCTGTGCGACCCCCAGCAGGCTCCCTGACCAAGGGCTGGGAGGGCCGCAAGAATAGCAGGGAATGGGCAGAGGGCAGGGACAAGCGGCAAGCTCCCGCACTCACCGGTCCTTGAAGAAGAAGATCTCCCCACGGATCTGAGAGATGCCATCGAAGACAATGTCCTGCTTGCAGATCTCAGGAGTGACGGGTCCCAGAGTTGGAGTGGGGCCAGTGCCCGTGCCAGTGTCAGGGGAGGCCCCTGGAGAAGGAGGATGTGACCCCAGACTTGCCCCAGCTCCAGGGGCTCTCCCCACCAGGCTGAGTCCCCAAGACCACCCACCCAGCCTGCCAAGGGTCCGAAGAACTCGTATTCTGGCCTTGGAGTGAGCGCGGCGAAGACACAGAGGTGACGCCTGGCCGTGGAGGGAGAACAGTAAAGAGAAACCCCCAAGCACCTAAGACTTGACAGATGCTCTGCGCTGACGTCACCCCGACCGGTCCTCACCACATCCCCGGCAGGGAGGCATCATTATTGCCCCCATTTTATAGATGAGGAAACCGAGGCCCACAGAGGTTGAGCGATTCGCCTAACCATTCAAACCCGAAGCTCAGGTTCTCAAGCCTGCAGGAGGGTCAGGGACATCTGCGGCCCCCTCTGTAGCCAGCACCGGGCGTGTGGAACTTTCTCCAGGATTCATCCCTTTGGCCCTCATGGCAACTGGCCACAGTTTTGAGATGAGGAAACCGAGGCCAGGGAGGTAAAGACCTGCTCTGTCTCTTGCTGCTGGTGAATGGCAGACACACTTGAACCCAGCGTCTCTCCCTCGATCCGGTGTTCGTCCCCAAATCCGTGTGTGCCCAGCCCTGTCACCCAGCACCATTCCTGCTGCTGTGACTTGGTCCAGGACCGTGTTATAAGCTACCATCTTTTTTTTTTAATGGGCCCACTCTAACTTCATTGTAAGTGTTAATAAATAAAGCACCGGTGTCAAGCTCTGGTGGGATTGTGCCTATTACACATTAAAATAACAAAGAATCAGGGGTGCCTGGGTGGTTCATCGGTTAAGCGTCTGCCTTTGCCTCAGGTCATGATCCCAGGGTCCCGGGATCGAACCCCACATCAGGCTCCCTGCTTAGTGGGAGAGCCTGCTTCCCTGTTTCCTCCTGGCTCATGCTCTCTCTCTCCTGCTATCTCTGTCTCTCTCTCTCACGTAAATAAAATCTTAAAAGAGAAGAAAAGAATCAGTATGAAAACTAGGCACTTTCACTCCCCGTATCATCATGGTCTTTCCATACGCTGGGCAATTCTGCCCTATGTTTAGCTCGTTGTCCTGGACACTAAATCTAACTTGGGGGCTGAATCCTGGTGACCCAGGGCCAGAAGGGTCACGTTCCTCGGGCCTCAGTTTCCTCACCAAGAAAATGGGGAGCCAGTTTCTCCCCTGCCGACCTCACGCAGTGGCTCCAGGAAGCCAAGAGGGGCATGCATGCTCCTGTTATTTGGAAAGGAAAAGGACCATCGAAAGGAAAGGGACTAACCCTTAAGGGGTTGATCTGCCACCCTCAGACTAGATCAACGCTCCTGTGACCTGCCTTTGTTTCCTGCAGTGCTGGAGCACCCTGGGCCTTCATCCCAGGCCTCCCCAGACCCCCATCCGGAGTGCCCCACGCTGAGGGTTACCGTAGAGCTCTTGAATGCCCTTGATGTCGTCATGGGACAGGCGGAAGTTCTTGGTGAAGGTGTAAATGGGCGCCATCAAAGCTCCAGGGTCCTCGGAGTGCTCTAGCCCCATTGCGTGGCCAAACTCATGGGCTGCCACCAGGAACAAGCTGTACCCTGAGGGCCGCAGGAGGGGAAGGAGCAGGGAGAGAGCTGAGAGAGCAGCGAGGCTCTGGCCCCAGCGATGGGGACTTTGGTGGGGCTGAGAGCTGCATGGCTGGCTCGTTATCAATTCTTCCTTCTCCTAACAATTCCGGGACCAAGAGACTATGCCCGTTGCCTTCAAGTAGGGACAGCCAAAGTCCCTTTGTCCCTTCGAAGGGTGGGATTCATGGGAGCTATAAAGGAGAGCAAGGCGCAGCTGCAAATCCTCTACTTCAAGTCCCATTTGTTAAAAATCCCGTTTTCTGGCTCTATGTGTGCTTCTCTACAAAGAGTAGGGGCAAAACCTGCACTGCACGGTCTCCAAAGAGGTGAGAGAGTGGGCCCACCATTTCTTGCCCAGGAAGCAGTAAAAACCACTCTCCCTTGGAGTGGTTGCCCAGGCTCGACCACAGAGGGCAAACCCCATTTCATACCCTGTTGTGGGATGAATTGTGTTTCCCCAAAAGACAAGTGGATTGCCTCACCCCAAACACCCGTAATGGGGACTTATTTGGAAACGGCCTCTTTTGCAGATAAATTAAGTTAAAATGAGGTCATCCTGGGGTAGGGTGGGCCCTTAAATCAATGTGACTGTGTCGTTCTAAGAAGGGAAGATACACAGAAGGCCATGTAACGAGAGAGGCAGAGATGGGACCGAGGCAGCCTTCCGGGGGAACTTGGCCCTGCCGATGCCTTGACTTGAGACTTGCAGGCTCTAAAATGCACGAGAACAAATTCCTGTTGTTTTAAGACCCCCAGGCTGCGGCACTGGGCTATGACAGACCTGGGAAACTGACATAGACCACGAGGGTGCCACACCAGCTCCGTTCCAGGAGACCCTGCCTATACGTAGACGCTGGGGCAAAGCGGGTAATATCAGGCTAGGCCCCAGCATGGTGTTTGGTTTAAAAAAACCTCTTTCGTCCAGCCTGTCAGTTAGCATGATCCAAATTCCACCTCACCATGAGTAAAAAAATAAGGAAAGTCGCAGAAAAAGAGGCTGATTAAATTCTGACCAGCCGTGGACCAACCCTCTCACCTGGCCATCCGGGGCCATCAGGGAGCTTGAGCCCAATGCCACAGGGCGCTGCAGACGAGAGTGGGCCCAGTGCCCTCAGGCAGCCTGCTCACCGCACTGACCACATGGTAAGGTCATGGCCTACCTCCTGGTCACTCTCCTGCCCCAGCCTCTGTGCCATGGAGGGCTGAGAGCTATCTCAGGTGGCTCTGTCCTTAGCACTCAGCACTGTCAGAGAACCCCAATTCATAACTTGGCCAAGATAGTGTCGCTGAGGCAAGGAAGGCTGGGGGGGGGGGGGGCGCTCTCTCGGGCTGCCTGGATGGTCACGCTGGAGAATGAGGCTACTTCCCTTTTCCTCCCTTCTCCTGCCCACCTGGCCCCTTGAAGGTGGGGATGCCCCATAGAGGAACCATTCTCCGGTACAGGGTACCCTGTGCCCAGCCCCAAATGTTCGGGGTACTAAGAACCCCACCTGGAAGGGTGGTCAAGTTGGAGGGGAAAGGGAGCATCTCCGTGGATGGGCAGGACCTCCGCCCCCACGCTCCCTGGACCAACACAGGCATCGGTCTGGGGGGTGGAGTCTATGCTGGAAGTGGGGGAGGGGCGGCCCAGGACCGTTTCCGGCGCAGGGGCGCGGCGGCGTCTGGTGTTTCTGCCCAGTGGTCAGGGTCTTGTACCTTGGTCGGGGCAGAAGCCCCACTTGCGGTCATCATCATAGTTGGCTGTGGTCGCACACCACATTTTGCCGTCGCTGCGGCCCGCGCTGGTGCAGCTCTCATGTTTGTTGCCCAAGAAGGTGAAGGGGAAGACACAGGGGGCGCCTTCCGAGTTCCCCCCGACGGTGGACATGGCTGTGGAGGGAGGGACCTGGGTCAGGGGGCAGTAAGGCAGGGAACGACACAACGTGGACTTTAATGAATCATGCATAAGGGGTACTCGCTCTGCCCCGGGCCCTGAAGCAAGCACTTTATACACATCTCGACAACCCTGGGCAGTAGGGACCATACGTTGCCCCTGTTTCATGGGTGGGAGAATGGAGCTCGGGGAAACTAAGAAACTTGCCTGAGCAGCTACTGCCGGAAATGTGGGGGCTAAGATTCAAACCCATGCAGCCAGATTCTAGAGCTTTAATCAGCCTCCCACGGATGGGGCCTGAGGGACCCGAGGCAGAAGGGGCTGGGCAGAGCTATCGGTGCCCACACACTTCCTGAGACCCTGAGCCCCCTCCTGCTGGGTCCTGGGGAGGACCTACCTGGGTCTCCTGCAGAAAGCAGGTATTGGGTAAAGATCTGCCAGAAGAAGCAGAAGGAAACAAGGAAAGGAGGAAGGAAGAAAGGAAGCAGGGAGTCCTTACTGCAAAACAGAAACCGAAGGCTAGAGATGCAGATGAGAGCAAAGAAAGTTAGGGAAGAGAGACTTGAAGACGAGACGGAGAGAGAGAGAAATGATTACCAAGAAAGCGGAGAGATTGTGGACCATTCAGAGAGCAGGGTCCTGAGCCGGACGGACGTTAGGCATCCCCAACTCGGCTCAATGGGCTATTGGTGACCATGCACCATCTGTCCCGATGTGGGTGCCCATGCTGGCCCAGCCGCTAAGCACTCTGGCTGCCCCCACCCCTGCCCGGGGAAAGGAGGTCGGGGGTGGGGAGGGGGCTCTGGTAGGTTTTCTCTCAAAGGGCTGCCGGCTCTGAGGGTCGGGGAGAGACCGGCGACACCCACCGGTCTCGGGGCAGAAGCCATACTTCTTGTCGCGGTCGTAGTCCTCGGTGGTGCCGCACCAGCGGTAGCCGTCTGTGCGGCCCTCGGTGGTGCAGCTGTCGTAAGATGTACCTTGGAAGCGGAACGGGAACTTGCAGGGCTGTCCGTCAGCGTTGCCACCCATGGTGAACAGGGCTGGGGGGGCGGGGGAGAGAGGGGGGAGGATGCCAGTGTGAGAGGCCACCCGCCTCCAGTGGTGGGGGAACTGCTGCTTCTCCGGGCTCCTGGAGAGCATCCCTGCCTCCCTGGCCGGCTCCATCCCTTCCCTGAGACCTCAGGGACGCCTCCCTCAACGCACCCAAACCCCATCCTCCCAACAGTGAAATGGTTAAAACCTGGCACACAGCACAGGGTCTCCAGAGCCCGGCCCATGCCTCAAGGTCACGGTCCACGCTGCCTGGCTGTGTCCACGCCATGCAGATTGTGGTTGGCAGGGCCATAAGAGTCTTTCCGTTGGAGAGATAGGAAAACAGTTCTGAGAAGGCTCCTGGTCCTCTCTCTCTTGCTTACAGTCTTTCCTACACATGCGTGCACGCACAGGCACGTGCGCGCGCACACACACACACACACACACACACACACACACAGGAAGCTTCACCTCCCTTTCAACCGCAGGGGCTTTTCTGGATGGCCTGCTGTGGTCCCTGCAGGAGAGAGAGGAGGAGAAAAGGAGGAAAGAGGGAACGGAAGGGAGGTGGTGTCTTCAGAAACCTTTTAACACGTGCTCTGAGCTCCCTCTCCGATCTCCCCAGGACAGAGGCTAGGACTGGAGAATTGGGGGAGAGTGGCATTCAGAGTCAGGGCTCGTCTGTCTTGGGTCCTCCCCCTGCTCCCCTGTGCCTTCATCCACCCCAAAGCTACAAAATGGTGTGGCTCTGGAATTGCCAACGAACAAAACCACAAGTGCGTAACAAGGACCATCTGTGCGCAAAGGCGCCAGAGGTGACCTCATCAGCCCCCGTTAACTCCACCATGACCAAAACGGGGGCCAGGGATTACAGGATCAGGGCCCCATATCCTCACTACTCCCCTGTCCTCTAACCAAGAGACCTTCCCCCGCAATGCCAGAACCATGAGAAGCAGGGGGGATCCCAAACTGAAGCCAGATGCCTTGGTGGCCTCCGAGAAGGAAAGGCAAAGCGTTAACCTCCACTGAGGCCAGCCTCTGCCCCTGGCCTCCCAGCAGCTGTAGGTCTACCACCCAGGAAGCCCCCCTCTCCTTTCAGATCCGGCCTCCAACAAGGATAAAGAGAAACACTGACTCAGCGGTCAGGAGGGGCTGAGTAACCAGACCTCTATCCCAAGACCCAAACACGCGCGTGTTCTACGTACTTACATCTGGCTAAAGACCAAGGAAAGGGCTAATGGCCAAAGCAGGGAAAAACCGGACTTATGAATTACAGCTGTTTCCACTTCTACAATCAAGGCATTCTGTTCTAATCACAGGGACTCATACACACGGCAGGGTTAACACTCCTTGAATCCCTCTTGGGAAAAGCCAGAGACGTAAACTACTTTTGTTTAAGTTTCTGACTTATTGGTCCATGGCTTGAACTCTTACTTCATACAAAGTATTGTGCGAGCTTTGGCATTAAAAGCGTAAACAGGAACACAATTAACGAGCTCTTTATTCCTTTCCCTCGGTTAAAGATGGCTCAGCGCTGAGTTGCAGTTGGGGTCAGAGAGATTCACAGACACGTCAGATCACAGCCGAAAAGACAGAGACATACAGATCAAAGAGTCTTTACGGAACAGAGAAGAAACACGTATCCACGAAATTAATTTTTGGATTTTCTCCCATGTCCCCCCAGTTTTCTGGGCCTTTGACCTCTAGAATCACCCAGTCTAATGATGTAACCACGTACGAAGATGCACACACTGTCTTTTTCATGATCTCTAGTTACGAAGTGTGTCTCACTGTGAAAGATACGTTAAAAAAGGATAGAGTGTGTAGGTCAGTACCCTTACCCCTTTAAAAAACTTCTCCCTCTATATGATTTCAAAATATCTGAAAATGTCACGTCCCAAGCATTGGCAAAAACACGCACGAGAATACTGAGTCAGGCTTGCCTTTGCCAAGACACAGAGATGCAGACGCAAGCAAAGACAAAGACCCAGGGGGACAGATATGAAACAGCCCCCACGCCCAGATGTGTGTGTGTGTGTGTGTGTCACACACACACACACACGGAGAGTCAACATCAGGACCAGGAACAATCGCTGACGTTCCCAGGGCCGGAGTCCCCAGGCCAGATTGGGTACCAGCCTCGGTGTCTGAGTCTTGCCTCCCACTGCTGGGCTTCTGATCCATCCCCCAGCCTCTCCTCCCATCCTTGAGGCCCCCCATCCTGGTCTGGGGTGGGGGGTAGAGAGTGGTTCTAGAGAGAACCACCAGGCAATTGAGTAGTTCTAAGTTCATTCTAATGCACATCAGAAAAAAAAGAATTAGCACATCAAACCTGTGATTTCACAACTATGGCTAACGGCAAAGCCAACCGATTAAATCACAGTATCACATAAATGCGGTGGCCAGTGATGCAGCCATGGCTCATGTGGGGGGAACCTGCAGGAATGAGGTGTGGGGGATGCTGGCATCAGGCCTGCGGAGGAGTGGGGAGGGCAGGGGGGTGGGGGGGCAATCAGGGGAGGTGGAGGCTGAGGGGGAAAGCCTGGGGCCAGGTGGCCTCTCACCTTCGTGGGGGCAGAAGCCGTACTTGCCGTCCTTTTCGAAGTCGTAGGTGGTGGAGCACCAGAGGAAGCCGTCAGAGCGGCCGGTGTCTGTGCAGCTGGTGTATTCCCGGCCGTTGAACAGGAAAGGGAATTTGCAGTACTCGCCATCGGCGTTCCCATACTTCACTCGGACCACTGCGGGCAGCACGGGGTGGGCGGTCAGCCTCTCCTGGCGCTTCTTTCAGACCGGGATTCTGACTCAGCAGGGTTACGGGACTTCCCTCCCTCCGCCAGCTCTCTGGTCCCATCAGAGCAGATGGAGGGGGCCCGAGGGGGCCAGGGAAGCCACGGTCCTTGTGGCCAAGGGACAGCACGTGGGGGACCAGAGACGAGCCCTGGCCATGACCTGGATGTCCACTCTCTTACCTTGGCCTTCCCCCAGGGTCCAGAGCTCATCATCGTCAAAGTGGGAGTCCCCCCCAACGCCGGGGCCAGGGGCAAAGGCATGAGCCAGGAGCCCGTCCTTGCCATCGAAAGGGTATCCGTCTCCGTGCTCTGCAACACACGGGGTGTCAGCTCCCAGCGGCCCCAGCTGGGCTCTGAAACCCAGCCACACTCCCACCCGTGGGCCCTTAGCTGCCCTGACATCCGTCCCCTTCCCTGTCCAGTGCGCTTATTCGGCCCCGTGAACGCAGCGTCTCAGCAGAGAGCTCCAGACTTGACTGTTATCTTCTGAGGGTCTGCACTCAAGTCTACACGGACCGTGTTATCGCTACTGCTGACCTTCACTGTCTACACCACCGCCGGTGACATCACACCTACCCACGGACTGATACGCCCGCCCGTGTCCTCGCCACTCTCCCACCGCCCCTCATCTATACCGTTGTCTCTATCGCCAGCCCCACGACCACACTGCCCATTTAGCCCTATCGCTCACCCTCAAGTCATCCTGTCGCCAAAATCCCCGTTAACCCTCGTGTCTCCTCTGCCGCTCAGGAGCGCGCCACCCCCCCCCGCCTGTCAACACCGTCGCCGGTGCCCGTGTCCCGGACCCGCGTCACAATGCCACTCACAACGTCCACACCACCCGCCTTCACGTCTACACTCCCGCCAGTGTCCACAGGACCAACCCGCACGGCGCCCTTGGTCCCCGGTTTTCTAGTCCACTTCTCCGTGAGTCCGCACTGCTCCATCGTTTCTGACCTACTCTCCCATCCGCGATGCCTCAGGGCCCACCAGCATTAGCCAAGAGAACTCTCTGTGATGGCGGGGATATCCTTTGTGCCGCTTACGTCCAGAGCCACAGATCGCATGTAGCCACCGAGAAGCCGAAACGTGGCTAGTGTGACGGAGAAACTGAATTTTCAGTTCAGTTTTATTTTAACTAATTTAAATGTGAATGGCCCCGTGTACCCAGTGGCGACCACGCTGGGCGGGGCAGACAGACCCCCTCTCCAGGGTGTACCCCTGATCACGTCACCTGCCCCCACATCAGTGTGGCCGCCCAGTGTCTACATCTTCTACCCTCCTGGCTAAGCTCTACTCAGGACCCTGGGCTCCCCCAATGGCCAGTCCGCCCCTCTGTCTCTGCACCCCTCTTCCGCCTACCCCAGCGGCCAAAGTTGATCATGATGTCCGCCTCCCCATCGTGGATACGGGAAAACCGTAGCGGAGTTACATCGCTCCAGACTTGGAAGGCACGGGCAAAGGCGTCATCCACGGTCTCGGGGTCCAGGTCCGGCGTGTAGCCAATGATCCTGCAGGGGGTTGAGAGGCATGCGAGTGTGTTAGTGGGCACAGAGGAATGGGAGTGTGCGTCTGCACTCAAGCGTGCACGTACATGCCCAAATGTGTGTGCAGCTGTGTGATCACGCATGGATGGGTGTGAATGTGCACGCCCGCGTGCCATTCAGGTGTGTGCCTGCGTCCATGAGGAGTGCATGGGTTGCTGTGTGCACGTCTGAGTGTGCATGAGTGTGTGTGCATGGGCAGGTGTATGTGTGCGTGTGCAACAGAACTCACTAGGAGAACGGCCCACCCAGAACGCCTTGAGCTTCCATGGAGCCCGAGCCCGGCCCGCATCTCCACCGCCCCAGCTCAAGAGTGGCTGGTGGGCAGGGAGGCTACGGGGCAGAGAGCTCACCCTTGGAATCCAGCATGCAAGAGCCACACAGAACAGAGCTCTCAGCCCAACCCACAGCCCGTGACAACAACTCAACGGCAGAGCATAAAATTCAATCAGCAGCCGATCATCAAATCCCTCCATCCCGCCCTGATGAGCCCGTGTTAGAAGAAGAGCGACTAGCATTCCTTATGCCCTCACTGTATGCCGGACGCTGATATATATCGTGATAGCCTGTCATATACGGGACCTAGCTTAGTTCCCAGCGAACCTACGAAGAAGGCTGGGCTTTAGCCCCATTCTGTGGACTGGAAAGTCAAGGCTCAACGCACCGGAACCTAAGGAGCCCGCTGCCCCAAAGCCCGTAAGTGTGCGATTCAAGCTCTGGTCTGACTCCAGTGCCTAAGAACTCTGTAGACAGACTCCTTGAGAAGCCAGGCCCTCATCGGACACCCCCCGGGTCCCCGAGAAGGGAGAAGGCAAGCGCAAGGAGACCCGGTGTGCCCCAGCCCCAGCCGCGCAGCCTTGGCACCTGTAGGTGATCTGGTTCTTGCCCCACTTGGGCTTGCGGGGGAAGAAGTTGTAGTTGGCTACGTCGGGGTTGCCGCAGCGTGGTTTCCGCATAGTCTCGATGGTGCTCTGGTCGAGCTCCCCCGTCTGCGGGAGCCCGAAGAACTTCTGCATCTTCTTCAGGGTGTCCTTCAGCACAAACAGGTTGCAGCTCTCCTTGGGGCAGCCGTAGAAGGTGTTCAGATATTGCTGCAAGAAACGAACACGCGAGGCCAGCAGCCAGGGTGAGTGAAGATGGCGTCCTACTGACCCAAGCAGTCCGGGACCCAACGGTCCCAGATGGCATCCCGGGTTCCCAACCCCGCTCTGTCGCCCACCGGCTGAGTGACAGAAAAGCTGTAACACGTGACTTGGGGCACGGGGTGGGCGCTGACTATACGCCCCCTGTAGCAACTCTATAATGCGTGACTCATACAGAGAAAGACATTCAAGCACAGAGAGGTTAAGGAACTTGCCTACGATCCCACAGCGCACACATAGCAGCAGTGGATTCGGACCTAAGCCACCCGGCTCCAGAGCCCAGGCCTGGAACTCTGAACTCCCTGCCTCTCATCTGTACCTCCGCCACCAACGCTGATGACATCAGGACTGGTTTCCTCACTTTCCTTATAAGGAGATTCAAGGCTTATGTACCTGGACGCGAGGAGCAGACAGCTGCGGCTTCAAATCCCAGAGTGGTTAATTCTTTTTTTTTTTTTTTAAGATTTTATTTATTTATTTGTCAGAGAGAGAGAAAGAGAGAGAGCACAAGCAGGCAGAGTGAGAGGGAGAAGTAGGCTCCCTGCTGAGCGAGGAGCCCGATATGGGACTCGATCCCGGGACCCTGGGATCATGACCTGAGTTGAAGGCAGCCGCTCAACCAACTGAGCCACCCAGGGGTCTGTGGAGCGGTCATTTCTAAGAAGAAAACCATCCTGTCCTCTGTGCTCACTGAGGCCTAAAGCCAACAAGCCTCTCGGGAGTTTCAGGAACCAACCAGCTCATGTATCTGTTCAACAAATATTTTTGGACTCCTACCATGTGTCATGCCCTGTGCCCGTATGAGGAGACGCTGGTGAACAGGGCAGATGTTTCTAGTGTCCAGGGTTCAAATCCCTGTGCGAGGAGGTGGACGGCCCACAGTCAGTGGGAAATGGAGTGTGTGATGTGTGCTATGTCGGAATGATGAAAAGAACCCAGAGACCTTATTACAGGGGCCCTAACCTTGTTTGGGGGGGTAGATAGGAAAGGGGAATAGAGGATATAATAATAGTGACAATGAGAGGAAAGACAAAGGTTATCTCTTGTTGAGTGTTTACCATGCCCCAGGTACCCTTCAAGCTGTCCGGGATGAGCTTCCCCTCAACCCTGAAGCCCCACTATCACGCGGTTTGCAAAAGCAGCTGAGACTGAGAAGTGAAGTCACTTCCCCAAGGAGGCCAGTAGCTCCTGGCTCCCTGATGTGATGCCACACAACCTAAGTCCAGAGAAGTCTCCTCGAGCCTCCTCCTGCATGGCCTCCAGGCTATACAGACTTCCCCGTGCTGTAGGAGGGGTGGGGACCCACGGAGCTTTTCAGCCAGAAGCCATCTCATTAGGCAGGCCAGCTCCAGACCCCCGAAATAAGGAGCCCCCTAAAAATGTAAGGTCTCCCCACCCATTTGCCGTGCAGGGACAGAGGCCTATCTGCAGGGGAGAGGAGTGGTGGGGTCACATCCCAAGAAGGGATTCCTGGGGTGAACAGAGGGTACAACGATCCTGTCCTGGGCTGATTGGGGACCAGGACGCAGGAGAATAGATTTCTCCGGGGCTGAAGGAGTAAGGAAGCAGACATCTTGCAGGCTGGAAGGCACATCGGAGGGGTCCCCGCCCCCAAGGCACTCACAGGGTGAGAGGAAGTGCGCCTCTGACGCCCCCCAGGCCCCCTTGTGTAATGCTGCGGTTCCTCAGCGGGGAGCTCCTCCAGCCGGCCCAGCTTGCTGGCAAAACAATCTCTGAGCCACAGCTAGGAGCCCCGCCAGGAGGGAGGGCCGGCTGGCTGCGCTCCGACCTGCACCCGGGGCTCCATCCGCCCCCGCCCCACGCGCCAGGGCCCTCGTGCGCCCGCCCCTCCCTGCGCCTGGCGGGGCCAGTTCTCGGGTTCTCCAACCTCGCTGGAGAAGTTCGAGGAAACTTTCCAAGGTGCAACCCTTGACACTCCTGGCCAACTAGTCCATTGAGCCAGGTGAAAAAGATGCCTCCTCTGCTTTCCTCCTGCCCCCAAACTTGCCAAAAGATCCCCTCCAGGGCCTCTCTCCAGATGTATGCCAAAGGTCCC
>CM052803.1:24983696-25037034 GCA_028533885.1 Nasua narica | reverse complement strand
CCCCCCCCGTCTGTGTCCAAAAGTTGTTTACAAAGCGGCCCCCTTGTCAGATCCCCCAGATACTAGACACTGCCGCCCCGTTATTTACCAAAGAAGTCCCTTCCAGCTGTTTGCCAAAGCGTCCCCTCCCCACCACCACCGGTGAGAAGCCCACCCTGCCTGTCCCCAAAGTTGCCAAGTTGTTTATCAAAGGCCTTCTCCAGTTACTAAGGCTCCCCTACGCTTTGCCAAAGAGATCCTCCCTCCGCCAGCCAAAGACCCCCGCCCCTCCAACCAAGCCATTCCTGAAACTCCTCCCCACGCTGTGTGCCCACCGCGGGGGTGGCTGTTCGGGAGACCCCCTCCACCCCCCATCCTCCGAAGTTTCTCCGAACTTGACTCCCGCAGGCAGGCGCTGCAACTCACCACAGCCAGCTCTTTGTCCGTTTTGGGGGCGACATCTCCAGGGAACTTGATGATGGGCGACGGCGCGGCGGCGGCGCGGCCCAACAGGCAGCCCAGCACGCAGAGCGCCCGCAGCGGGCCGGCGAGCGCGCCCCGGGCCCCTCGCGCCTCGGTCATTGAGCTCCCGGGCCCCGAGCGTCGCCGGGGGGTCTCTGGCTCGGTGCGGGTAGCCGCGTCGCCGCCTGGCTGGCGCCTGCTCGGCCGCGCGGCGCTGCGCTCCGAGGGGCCGCTCGACTCGGTGGCCTCGGCTTGGCCCGGCTCAGTGGCGCATGGTCCGGCCCCCGCGTCCCCAGCCCGCGCCGCCGCCGCGCCCGTTCCCGCAGGTCCTGGCAGCCCCTTTGTATGTTTCAAGCCCCAGATGCGCAGCCTCCAGCCACCGCCGGAGGAAGTCTGGATGCAGCGGAAACAAGGGAGGGGGCAGCCGCCAGATGTGGCCTGCTGGGCTGGGAGGGCGCGGGCTGCGCAGGGAGGGGGGCGCGCTCAGGCCCGCCCCGCGCCGCCCCGCGCTCCCTCCCCTCTCTCCTCTCCCCGCCTCTGAGCCCCGCCGCCCACCGCCCTCCGCCCTCCGCTCCTGGCCTTGGCGTGCCTGGGCCCCGTGCGCGACCTCGGCACCCGGGCAGGCCAGCCTCAGGACCCCCTGCAGGGAAACATCTGGAGCGACTCCCTCTAGACTCTCCACGTCCTGAGGTTGGAGAGCAGTGTTGCCAGAGGGACGCCGTGGTGGTGGGGGTGGTGGGGGTGACGAGGGCAAGACTGCCTGCTGGTCCAAAATGGGGAGGTGGACCCAGAAACTGGATCAGCGGCGCGGATTGTCAGGGGAAGAGATTTTAGAACTTCAGAGATGAGGACAGGAAGCAAGAAGAGAGATGGACAGAAAAGGAAAGAGACAGAGAGATGGAAACAGGGAAAGTCCCTCCCTCTCCTTCCCTCCCCTCTTTCCTTCCTTCCCTCTTTCCTTGCTTCCTTTCTTCCTACTTCAAATATTGAAGCATTTGCTTGGCCTCAGGCATGATGCTGGGTGTGATACGCACACTTGGAAACAGCAGTTATGGTCCCCGTCCCTCCCTCTCTCAGGAAAGAGAATTAAGTGCTAAGGGGAAACTCCAGCAGGCTGTGTGAACATCTGTCCTTAGCCCCTAAACTAGTATAGATGGTCAGGGAAGGCTTCCTGGAAGAGGGGACGTGTCCCTTCTGAGCTACTACCTACAGAGACACAGGAGTCTTGAGTGGGGGTTGTGGTGGGAGGGACATTTCAGGCACAGGTGAGCAAAGGTCCAGAGGGAAGACAGACAGCAAGATCTCCTGGAGAAGGAAGTTTCCTCTATCTGAAAAGGGTGGGGGGCAGGGTGAAGAGGTGGACTGGGGTCAGCAGGGACTGGTTTGAGGAACAAAGTAACAGGTTGCAAGGGTCAGGAACCATCTGCCAGTGAGAGTCTTCGGGGGTCGTGGTGATGAGTCTGGACTTTCTCCTGAGAACCGGAAAAGCCTCCAAAGGTCTCAATGGGCTTCAGACATGCACAGACTTGCCTGGAGGCCCTGTGCTGTGGGCCTGCCGGCTCTCGTTCTGGAAGGAGGCCCTCTGGAGGGACTTAGCGCCAACGGGGGGGAGCCGGACCCCTCAGCCTGACCCCCGGGGAGAAGCCCTGCTATTTGGGGGAGGGTGAGTCTGAGGTCAGCGGGGGAGGGGATTGTTCCTGGCCCTGCCCTCATTTGACACAGGTCCATATCCTGTGGATAGCCAGAGAGCCAAGCTGCGGAGCCGAGAGCTGGGGAGATGGAAAAAGTTGTCTCACTAAAGCCGGCTTGCAAACTCGTGGCCTGTGGGCTGAATCCAGCCTGGACAGTGTTTTGAAACTTGGGCAACTTCATGTAGAAATCTGACTTTCTGGCTTTCTTTTAAAAATGCCCCAAGATCTGGCGGTCCTGGGTGCCAACTTTCACATGGCAGCCAGTAGCTGGAGCTCGATCTTGGCTGCCCCATTTAGATGAGGCGTGGGCTTTGGTTTGCTGCAGTCCCTACTGTTCTCTGTTGCCTCGCACGGGACGCGGCGCGCTCAGCTGTGCCCGTTTACTTCGCCTGCCCCATTCAGGGTGTAATTGTTTCTCAGAAGGCTTTGTAAGATGCTGGGGTCTCAACAACATAGCTTCGGGGCTCCTCTGCAGAAAGCAGCTTTGACTGTGCCTCTTTAAAAAAAAAAAAAGTTATTTTATTTATTTGAGCGGGATGGAGAGAGGGGAGGGGTAGAGGGGGAAGCAGGCTCCCCACTGAGCAGGGAGCCTGATGCGAGGCTCGACTCCAGGACCCTGGAATCATGACCTGAGCTAAAGCCAGACACTTAACCAACTGAGCCTTGAACGTGACTTTGACCACCTCTGTGGCTTTGGCATTCCGAGGGCTTGGCGTCCAGCGTAGGCGCCTGGTGCCCATTTCGAGATAGTAACAGCTGCAGAAATGAGGGAGGAGTGGCCGTGCCCCACAGGGACTCGGGCCCAAGGCACCCAGAGAGCATAGGCTGTGTCTCGTGGTAATGAACTTGTTGGTGACCACAGGAGCTCCCTGTGTTCCCCTTTCGCCGAGCTAATCCTGGTAGCCCCGTGTCGGTGTGGTGGAACCCCAAACGAAAGCAATTAGACGGGCGCCTGGGTGGCTCAGTTGGTTGGGCAACTGCCTTCGGCTCAGGTCATGATCCTTGAGTTCCGGGATCAAGTCCCACATCGGGCTCCCAGCTCCATGGGGAGTCTGCTTCTTCCTCTGGCCTTCTCTCCTCTCATGCTCTCTCTCACTTTCTCTGTCTCTCAAATAAATAAATAAAAGCTTTAAAAAAAAAAGAAAGAAAGAAAGCAATTAGACAAACTTTTGCATGGTAGCCGCCAAGATTTGGAGCTATGTTTGGGACTGTGGCATCTTTTAGGCAATCCTAATGTAGGTAGTGTAAAGGGATTGTGTAGTGGGGAGAACTGTGCCCCCCCAAAGGATACGTTCAAATCCCAACCTCCAGGACCCATAGTAAATGTATCCGTCCTCCTCTGGAAATCCAGCTGATCCATGAGTAGCATGACCCTTGCTTGAACTGTGTGGGTCCACTTATATGCAGATTTTTTCCGCCTAAATACAAGACTATAAATGTATTTTCTCTTCTTTATGATTTTCTTAATAGCATTTTCTCTTCTTTAGCTTCTCTTATTGTAAGACTATAGCCTGTAATATGTACATCTACCGTCCAAAGAGCATTCACTTGCTGTCTATATTATCAGTAAGCCTTCCAGGCTCGGAGGCTCAGGTTTGGCTATGCTCTGCTTAAAACTCTTTGCCGATGAAAACCCACTCTTAGGAAGAACCCTACTTCCTTGCCACGGCCTGCAGAACCCTCTCTGACCTGGCATGCCCTCTCCCATGGAGTCAGGGACCCAGGAGGGGGCAGATGGCCCTCCCGAACGAGGTTAATTCTAGGAAAGCTGATTGACGAAGGGATTAAATCCAAAGCGTGCTGGCGGCGGGGTGCCGGGGAAGCCAGCCTGAGGTATGGAAACCTGGGCCAGAAGCTCCAGGACTGTGACCACTGCGGCCCAGAGGGGTCCCAGGACAGGGGTCACAGGAAACCAACAGGAGAGAGAATTGCACAGAGCAGGTGCCCTCTGGTGGTAGTGGGAGGAGGGACCCAGGAAGGAATTCCCTCATCTTGTTCTCTTCCCTCCAATCCTTAGCTGGGCTCCGCCAGCCCAAAGCCAAGGGCAGGGAGCTGGGGCGTGCATTCTGGGAGGGGGCGGGGCATGGGGTGGGGGTGGGAGCACCTTCCGCAGGAGCAAACAGAACTCCCAACTCCATCTTAGAACATAGTTCCTGGACCGCCCAACTGACACAGCCGTCCCTCTTGGCCTGCCTGCTTCTTTTCTGTTAGGTCTCAGCTCAAATGCGGCCTCCTCTATGAAGCCTTCCTGGACTGGCCATCCCCCAGAAGGATACCACCCCTCAACCAGCGCTAGTTCCTTCCTGGAAGTTACAATAGCCTTGAAACAGTACTTTAATTTCTTATTTGCTTCATGACCCCTGCACTGGAATAGGGTTTTTCACAAAGAAGGTACTGTATTTGACAAAGAAATGGTTGAATTAATTAATGGTTCTCCCTGAGAGGTGGGGACGTGGGAAAAAAAAAGGCTCGGTAACCATGGGAGACAGTGGCGGGGTGGTCCCCTGAGTAAAAGGAGAGACGAGCACCTGAGGGCTCCAAACTGGGTAGTCTGGAAGTCATTTCGGGTACCTCAAACCTCTGCGGCTTCTCTTGTCTTCGAAAGGCCAGGACTCTGTCCTAGGTTTTCCCTTCCTGCTGTGCGGCGTGAGGTGAGGACAGACCACTTTAGACTTTGGGGGGTCTGAGGGCAGAGTTGTTCCTTTGTGACCAACAGCAGGAGAAACTTAGGGTAGACATCAGGTAGAACTTCCCCATAGTGGGAAAAAAAGGACTGAGATCTTAAAGCGTCCGTGAGGTAGGCTGAGAGAGTGGCCTCCCTAACAGGCAGAGACAGAAGACAGGCAGGACACGTTTGACCTTCCGTGGACTAGCCGGGTGGACACAAAGGCCTTCAGACAGCTCAAAGAGCCTGTCTGGGCTGGGACAGACAAGTGGGCCGTTGGCTTCCTTCCTTGCTGCCCCCACCTTGCCCGTTGGCCCTTCATTCTCTCCCCACCACGCCAACGTTGAGGTCTCTGAGTCCCTGAGTCACTGCCTCCTCCAGGGTTCGCTCCCTGCCCGCCCCCCATCCCTCCCGCTGGGCCATTAGCTCCAACCTCAGCCTTTGTTTTAGTCCAGATGTGTGGTCTCTGGCTGGGATGGTCAGGACAGAACGTGGTGCTCTTTGTGCCTGCTCAGCACTTGCTCCATTCTTCTGGTCGCTGCGCGCTGAGCTTGGCCTGGGAGTGGCCCTTCCCTCCCCGGTGGCCCAGGCCGGGCCTGAGGAGCCCAGAGTCTCCCCCCACCCCCAGGAGCGGGAGCCACTTGGTGGTTTCTATCTGCGGGGGTAATGGCTGCCTGAGGGCAGAGAGGGAAGCAGGAGGCACAGACTTAGGGACACTCGTGGAGACCCCCAGATCTAGCTTTACCTGAAACCAGTCTCGCCTGGGATTTTTCCATTTGAGGATTCCTTTTAGACGTTGTCCAATGTGAGTAGCATTTCTGTTATTTGTATCTAAAATCGTCCTGGGTAATGCATGTGATCCCGGGGGAGGGTCCGCCACCGGGCTGCTTCTGCAGGCGGGATGCTGCCCTGGGGGGTGGGGGGGATGCATCCTCAGTGGATGAGGCTGTGCAGTTCGTGGACCTGATGGTGCCAGTCGGTCTGTCTGCCTGCCTCTCTATCCGCACCTCACCGGGGCATCCTCGAGGAAGGGACCACCTTCCTGCCATGGACTTGAGCAGACAAAGAGAAGTACAAAAATACCAGGAGGTAGTGAGCTCCCTGTGCTTGGACGCATCCAAGAAGGCCAGGGCTCCTGGCATCAGGGAGGCTGCAGAGAGGACTCCTGTAATCTGTCCTCTGCAGGGGTGGGCTGATGTGCCGCTGGCATCCCCCTTGGACCAGCTCTACCCGGGCAATGATCACCAGCTGCTGATGTGCTGGGGGCCAGCGGTCAACCCTTTGGGAACAGCCTTAGCAGAAGTGCGTTACCCACCCTTGCCTTCCCAAGGCCATATCCGCTTCCTGGAAGAGCATTCTCAACTGGCAGGAGCCTCCATCCTCACGCCCCGGTTGGATGCCTCTGAGGTCATACAACGAGCATCAGCACCAGGAGACCCCCGGGCTCTCTGACACCAGAGCCCTTGCACCCAACCATGACACTACCGGGCCACCCTGGAGAGATGGGGGAAACTGAGGCACAGAGAAGGATTCGGTCAGGTCACATGATAAGGGAAAGAAAATCGGCAACCCCAAGGGGCTCACTTTGAACTGGGAACTGTAGCCGGTACCTTCTCTTAGGTTGCTACACTCAGTCCTCCCAATGAACCCCTGACTGGGCTATGAATAGGAGGGAAAGTGAGCCCAGAGAAGTTAGGAAACTTGACCAAGGACACACAGCATGTACGTGTAGCACTGGAACCTGAGTCTATTGACTCTTTTGCCCGCAGCAGCTGCTACGTCCCCAGCCACGGGGTCCTCTGTCACCCAGCTCCCCACGCCCACTGGCTTCCACCCCCTTCCAGCACCCCTGTAGCCAAACATTGCCTCTCCGCCACTCTCAGCCCACTGGTTTCTCCTTTGCTCAGGGGTGTTCTTCCAATGCCCTCCCTTTGCTAGTCCATGGCTCTCCCCTACTTTGGAGCCTGCTCAGAACTCACCCCCAGGAAGCCCTCCTTGGTTCAGAGCCCTTGTTCTGCAACCACGCTTGAGGGCTGCCTATAGTTTCCTGACCATGTGACTTAATCCCACGGAGCCTCATTCCCCTTCTGTGTCCAATAATCATAAGAGCCACCTCTCAGGGCTATGGGGGAGGATCTCTTTGTAGTAAATGCTTAACACAGTGCCTGGCATGCATGCAGTAGGCACTTAATAATGAAATGATTGCCACCTTTATACTAATTGTTTTCCACAGGGCTCACCAAGCAGGCCTGTGTGTATGTGTGTGCATCTGTTCGAGTGATCAGGTCTTTGTTGAGCACCTACTGAATGCAAAGCCTTTGCCCTGGGAGCAAGTGCTGAGATTATTGGCAGATGGGACAGGGGGTTGGGAATCCATCACCCTGAAATAAACTGGGTCTCCCCTGGCCTCGGGGCTCCTCCTTGTGGCTAAAACGCACCTTAGCAGAGAAGGAGGTGTGTCTGTACCCCTCTGACCTCCTCGGATTCTGTAAAGCGGGGGAGGGGGGGTATCCTTTTCCCTGCCACACAGCAGAGGTGCGGCTCCTTCTGAAGGCGGGCTACGCCATCTGGTGGCCACTCTTGGGGAAGCAGCCGCAGGGCTCTGAGCAGCCTGGGTCCGACCATTTCTCTGGGCTTGTGGCTCCATCTAGTGTTATTAAGGCGCCATTACAGCCTCTCGGTTTCAACCTGAAAATTACGGGAGACCTGTTCTTGGAGGGTTCCAGGATTCCCCTTGAATCAGAATTTGGGAATTGGGAGAATGCTTCCTTAGGACCTTTTGATGACATTCCAGGTTATTATAACTCTGGGAAAGGTGAAGTTTGATAAGCATGCCTTTTTTTTTTTTGATAAGCATGCCTTTAAAGGGACTTCTGCGGATGTATTTGTAGCCTCTCCACACTTGCTCAGTAATAAAATAGCCACCCACTTCATGTCTGGGGTTCTCATTTCCAAGATGAGGAAACTGAGGCACAATCAGTGAGCACCTACCCAGGCAATCTGTTGTGGAGCCCATCCTCCTAGCCAGCCTCGGTGCCCCAGTGCGGGCAAAGTTTGGCTTTTGCACCCTGAATGCCATCACGGTCACCGCTCTGGGCGTCCTCGGCCAGGCTGCCCGCCCCCTGTCTGGGTATCCTTATTCCTATTTGCTTATTTACCTGGTAAAGGCTTAATGACTAACTACAGTCACTGCTTTCATGGTGCCTACATTCTAGTGGAAGGAGACAGGCAACACAAAGCAGACACGGCCATAGATAAAGTGATTTTGGCTGGTGAGAAGACCTTTGGACGATGGTCTCAAGATGATCTGATGGGGAAATCTTGAGAAGGGGTGGTGGGGTGGGAGGCTTTGAGGGGAATGGACTTTAGATCTGAGTTCGAAAGAAAGAAAGGGAACCAGACATGTGCAGAACCGACAGAAAAGAGTTCTAGGTAGAGAGCATGGCACGTGCAAAGGCCCTGTGGTAGGAGCAAGCTTATTCTATTTGAGGAACAAAAAGCAGGGCACTGTGGCTGCTGCAAAGTGAGTGAAGGGCACAAGAGACATGTGTGGATTTGATCACCAACCATGTGTCCCCTCTTCCTCTGGGGGAGTTCTGTCCTTCCCACTGAGGACAGTGTTGCAGGGAAGGTAATCTGGCACACTTGCCTTCACTCTTTAGCGGCCAAGTGCGTCCTTGAAGCCTACTGGGGCCAGGCCTTTCCTCTGGCTACCCTACGGGTGGGCTGTGATCAAGGCTCAGCTGATGGGGTGCCCATGAAATCCTGAGTGACAGAAACATAAAGAGAATTCTGGCAGCCCAAGCATGCTGGCTGCGGGGCCTCATGGACTAGTATCCCAGTCTTGACCCTGTCTCGGTTGTGAGGCTCTTGCCTTCCTCTCTGTCATCACTCCAATGACCCCCATTGCCTTTAAGTTAGTCAGGGTGTATTTCTGCCACTTGTACGCAAATAGCCAGAAGGGTTCATTGTGGCAGAAAAGGAGGATGAAGTTGGGGATCGGTGGGGCCAGATGATGCTATTGGGCTGAGCTAAGGAGTTGGATTTTGCCCCGAGGACAATGGAAACCCGGGGATGCCTCTATCGCTACCTTTCTGAGATCCTAGGACTGCAGGTTGGTGGCTCCTTCCACAGGGATGGCCTTATTCCACCAGCCCCTGTCCAGAATGCCCCCCTTCCCCACCCAGGCCCAGGGCTGTACCCCACTCTACACCTAGCAAGCAACTGCCTTCAGCAGGTGCCCAGGCAAAGGACAAGAAGCTCTTGGCTTTGAGACGATTTGTCTATTTCCTGTGCCTGTGCGTTCGTTCTCTGCATGGCTCAGAGAAACGCCTCTGAGACGTCATCCCCTCCACGTGCCCCAGTGAAAGAAGAGCAAAGTGGGAAGGAAGGGGAGATGGACAGTAATAAAATCCTACACATTGTGGGGCCCCGGGAGGGGGCTGGGGAGAGGGCTAGGGAGCCTGAGGGTCAGCCGGTGTCCCCAAGTGCCTCCTGCCCTTGAATTCCGAAGCATCAGGAACCAATCATGGTACCAAACAGCCAGCTGGTGACCCCAATCCTTATGCCCCAACAAGCCCTGGCTATTGGTTTTCCAAGAATCCAGAAAATCCCTTCGCTGTAGGTACCACCCTCCCCCTCCCCCAGGTTGGCCACAGATGCCAATTGGCTCCTTTCTGCCCCCCAGGGCTTCGGCTCCGTCCTTCCCCTTAGCTCCACTTCAGTCCCCTGTCCCCCACCCCCACCCCCTGCCACAGCCTCCAGGCTCTTGGAGCCCCGAGTGGGACACCCAAGTCAGTCCCCAAGTCTGGAACTGTCTCTGGGTGCTGTTCCCGCTCACCAAAATCGCCTGGTGCTTGCCTCCCCACCTTGGTGACCAGCACTAAGGGTTGACCAGTCCCTTCCTTCACCTGGTGGAAGTTCACCGGAGTACGTGCCTCCGGGCCAGACTCTGGGAGGGATTTAGGGTGGGACTGCAGGTGAGCAGCTAGGAGGGAGACCTATGAAAGCGATGGGGGGGGGGGTCCACAGTGCGACCTGTGGGCGATGCCCCGTCTCCCTAGGGAATCTTCATGAGGCACATCACCCCCAGCAAAGCAGAGTGGGAGAGAGGGAGACCAGCCTCCTTCGACGCCTATAGGTTCTCCTTGATGCAGATTCCCAGAGGAACCCCTCCACCACCCCTTTATGAGCAGTACTTGCCCCATAAACTCAGTTTCCTTGGGCTGGTTGTTCGACGATCTCTCGGAATCTCAGGTTTTCCCCATCTGTAAAAGAAGTCCACCAGATATCTACCTCGGGGGGCTGTTCCGAGAGGCTTAACAGAGATAACCCTTCAAATATGCCTAGTACGCTGCCTGGAACATAGTAGATGCTCCGTAACTATTTGTTGTTGTGAATGAGTGCCGCTCGATCCCGGACCCTCTGCAGCCCCTGCCCCCCACCTCCTCCCACCCCCGAGCCTTCTCCACCAATACCCACAAAACCGTCTTCATCTCCGCCGTGACGACAGCGTTTCTGTTCTCCGATCCATGTCAACTTTGTAATCGCTTTGCGAGGATGGAGAGGGAGGGACACCGAGAAACATGCCCCCAGACGACTTAAAATTATTGCCATTCAGGGATCAGAAGACAAAGATTACTTGCCTGTTTCTGTCTCACAAACAAATTAATGGAGTCGCAGCTTTTGGTGCAAAATACGATTCTTGTCGAAAGGATTAGGCGTGCTCAATCCAGCTAGGATATGCTGTGAGCGTGTGTGTGTGTGTGTGTGTGCGTGTTCAAGCAAAGTCATACTAATCATACATTTACAACTAATAAATGGGGCCCTTTAATTCCTCCCCAACAAGTCTTTGAAATATAATCTGTCATTTCAGACCTACAGAACACGACTTCTCATAATTATAATTCTCCAGCACGCATTACTCCTTTTATTAAATTCATTTTTTAAGAAATCCAGAACCTTCTTTCTTTCTTTCTTTCTTTCTTTCTTTCTTTCTTTCTTTCTTTCTTTCTTTTTTGTTGACTATCTGTGTAATCTGTTGAATAAATGTCGTTGGTTCTTATAGAAGAAACATACACGCTGCTATCGATTGAAATATAGGGAAAGACAGAGAAGATGAATGAAATATACACTATTTCTTAGCAACAGGTGCATATGAAAGAAGAGCGAACCCAAGCTTCTCTCCCCATCCCCACTTCTCCAAAAGGGCAGCTGGCCCCATGAAAGCAGAGCGTTTGACACACTGGAAAGAACACATATGTTCAATCATGGTCAAGTTATCCGCTGAAGAAGAGGCCGACCCACACATTTGGAAAAACACTTGAATAAAGACCCCAGGCTGGGTGACCCAAAAACACAGCCTGAAAGGCTCCAGCCCCCTGACTATGTGCAGGAGACTATATGGGCCCCCAATCTATGCCATAAAGGGAAAGATAAGCTGATAAGGAGAACAGAAACTTCGGACTCAGCAAAACAGGCACAGAGAAAGCAGGGGTCCGTGATCTAGTAGCAACATCCTGAGCTCTTGGTACAGAATAGCCCAGAAGCGGTGTTGCGGTTTTGCAACCCCAGACATATTTGAGCCGATGCGTCATCAGCCAGCCCAAGATAAAGGCTGCTTGGACCCCCTCCTTGTGCCTCAAGCAGCTTGAGTGACAGTCAAGTGTTTAGCACGAACCGGGTTCCTTTGATAGAAGTGTGAGGGACAAGAGAGGAACAGGCTTCAGGCAAGTCCCTTGTCTTTTCCGATCCTTAGTTCCCCTTCAGCAAAATGGTTTTCCCCCCAGTAGGCCAGTTACCTGCCAATGTCACACCTGCTCTATGCAGTCTCTGTGCTGGGCACTGGGGTTGTAGAAGCGACAAGTCGAGGGACGGGTCCTCACAAGGTATCAGTGGCATCAGGTAGGGGACAATTAGGATTGGCCTCTTCCCAAAGCCTTCACCTCATCAACAAGAAAGGCCACCACCTCCAGAGCGGGGCCTGCCTTGCTCCTGCTATTAAGAGACCCCCCTCCCCCCCAGTCCCCTACCAGGCACAAGGACCCCTGGGGACACGGGGAGGAAGTCATGATTAGAGTCATTTCTGTTTTATCGTCTACACTTACACCGGGAGGCATTGGTGACTCTTCAATGGAGGACAGATGGATGGATGGATACAGAGATTAAGGAAGGGACATCCCTGGGACCTAGTAGTCCCCTCCCAGGACCAAAATTCATCCACACACGTTTTATTTTGTACCTACGTGGATCCATGCAAAGATTTTAAATTTTGAATAGCATTAACAAATATAAATATTACTTAAATATTTAATAAGTAGTCAATACAAAATCATGAGATCTCACATTTGAAAAATGCAGACTTCTAGATTCTTCCTTAAAAAAAAAAACTCAGAAGGCATAGTGATGCCAGGTTGGCACTCCCACATGTAAACCATCTTGAAGCGGAGTAGCCACTGCCCCTTTTGAGCGGACAGTGACTTCTAGCTCGTGGCAATCCCCACCACTCCCTCCGCTGCCCCTTCCCTACAGCCTCCATTACGTCACTTGTCCAGCCTCATAGTATCTGCATTTTCAATTCCTGAGTTAAAAAAATTCCCATGTCCCTCTTGTTTCCCTCAGTTCACTGATGCTGCACCCAGCTGATCTGAAAAGCTAATGTTTTCTCTTATTTCCCCCTAATTTCCAGCCCATCCCTTATTCTGCAGTTCTGGGCTATGCAACCAAGAAGGCTGATCTATGCTTTCAACTGCGGCAGCTCGAGATCCAGGGAAGCCTCACGCAGGATCTGCGGGTCCCTCCAGTCTCCCAGGGGGATGGGAGCGGCCTGGACCAGGGCTCCCCCCCATTGGAAGAGTAACAGGGGTGCGCTGAATACTTGTACTACCTAGTGGCCAAGCTAGCAGGCTTGAGGGAAGGAGTAGCCAGCCAGCCAGCCGGAAGTTAAAAGGGAATGATTTCTGAGAATGTCCCCTATGCACTTTTGTATTTCATTGACATTTTAATTAAGACTGGAGCACTCTTCGGGGAGCTCTGCTCTGAAGTTGAAATCACTTTAATATGCTGCCCTCGCATAAAGCTAGAGATGAATGGAAGCCTGGAGTTCTCATATGTTTCCTGGTACTTAGCGATTTTTTTTTTCACAATGCATTATGATGTTAAGACGGTTTATGAGTTTCTATTGGCTGAGTGCAGCCATATCGAATTATAATTTTACCCAGTGGATTTTGGTCTAAGAAGATTAAAGGGCGCCCAGGCCTTCCCCTGTGGGAAGGAGGTCCCAGGCTCACCTCGAGCTCAAGGAAATTTCCAGGAGTTAACACCGCTGGTAGTGAGAAGGTTATTGTCCAGTCATGTCTATAGAATCACAAACTTAACAGCGTATTCTAGAAGCTGTCCTAGCTGGGGGTGAATCCATGTGTCCTGGGAATTTACGATTACACGAGAACCTCCTCAATCCTTGTGTTACAAGTTTTTGTTTACAGAGCTGTGTACTTTCATGTCTTGTCTTGGTGTTTAAATTTTTCCACTTCGTGGCTGAACCCTGCACACAATCAGAGGTTCACGATGGGAAGTATTCCCACCATGCTTTTACTGATAGCATGGGTTGGTGTAATTCTCCAATAGCCCTTGTTCTTATCAGAATTGTTTCACCTGTATCACCTCCCTCGTGTGCAAGATGCCTCCCGCGAGCATTGGGAGTGATCTTGGCATTGTGGAATAATCACGTAGCCTCCAAACAGTGTAATAAATGTAGAAGGCTGAAATATCCCAAGGTTTGGGAATTTCAAAGGGGTGGGGGGAATGGCTTACTGAATAAATGTCTTTGGAACAACTGAGCAGTCATCTAGGAAAAAAAAAATAAAATAAAATTAGGCCCCTACCTCCCAACTTATATCCAAATAAATTCTAGATGAATCCATGTTTGTATACATTCAATAATGCATAAATGGATTGGAAGGAAATATAGAGGAACTTAAATAATCTCATACAAGGCTTTGGAGCAGGCTCTGTCGAGCACCCTGGGGTGCGTGGAGCCCTGCCGTAGCAAAGAGATTCCTGAGCTGAGACATCTGGGTCAGTCTTGGCCTTGCCAGCGCCTTGATGGGTGATTGGCCAGGTGTCTTCTCCCTTAGTTTTGTTACCCTCTCTGCTGAAATGAGAGGGTTGTTATACATTCACTGTGAAAAAAGAGGTTACCATGGTAACAGGCATCAGTGGTTTTGCCCCCAGTCCTGGCCTCCATTTAGAATTCCCTACTCTCAGGTTTGGGGAGGTTGGGCCAAGAGGAATCCATCCCCAGGTCCAGGTGGATGTGTAACCTCGGGCACCATAATTGGTTCCATGATGGACAAGTGACTCCATCAGAGCCATGGAGATGCCCAATGGCTGTTGTTTAGATTTCTGGGCAGAAGTACATGCTGCTTTTCATGGGACCCAACCTCAGAAACATGTGTAGCTGGAGATGCTGGCAGCCATTTTGTCACCATGAGGGAAGCATCTGCTTGAGTTTGGGGCCAACACAATCAAAAGCGAAGGAGAGAGATAAGAGAAACTGAGTCCTAGGGAACTTGTCAGAGCACCTCGATCCACCCCTGTACTCTTCCGTTGCATGAGATGGTAAACGGGATTGTTACCACTATTTACAGAACCATATCCAACATGGGTTTCCACCATTTAGAGCCCAGTGACTTAGTCCTAACTTGTGCCATGATCATCAGACACCTCTCAGCTCAGGAATCCCAAAGGTTCACAGCTCCTGCAAGCCTCTCTAAAGTGAGCGGGGCCGGCTGTAGGAAACTGGGTCATAAGACTTCCACTTCGGATACCCGCCTCTACCAGAAGCCATTCCCGACCTGCCAGCGTGGTGAGGGCCTGCCGGCCGCAGTGCCCCATGGGGAGGAGGAAGTGGTGGCCCTTCCCGTGATGCAGAGATATCGATGAGTTCGACCGTGTCCCGTTGCTTCAGAGCACCACTCAGGGATGTCGGGTAATAAATGGTGCCTTTTATAATCTTTTCAAACCAAAATTTCTGAGGGGTTTATCACCCCTCCAGTAGCTCAATTTGTGGAGCGCTTCCTGGGTGCCAAGCACTCTCCATCGGCTCACGGCATCGTCACAAGAGCCCTGGATGGGGGTGATCCTGTCCCCTTTCTAATGAGGAGACAGAGGCCCCAACCTACTCTGTGTCCTGCCGAAGACCACACTCCCTGAGGAAGTGCCGGGACCCGTCACATCCCCTTGGAGCTTCTCCGGACCGTCGTTTGTGGGTCAGTCAGTAGAGAGCCACCGGGTCACTCACCTGGACCATGGGATCCTCAACCTGGTCCAGGTGTCCAGGTGAGGAGGAAGGGAGGGAAAGGAGAGAAAGAAGAGAACAAGGATCAGGAAAGGCAACAGTTAGAGTAGATGGAGCCTGTTAAAGTGAAGGGCTTTCAGACTCTTTGGCTCCATGGTCCAAGCCCAGCCCCCGCGCTTGGTTTGGAAGAGAGAACCATCAGAGTTGTTGTAGGGAATGGACTCTGGAAGCCAGTAGTTAACTCTGGGCTTTGCCATTTGACAACTCCTGCCCTCTGCAAACGTTGTTAACTTGTGTTGCCAGGGGGAGGGAGGGGAACTGCCTGGTGCCTGGGGGCGGCAGGGGTGGGGCAGGGAGGGAGGGGAGAGGGGAGGGGGGAGGGGGGCGGTCTCAGCTCTCACTCTCCCATCTCCAGAACAACCTGCCCCCGCCGTGGGGGGAGCTTTCCATTGCTCTTGCCCTCTTTGCACTTCGGGAAGTAAAAACCCAGCCCCCGCCACCCTCATGTGCGGCCACAAGGGAGCCCCGAGGAGTGTTAAAATTCAGCTGGAGTGTCACCCAGTGCTCCAGAAGCCTAGATGAAGGGAAGGGATTTCAGGCAAGAGGAAGAAATAAAATAAAGAGGCAAGACTTAAAATGTCCTGTGAAATGGAGAGCATTTGGCCCTCGGCACACATGTCTGTGGGAGATGACTCAAGTCCTTTGTAAAGTGGTGAGTTTTGCGTGAGCGCAGATGCATTTTGTTTTCCTGGGAGGAATCAGTGATTAAATTATAAGAAACCAAGCTAAAAACCAGGCTGCTCGCGCGTTTCCCACCCCTCCCCAGTGTCTCCTGCTTATGAGGTGCCAGCTTTGTCTTGGAAGCTTTAGTTTAAATGTCCAACACATCCTATTAATGAAAGTAATAAGCTGTTGTTTATTACATGTCATAATGGGGAATATGACTATTTAATATAAATCTGACATTTAAATTCCACTTAGTTCTGCAATGTGGACGATATCAAGGCATAACTCTTTACCCCAGAGTAAAAACTCCCTGGGTCTGCATTTTAAAGCATTGAAGTTTTCAAAGTAATCAGGTTCCTTTTTTTTTTTTTTCCAGAGGAACCAAATTGTGAAGACATCTGTTCTGTTATTAATTTCACATAAATCTTAAGCTCCTCAAGGCCAGAAATGAGGCTTCATTCACGTCGAATTAATGAAACATGATTGCCTTGCATAGAAATGCTGTCACACAGTTCTGAGCTGCTTATAAGCACTGCGTAAGCTCAGAATCTGCCAGGGGACAGCCGTGCGAAATCCGCCCTCCCCTCCCCCGGCCCCCCGAAAACAATATCTGAAAATATCACAACACTAACTATATCCTGAAAGATTAATAGCTGATGAACCTTTCTGGGAAATGAATCAGACTTTCTCGGGAAAGGATACAAAAACCCAGGGTAAAAGCAGATTGCACGATGTCAGAGCTCTTTGGATACAGTTTAATAACTGTAGCCCGCCCTGCACCCTATGGGGGGGGGGGCGGGGAGGGAGGGTCCTAGCGGATCTGGCAGAGGTGTCCCTTGGAAGGATGCTGGAGACAGAGGGTTCGAAATGGGAAAGCTGGGCTGGCCTCGGCATGATACGTGTGTCACGCGGTGTGGGAGCAAGTGGGCGTGTGTTCACACGCGTGTGGGCGTGTGTTTATTATATGTCATAATGGGGAATATGACTATTTAATATAAATCTGACATTTAAATTCGTAGGTGTGTGAATGCGTAGGTGAACGAGGGCGTGTATATGAGGGGATGATGCACGTGTACGTGTGTGTGTGTGCGCATGGATGGGAGTCCGAGGTTGTGTGCGTGTGAGTGTGAAAATGTGTCATGGCTATGTGTGCGTCTGTGTGAGCGTCTCTGTGTGTGGTTTTGTGTGTATGTGTGAATGCGCATGAGCGTGTGTGCGTGTGCACATGTACGTGTTTTGTAGGTACGTGTGAGCGTGTGTGTGGAATGTGTGTGTCTGTACGAACTTGGGTGTGCGTGTGTGTCAGAGATGTGTGTTCGTATGAGCGTGTGAACACACGCCTCGACACACACACACACATAGATAGGAACCTCTCAGGATAGACCCAAATCAGTCCGTTGGAGATCGCACCTCGGGAGCTCGGCACAATCTAAGGCCCGTTTGAGCTCTTCTTGAAAGGAACTCGCTTCTGGGGTTTTGGGTGTGTGGGGCACAATTTTTTTTGTCAAATAACCGAATTTTCCAGCAGAAAGATTGTCTGGAGGGAGGCCTGGAGAGGGGAGCCTGAGATTTCTTAATCAAACTTCCAAGTGTTATTTTTGGTCTTCCGCTGAGCTGGGACCCAAAAAAGGAATCTGCATATGATATTTACATCTCGAATCTTCAGAGCCTCATTAGCTTTGATATTTATTTATTTATTTATCTGCAAAAAGGAATTTAAATCAAACGGAGGGGCACAAAGGCAAAACCTTTGAATGCAGTGCAAAATTAATTAAAGCAGGCAGCCGATGGGTAGAGTGGAATACCATCGAACTCAGAGAGAAGACAATGAAACTAATTAGACCCTGATGGGAAAATCTCTCCGAGTTTAGTGATCACCCATTGGTAATTAATAAATCACAAATATTGGTATTAGAAGAAATCCCCAGAATTTTAATCCCCCCGATTTTCTAGAAGTTTCCTTCCTTTCCTTAGATCCTGATCTTCCAAACCAACCAAATTATTGGAGGGGGCTGTGTTTATTTAGTTTTGGAGAAAACAATCTAGTTGATGACAGCAACCGGTTAGCTCTCGTCAGCTGTCCCCAAAATAACATATAGGTGGACTGAATTTCACTGACGGCCGATAAGGACACAACCAAATGCAAGGGAGGTTGATCTCCAACAGTCAGAGTTTTCACCCAAGTGGGAGAATCAATTTGTATATATGAAGAGATGCAGTCCTGGCTACATTTTTGCCCCTGGACATTTCGAGGCTTTGTTTTGCCATCTATGCTTTGTAGATCTGTGAAAAACATTTCCATCCACCCAGTCAAAAAATCCTTGGCCAACAAAATAAGAGAGGCTTTTAGCTTCGTTTAGCATAAGACAGCATCAGGGGTCCAGCTTTCTAGTCGGAGTTCTTTTGAACGAAATGATCAGTTAGTATTTATGCTTTTTGTCCTTCTGTATCACGCAACAGCACAATTTCATGCATAACCTGCCTGTCGCAAAGTTTTCAAGTTGGCCTTGTGTGTTTTTCAGCTTCTTTTAGAATCTCCTCCCTACCGCCCTCCCTCCCCGTCTGCCCAGCACTAAGTCCCTCGGGATGACCCTGGGTCATTGCAAACTTAAAGACATGGAGCTTTGAGAAACACCCTGATAAACCTGTTTGATTTTAAAAGATGCATAAAAGGCTAGTGGTGGAATTTCAGGTTTTATGGCAGTTGGATGAAAGGGACATTTTTGAGCAAAAAAATCTCTCTGGCGATTTCTCAAAACCATTCTCCTCCATTGTATAGAGATGGCCTTGTGTAGCTAAGTCAGTAAATTAAGCCGGATCTCAGTTTTCTACTGTGTTAAAGGGAAGGAGCTGAACTAGAACTAGAATGATCTTTATGATTTGTTAAAATTGATGTAATTTGTGATTCTAGCACACACATCACGCATACGCATCTATATATGTATATGTGTGTGTGCATATACGTGTGTGTGTGTGTATGTACATATGTATATACGGAGAAAGAACTTTGTTAGGTATAAAGAAAACAAGAAAAACAAGGCTTGGGGCGCCTGGGTGGCTCAGTGGGTTAAGCCTCTGCCTTCAGCTCAGGTCAGGATCTCAGGGTCTTGGGATCGAGCCCCGCATCAGGCTCTCTGCTCAGCAGGGAGCCTGCTTCCCCCCCTTCTCTCTGCCTGCCTCTCTGCTTACTTATGATCTCTATCTCTGCCAAATAAATAAATAAAATCTTTAAAACAACAACAGCAACAAAACACAAGGCTCTTCCTTATAAGTAGAATATGGATTCATTTATTCGCCGTGTGTGTGTGTGTGTGTGTGTGTGTGTGTGTGTGTGTGTGATCTATGGGAAACACACAGTTCTTCTACATCCTTTCCTTTAACCCTTAAACAACCTTCCCAGATGGGTATTCCTTACTGGAGTGATAGTCAATCTATGTAACGTCCGTAAATCATGACATCCGCCAATCAGAAAAGACACCTGGCAGAGTCCTGGATGCTCTTGTCTGGGCCAGATATTCATTGAGGATGAGAGGGGTGGCGTTTGGAGGAGATAGGGAAAGAGCCGGGGTGGCTGGCAAGGTGGATGGGGTGCCTGGGAGGCTGTTTCGCAACTGGCCTGGGAAGCGCTCTAATTTTTAAATAACCGGTACAAGGCAGTCCCACTGGATGCTGGGAAATATCAGCCCTGAATGTCAGTCTTCCCCTCTGCAGAGGACAAACGTGAGGATCTGGGGGAGCCAAGGAACCCTCTCAAGGTCAACCCTCTAGGCAGCGACTGCCCTGGATTGGAAGCCACTTTGAGCCTTTAAGTCGCCCAAGGTCACGTTCTTAACCGCTGTGCTGACTGTAAAGAGCTTTCTAAGCTGACCTCAATATGTCCCAGGCTGGCCCAGCATTTCTTTATAAGGAGAGGTTCCAGAATCCTGGTTGAGTGGTGGTGGAGCTCCCAGATTTAGCAAATACGGGACACTCCATGAAATCTGAATTTCAGAAAAACAACGACAACGTTTTTGTATATTTTTAGCACATTGCACAGGATGCACTTACGCTAAAGAAACCTACTCGTTATTCACCTGAAATTCAAATGTAACTGGACGTCTTGGGTTTTTCTGGCTACTCTTAAGTGGTCACAGCAATGCTAAGATATGTCAGTCTGTAGAAACGTTTTCTTTTCCAGAAACTTCCTCCTCCAAAGCCCACGGGTCTCGTCCTCAGTCACTCCATGCCCTGTACCTTCTTGATTCTAAAGTCAAAATGTCGGAGTAGGGGTCGCTGAAGCCAACGCCCTCCCTCTCTCTGCCCCCTCTCCACTGCAGAAGGCAGAAGCCCCGGCCCCGTGGCTTGGCTCTGAAGCCGGCAAACACGGTCCACGAGGCGTGTCCTCCTCTCTGAAGCACATGGAAACTATTCCCTTCCAGAAGGCCTTCCTGGTTTTTCAGCTACAGTTACAATTTCTGTGGCACCCCCGCCCCAGCTCAGATGGTATTTATTAGAACCCATTGCTTTTGACAAGAAAACGGCATCTTAATTAACGGTTGGCAACCCAAAGTCTGTTTGCAGTTGAGAAAAATGAAACAACGCTACGAAGCACGCAACAGGGTGTCTACACTCGGGGGAGGGTCTCCTCTGTTTCAGCACCCTGGCTTCATCGGAGTGTGGAGTGCATGGTCAGGGGACAAATGGAAATGAGCCACAAGGCTTTAGAGGAAGTGTTTTCATGGCAAGGATGGGGGGCTTGTTCTAGAGCTGAATCCCTCCCTTCCTGGGCCACGCTCCAGGGGGCGGATGGGGGGTTAAAGAAGGTTGTTTAGGATTCAGAGACCAGCCCATTGTCCATGCCAGTGAGTCAGTTTCTGGGGTCAGGTGGAAGTGGGGAGAATCTGGTTCGGCCCACCTTGGAACCAAGACTGAAATATACTGGAGGATAGGGGCTCAGGGGGTTGACATTTGGATTGTTGATTTCTACTCAGGTCATGACCTCAGGCAGGGTCCTGGGATTGAGCCCTGCGTGGGGCTCCCGCTCAGTGTGGATGGAGTCTGCTTCTCCCTCTCCCTCCATCCCTCCCCCTGCTCCCCCATGTTCTCTCTAAAATGAGCAAATAAATCTTTAAAAAATAAATAGCTGGCGGAGAATTCAAACACCTATTCTCCGGTGGGGCTCGTTAACTTGGCTTTCATGGAGCAGAAAACCCCTGGAAAATCCCCTTCCCATCCATGGGAAGAATTCAGGGAGCGCATGAGCTCGCACAGGAGAAAGTTGCACACACACACACCTGCACACCCCATGGGCACACACACATATTGGGGGGTGTGAATTTCTAACTGAAAGTCAGCATTTCCTTCAGTTTCAAAGGAAAGTTCCTTCAGACAACAAACCACAACTGGATCAGCACTATTACTTGTGACTTGTGTGTCTTTTTCATGCAACAATATCACAGATATTTCAAGCCATGTGATAGTTCTTACAGGATATCTTGAAAGAGACTCATTACTATCCTGAAATAGCTACGAGACCCACTTCTATATCCTGTTATTTAAAGGTTGGTAAAAGCACATGAATTACTGGATCTTTTAAAGTTATTTGGATAATGGTCATTCAATAGAATTTTTTTTTTTTTTGCTTTTTTGTTTTTGTTTTTGGGTTCTTTTTTTCTTTTCTTTTTTTTTTTTTTGTATCCTTGTGAAATGTTACTCTGTAATGAAATGTGAGGACGTGATGCTGAATGACACGAGCCAGGCACAAAAGGACAAATACTGGGGCGACTGGATGGCTCAGTCGGTTAAGCAGCTGCCTTCGGCTGGGGTCATGATCCCAGGGTCCTGGGATCGAGCCCCACAGAGGGCTCCCGGCTCAGTAGGGAGCCTGCTTCTCCCTCTCCCGCTGCCTGCCACTTCCCCTGCTTGCTCTTTCTCTCTGTCTCTCAAATAAATAAATAAATAATCTTAGGAAAAAAACATCAAAAAAAAAAAAAAAAGACAAATACTGTGTGGTTCCACTCAGATGAGGGTACCGAGAGGAGTCAAATGCACGGAGGCAGAAAGCGGGATGGTGCCAGGGCCGGGGGAGGTGGGGCGGGGGAAGGGTTGTCTAATGGGAACAGAGTTTCAGCTTGGGAAGATGAAAAAAGTCTTGGAAGTGGATGGTAGTCACGGTTTACAACTGTGTGTACTTAAGGCCGCTAACCCTCTGCTTAGAAATGGCTAGAACGGTCCGTTTTATATTATGTATATTTTATCACCATTTTTTTTTAAAATCCGTGGGAACAATAACGATATTTTCATGTCACATTTTTAAAAAGATATGCCCTGTAAAGGGGTTCCCAGGCCCCACTGGAGGGCTGCATGTCACAAACGAGGCTGAGGAAACCCCCCGCCCCCAATTCTGCCCTTCCTCATGCCTGCTTGGCCCGAGGAATGTTCCTCCCTCTTTAGGGTCAAACGGCTACTGTCCCCGTAGCTTCTGTTTTGTCCCCAGGGCTCACCTAAGGACATAGTCTTCACATCCCTCTAAGCAAGCAGCTAGGATCCCAGCTGCATCTCGCTGCCTGGCAAGAGCCCAGGGCCTTGCTCTCCTCCTCGGTGAAGGGTTATTTGACAATGTTGAAGCCACGTTGGTCCCAGACTGAGACTTCCCCTTGGTGCGACAGAGAAACTCCAGAGCGTAATAATTACTTAATGCTTTGTCCCCGCACCGCTCACCTAACCTCAGCAGAAGGTGCCCACATGTTGTGAGACTCCCTCTCTCTAATCTTAGTGACTCTATGAATCCCTGCGAGGTTCGTATGATCGGGAACAGCGTTTTGCGATGAGGAACCGAGGCTCGGACCCCAGAGAGCTTCCGCATCGAACATCTTTCTGCAGTGAAGTTTCGCCGCATTACGTAAAGATCACGTCTCATTGGCGAATCTGGCTTTGAAGCCATCGGAGAAAAAGGAGGGGCCAGGCAGGCAAGGGTTGTCTGATCCTCAGAATGGGAAAGGCCATCCAGCTTGTCCCACCTGTTTCGCAGGATCGCCGAGGCCATCGGGCTGAGTCTTAGTGTCCCGGTGCCAGCCTGAGTATCTTTCCCTTTCTTCTTCAGCGTCAGTCCTGGTGATGGAGGGGACGGGAGAGGGCACCTGGGTTGGGAACCTGTCCTGCTTCTCGGGATTCGTGTCACCTCTTGCACCGACACCAAAAAACAGCGATTGTAATCACGCTCCCAACCCCTCCCCCAAAGTAGATTATCTCGGTGATTCCAAAACTTCCTTCCCTTGTGACTCCCTTTATAAATTTGGCCATATCTGGGTGTCATTGGAACTTATCTACTTAGTGATATTTTTTTCCCTTTCAACGGATGTGCTTTTAAGAATGAGATCTATTGGGGCGCCTGGGTGGCTCAGAGGTTAAAGGCCTCTGCCTTCGGCTCGGGTCATGATCTCAGGGTCCTAGGATCGAGCCCCGTGTTGGGCTTTCTGCTCAGCGGGGAGCCTGCTTCCTCCTCTCTCTCTTCCTGCCTCTCTGCCTACTTGTGCTCTCTGTCAAAAAAATAAATAAAATCTTAAAAAAAAAAAAAGAATGAGATCTATTTATTTACAGGGCAAGGTCCGTGTTGAGACAGTAAATAGACATCTAGTTAGGAACCACGCAAATCACCTCAATCAAAAGAAACTGTTTCTTAAATTCTACCTTTGTATGACTGCTCGCAATAGACCCGAGGCTGAAGCGCACTCTCTCTCTGTTAAAACACTAAGGAAACAACAAAAATACTCAGTCCGTGCTAGGTGTTAAAGACACACTACCATCAACCAGAGACTCCTGTGATGTAATTAGGAGGGTTCAAAGGGAGTTAAAAAAGACATAATGAGGGCGCTGGGGTGGCTCAGTCGGGTTCAGCATCCGACTGTTGATTTCAGTTCAGGTCATGATCGCAGGGTTATGAGTTCAAACCCTGCATCGGGCTCCTCGCTGGACTCAGCGAGCCAGAGTCCCCTCGAGCGTCAAGGCAACTTTACCAGAAGCTGGAGCAAGGGGTCCCTGGAGAGGTACCCTCCGACACGAACCAGGAAGTCCCTCTCAGCCGAGCAGCCTGCAATCCCCCCATTAGAACCTGAGTTTCGCTTCGCCCGGCTTCTGCAGGCTCCCTAGGGAGATGCAGGGGCCCACCATAATGCAGAAAATTCTAGTTTCAGGTGCTTTGGTTCAACGGGTCCCCCAGGAACCAGGGGACCCCAAGAAAAGGAAAGAAGTGGGAAAAGTCAGGACCCAGCAAAGGTAGAGGTGCCTCACCCTCACTCATGGGCTGAGGGGTCCCTGGGCTTCGCTGGTGCCTGAAAGGGGGAGGGCAGGCCCGCCACAGCCCCCAGATGAAAGAACGCAGGGGGGGCCCCAGGGTGCGTGACCGTGCGTCAGTCCTCTCCATGCCGGCTTCTTATCTGCTGTGGGCGGAAAGTCGGGCCTGATGAGAAGGCCAGATTACACCCCGGCCCGGGCCTGCTTCTCATCGCGGGCAGACCACTTCCGCGGGCTCCCTGGAGCCTGGGACATCTGGTAACCTGGTGGGCTTCCCCTTCGGGACCGGGGAAAACACAAACACACCGGGAGCGGGTGTGCGGACTGGATAAATACACCGAGGGGTGCAAAGCCAAGGTAGGTAGAAGAGGAGCCCGGGAGCGGGGTGTCTAACCTGCTCTGTGAGCCCCAAAAGCCTGTCTCCTCTCTGAGCCTCAGTTTCCCAAACTGTGAAATTGTGGCACAGAGCCCAACCTATCAGGTTTCAGAGCACTTCTTGTTCTTAAAATTAAAACAGAAAGTAATGCTATGGACACTGCTCTCTGATGAAAATACAGACGCACCAGGAATGCCCAGAAAAGCGATCATGATAATATATTAATAATATACTACTACTGATTACTATTGCCTATATACTACTGATTGCCCAATGGATAATATACTACTGATAGGCCTATTATCAGTAGGCAGCAGACAATAGGTCTACAGATATATATATATTCAGTAGGCAATAATACATTGCTTACTGAAGCCCCGGCTCCCGCAAAGTCAAATATTTCGATCTTAAGAAAAATCCAATTCAACGACAGGATCTTAATTCTCAGCCAAAGAGAGAGCGTGATGCAGACTTAAGGGCCATATTTATTTGGTCTGAATTAAATGAGCTTACTCTGAGTCTGTGCATCAGAGCTCAGACTCTGGTGGCCTTCTTTGCTTCGTACTGTACGATATTTTTGAAAAACTGAGCAAACATCTTCATAACAAAAGGTTTCCCACGAAAATGCCAATAGCTGGTGTGTCCGGGACAATCGGGTCTGGCCGCAGCCAGTGGGGTCAGTCCTGTGCTCGTCCTGTCCCTGCCGTGTGACATTTCGGTGTTTGAGGCTTTGCTTTACAGGGAGAAGAAGGTCTGGATGTTCAAGGCAGAAAAGGTGGGGGGTGCCCGTGGTGGATGGTGTTTGTTTCTTCCCTGGGGACTGATGGAGACACAGCCAGGACCTTGCTCTGCCTTGAAAGGATCAGCGTGCCCCCCCCCCCCATAGCCCGGAGCCCAGAGCCAGCCTCGCGTGGGCGTCCCTCTCCCCGCCCGTTGGACAAGATGGAGGCCCGGGGTGTGTGCGTGGGGGGGGGGCTGTTTAAGCCCCTTAGAAGCGAGTGTCAGCCCGCTGAGGGCTGGGGCCCATATGCGGCCCAGAAACGTCCCAGCCTCCCATTCGTTCTAGGTTTTTCTGCTCAACCTCTGTCACACCTCCTGCCAACTGGTGGCTTTTCATTTCTTCTGCCCTGGGCCTTTTTCCAACATGTGAAATTGCTTTCTCGTTCTTTCTGCGGGTGGGTCCCGAGCTTGGCGAGAGTTCTCCAGGATGGAGGCTTTTGCAAAAGTGACTTCTCTGACTTTCAAGACCCCCACCTACTTCGCGGGGTTAGCTCTCTAGTTCTGCCTCCCTCGGCCCCCCACTCCCGTTTGCTGGGCTCCAGGGGGTGAGACAGCCGGAGAAGCCTTCCCAGGGGGGTGGGATGCTTGAGCCTGGCCATGAGTCCATAGGTAAAGGCAGCGGGCCGGTCACACAAGGAAGCTAGAAGGGCCTGTGGCAGGCCCCCGGAGGTCAGTGCCAGGAATGTTCTGTGGGGGAGGGGAGGAAGGTAGCAGGAGAAAAAGATGTCAGGGAGCATCTGTTTTAAGGATGGTGAGGAATGAAAGGCAAGCAAGGCCAGAGTGCCAAGGGTCTAGGATGCCCTGCTCCATTTTGGTCTGAGGCCCATGGGAGCCATTGCAGGTTTAAAACCACAGGGGATGCTGTCAGATCTGGGTTTTGGAAACAGCAATGTATTAACTAGGATCAATATATAGAAATGGTCACTAAAAGTTCAAGCAAGAATAAATGATGCTTTTTGTGTTCTTACAGCTTTAGATTCAAGGCCCAGAGAAACCCAGGCACTTGTCCTAGATCACACAAAGACCGTAGACCAGACCCTGGAGGAGTTTTTGTTTTTTTTTTCTCTCCAGCTTTGCCTTGCACATTTTACAAAGCATGTATCTGCCCCACACAGGTATTTATAAGAGAGAGCCCACATAGAAATTGAGAGTCTTCGTGCTAAGTTTGAATTTCCTGTTTCTTTTGCTAAATCAGATCTGGAGATATTAGATAGTCTCTTCTTCTCAGTTTACCGCACGCCCCACCATTCCCCAAAATGACCCTCGCCCTAGGGTGGGAGGACCGTTGTTAAGGATTCTGGGGCTTGCATTGTTTTTTCCCTCAGAGAGAAACATTATTATATAGTCGTGGCTTTTTAACATGTGACTTTAAGCAAAAGGAAGTTGGAAGGGGCCTGATGTTTGAAGGAAGAGAGTTGGACATAGTTTGGTAGAATTAAAGACTACTTCTCTGTGCTCGCTTTACAGTACGGATGACCCCCTCCTTCACTCACTTCCACTGTGACCCCTGTGCCCAAGGGCTCAGGCACCAAGGTCATTCCACAGAGGCGGTAGGGCACAGTGGTTAGGAGCATGGCTCTTCCAGTGACCTGGGGCAAGTCCTTTAAGCCCTCTCTGCCTCTGTTTCATCATCTGCAAAATAGGATCATGTTGGGAATCGTACCTATCCTGTAGGCGGCGGCGAGGCTCCATAAGGCAACAAGTGTAACGAGCTCGGAATAGCCCCCGATACCTGATAAACACGTGGAGGAAAGGAGCTATTCTTGTCATCATGGTGAGTGGCAACTCACAGACTTATGCAATTGTTAGTTAAATCATTTGATAAATACTGATTGACTTTAGAAGGTAGATGCCTTTGAAAAATGCCGAACTATAAAAGTGAGCTATAACTCAGTGCTTCTCATGAACCACTCATGGAATGATCTGGAAAACCGTGGGGAAATTCTGATTCTGGGGCCCACCCAGGATCAAACACCAGGGCCTCCAGGGGCAGAGTCTGCAGGCCTCATAATGATCGACCACGTCACGTTGTGGTCAGGATGGGGCACTGGGCTCGAGCTCAGTCTGGGCGTACACGACCTTGACAGTGGGCTACCCTCTTAAACTTTGCACCCTGGTGTGCCTCATTTGCTCGACCTAGTCCCCTTCCTGTCTCAAAACCCCAGGCAAGGCAAGGATTCTTTGGTTTGTTTTCTCTCCCTGCTGTATCTTCAGTACCTAGAACATCAGTGAACACGTAGAATGCCCTGTATAAATATTTTTTTAAAGGTTTTATTATTTATTTGTCACAGAGAGAGAGCACAAGCCAGGGGAGCAACAGGCAGAGGGAGAGGGTCGCGGGACCCTGGGATCATGACCTGAGCTGAAGGCAGCTGCTTAACCAACTGAGCCACCCAGGCGCCCCTTGATAAATATTTATTGAACGGATGGACCTATCCTCCTAGAGTTCAGGCTACATCTGCCTCTGCTGGAGACAGCTGGTTCTGTTTCCATGAACCAGAGGTATGTAGTTCTACATGTCAGTATTGCCAGAAGGGACCTTGGAGGTCAGCTGGGACAGTTTTTCTCAAGCTCAAGGCATTCGAGTCTCCCCATCAAGATGTTTGCCTTACCTGCCTCCCTCTTGAACTATTTCTTATTTCTACTCTTGAACTCTACTTTTGTCTGACAAAGAAACCTTAAAAAAAAAAATCAGTCCTGTAAAGGAAAAAAACTAGGATCGCTTGCCATCAATAAGTAACCGTAAAAATAAACACAAAAGAAAGAAATCATGTTATTAACCTTAGTTGGATTCCCTGCCTGCCGCCTCCCCTCTTATAATGATGAAAAGGGGTTTAGAAACAGAAGAGTGGTGTTAAAATCATATTATCTTTGGACCGAGACTTTCTCCTGCAGGGACTCAGAAAGCTAGAAGGAGATAGTTCAGTAGTGATTCCTTTCTCTGTGGGTCAATATGATTCAATGCCACATTCGTGTCTACCACCCAATTCCATACAGATGGTACCCGTCCCACTGGGAAAACCCACAGCTAGTCAAATCCTCTCTTGTTTGCAAGACTTCTGCCCCAGAGGAGAAGGGTTTACCCACGGTCACATTCACTTAACCATTCGTACATTCATTTGATGTCTATCCGTGGGGCGCCTCCTGTATGCCTGGCCCTATGGACCAGACTGGCCAAGCCCATGTCATGAGGCTACCATCCCAGTGGCTGTATCCCAGGTCCCCTGACTCCCAGTCCGGTGTTCCTTCCCTGCCCCTTCCCATTTGGTAGAAGGTGTTTCCACCTTCCTGTCCACCACCTGCCAGCAGAGGGGACAGGCCCTCAGTGTGACATTAACATCTTTTCGTCTTAATCAAGCAACTACATTCCCCCCACCCCCCCACCCGGGCTCCCCGGTCCTCCAGCATGCACTTCGAGAACGCGACTAATTTCAGCGTCTGGCTTCCAGACCCAGACGTTAAAACGACTACCTTTCATCTCAGGTTCGTAACACAGAAAACCTCCAATATTGGGAACAGATAGCCTGGAAGGTGGGTTCATATCTTTCAGCAAGATTGCTGTAACTTTACTCTCCCGCGCCCCCGATCAAGGCTTTTCTCTCTGCCTCGTAGGTATTTTAATACAAATGTTCCTTTCATTTGGCTGATTGAAGGTCTCCAACCTGCAATAAATGAAACATCCGATCCCCTTGAATCCAAATCACTTTTTCTTTGATTTCCTTTTACTTCTATTTCTTCATCCTTTGTTCTGCAACCCGAGTCAAATTTCCCTTTAGAAAGTGAAAGAATGTGTGTGGGTTTTTCCTGCCTTTTCTTTCTTTCTTTCTCTTTCTTTTTTTTTTTTTTTTTTTTTTTAAACCAGGCTCTAGTGCAAGTGCTGGCTCATGGACTAGAATATTAAGGTCGAGTTCAATGGCTGTCTCCAGCGATACACTTTGCGTGCCATTGCCCTCCCCACCCTGCCCGTCCCCCAGTTTTAGGCAACGGCTGTACAAATTAGCCTCTGTGTACAAGTCACGGAAGCCAGCTTCCTGAGTAACCCCTGGGCTTGGGAAAAAATAAGACTAAAGATTTTTTCCCCCTGCTGAAAGAGTTAAGATATCCATGCACAAAAGGCTTACATGTTAGCATTTGGCCATGGAGGTGGGCATTTCTTCGCCTCTATGATGACTTATACCTTCGACGTGGTATTGGGTCCCCAGTTCCACGTAAGGAGCCTGGAATGACCGGCTTGTCCATCTTAACGAGTTCAAACTGTGGGCAGTGGTCTTTCGGGAGCCGGCGAAGCCCTCTGTGAGCTCTCTTTCTCTGGTGGTGCCCTGCGTCCCTACTTAGCTAAGATGTTTACCCATGGGGTGGTCTCATCTTTGCTCCTGGGGAGGCTTAGGGGGCAGATAGTGTGGGTACCAGTGCTGCCCATTCCGTGCTAGTAAATTGTCTTTTTCCCTGAACTGGATAAAAGGTTTATTCCTTAAGAGTGATCAGGTAGGCATTAGGGGGCAGTTCCAAGGAATATTCTATTGAACTCCTTGGCCTTGGACCTGCTGCTGTCTGAGGCCAGTGAGTCTTCCTGAGCGTGTGTCTAATCGCTGCCTCTTGCATACTTGCCCACCGTCGTTATTCGGGTGTCAAGATGGCCCACAGAGATCCCAACTCCTGATGCTCCCATTCTTGCTTAGTCCTCTCTGGCTTTGCACCAGAGTGGAGCTCTGTGACCAAAAGAAAATGGCGGAAATAATGGCGTATGTCATCTGAGAACGGGTCATAAAAGACAGGCTTCCATGTTGGATGCTGGCTTTCTCTCTCCCTCTCTCTCTCTTGTCCTCCCCTCCCTCCCTCCCTTGGATCTCTGGCTCTGGGGAAAGCAAGCTGCTATGTTGTGAGAAGCCCCCCAGAGAGACCCACCCTGCAAAGAACTAAAGCCTCCAGTTGAGGCTGAAGGCTGCCAACAACCATGTGAGGGAGTCTAGAAGTGGGTACCCCAACCCCGGCTGAACCTTCGGATGACAGCAGCCCTGCCGCTTGTGAGAGCTTCCTGAGAGACCCTGAGCTGAGCCAGCCAGGCTAGCTGCCTGTGGATCCTGACCCTCAGAAACTGCACAGTATGTTTAAAGCTGTTAAAACTTGGGAATAAGTTGTTACGTGGAAACAAATAACTGATACACCAGTGAACTAGTCACGAGGCTCTCTGGGTTGCTCCAGGTCCCCTCACTCAGTCTGTGGGGCAGAGTTCCCTTACTGTCCCCTAATGGGTATTTTGTCTTCTCCCTCCCCGGGAGAGACCCCTGACTTTTAAATGGCTCCTTGGCTGCCTGGAAGAGGCCCAGTTTCGCTCACAGCCAGGTCTGATTACGTGATCCCATTCTGGTTAGTGGTCATATAGGGGTGGGACGTGCAACTTCTGGCGGGTGTCCTCACTAGAGACACTGTCTTACGTCTTCCTTTTTTATAGCTTCCTCCTTCCTGCAGGCTGGAACGGTTCATCAAGGCTGGAGCTCCAGCAGCCCCCTCGAACGAGGCAGGGCAACAAGATAGAAGGTACAAGGGTCCCTGCTAGGGCGGCAGACAAATTCAAACCCCGATCACCAACCCTGGAAGTTTTGGATGGGAGAGAAAGAGACCTTCCCCCTCCCTGTGCTATTGTGAAGCCTAAACGAGCTAAGAGATGGACAGTGGTTAGAACACGGAGGCAGCACCAAGCACAGAGAAAGTGCCAGGTAAGTTTAGACTCTAGAGCTCCCGTCAAGGCCTTGCTTTGACCGAGAGGCCCAAATGGTTCCTTGGAAGCTTTCCTCTCTCCTAGAAGCTTAAATGCTCCTACGGAGGCATTCTTTCTTAGAGACCCATATTCTGCTCTCTTGGGCAGTCTCTTTGCTGTATGATTGGTCTCAGGAGGCCCATGCCCCCCACCCATTTTTTCCAGTTCTCACCCTGCACCCGTGGGTTCAGATCAGTTGGTCCCCCGGGTTAGGATCTGGGCTCAAATTCTGGGACTCATCAAATAGATACCTCCAAAGCATTTGGCTGGATTAACCAGATGAGTGGTGGTGCCCTTGTTGGGATAAGAAAGACCCGGGCAATGGTCAGGGAGAAGGCGTGGAGGGGTAATGTCAAGGTCATAGATCTGGCTGTGCTGAGTTTGAGATTCAACCAAACTGTTGATTAATTAGGTGGAAATACAAGTCTAGGGAGTTGAGGGTTGAGGTCAAGGATGGGGATATAAATCTGAGTACAGAGCATGCTGGTACTTATGTGTGTCCACAGCAGAAGACCTTCACCTTCCAACTTTGCTGGCAGAGTGGACAATGCTGACTGACACATCCAAGCCCAGGCAGGTGCCAAGTCCAAGTTACGCTGGTATCATTTTCAAATCAACTGGACCTTTTGAATACACAGATTGTTAATGAGGGGGTCACATGCACACTTTAAAAAGAGATTTTATTTATTTATCGGAGAGAGAAAGGGGGAAAGAGAAGGGAGAGGCAGAGGGGGAGAGAGAGAGAGAATCCAAAACAGACTCCCTGTTGAGTACAGAGTCCTACACAAGGCTCAGTCTCATGACCCTGAGATCATGACCTGAACCAAAATCAAGACTTGGGTGTCTGTATTCTTGGGTGAATAACCCACCGAGCCACCCAGGCACCCCTAGATGGCCATTTTAAGATGAGTATGAATGTAATATTTCTGTAGGAGCTCAGGTTTTAAAATCAGAGAGCCCTGGGCTGGATGTCTGGCTCCATCACTTAAAAATCTATGATCTCGGCGTAACTTGATTACCTTTGCTGAGCCTTAGTTCTTCCACCTGTAGAATAAGGACAGTAGAGTTGTTGGCATATTAAGATTAAAAAAAAAATCATGGCCCAAATAATTCAACTAAGCGAAGAGAGGAATGCATCTTACTCGCTCCCCCAACCTCCTGGAAGGAAAATCCTATTGCTACTTCTTGCCTATATATATTTCTTCTCTAATTCCTAAATAATGTTTTTGGCCAATGTGGTGAATGAAGGCAGGAAGGTGTTGTAATGGTACAAGAGCTTTGATCTCCAGTTGGCACCTTGGAATGTTCCAGAACTTTTAATGCTACAGCATAAGCCCAAGGTGATTTGGGAGCCACACATGAGCTTCCCACCTCACTGCAATAAAAATTTGGGCAGAATGAGAGAGAGAGAGAGATCAACCGACTAGCGCTTCCCCTTAGCCCTTAAATGTGGCCATGATTTGTGGCCCATGTCACGCACTGAACCACGAATACCAGAGTTGGGCATGAGGGTCTCTGGATGTTTATATTTATAGTCCAGGTGCCCTGGCTGATGAAAGTGAGTATGGGAGCCGGTGGTGGCAGCGTCCTGGGGCCAGGATCTCAGAAATCCCAGCTTACGTGTGCGGAGCAGGGCCTGGTGTCCCCACCTGGTGCGGCCTCAGCTCAGGCCCGCGTTCCCGCGGATGCCCCCTCGGGAGCTCAGCCCAGCGAGGTGCTGGGGGTGTCTGTAAGCTCTTTAATGTGTCCCATAGTCAGTTTTGAAGGGTCTCGTTGTCCTGAAAGCTCTCTAAACAACAATCGTCTCTCTCCTCCTTCTCGTCTTCCTTTCCTCTCTTTTTTTTCTTTTCTTTTTTTTTTTTTTCCATCTCCGGATTTGTTTCAAGCATGGTTGGAAGCCTGCTGCTGTGAGTTTGCACGGAGGAGGTGGAGGCTTCCCGTGTCCTTCTGCCTGTTACTTGCAGGAAGGCAAACATCAAAAGGCCCGGCGCCCGCTCCCCACGTGGCCCAGATCTTCCTGTATAATGTGCAGAGGAAACTGGGGCCTTTGTGCTTCCCTCGCTCAGATCCTATCAATTCCGTTTTCCTCTTCGCTTAATTTGTAGCTGGAGCTATCCTGGCAGGCGGGCAGCGGTGGGTGAGGAGGAAGGTCAGGACGGGAGAGAGGAAGCAGGCTGGATGCAGGCTGGGAAGACGCCCCAGGAGCTGGAAACGAGGCGGGGGAGGGAAGGGCCGACAGCACCGGGGTAAAAGTCTAGTCAAGGGATTGCAAAAGGGTTGCAGTGTTAACCCGCTGCCCTTGGCCTCCTGGGGCCTCCCCTGGACTCCCCTGGCCTCCCAGGGCCTCCCTGGATTCCGTTCCCTCCAATCTATGAGCTTCCAGGGGATGTGGTAGGAGAATAACCATGAAGGGGCTTAGCTGGTGCCTGGAGCATAAGGGGGACCCAATAAATGCCACTTACGTATGCACCCCTTCTCCACACCCCCCTGTGTATGCATGGGGAACCCCCAGGGGATTTGTAATTCGGTACGTTGGCTCTAGTATGCATTTTAGGCTTTGTGGGCTGGGTGCGGTCCTGTTATTATTTTCTCCCCAACTATTTAAAAGTGGGAATGGTTATTTGCAGTTTGCAGGGGGTACAGAAGCATGTAGTGGGCTGGGGTTGGCCAAGGAATCTCATTTGTCAACTCCTCTGCTCTCGAAATTTGACGGTGCGCGTTCTAATCCCAGCTGGGGGACGTGGGGCAAGTCACTTAACCCCTCTGAATATCATTTTCTTTAGCTACCAAGTGGGGCTTCTAACTACCTTTTCCATAGTGGAAATTATACACACGTAGGAATTATACACACAGATACAACATTTAGCAGACTATCTGGGATACACTCAGCGCTTAGTGATTATCACGAATGCTCTTAATCAGCAGCTGGGAATTTGGAGCCCTCCAGGATTCAGGAGCTTCGTTTTCCTGGCCTCAGGATCCAGGGAAAAGGAGCCTTTGAGCACAGGGTACCGGAAGTGATAAGGGCCATGAGAAGAAAACGAAGCAGAGCCGAAAAGGTTAGGAAGTGCTGCGAGGGGAGGGTTATTTTTTGTGTGCAGAGATCAGAGAAGGCCTCACTGGGAAGGTATTATATGAGCAGAGATGGGAATGAAGAGAGGGAATCAGCCATGTGCATATTGGAGAAAGAGAATTCCTGGAGCAGCGTATGCAAAGGCCCTGTGGCTGGAACGTGTTTGGCCCATTGCAGGAACACTGAGGAAGCTGGGACACCAGGAACACCAGTGAGGCCAGAGCTACGTGCTCCAGAGGAGGTGGCAGAAAAGAAGTCTGAGAAGGAGGGAGGCTGGGTAAGGGGTGCAGACCATGTCAGGCCTTACAGGCTGTCGTGTGGTCTTCAGGTACAGGATGCTGGGGATGCGGCCAGATTCTTTGTTCATTCCCATTGCAGTTACTTCTTTTTTCTTCCAACTCATCTCCGTGTAGCTAGCTCTCACTCTATGTCGTAGTCATGCACCATCTGCTTTCAAAGAGTTCAAAATCGAGCGGGGGTAAACAGCTATGAATTCAATAAAGATATGAGAGTAAGACCACTGCTCTTAAGGGTAATGGAGTAGGAGGCTAGAGGGGAAACTGAGTCTGGCAACTGGAGAAAGCTGCCCTGAGGAAGGGACAGTGGAGGGGACCCTGGGCATTTCGTGGCAGCAGCATGGTCCCCTCCAGGAGCTCGGAGAAGGTCGGTGTGGCTGGGAGGGGGAGAGTGATGGGGAGCATGGCGGGTGCAAGAAACTGGGGCAGGGGCATCGGCTGGGTCTCCCCATGCCCTGTGTGCTCGGTAGGGATCCTCCTTTCTCCTGAGAGCAAGGACGCCTCTCTGGGTGGGCAAAGCAGAGAACCATATGCTCAAGTATTCAACTGGACGATATCACTTTGGCTGGCCCCGTGGTGTGTCGGAGGGGGGGATCGGACTGGATTCGGGGACCCCTATGAAGAGGTCATGATAGTTTATCAAGCTGAGAACTTCAAGTTTGATAAGAGTGGAGGCAGGGAGGCCCGAGGGAGGTAGAAGGACCCCAGAAGTGTTTTGCAGGTAGTACTGGGAGGACTTAGAGGTAGATCTCTAGAGCCTATTTCTGGAAGCCACTCTGTAGGGGACCCGCTAAGCTCCTACCTACCTCTAGGCCTCTGCACACACTGGCTTTGTCGTGAGTGCCTCTACCGTCCACCCCAGCTTCACAAGTCCTTCTTGTCCTTACATGCCACCTGTCACCTGCTCAGGTCCCCTCCCCGGGTCCCCTTCCCTAAGTTCTTCATTCCTGGAGCAACTGGTACTGTCCCCAATGGCCCCGCTCACAGCTGTGGTTAGTTTCTGTCCTTGTCCTTTTCTATCCCTCTGGGTAGTTGGTGATTCCTGGTGCCTAGGGCTGAATAAATGAATGAACGAATGAATGAATGGATGGACGGAGGGACGGATGGATGGATGCCAAGGCTTACGTAGTCTCAGGTGCAGATGAACCCAAAACCAACTCATATTATCCAATAGGGTTTTAGAAAGAAGGGATTTCGCTTGCCATCTCCTAGGCATCTCTGCATTTTATGAGACGAAATAGACCTCAGGCTAAAGGAATGCACCTCTTGTGATGGAGAAAATATTTTAAAAATATTAAATGCCCATGGTTTTCATCCAAGGCCTCCATAAATCACATTGTCCACAGCCATGCCGCCATGCTTGCTCCAATGAAGGGTGAATGCCACCTTGGGAAGGAAGATGATATAAGAGAGGAGACGTCCTGAGGACGAGAAGGGGAAGTGGGAAGCCCCTCTTGGCAGGGGAGCCGTGAGGGGAAAATGCAGGGCATGGCCAGGTAGGGAAGCTCTTACCGCTGTCCTCAGGGAAATGCCAGGGCCACATTTCCCACGTCAGCAGCACCTCGACTGTCCGGATGGGGTAGATCGCTGGTGGGTGGGGGGAGCTCTGGTCCTGTAAGCAGAGTCGACATCAGCAGGTGCCGGCAAGTACTCAGAAGGCCCGGGGTGGATAAGAGCTCCCTTCCCTCCGGTGTCACACACATGAGCACCAGAAGAGAGGATCGGAACTCAGAGGACTTTCTTCCAGCTGAGGAAACGGAGACATCTTTATGAGCAACCTTACAATACCCATTCCCAGACTTACCACCTAATACACACAACCGGCGGCAAGGGGTTTGGGGAGACAGTAAGAACAATTATCTGAAAGCAAAGTGACATTTTCTTTGTACATCTCAGTGGTAGTCTGATCGAAATTGTCACGCACCCTCTCCACACCCCGTATGGTAGCACCGTAGGCTCAGATCACTTAATACGATGCCAAAAGATGCCTGCCCGTTGGTAGCATCGCAGCCCCCCCTATAATCCCGAGCATGCCTCCTCCTCCAGGCTGTCCTCCTCCGCATCCTTTTCCATCTCTTTTGTAATGGAGATGCCCAGCACCGAAGACTATCCTAGTCCAGTAGCAAATAGGGAGTGGGGGTATTGGGGTCAAAGCTCAGCTTCCTAGCTCCCAGACTCTTTCATCTGAGACTGATGCACAGGAAATGGCAATGACCTTGAATGTGTGTGTCTGCCTCCCTCCCTGCTTCCTTATGCCCCTGGGTTGTCTCTGCCTCATCTGCCCACACAGAGACACTGGGGACCCAGATCCATTTAGCCAGCCAGCCCCCCCCCCAACACACACACAGGTTCTGTACCCTTGGGCTCCTTAACCGAGCACTCTTAACCCTTATTCTCTCGTGTGGCCACTCTTGCCCCCGAATCCCACACTAACTGAACAGTTTTCCTGTGCCCGGCTTACCTTCCCGTCCACTCCAATTACCCTCTGCTCCCCCTAGGAGTTAAATAGTCCCGTCGTGACTTGACCCTTTCGAAAATGTCTGATGGTTGTATCATAAAACAATGGCAAGGCAGTTTAATTGAATCTTTTTTTTTTTTTTTAAGTGCATACTGACGTCTGATGCAGGATAATAATGCTTGGCACTCGCCGAGAACTTTTCATCTTCAAAGCACTTTGCTACCATTAAAGACCACATTTGCCGAAGATAGATTCGCTTTCCTCTGTGTCACGCCGCGTCGCCTCAGATTGAATTTGGAGGGGACAAGGAGCGGGGGTGGGGCGAACTCCCTCGGAGGGCTGAGTGGCGCTTGAAAACAGCCTGAAAATACGCCCCGGAGAGCTCGGGATAATTGTTGTTTCCATTCTCATTCCTGGTAATTGTGTCCCCGTCGTGCTTTCTCATTTCTTTTTGGGGGGGGCAGCGTAGGCTGGGTTATGCTGCAGTAACGAGCAGTCCCCTGACCTCAGGGGCTTAAGCCGGCAGAAGTTGAAGTCTGACTCGTGTCACATACCCAGCCGGTCACCTGGGGCTCTGCTCTGAATCTCGCCACACGACGGACCCAGGACGTGTATAAGTGGCCACCATTTGAAATGATGACAAATGTCATTCAAAGGGAAACACAAAGTGTGGGCAATCACACCCTGACTGGCTCTTAAAGCTTCCCCCGGAAGTGTCACACGTCACTTCTACTCGCAAGGCAGACAACAACTCCCACCGGGACGTCGAACACAAGCCTGAGACCTATCACAGCCTCCTAAATCTCTCTCTTGATCCTGATCTCTTGGCTTTCCCTCCATTTCTGCTGTCACCTCCACCAGCAACTTCTCCCCTTCCCTAGGCTTCTGCAGCAGCCATCGTCTGATTTCCCTGAATTCACCAGGCTTCTCCCCCTTCAGCTGCTCTCCATCCTCCAGAGTGGGTTTTTCAGCATGCGACGCTATGTCATGACCCCCACCTCACGTTAAACCATCTCATGGTCTTTCCATTGCTCTGCATCATGACTGGACCCTGAACCAACCTCCTCTCGGCCGTGCTTCCCATCACTGTCCTTCGGAGCCCTTGAACCACAGGTTCTTTGCGTTGACGTCGTCTTCACTTAGAAAGCTCCTGACCGCAGCTCCCTTCCCAGCCAGGCGGGCCCACTCCAGAGAAGTCTCTCTGATAACACTTGGTGAGTCGACCATGGGCCTGTTTTGTGTAGGATTCCCTGCAGTCAGGAGAGTATTTGTATGGGTGACTCATGGACCCTACGTTCCTCAAGGACATGGATCTTGTTTTGTTCCTGTTCAGCTCTGTAGTCTCACAGCCTAATTGCACAGTGCGTGGCCACTCCATAAATATTGATGAATTGAATGAATGAACGCATGCATGAATGAATGAATATCAAGTTCTCCATTTCTATCTGCCCAAATATCTCCCTTATCTCAGAGTTCAGGTCAAGGGCGAAGCCCCTTGAATGTAGCTTCCTGGTCATATTGATCACATTTCCTGATTCTACAATCATCGTGAATGTCTTTCCTTCCCCACGGTGCCTGGTACCTTCAGGGCCCTGCCTATTACTGACACTCAGCCTGTGGTTGTTCAACTGACCCGGAGTAGCTCACCTTGCCCCTTCTGGCTTTGATGCAGGACGAGTCTACACGGCCTCCCTGTCGTAGTCCGTGGGGCGTGGCTCTGCCCGTCATCGCGACCTCGTCTTCATCCCCTCCTCTTTACCCTATTCAGCGCTGCCTCGCCACAGCGAACCTCCTGGCTCTTCCCCAAGCAATGCAAGCTCGTTCCCACCACAGGCCCCTTTCACGCCCTGTCTGCTCCTCCCAGAATCCCCATCCCCAGGTCTTTGCAGGACTCTCTCCCTCACTTACTTCCGGTAACTGCTTAAATGTCACCTCTCCAGAAAGCTCTTCCCCATCAAAAATGGCATACCTTCTTTTCTAGCTACTCAAAAATCGTTTGCTGCTTTTTAAATTGTTCATTATAGCTTTCAAAAAGGCAGGCCATATCTTTATTTGTTTATTTTCTGGTCCTTCACCAGAAGGTATGTATGTTCCCTGAGGGGAAGAGTCATCTGTCTTGCTTGTCACAGAATCTTCAGTCTCTCAGCCTCTAGAATGATCCCTGGCCCAGGAGGCATCAGTGAACACCTGCAAAGGAAGGCTTTTTATGATATTGACTCACTGGCGAGTTTTGTTACTTGGGGACGTAATTAAGAGCTTTGACTTGATTGATATTTTAGTTGTATAGCAACCGGTATTTTCTAGATGTTCCCATAAGAGTAGGAGGGATCGTCTTCCAAATTTCGGCCTAGTTTTCTTTCCGTTTCTGCCTCTCTTTCTGACCCTGTCTCTCACTTTCTCGACCAATCAAAGTCACACATACATATACACATACATCTCCTCTGAACAACTTTATTAGATCATTAGTTGAGGTGATGGAAAGTTGACGCTCTTTGATTTTGTTCTTCATGTGTTGTAGATTTCAAATAAATTAAGTTAGTCCCAAGAAAACAAAGTATGAATTTTGCAATTTTCTGAGAATTATTGGAACCAGGTCTTCACCACGAGATACGAGTCTATAAATATTCTCAATGCTTAAAGCGGTAATTACATTTCGGTGCTGATTCGCACGTAAATGTTTTCATATTTCCACCATATGCATGTTGGAGTGTACATATTTTTTTTCTTTTTTTCTTTCTTCCTTTCGTTCTTTTTTTTTTTTTAAGAAAAGCACATAAAATACAAATCTTTCTACTTCAAAGTGGCAGGAGAGGAGTTAGAGTTCTAAATATTCTCTGATTTGGAAGGATGTTCCACTAGCATGAAAACCAACATTTCATCAAAGTGGCTTGCTTCAATCAGGGTTGTACTGGTGAGATATAAATTATAAATCATATCTTCTGTTTTACATGAGAAATGGGAGCTCGGAGGTGGATCGTGCTCGAACAGATGGACTCGAGGTGGTTTCATGTCTTCTGCTGCTTATGTTTTGCTTCTAATGTCATTTTCAAAGATCCCATCATTAACTTCAGAGGCACTCAGGCAAGGTTCTTTCAACAACTAAATATGGGTTTTCCAGAGGCCAAACAAGGCAGGGTGGCCTGGGGTGGCCGAGGAGGCACAAATGGACCAGAGGAGGGGGCACGGGGAAGGGGGCCGGGCAGGGGACAGAGAAGGGACATTCCCCATGCCTTCCCAGCTCCATTGCCTGAGCTAGAGAATGCCAGGGAAAGAATATAAGACTGATGTTTAGGTCCAACGTCGTCTGACATTCATTAACGATGGATTAATGGAAGTGGGCTTCAGCTTCCCCGCCATTTAGCACCTAGAATATGAGAAGGTTGGACCAGATTGGACTGACAGGTTGTGTTTCCACTGCAGGAATTGTTGATTGTTGAAATTCTGTTGGGTAAGAAGTTTCTGGACACTGGGGGAACAAATAACCACAGGTTGAGTGGCTTAGCACCACGGAAGCTTATTCTCTTGTTGTTCTAGAGGCTAGAAGTCCAAACTCAAGATGGCAGCAAGGTCACGCTCACTCTGAAGGCTTTAGGAGAGAGTCTTTCCTTGTCTCTTCCAACTTCTGGTGGTCCCGGATATTCCCTGGCTCATGGCCACATCGCGCCAACCTCTGCTTCTGTCTCTACATGGCCTTCTTCTCTGTGTGTGTCTCTCTGTGTCCTTTCTCCTTCTTCTAAGGATACCAGTCATGGGATTTAAGCTGCATCCTTAATCTTTGAGGTCCTTAACCAATGACAACTTTGAAGGCCCTGTTTCCAAATAAGGTCAGCTTTCTGAGGTTGTAAGGGGCGTGAATTTGGGAGGGGGGACATTATCCAATGCACGACACCCCCACCAGCTTTCGTTGCCCTGGCTTTCTTATCTTTTCCTTTGGATTCTATGAAGCTCCCTGGATCCAGCATCTAAAGTGTTAACCCATGGCACAGCAGGTCACTGAGGGATTGGTCACCGGCCCAGCCTGCTGAGGCTGTGTGCACACAGATAGCACCAGGGGAGAGCCGGGATGAGCCCAGTGAGGACGAGACGTGAGATGTAGGCAGAGGGAAGCGGGTGATTGGGGGAGGATTCTGGGAAGACAGGGTCCCAGTGGCGAGTGTGCATGTGTGCACACCTGAGTGTGTGTGTGCGCCTGTAGCGGGGGGGGGGGGGGTGCGTTCTGCTTGGCCAAATGGATGCCTTTGCCACTTGGCTCGGCCAAGAGTACTTTCCTATACCTAAACATCTGCCCATGTTGTTTCTGGGCCTGGAATGTTCTTTCACTTTCTCTTAAGCCATATTCTTCATCCTTCAAGGCTTCCTGCAGTTCTCTTCACGACTATTGGGCTCAGACTCTCTTCCCCATCCTTCTTCTGCTCTGATCTGCAGGAAAGGGAGAGAGAAAGAGAGAGCCAGAGAGCCAAATACTATTTCCTTCTGTTCTCACCGACTATGATAAGCCCTAACCAATCTGTGTTAGAGTTCTCTGCTAAACAGAGCAGGATAAAGATGAGGTTTCCTCCTGATGCTGGACCAGACCTCTCTTCTCTATCCTCCCGCAGCTCCCTGGGTGGCCCTCTGCCAGAGCCACCACTGACCAGACCCCAGTGGCTGGTGGCTTTACACACCGGAGTCTCCCCCCAGCCGTAACCTCCCAGAGGGCGGGAGCTGTGTTGGGGGTGGTCATTGGTGCCGACCCCAAACATGCCAATTCTTAGACTGCATTTTCTGGCTGTCGGTAAGGCCAGGCATGAGCAATGACATGTGAGTAGAAGTGATGTATATCACCTCCAGGAGGAAGCTTAGAGAGCGAGGAGCATGATTTACTAGGTCCTTTTCCCACTGCAGCAGGAATGTAGAAGCACCTGCCCTGCCTTGGTCTCGGGGACTTGGAGGAGCAGCGCCCCCTAGTGACCGGTGGCGGACATGCAGCGTGAATGAGAGGTCAACTCAATACGGCAGGTTTCTGAGATTGTGAGCTTGGCTTGTGTCTGCGGCCAGATCCAGCCTCTCCTGACACCTGTTTGGCTCCTGAATTCAGTACGGTGCCTGACTTCTCTCTTGTGGGCTCTTAATAATTATTTGCCGAATTAACAAATGAGTGAAGACAGACTCCCTTACCTTCGAAAGGAGCAGATATCATGTAAGTCAACTGGGTACGAGGCAAGTGAGGGTGGGCATAAAGACAGAGTTAGGGTAGTTTGGAAATAGAAGTAGATGGTCTAGTTACCAAATGGGAATGCTGGTGCCCGTTCAACTGGGTTTCATCAGCAGGGTTAGAATTTAAAATATCACTCCTAGGATACGGACTTCAGCGGTGCCTTGGTAGTTAAAAAAAATAAAAGGCAAGAAAGAGAGAATGAATACTTGACAGCTGAGATAAAATAAGGCAGAGGGATCAGCAGGTGGTGCGGATAGTATTTTTTCCCTATTTCTCCTTTCTCATGGCTTTAAGTGCTAATTTATTTGCTGCCCGCTGCTCTTATCCGTCCATACATTCTTCCAGTCCCTTGTTCCGTGGGTATTGGGAGTAGTCCCAGGGTGCTAGCTCCTGGGTTAGGTAAAGATGGATACGACACGATCCTTAGGTACCTCAGGAGACAGACGAATGTGAGTGCTGTCACTCCCACTTCCAAGGTCCTTGGAGGGAATCCACCAACACCTGCCTGAAGTAACCATACATTTTGCTCAGGTCATTGGTGCTTTCATTCCTTAGTCCTCCAAAGTCCCTTAAATTGCTTCCCCATCCTTGGCCAGCAACGGTAGCTCTTGGAGGGAGAAAAGACCAGCCTTATTGTCCCCATTGAGGGAACAAGCGCGGGGCGGGGGCCGGGGTGGGGAGGGGGGAAGCGGAGTAAGACACTCAGTCAGACTCAGTACCAGAGCTGGCATGAAAACCTTGTGGTCAGAGTTTCTAGCATCAGAGGAGACCAACCTTCTCATTTCGAGGCAAAGAAACCAGTCCGGTGCGAACCAGTCTGGTGCGACCTCTCCTCAAGGTCATTTGGTGAATCAGTGTTACCAGCAAGCCTCGAGTCCAATTCTCCAGGTCGGCAAAGTTCCAGGACGTGTCTTTGTCCAAATCGCATGGACTTCAAGAACAAAACCCCAAAACCAACCCAAAACAAAAACACCCACCAGGTTCGAGCTGACCAGCAAAAGCCTCTTCGTGTTGATTGCTTTGGCTTCAAATCAAAACCGATTAAATACAGGAGTTAGAAACACCAGGCAGAAAAGTGCCTTCTCAAGACACCCCGAGGCCCTCCTTGGTCTGACGTGCAGGGAGAACTCCGACGCGAGCTCTGGCCCTCACGCCGAGTGGACACCTTGCTGCCCCGCGCGTGTCGGTTGCACGCCATCGATACTGCGGGCGTTTGTGCAAGCATCTCCGAACGCCAGAAGTCGGAGAAGCAGGTGAATGACTTTGCAGTGGGGGAGGAGGGAAGCAGGCTGACCAGGTATCTGTTACTCGGAGAGAGAAGAAAGAGGAATCAGCAGGCCCTTTTCAACGCCGAAAACAGCCTGCCTGGGCCGCCCGCGCTGATGGCCAGCCAGCAGGGTGACAGGAGATTCTTCCATGGTGGTTGGCCAGCCCAGGAAAACTTCTCTGGGCAGCTTGTGTTAATAGGTGGTTCATGATTGATGCGGGGGGCCTTTTAAGTCACCAAATGAAAGGCAGAAACAGGGCCTGGCTTTGGGAGCTGATGACTACCCCAGCCCTTGTTCTGTGCAAAGGCGGAATTTTAAAACATTGATGTTGGCTGAGCTCGAGTTGGGCTACGCAACAGGCCGTTGAAGGAATGAAACGGTCTTGTCTTGTGTTCGCCTTCCTTTGTTCTTTCACTCAGACATTAAAAATACAGCAGGCTAAAAGGAGAAAATAAATTTCAAAGATCCTGCTAGATGTCAGGCTCAAAGAAGAGGCGAGATGTGGAGTGAGCTTGCTAAACAGATAAAACAAGTGGGTAGGAGACGAGCGGTAGATTCTTTGGACCCAGAGACTTCACTCTGTCTTGGTTCTTCGCAATCTCCTCTCCTTGGGAGACTTCTTGTGCACGAGCTTGGTGCACCTGCTGCCCCTCACCTGGGGGTTTTTACGGGGCTCCTAGAGAGGGCTCTAGTGAAGTAGTCATTCTCTGTGCTCTCAGCTCTAAGCTGAGAGTTTCCCAAAGTACTGCGGCTCAGGTATTTAAAAACAATAACCTTATCTGTTGATGTAGAAGACAAATGCAGGGGCGCCTGGGTGGCTCAGTGGGTTAAAGCCTCTGCCTTCCGCTCGGGTCATGATCTCAGGGTCCTGGGATCGAGCCCCGCATCGGGCTCTCTGCTCAGCGGGGAGCCTGCTTCCCCCTCTCCCTCTGCCTGCCTCTCTGCCTCCTTGTGATCTCTCTCTCTGTCAAATAGATAAATAAAATATTAAAAAAAAGAAGACGAATGCAGAAGAGCATTTTCTGCAAGCCATAAGTGTGCACTCTCTATCTGTGTCTTGTATACGGATGTGTTCACCCAAGGAACACACCCAAGTCACTCCCACGTGCGTAGATGAGCAGGATTTGAGTTCAGACATGCTGTAGCCAAAGGATCAGATGATTTCTTTGGAACGCTTCCCACTGCAGATCAGATTTTCCCTTCCTTTGATAAGAGCTAATAAGGAGGGCAACTGTATAATTTATCCCAACTGGGACACCTTTGGGGATGCAAATGTACAACAGATATAAGCTGGAATTGTCCCGGGAAGCTGGGACGTATGTTCACCCTGCCGATAGCCACAGTATACCTGTGCGAAGCGCTGGGTGCCTGATTTTAACCCAGTCCTTCGCTGCCCTTCTCTCTCTGCCCCGTGCTCCAGCAAATGGATCTCTGTGCAATCGCATCTCCGGGCTTTGTTGCCTCCGGCTCCTGCCCATGGGAAGTCTCGCAGGACATCAGAGGGTGGGAGGGGCAAGAAGTCGGAGTACTTCCCTATTACCTCCCTACACTGCCGTAGAGTCTCTGGCAGTGGCTTCCCCCTTCCAGGGCTCAGCTCCCGCTGCGCAGGTCCTCCTCCAAGCCCCAGCCCTCTCTGGCGCTGGTAGTCCGCTTCCTCTCAATTGCTAAGTCTCCAGGTGCCTCCATATCCCTCCTTGGCTCCCACACCCCTGCCCACATCTCTGGGAGTAGCTCCCACCTTGCTCGTTAGAGGGTTCTCTTTCGAACTCGAACTCGGGGTGGAATTCCGCCACCTCCTGCCAGGATCCTGATGGAGGCGACAGCTTGCTAGGAGCCAGCACTTTTGTGTGCATCGCCTCCTGGAGTCCCGACGGCCGTCGGCGAGGCAGTACCTAGTGTCATCCCCATTTCACAGATGCACGGACTGAAGAGAGAGACCTTAAGTCATCTGCGGAGATGCACAGGTAGGGATCGGGTCCCACCTGAGTGATGGGACTCTGGGGACAGTGAGGTGGGTCTTGCTCCGGCTGATGGCTCGGGGACCTCTGAACACATCCCAGAATAGCCAAGTAGCTACAGCAGGTCGGTGCCAAGCCTGCGGTGCAGAGAGACCCAGACGTGCGTAAGACTCAGGCCGGCTTCTGTGGACAGAGAAAGCATCGACTGTCCACACTTTTCTGTTTTACAGCCTTTGCTTTCATACCGTAGAGCAGTGAGGTCCCCAGACCCGCGGCATCAGGATCTCCTGTTCAAAAAGCCAAATCTAGGGCCCCAACCCACACCTCCTGACTCAGATGACCTCAGTCTGTTACTGGTGACCGGTATCGTAACAGGCCCCCCCAGGGGATGCTAATGCCCAGGCCCCCGGGCTCCTGTGGCTTCCTGCCTGAGGCCTGGCCCTGCCTGGCTCTCAGAGCCCCTTGGCGATTCCCGAATTCTTTCTTCGTCTAATGGGATTGAGAACAGGTGAGAAGATGACGTGAGGAGCTCAGGTCCCCTGCCTCCTTGCTTCCCCTGTGGGCCCCTCTCTATTTGCGCAGCTGTTAAAATCCCCGGAGCAGTTGTTCATGAATATTTCAGGGCCTCTGACAAATCCTGAGCCTGATTAGCAAGGCACAGAGGAAGGAGCCCAGAACTGCCTGACCTTACACCCTATTGCTAAAAGAACTAGTTATTCATTCATCAGATCCTAGTGGGGAGCCCCCCCACCCCGAATCTGGAAGGCGCAGGCCTTGGTAAACATGGAACCCATGGCCGACGAGGATCATGGCTGTGACTGACCTCCTCCATGCTGAGAAGTTTCTATAGGAAGCGTGATGGGGACATTCCCAATACTGTAGTTTAAGTGGGGTTCCACTCCTTGGTGATAAGCAACAGAAACTAAATCAAGGGAGAAATCAATGACACTTATTAGAAGGTGTATCAGTCAGGGTTCAATCCAAGAAACAGCCAGTAGAAGATACATATTCAGTTTTATTGCAAGGAATTGGTTTACATGTCAGTGGGGCTGGCTGGGCAAGGCCTATGTCTGAGGGCCAGGCTGTGGGGAAGGCAGGCTGGCATTCTGAGGCTTGGACTCTAGCTGTGTCCACGGGCAGAATTTCTTCTCTTCTGGAAAGTCTCCGTTCTGCTTTTAAGGCCTTTCACCTGATTGGGTCAGGCCCACCCAGGTGATCTAGAATAAGCTCTCTTCCTTAAAGTCAATTGATTTGCACCTTTAATCACATCTACAGAAAACCTTCACTGTGACATCTAGATTTGATTCAATGCCTGGGGACGACAGGCTAGCCGGGTAACACATACAATGGACCATCACAAAGTAGCCGCAAGAATCAAGGAGAAGCCACAATGAGAGGACCAAGGACTGTTCTGGAAGTCTGAGTCGTAGGAGCCCTATTTAGGGAGAATGGTTGCAATCAGTTTTGACGTCATGTCATTTCCGTTCCAGGGACAGTTCCTGAGTTTATCGAAAGCCTTCAATTAAAAACTCACACGGCTTTCTTCTCCCTCCCCCATTCCCACCTCTCACCCTGAGGACACTGGGTCCCAGCAATATTGATACATTACTCCTTCACCCCAGCCTACAATACACACACAATAGGTTCAGAATTGCTACATTGTACCGGTACCAACAGAAAGCCCTCCAAATGCAGGTGAAGATTTCTTCATTCTTTTTTTTTTTTTTTTTAAGATTTTATTTATTTATTAGAGAGAGAGAGACTGAGAATGAGAGGGGAGAAGGTCAGAGGGAGAAGCAGACCTCCCACAGAGCTGGGAGTCCGATATGGGACTCGATCCCGGGACTCTGGGATCATGACCCGAGCTGAAGGCAGTCGCTTAACCAACTGAGCCACCCAGGCGCCCCAATTTCTTCATTCTTTTTTGCATCCCAGGCTATAGATGGACAGTCAGAATATCGTGTTCAAAAGTTGCCAGAATTACTTCGTGTGTGTGTGTTCATAGTATTACTGTGATGTACAGCCAAGTGCATCCATTTCTGTTTTGAGTTCAAAGTGAGGATTGCTTTCTAGATCCTTCTAAATTTATTTTGTTCTTTTAAAACATTCACGAGTTTCAAGTGTCGGGGTCTTTTTGTGAAGAGGATAGATAAAGACAAGCCTCCATCCCATCTCCTTCCTTCCCCTTTTCTCAGCCCACCCGCCATGGGAAAACATTTTCATTCATTTCTGGTTTACCTTTCCCGGGTTTCTTTTTAGAAAAAGATGCAAATACTGAATCTGTTCCTCTTCCCTCGTGTTTGTTACACAAAAGCATATTATATGCAGTTAAACATTAAAAAAATTATGGTAAAAAATACATTACATAATTTAACCATCTTAAGTGCTCAGTCCTGTCAAGTATGTTCGCAGTGTGGTGTGACAGAGCTCTAGAACCTTCCATCCTGCCAAACTAAAACTCCACAGCGATTAAACAACAACTCTACTTCCCTTTCCCTCCAGCTCCTGGGAACCACCGCACTTAGAGTTTCTATGTGTTTGACTGCTTTAGGTAGTGGAATCACACAGCATCTCTCTTTTTTTTATTTTTTAAAGACTTTATTTATTTATTTGACACAGAAAGATCACAAGTAGTCAGAGAGGCAGGCAGAGGGACAGGGGGAAGCAGGCTCCCTGCTGAGCAGAGAGCTCGATGCGGGGCTCGATCCCAGGACCCTGAGATCATGACCTGAGCCGAAGGCAGAGGCTTTAACCCACTGAGCCACCCAGGGGCCCCAGCATCTCTCTTTTTATGACTCGCTTATCTTAACATACCATCCTATGGTTCTATGTGCATCTGTTTGTACCTTGCTTTGTGACTTAGTATTTGCTGGAAGTCACTCCATATGCGTTTTTGTGGTTGCATAGTACTCTGTCGTGTGGTTCTATAATAATTTATTCAGCCAGTCTTCTGTGGACGGGCATTTAGGTTGTTTTCAATATGTTACTGTAACAAAAAAAAAAATGTCACAGTGAATAACCGCTTCCAGATGTGATTTTTATTTGTGGAAGTGTATTTTCTGGGTAAATTCCAGTTTGTGGGATGGCCGTGGTGGAGGGTGGAGGCATACACAGTTTTCTGAGGTGCTTCCAAATCCCCTCCATCGGAGGCACGCCTTCTAGCACACCCTCCAGCCATCCGTGAATATACCTGTTTCCCTGCAGCATCTCCAGCAAAGTGTCTTGATAAGTTTTTGGGTTTTTGCCAATGCGGTGGGTGAGAGACAGTGTCTCAGGTCTAGTTCTAGCTAGCGTTTCTATTATGTTAAATTCAATTGAGCATCTTTTCACGTGTCTAAAGATCATTTGTACACCTTTGGTTGTGAGATTTACCCATTTGGGGATTTTCTTCTTCTTCTGCCTCAACTTTTGGAGCGGAGACTGCGCTCTGGACAACCATACTTGCCCTAAAGAATGAAACTATTTTTTGTTGTTATTTATTTATTTGTTTATTTTCAACATCCAAGTTTTCCCTTCTTAAAGCATCTCACTCTCCCTTTCCGGGAAAGGTTCCATTGTGTGGAGGCTGCAACGGCCGAGTTCGCCTTCCCACACCCAGACCATGATGGCGGCAGTCCCAAGCAGTCAGGCATAGCTCCCTGGACTCTGAAACACAGGCAGGTGGCTGTAACACGGGAGGTCATTTGTCACAAGTAGCAGTGGTGCTAACCGTTCCATCAGCTCGGCTATGATTTTGCAACCCAGCTCTCCTGAGGTTGCTGGATTCCTGCTGGTTCCGAGCCCCCTGCTTGTGCCTCTGGCTATGGGGCTTCCCCAACCTTCCAGAAAACTAGCAGCTTCTGCTTCTGCTAGCCAGCGTCAGTTTCTGTTGCTAACTCTCCGTAATCCAGAATCATTCCTTCCTCTGATGATAATTATCGCGCTCCTGCGAACGTCTTGTTCAAGGCATGAGCAATACAGCTGTGAACAAAACAGAAATGTCCTGTCTTCTTGGAGCTTACTTCTGGTGGGGGAGACGGACCATGTGGGAGAGAAATAAGGAAGATAGACAGAACACAGGGCGGGGGTCAGTGTATTGGAGAAGAAGGAAGCCAACAAAAGGGATAGGAAGGGGGGACGGGTTGGCAGCCATTCTAACTGAGGTGGTTGGGGAAGCCCGCATGAAAAGCTGACGGTTGACTTAAGACTTATCGGAGCTAAGGACACGAACCATGCAAAACACCTGGGAGAGAAATTTCTAGGCTCGAGCACAAAAGATGCACTGGTACTGAGGCAAGAACGTGCGGCATATTTGAGCACATCAATGTGCCTAGAGATGGGTGAGCTGGGCAGAGGGGGTGTAGAACAGTAGGTGACGTCCAGGAGGTGGGGGACAGGGGTGGGACCACTTGTGTAGGTCACTGGACTTCATTGTCAAGACTTGGGATTTTCCTCTGAGGAAGATGGGAGCCATGGGAGGTCCTGAGCAAAGGGCTGGCATGATCGGACCCCTCTGGCTCTGGAGTGTAGAATAGACTAGAAGAAGCAAGGTAGGCAGGGGGGAATATGAGTGAGAAGACAGGAATTATGCGCTTTAGAGCCGGGTGGCAGTGGAAGGTAGGTACCATTAAAAAGGCAGTTGAAGTTTCTCCCTATCCCAGCTGACACTGTGTTGTACGCTCTCTGCGGTACAGGTGTATGCTTGGGGAATTGCCGTAGTATGAAACACAGATTTAAATCTCCTGCCGCAGACCAGAAGTCCTGCTGAGTTCGAAGGAGAAGGGATCCCCGTGGGTGGTTGGCCTTCAGGGTCTCAGCTGTCCTCACAGTGACAGCCAGAGTGGAACTATTATTACAATGGTACAGGGAAAGAAACAGAGACCTTGGGCTGTAGTGGGGGAATCAGGCCGAAGGAAAAAGAAAAAGCAAATAAATGAATGAAAAAATGGCCAGTTGTCCTAAAAAACACAAGAAAGGATAAAATGAGGCTGGGCTAGGGATTGGGAGAGATAGAAAACCCGAGGTCTATATTGGGAAGAAAGAGAAGGAGTCAGCTGAGAGAAGAATGGAGAGGTGAGGGGCCCTAGCAGGCGGTGGGAACAGCATGTGCAAAGGCCCTGGGGCAGGTATATGTGGCTAAGCCAGAGAAACCGAGGGAAGGGGCTTGGATTTTCCTCTAAGTGGCAAGCTCTGTTCATCTCCAATTTCACATGCATATGCATGGGCTGCGTTAGCTCTAGTTCAGCTGTTTTGTTTTTGGGGGTAGAATGTGGAGCCATTTCTTAATTGCTCTATATTTAGCTTTGTTTAAAAATCTATAATTTAAAAACCACTGAGGGCTGGGCTGGTAATTCAGCTTCCATGGTCCATTTACTCTTTGGCCTTGGCTGCTGTGAAAGCCCACCAAGGTGACAGCGTGCGCCAGCCACGATGGAAGTGTTGGTTAGCGGAGCATCTGCTCCCCCAGAGCTGGCCTGGGCCTAGTTGCCAAAGCCCAGAGCTAATCCCAGGGCCCCTTGGTTTAGTTTCCTACGTGGAGGGGGAGCAAACAGGAATGGCGGGACAGCTGGGGCCCAGCGGAGGGAGGCGGCGACCAGCATCACGGGTCCTGGGGCATTTCAGGTCCGGGCCGTACTGTTCAGCTTCCCCTCTTGGGGCCTCTGTTCGCTCACCTGTCAAATGGATTGGGTGGAATAAGAGCCCTTAGATTTAGGAGGCATTCTTATTTACTGTTCGTGGGGGTGTGAACTGGCCTACCTTCTTGAAGGGTCATGTGACAGTGTCAACATTTTATTTTTACTTAATTTTTTTGAGATTTTATGTATTCACTTGAGACAGACAGTCAGAGATAGAAAGAGAGAGAGAGCACAAGCGGGGAGGAAAGGCAGAGGGAGAGGGAGAAGCAGACTCCCCGCTGAGCAGGGAGCCCGATGCGGGGCTCGATCCCAGGACCCAGGGATTATGACCTGAGCCAAAGGCAGATGCCCAACCAAATGAGCCACCCAGGTGCCTTGACAATATTGCAATTTTAAAGCCACAGTCTCCGATGCAACAGATCTAGCTCTAGGAATCTTTCTTCCACAGGCACTCACTTGCACAGAGAAGCACGTGCAAAGATAGGCACTTTAGCACCATTTAGCACCAGTCTAAATGTCCATCAGTATGCAGCTGGTTACATAAATTGCGGTGCTTCCACACAAAGGAATATTATGCAGCCTTTGGAAAGAAGAAGACAGATCTCTATGTAGATAAGGTATGATACCAAAAACACAGTTACGTCAAATGGCGAATGTTGCGTGCATTTGTGTTTTTTAGAAAAGGTGATGATATAATGTGCTTGCGAATGCATACAGCCTCTCCAGCAAGAGACACAAGGGATCCGGTAATAGTGGTTGTCCTGGGAACCCACAGGACCGAGTGGAAGGGAGGTTTCCTTTTCATGGTATATTCCCTTTGTGTGCTGCGAAGTCTTCCCCACAGGCATGATTAAATCAATACATTAAATTAAATTCTAAAATATTTTAAATGCCTGCGGAACCAGCTAGGCAACCTTCCTGACCGAAATGGGCTGAGTCTAAGCCATCAGGGAGCAGCGAGGATGTTGGTGAACTAGAGTGCTCAAGTCTACCCAAAGGGACAGCTGTTATGCGGCCAGCTCAGGGGTGGCCATGGCCAAGGAAGGGTAGGGGGGAGCGTCAGTGTGGCCAGACCCGACTTCTCAAGAGAAACAGAAATTCACATGTTAATGCCAACACTTTCGAGGTATTCACAACTGACTTACGCAGTTATAAAACCCAGGCAAAACACGGCGGGTCCAAAAAGTCTGGGAAGCCAGTAGTTGTTCCTGCTTGTGTCCAATTTGTGACCGCTGTATCAGGTGACTTGCAATTGTCCTTGCCACTTCACCCATCCTGTGGCTGGACCACTTTGAGCCACTGCACGTATGATTCTGCGGACGGTGGCACAGCCAGTAGGACCCAGTGCTGTCTGCATGCCAGCAGCCCCAGTAAATGGGAAAAGCCCTGGGCATTGGTAAGCGTGGGGGGTTTGGCCCGAGACGTTCAGCCTTGGTTTTCTCATCTATGAAATGGGGACAACCACCATCCTGCCCTGCCAGTGGTTGTGAAAATCAAATAAAAAGCCGAGTGTCAGGGTGCTTTGAAAAGTGATGGTGTGTGGGTAAGACACTGCCTCAGGGACAGGGCGTGAGGCCCCCCTGGTGAATTTCCTTCCTGCCCCCCCCCTCCTGGAGCCTTGGAGGAGTTTGCACCCCCCCCCCCCAGAGGAAGTTCAGGGAATCCGACGTCACACACACCCAGACCCCAACACGACCCCAGCAAATCTGCAAACCCCCAGTGGATGATGAGACACGCATCCATCCCTATGTTCCAGCACACGTCCTTCAAACACCCTAGAACGGAAATCTGTGCAATCAAGAACTGGGCTTGAGACCAGAAAGAAGTTATTTTCTACCACCTGTGAAATGACTTGACCCAGAAAAAAAAAAAAAAAGTTCAAATCAGAGCGGTATGGAAAACTTGGGACAAAAATGTCTCAATGAACCCCAGCCTTTGCCACCAGGATCCATACACTTTTATTGTCTACGTTTATACAGCGGCGGGTAAATTAGAGCCTCCTTCCGGGTGGCTGAGGTTCCGAGCTCTGCAAGAAAGATGTGAGAATTGAACGGCCAATAAATAATGTATTAAAAAGCAATTATTTATCTCCTTCCCGCTAATGGCGAGAAGCTGCCTGTTTCCCCTTGAATGAATCTGTTTCCTTAGACTCGAGCTCTCAAAAGATAGTAATAACAGGAAAGCCAGCCTTCCCACGTAGGAAGACTGATTCTGGAGGAGCTTGGCGGGGTTCACGGAGGCGGCAAAGCACTCGGAAGGGTAATGCGGGTCCGCACCGCGCGGGGAGGTGATTGTCTATTCACGCACGACTCCCCTGAACAATGTGGGAAGAGGACCCTCAAAGACCCACTTGAAAGATGATGTGAAGGAGGAAACGATCAGCTGTGTCACCCCAGTTATGGGACTGGTGCAAGTCTGAAGACAGAGAGAGCTCTTTGTATAAAACGCTGGAGCACGAACCCACACCT